>JAYRBT010000082.1:16508105-16600284 GCA_036023395.1 Myiotriccus ornatus | reverse complement strand
AAATGTGTTAAACCTCAGCCTCAGTTTCCAAGATCATCTTTCACACCATCCTTCACACAGGGCTGTCCTTCCCAACACAGCCTACCAGACAACACTTTCTCCCATAACCCTTCTCTATCACAATGCCTATAAATTAATTAGTACCAATCACAACGAGAAAGAGACCCTTGATTTGTAGTTAATCAGCTCTTTTGTGCAGGAACCATGAAAGATAGTAGAACTTAGCCCAGTATCCTGAATTTAACCTAGACCTGTAGTATTACGTACATACTGAATGTTAAATTAAAGAAATTAGATATAATGTAAAAATGTTACATATATAATAAAAATATAAATTAAAAATATCCTACTAGTATTTAGTTTTAAAACATGCAGAGATCCTTCCTTGAATTGATTATAATCAATCATTTTCAATCATTTCAATGACAGTAAGTAAGGTCTGATATCCAGTCAGATATGACTGTAAATGGAGAAAATAGAGCTTTATGGATGCCCCTCATACTCAAGCCACTGTCACCTTGTCACTCCTTCCTTGTAGAGAGCTCCTTGGGACAACATACAAAAAGGCTTTCCAACTGAACGTACCTTTTATTACACCAACTAGCACACTGAACTTCTCAAAATTTAAATAAAATCCCAACACCTCAAACACACCCAGGCAGAGGACAAGTTATTATACAGTTTTATAAAAGTAATGTCCACTCTTCTCCACTCAATACATCCTTTAGGGTGGAGATCTTTGCTTCCAAGCAAAGTCACGTAAGTGGCTTTCAAAGCTGCAGTGTTCTCCAGCCTGCCAGAAACATGGAATATCCAGCTGTGGTGTGATCCCTACCACACCCTGCAGGCTTTAGAACACTATGCTCTCTGTCCTAGAGATGACACTGTTCCCCCCTTGTTAAGAGTCTTGTCCTCTTCCCAGAGGATTTCACCTGACTTGTCAAAGCTTTTTCAAGCACACAGACTGCAAGCAACAGGAGCAGAACTTTTAATGGGGACATTTTCATATTTCTGAATTGGAACAAAGAGTAGCTATTAAAAAAACAAAAAACACATATATACATAAAGAATGCGGAACAACTGTTCGAAGGAAAGCTCTTTTAGATGCCTTTTTTTTTCCTCTTCACTACCTCTACCAGTTTATGTTGACTTGCAGTAAAATTTAGAGATCTTAGGGCAAGTTTACCCTGTGGAAAAAAATTTAAATAAATGAATAAATAAAAAAAATAATCAAAGGAGCTAGAATGCAAAGCCTTCTCTGGGGTAAAAAAAGACCTCTGCATTGATCTGGAAGGTAAGCACCAGCATCAGGTTGACCCTTGTGGTAACAGAAGGGCTGTGGCTCTGAGAAACAGGCAGGGGATTTGAGTAACTCCAGCTGTTATGTCAACAGCATCTTCAACTTCCAGCTGTAATATCTGTCTTACATCAGAGGGGACCACATGCACTCTCAAGTGTGAAGAAGTGGCAAGGCTACCGCAAGATTCAAGACTCTTGGAAAACCAAATCATATTCATCATTATTATATTCCCTTTAAGGTGTGCAAAACAAAACATCTCTGACTTCCATGGCCCTTACAATTTTGATCAGAGAGGAAAGGTGCTTGAGCTTAGAATTGATGACAGAGACTAATCAGCTGGTAACCAACAGGATCTTTGATCAAATAAGAACAGCAGAGAAATCAGATTGGCTTCATATTAGGATCAGGCTGACAATAGCTGAATTTCACTCTTTTATACCATAACTTAGGTATATAGATTTCTATAAAAGCCCCCTTATGAAGACTCAGGAGTAATAATTTGGAAGATCTGTTCTTTTTTCTTGCTCCATCTCATGGACATTAAAAGAAGAAAAGAGAATATAACCACTCAAGCTAATTTAGAGAAGTACACATCAGGGCTCTGTCCAAACAAACCTTATCATCTTTACATGAAACTGAATCTGTGAATAAAGGTGTTCATCCAACCATCTCATTATTTGCTTTTCAAAACCAGACAGAAATAGGAATGAATTAACCAGATTCAGACATATCAGAGAAGAAATGGAGGAAAAAAAGAAAAGGCATTAAGACCTTTCTCGCAGAAAAAGAGGGGAGTTAGAGCTTCAAGACATCTTGAGATTTACAGGTATCAGGCTCACTAGGTACTGCTTGGGCCTCTCTCAGAAACCATAAGATATAAATCAGAGAGGAAGGACTGACATTTCTTTTTTATATTGCCCTGCCTTATGCCTGTCTGCTTTTGCATGTGAAAAACATACTGGCCTCTTCAGAGACATCTAGTGATGACTTTCTTCCAGAATGTATCTGGTCACTTCTTAGTTAAGGAGGTTAATCCTGCTCATGCTGTTTATTTTCACCCTCAGCATGAAGAGGGGCTCTTGCTGTGAGATACTAACAAGTGCACGTAGTTTGTTCTGCTCAAGGCTAAGGTTTCCCCACCCTCCTTCCTCTGTTTCACATTGGAATTCAACCAGAGATTGCTATAACCTATGCTGAAGGACAGAAACAATGGGATCACCTGATACTGCGAACAGTCTCACTTCCATATAACTTCAGTGAGACACTGTTGAGGGGAAAAATCTGGGCACTCAAGTGCAGGCTGAATAGCTGAAGTTACCTGGAAAAATGTGCCAGCTTTCTCCTGTAAAGCTTTTTCTACTTCTAAAGAAATCTTATAGCCACTGAGGACAAGCAAAGAAAGACAACTTTAATGAATGACTCCTGCAGAGATACATAAGTCAATTAGCTTCGTGCTCTTTCAGGAAAGCTTCAATACCCATTCCCCAGCTTGGTAAGAATCTATTCCTCTGCCTAACTGGAAAAGCAAAAGCAAAACTGAGAGGTGGCATTGATTATGAAAACTATTACACTTGATGACTTTAAAATGAGCAAATCTTATTTGAACTCACAAGGAAACACCCTCTCTCAATATTAAAAGTTCTCACTATGAAATGGACTTTTTCTCAACACCTGGTACTACAGCAGCTTTCAAAAGGTTCAGTAACGTAAGAGAATACATACACTCTTTGAGCAAGGCAGATCAATTAGCAAATAAACATTAGGTTTTACTTGTTTTAAATTAAAAAATGTAAAACACTTTAAGGAAGTTGTTCTTTAATGCAGGACTGTATATATTTGTCTCTTGACTAACAGAATTGCAGACGTTCTTTTCAGCACAAAGAACATAACACAGAAGCACAACCTGTCTTTCTAATGTATATTAATTTTAGGATACTCAGAAACTAAGGCAAAGTAAGATTTCTTCATCTCTTAGTATGATGGTATGACAAACTTCAATTTGGGGAGGTGGGGAACAACAAAAACAAAGAAGAAATCCAAACCTCACACCCTTGAAGTCTACACTTTAAAGATGTACAAACTATTTAACGACACTGGCTTTGGGTTAAAAAAAAAAAAAAGAAAAAAAATCTGTACAGAGAAGTATTTCCATATTCTGCAATGACCACTGGTCTTACCCATGGTACAAATATTTTTAACAGACTGACATGCTCAGTCACCCACCTTACACAAGAGGGATCTTTCGTCTGCGTAAGACAGATCTACAAATACATTTATTTCCCAGTAAGTTGGATTTTTGACCCTAAACGGTATAAGGCTAATATATGTAAGTGCTTCACAACTAATTTCACTTACTTTAAAAGAAAACTGCACTGCAGATTCTGGAGGGTAAACTATGAAGTGTCTTAAGGTGAAGCCAAAACCCTGAGATGTCCTCCTTAGCACGACAGTTTTGGGACCAGGCCAAGAGAAAGTTTCTTCCTCCTCCGATGGTGATATAGCTTCACTCTGTTCTTTTCCATCTTTATTTTTTGATGCCTAGAATAGAAAAAGACATGCACAGAAGTTTTAATTTGGATCACTAAAAAAGAAGAAAACAAGAGTAAAAATTCCTAAACATTCTTGTACACTAGAAAACAGAATTTCTCCCCCCATAACCAAAATAACTTGATGATCACTACTATTTTCAAATGAAATGTATATTGTAAAGCAGCATCCCTTATACCATTACACCTCTGGTCATATCGCACACAGAATAAGTCTTAAATTTTAAATGGAGCTGGATATGAAAAAAGTCAATGTACAACAATGAAAGTCTTGAATGAACCACAACAAATGTGTACAGTTCTGCATGTTTTATTTGCTTTCTATATAGAGACAAACATGTGACTTCTGAGACCCAATTTCTGGTTGCACATATCTCACACGCTCAAGCACAAAACAAACTCCCTTTTTCCTCACTTAAATGCAGGCACGATTTTCTCCATTAGTATCTCCTCACTTAATACAAGTAAAACAGAACTGCAAAACACATACAGTTGGTTAGGCTTCTTCAGCAAGACACTTCCCCTCTACTCATATCTATTACTTCACCTTTGTTTTTTCCATCCTTGGTTAATTCCTCTGAACGTTTCAGTATGCCAATTCTAAACAACAAAGTAAAAAAGTCTCATTTCCTTTTACAGTCCTACTACAATCCCTCCTGTCATGCAGAAATAAGCCACCTTGTTGTTCTGGTTTTTGTTGGTGGTGGTTTGGGGTTTTTTGTTTTGTTTTGGGGTTTTTTTTCCTCTTACAAGCAATTTTATATACCTATGACTCAAGAAACAGGATTTTTATTAAAATATTTATCTTCTCAGCCTTATATGAAGTCTTCCATTTTAACTTTTAAAGTGTCACACCACACATAACATTTCAAATCAGAAGCAGGAGACACACAAAGAAAGCATGCAAAATCCTATGACCCTCCTCTAAAGATCCTAGTTAAACGATGCGTGAAACAAATTTAGATACCAGAGCCCATACCCTATTCAAAGGGTATTCAAACAGAAATAATAGTCTTCTTGTCCTCCAGTAGCTCTGCTGCTGCGGCTCAGCAACTAGCTGATAACGTGTCAGAATTTACTGCCTGGTTTTCTCCCTGGCCTGCTCCAAAATAATCTCTTTTGCTTCAGTCTTACAGTTGGTATCTCCAGCTGCAGTGCTTGTCGGCAAGGTGGGCTCAGCCAGCTCCCACCAACATCTACAGAGAAGACAAAGCATTTCCACTCTAACCACAATGGTAAACACTGCAGCTCCTTGGTGAGACAGTTAACCTGCCAGAACAACATTCTGCATTCCGGTATGTGAAGCATAACACACTTCTCACAGATTCTGGTTTGTCCTCAGAAACCCACATCTTATGTCCACAAATGCTAGCCAGTGCTCCAAAGACCAGTCTCCCTACCTCCAATAACCCTGTTTTCAGCAAGGAAAAAAACATACAAAGAGAGAAGGGTCTTGGTGCTACAGCCAAGCCAAGAAACTGAGCTGCCTCTGAAACAAAAAATATGGAATACAGAGCAGCCAGACAGGGTCCTGCTCTTCCAAACAGCCTGGAAGGATTATCAGCAGATTTGGAAAAGAACAGTTATAAATATCAAGGACTCTGTCTCAGCCTAGATTGTCCTCATATATCATCTTCATTCATGTTCTGAAGCGCTAGTGTGAAACTGAAAAGACTGTGCAACAAATGAAAAATTAGTGAGCACTGCGGAACTGCCAAGGTGTGTGGCTTGAGTTTCAAGTTCAAACAGTGCAAAGACTAAGGTAAAACTTAAATAGTCCTTTAGCCTAAGGATGGGGTTTGTTACTGAGAGGTGTTCCCAACCACGCCGTTCAGCTTCTGAACATGACAGCATTTTACAGTTCTGCACAAATAAATGTCCCTTCTCAGGCTTTCAGTCTCAGGACACAAGCAGAAACTGGAGCCAGTAAGAACATTTTGATCCTAGCAAATTGGCAAAAGAAATAATTCCTAATAAAAAAAATACCTCTGACCTCTAAAAAATGACAGTGATTTCCTCTGTTAAGTGACGGGCAGCAACCCATCTATTTAACATTCCCTTGCAATCTTTTGTTTCTCCTCTCAGATTTTTACAGGCAATCTGTGAGGTAAAGTTTTGAATGATCAAACAAGTACAGGTATCAAAAAATGTTAATAAGCAAATACCTATAGTTACAAATATGTAAACAGCAAGCTTAAATCTAGCTCTGAAAAATCTAAGTCTACTTGCAACTTTTTTCTAAAAAAACCTCCTTAATTAGTCAAAAGGTAATTTTAGTATGTACAACAACTGATCACTGAAGTTTACGTACAGAAGTACTGTAACTTCAGTCCAAAATAGAGCCAGACAGAACTTCACTAGCTTTGAGAAATGAGCTACAGCATTTCACTGCAGCAAGAGAACCTCTAATTTCCTTGTAATTTCATGTGAATTTTTAGCATTCACACAAGTTGCTGAACTAAAAGTTATTCATAAACTCCCAGTCAAAAAATTATTTCTTGAAAGAGGATGCCAAAAGGGAAAGGTTAACTTCATGCCAGTCTTGGACCCTTTGAAAGGTCTGCCAACAGGGCAACAGAAAAAGCCAGTATCAGTAATAAATGTGAGATATGTTCAGTAATAGCAACTTTCAGCCACCACTATGAACAAGCAAGAATCTGATTTATAAAGAGAGTCAACATCTGTTGAGTAACCCTGTGACATGTCCAACCACAGCACACCCACCAGACTAACCCTTGCCAGAAAAGTCTTTAAAAGGGAACAAGAAAAGTTTTCAAAAACACAAACAAAACAAGGATGCAAGACAGCAAGCAAGGAACAGATGATGTTTAGCATAGGCCAGAATACATTACTGAAGGCACAATGCCCACATGGTTTTCCTTGTGAGCCAAATATCAAATTACAGATACATAAATATCTCATATCCATAAGGTGATTTGTGTCTTTTGGGTACAGTCATTTGCATTTCAAGAGACGAAAAATGAACGCTTTCTCTTCTTTTATATAAAATCTAACAAACCCAATATTATTGTGCCATATTCCTCATTAAAGTGTGTTTATTTCTCTATAGATTCAGTGCTCAATATTGAAGTCAGAATGCATGCAATTGAGTTCAAGGACTGAAGAATCCCAGGCTACTAAAAATGATTCAAGCATCATTTCCCTCAGGAATTTTTCATACAAGGTTTCTGCACAAAGTATCTCAAAGCATCATTTCCTGTTCTATGCAATTACAAGGACATACAACAGATGCTTAAGTGCATTGTAAAATGCATACCTTGTTTTTTATACTGTATTTAGCCCTTCTTTCTGAGCAACGAAATCACCCATGAAAAATCAGATGGCACCATAAAGAACTACATGAATCACTGGCAGTTTAACACAGATTAACAGAATTAAGTAAAAATCAGTAAGTAGCGTTGATGTTTGTAAATTATATTATTTCCAATTAAAAGTAAATCTCAAATCAATAGTTTCTCATTATATCAGCCTAAAAGAAAATTCAAAAAGCTCCAACATCCAATCTGCACACTTTCCCAAAGCCCCTTTAATTTTTAATCTTCTGACCAATTTACAGACCTATAGTAAGCATGCTAAAAATCCTTCAGTGACTGTCATAGCTGCAATACAAGCTAACAAGAAAGAATTGTTATCTTGATTGGCAAAACAGACAAATAGGTATGGTCCAACTTCTGAAAGCTGCCTTCACAGGGGGACAATGATGAACACAAGAAATAGTTGATATATGCACTATCAATTCTGGAAAAATCACTCAAGCCATTTTAAAAGCTGGTACGAGCAACCAATTTTTATCTTTATGTTCACTACACAAGTTCAAAATTATTTCTAAAGAGACATGAGACTGGCATCCAGATTTGCTCTACACTTTTTAAACCGTTTTGTTTTGGGTTTTTTTACCAAACAGAATGCTTCACAAATAAATTACATAAATAAGTCTCATTGTAAATGTAAGGGTTACCCACACTATATTTTCTGGAGCCTAAAGCTATGTTAAAAAAAAGAAAAAAAAAAACACACCCAAAAACCCCCAAACAAAACAAAAAAACCCCAACCCCCAAACCAAACAAACAACACCCTCCCCTTCCCCACCCCCACCCCAGACTATCTAGGGGACTCTTTTATCAATATCTCAGTAACAGCTTGGAGAAAGCCTGTGCTAAGCAGCACCTGCTTCAACTGCATTTAGCAATGTTCAAATTTAGCTAGTCTACCAAGAAATAGCAGTTCAGCTGCACAGATATAAGTTGAAGAGAAAATGCGCTGATATTACCTGATTTTACTGACTCAATAGCCATCACGTGATTTTTAGGGTTTTTTTTAGTAACTACTGACATAAGCCAGAGCAAAGAAGGATAGTTATTAATTCCTAAAATCATCCTGAGACACTGACAGGATTTTCCAGATGCCCTAATAAATGCTAGACTCACTTGAAAACAGTGATATTTCTTGTACTGGGTCATTTATTTTCCTCAGTTTTTAAACCTAAGTAGTTATCACTCAGGTAACTGCCCTGTTAAATCTGCTATTGCAGAGAAAAAAGGCTTTCCTAGAACAGTCTGACCTTATTTTAAAGTGACAATGCATTACGTTCTTTAAAAAGGTAACAGAGAAGAAATAAAAAGGTCTTTTCTAGCTAAGACTACAGAATGTGTAGGAAAAAAACCTGCCTATAAGACAGCCAGATAAAAGGTTATACAACTTTTCTTTGACATACATTTTCTCCATCCTCATTTGCAGTATAGGAAGGTATATCCAACACACAAAGCCAGCCAGTGTTTTACCATAGCAGCACCTGAGAAGCAGAATCATTCACTAGAAGTGCAAAATTAGTCTATTACTTTCACTTCCCAAGCTCATAAATCAAAGTTAAGAGGGAAATGGGTCACATTTATAAAGCCAAATACTACAATAATGTACTGAAACAGTCTAAGGTCGTAAGGTAATTTCTAATGTGTCTTTAGATCAAACTGGAATGTACAAGCAGCATCGTATACAGAAGTCATTCTCAGTTGAAAAAAAAAAAAAGTAATGACTGACACAAAGGTGACATTTTAAGTGAATTTATCTGTCAGGTATTCAGGACACAGCTTTCTTCTCAAAACAAGTTAGTTCCATTACTTTTAGCCTCGGCAAATGCTCAATGTTTGTAACTGCTGAGCCTGTTTCTAGTAGTTAGCAAGAGGGGGCTGACCTGCCACGAAGCACCTGAAACTGGAAATGGAGATGTAAACAAGCCCTCAAAGCTCTGAAGATCAAACAGCTACAGAACCGCTCTCACCACAAGAGAAAGCCGAGATGTGGAGATAAACGGAGCCTGAGTCCACACACAAAAAACCATCAGCAGACAGCATTCACAAAGACAGATAACATTGATTTAGTCAGGGCCCTCGCTCTGGGGCCACTGCTGTCTGGTTTTAGAACTGGGGGTGCAGGTTTCTTCCATGCTACAGTGAAGGGGTGCAAGGAGCAGGGGAAAGGGGGTAGGGAAGAAACTGTAACAGAGGAAGAATCAGTTCCAGAGGGAAACCTCAACTCCAAAACTCTGGGAAAGTGTCAGCTCTGAGAGTCACCGGGGAGCCCCATTCATCTCTTATGGGGCAGGTGTTATGCATGCGTGAAATACAAGATACTTGCTGAAACTCCCGAAAACTCGTATTTCTCTGGAGTTGCAGCTGAGGGGATGCAGTAACTGGAAAGGATAATAAAGGCAAACAAACAAGAACTCAACTATGACTCTAGAACAAGATCCAAATTCTTTATGACCACAGAGGGAGACTAAGTTACTACGATGAATGGTTCAGTATCAAACAACAGGAAAACAGAAATAAACTATTAGTGACCACCATAAGACTAAGGGAAAGGATGGGCAATGTCATTTCTCATGGTTGCTGCTCACTTTGGTTGGTCGGGTGGGACCTGAGCAGCCACCAGCAGCAGTGAGGTGGTCTCTGTGAGAGCTCTCCCTCACTGAGCCCCCCTGGGTCTTGCCAATAGCCATAATGAGACAACAATTCAGAGGAAGGGAAGGCAATAAAGATGTGTCACTCGAGGAGTGACCACAGGTCTAAGTGTGCCCCCTCACTCGAGTCCACATTTAATCACTTTAACTCACTGTTACAGCACTAAGCCACATCCTTTTGGTGGACTAACCAAAGTTAATCCAGGCATATGCTAGGACATAACCCTAACAGCAAACTCACCATTTTCTTTCAGGACTGTGAATTCCACCCAGGTAGAATACAAGCCTGGAATATTTTTTTAGTTCAATAACAAGGGTAGCGACTGCCTGCCTGTAGCAGAGATTGATGAGGACACCAACGCAGACTTTGAAGCTCATGTCAAAACTGAATAATCCAATTCAATAAATCATATCTTCAAACCAAGATCGGGTAGGAAGCAAAGCCTAAGATGGCAATACCTGACTACTCCCAGCATATGAAGTAAGTGGGAAATGTGCAGCCTTTCAAAACCAAAGTGTCTGTGCCAGCACGGCAGATGGCTGGGAGGCACAGGGAAGGAAACACGCATTTCTGTCAAGCACCACGCAGGCTACAGGGCTGGCTCGGGGGTGGATGGAGGACACAGTGATATGTGTTTCTGTGTACTTTCTGTGTACTTCTGTACTACTACTGTTGCAGTAAACACAATCATTCAAAGGAGAAACAGTATTTTCAAGATAAAGTATTTCAGTTCTCAAAAAGATCAAGGCATACACAGAAAGCAAACAGTAAAAAGCTTTATGTGTGCATCTTATTACAAAGCTCAAACCTGCCTTGCTGCACTCTACCGTTCTTGAAACGCTGCTCTGTAAAGCACAGCACTTCGTGCTTGTGTCAGTCTCATCACTACTCCACAAAACCTAAAAAGCAAAGCTGAAGCCTATCTACAGCAAGGATGATCTCCATCAGGTTCCCTCCATACCTGGCTCTGGGTTAAAAACAGTGACACCAAGTGGCTCTGCAAACTGACCTAGCTAGATGTATGTGCTTGAATAAAAGCCACATGCAGCTTCCCAGGCCAGGTGAGATCCAGAAGAGTTCTTCTGCACTGGAGTAGGGAAAATCCCAACCTACTAAGTTTGGCTAGATTTTTTTGTTTTGTTTTTTTGTTTTGCCTTGGGTTTTTTGTTTGTTTTGTTTTGCACAGCGCAAGATCTGGTTTCCTCATACTGTTGTTCTGATAGCTGGACTTTTTCTACTATGCTCTTAACTTCACCAAACCCAAGATCATGGCTGATATGACTAGTGCTCCACCACTGCTCAAACAGGACTTCACACTCAGCACCTAATCCCTCAACACGTAGACATAACGTAGCTTCCCAGATCTCCCTTTAAACACTAGATACTAGGAAGTTTACCATATTTCAACTCATTAAAGTGATCCTGATCTACCATATAAATGTCTATTTTTATACATATATACATACGCACAAAAATGTATCCTGTGTTTTGTGTGTGTGCATACATATACACACATATTTGTAGTAATCTGGCCACATCCAAAAACTGTACTACTTGACTTGAGATTCTTTGCAAAGCTAATTAAGTGCACTTCAGTTTAGATCATGTCTTATACTTCCACAGAGTAACAGCCAATTTCAAGCAACACAACCAAGAGAGTAAAAAGTATACAGACTTCAGAGGACAGAGATACAAAGTATTTCCACAATATATTTTTGTGTTCGAATTTAGTATTTACAATAATAAACATGCAGTTCATAGTATTAAATTTAGTCAGAAAAACATTAAAAAAAAAGAAATTGAGAGCTTCCTTGTTTTCTTATAGACTCATTAGCAAAAGCCTCCCCTCTTAACAGCTACATCCTTAAATTGGAAAGAAAGGAAACATCTGCAGGGCTGGTAGCACAACAGCAAAATGTCATGTGATCTTAATTTAGCTAAATTGAAACTTTTCCTTCTCTGCATGTTCTGTCTTTGCTTGTTAAGAATAGGAAATGCTTTGTCCTCACCTTACAGTCTAATGTGGACATATCAGAAAAGCAAGACTAAGAAAGCTTGCTTCTGCCCCTCAGCATTGAAGAAACTTTGAGGTTGCTCCATGTATGATAAAAGAACCTTCTCAGCAGTCTGACAGAAGTGATAAAGAGTGGTTTGCACAGTCACCAGCTGTCAAGTGCTGCCTTACACTGCTTCTTTCAACCTATGGGAATTTATTCACAGACCCAAGAATATGAGCTGCCCCGTGACTCACTCTGCTTCCTACAAACGGGGAGAGGATCATAAGAAACACTGCCTGTATTCCCACCTAAATACACTGCTGCAAAAATTGGAACGAGTTTCAGTGAAGTCTGTACTCTTTCTGCTTTCTAGAATAACATGGGTTATATCAAACACACAACATACCAGACAGCTTCCAGTACACTTTCACCAGACTATTACAACAAACTTATTTACATGTGAAATAGCTTTGTAGAAGCCAAATCACTGCACAATGTAAAACTCAACTTGCACAGACCCCATTTCAATAACCTGATGCACCACACTTGAAACTAACGGCACTTCTGAAACTACCTACAGATTTCCTTCAGTTCATACTGTTTCCCTCCACAGAGACTACATCTTGGATCAAAAAATTATTGACACTACAAGGGATATAGTTTAAGTTCACCAAACCACCCAGGAGAACAACCACTTTTCCACAGCCTCTTTGTCCTTATGGGAAACCTGTGTTTGGACTAGGCTACCTCAAGATGCAGCTACAATGCTGAGTAAGGACTTTACTTTCTTTGTGGGCTGAGTCCTGGGACAGGGGTACACCTTACACCTGCTCTCTACAGAATGTAAGCATGAGGCTGATTTTCTCTTGCTGAAACTACTGAACTATTCAACATAAACAGAACACATTCATTCCTGTTTCAAAAACAAGAAAATGAGATCATTTGGAGACTAAACACACCAGTTCATCTGAATAATCACATCATCATACTTGCTAGTAATTCAAACTGTTAAGACTTAAGTTCATTCAATTCTGCAATATCACAGCTTTACTTAGGATTTTATTTCATGTACATCAGAAAAGGCTCTGATCTGCCCAAAGCCAAACAGAAGCTTTTGGAAGATCAGGGAATTTAGCCTCTCAATGTCAAAACCTAAGCTGTCAGCCTAAAAACATGGTTATTGCAAGTGAGTTGTTATTCCAGAGTTTGACTGTATTTGCAGAAGATATACCTAGACACATGGGGAGAGTTTTAAGAACAACTATTTGATTTGAGAACAACTATTTGTATAAAGCCTAAAAAAATCACAGGAATTTTAACACAGAAAAACGTGACTTAAAACACCACAAAACTTCTAACACAAATGTTTCAAGATTTTTTACCTCCCCACATACACAGTTTCTCTCCTCAAAAATAACCTCTAAATAAATATACAGCTGGAGCTACTCAGTGTTAAAGCTTTCTGATACAGAGACTATTTGTAAACTCCCGCAAACTCATCATCTAATTGCTGCATTTCAAGACATTTGAACATACTATATAACATGCAAATTAACATACTCTAAGTTTTAAAAGCCCTAGACTCAGAAATAAAAAAACTTACCTTTTGAACAGTTAAATAAAATTAGCATACACAGAAGCAAAGTCACATATCCAAACACCCAAACTAAATTATGTCCAACCTCCAAATTTGTAATGTATTGTGCATATACAAGAGGGGAAGAGAAGTAGCTTTTTCAATAAAGAACTTCTTTTACAAAGACATAGTGCATAGGAAAATGCTTAAAAAAGGACTGTGAAGTCACTAATCTGAAAAAAATCTTAAATCTTTATGCCCAGAGAAGAGCTATCACTAAGAGGATAGAGAGGAGAAAGTTGTCCACAGGATTTTCAGTTTAACTGCAAATCCAAAAGCTTCTGAACGTTGACTTATGATGTGATCATATGTGACCTGCATATTTCTTCACAGTTTGCATTGCATATGTCAGTAAGAATGGTTGATATAGGTGACTAAATCTACATTGGTATCCCTGTCTGGATGTTGGAGTGTGGAGAAGAAATCTATTTTAACATAAATTTGTTTGCTTATTTAAGAACTACTTGTCTTTACACGCCTATTACTATGGCTTGAATTGCTCACTGGTGCCAAGTTACTTCCCTGTACTTCTTGACATTACAAAATGTTTCTCCAGTAATGTGAATTTCCACAATGAGTAAAGTCACCAGCTATCTCATGCAATGATTTTACTCCTTTTACTCAGTTACAGTGAAAACAGCACATCGAGCACTGCTACCAAGACAGGACTTTTATCATATTCCCTCCCTGCCCAAGGCATCAGATAAACAGAAGAGCACAGCAAGGTAACATAAATATCTCGTTTCAAAACCATTATCAGCTGCAAATATCTCAGAAGGAATGCAGCCATCTTTATTATTTCATCCTGTAAGTGACACATTTGGAAGACTGAAAAGCTTTTTTTTTAATGTTACTGGAGATTCTGGGGAGGAAGGGAAATAGCTGCAGTGCAGCAGCTGCTGCAGCACTGCCGCGTTCTGGGGCTCAAACGGAGCTGCGCTCGCACTGCAACCTCTCCTCCTCACACAGTGCCTCACAGAAAGCACAGCCTGCAACAACGAATCCCAGATAAAAAGAACACAAATAAGACATCTTGGCTGCTATGTCACAACATATCAAGATACTTTCAAGTACAGCAATATAGTCTTTAAAGAGAAGGTTCCCTCAAGCTCAAGAATTGCAATGGTCAGGTCCATCCCGTGCAGTGGAATTTGACCAGCTGCAAGTCTACAAAACTTGCAGAAAGAATGCTTATCCCTGGCTAAGAAACCCAAAATTTAAGTATTTGCATGGCTGAAAGAACATTATCATTATAGAGGTAGCAGTAAGATAAAAAATAGAAGCCTGATGCAGTTCATCTAAGAACCAATGAGAACAGCAAATGAGAACTGCTTTGCTCTCCTCAAACTAATAAAGATCTGCTCAGAGCCCAGTGATGACCTGTGCTGGTAAGAAGACAACCTACACTCAACTTGTGGTCTAGTGTTCCCTACCTAACACTCAAAATAAAGGTATATGTGATGAAAGGAGGAAAAAAACCAAAAACCATTGTATCACCTACTTTATATTACCTACCAGTACTTCTTCCAACCATGTGAAGCAGTGGCATTTACTGTTTAAAACATATTTGCTCTAACATAGCCCATCATGGCCACACAGTCAACTGACATACCAAGCATCTGAAGAGTTTACTCGTGTCTAAACGCTGATAAAGGATGTCCTTAGAAGGGCAGAGGGATAGTTCCTACTGCACCTTACTAAGGATGAGTCTAGTTGGTATGTTACTGAGGAAAAACATTACTTAGCACCTTAGCACTTCCATATATTCACTGAGGAACTCCCTTCACTTGGACCATGGCTAAATTATGATTCCAAGACTACAACTTCATAAACACCAAGTTATCATTAAAAAAAAAAAAATTTGCCCTAACTTTTTAAAGCCTTCTCTTTCTCTCTCTTAAAAATTCCTTTTTTACCAAGACCAGACTATATTAATAATAGGACTAATCATCTATGATATTATTGCAGCAGTCTGGTAAGAACAGATTCAAATTTGCACATAAAGGCCTCCCACAGGATACCAACTTTTTACCAACTATCCTCCCTCACTAATTCTATACTTGCAATCATGTTTAAGTTCTGATTTGCCAGTAAGACTCTCACACTTCAATATATCCCATGAGTGAATATATCCCGTAAGCAATTATCTATGCATCACCACGTGATAGCCGTCAATCCCATCCAAGGTTTGGACTAAAAACTGTAATTCACTGATGCCAACAGAACTCCACTGATTTATATCACATAATAGTTTTATTTTAGAGGTTTCTGTTTTAATATCAAACACTGCATATCCTTTGAAAACATCCTAATACACACGACAGCTTGATGTATCAGAGGGCAACTGTGCTCAGCCATCGTAATTTTCACGCTGCACTGTGAAAGTACTTCTTGTAAAATCTACATTACCATTGTAGACAGAAGAAAATATCCCTGCATATCTCATACTTGTTTGCTCCCTGTTTTAAAAAACAAGCTTTGGGAAATATATGCTGGGAAGCTGGAGGGGAGGGGGCTGAGGGCAGGAGGGGAGGCAGTGAACAGTAAAAACAAAAGAATCTTTAGAATGACTCTGTAAATTAGTTTGAGAAGTTATTAGTGACACATGCAGACAAGTAATTAGGTTTGCATTTTCTTCTTGAATCTGTATTTCTGATGACTCTTCAGAAGAAAACTTGTTTTCCTGTAAGGGAGGTCTTCAACTCAGCTCTCAGATGCCAAGGAGTAATTTATACCCTGATGTTTTACCGGGGTCAGAATGAATGGGAACTGTCAAAAACACTGCCTAACTTGTGCTTTGGTTCATGGTATCCTTGAATTAGCAGAACTGTGCTTTGAGGTTACTCTTGAGGAAGAGCTGTTAGTCTCAGACTTCACAGGTCACCTCTGCTTTCTCACCAGCTTCATGCTGGGCACTGCTGCGTGGAGAGCAGCACTGCTGGTAGGAACAGAGTGCCTCTCTCATCGTCCTGGCAGCTTCCACTTCTGCGACAGCACTTCAGTGCAGTAGGAAGAGAGTAGCTGCACTGTAAAATCCCATAAGTGAACTTCCAGCTTCATGTCAAAGAAAAATATTGGCAGCAAATCATTAAAATGTATAGTTTACAGAGACTTGACTTCAGTTAAACAAAACAACCCCAAACACACACAGCAACTGCACAGTCTACTTAATAAAATCCAGCAAGATCAAACAGTTCAGTAAAGTTTTTACCTCAGTCATGCAAGTAATTCCAGGTATATTGACCTAAAACTTGGTTTTTCTTTCCAGTTTGGTAGGAAACAGTTTTTAGATTATGCAAACCCTGTTCTGGGTTTGGGGGTTTTTTTGGGCTGAGGCAGAGGAGAGAACAGTGTTTTCATGTTTTTTAAATCTTTCACTTCAATATGCTCAAAACCAATCCTCTTTTCCCTTCCCCCTAGCTATATCAAATGCATTTTAAAACTTCACAGGACTGTCCACATCACAAGCCAAGCCTTTTCTTATTTCTTGTTGATTTTTGTGAAAGTATGGGAAGTAACTGTCACACTGAATTTGACTGTACAGGTGAATTCTTACATATATGTAAGCAAACCAGATCAAACAGTTAGGCATCTGTAAAAATTAACTCCAAGAGAATGCGTCATGTTTCCTCTGCTTTTTCAAATTCAACAGAAGAGACTTTTTACCTGTAATGTTAAGTAGATTACTTGAAAAACCCAGACACTGTGAATCAGCTTTTGCATCACTAATAAAGAAAACTAAAACAAAAGACACAAATAAACAAAACCCAAAGCCAACCCACAACACCATCACATAGCAATGTACTTTCCTGATTATGATGCTTCAGTACAGACAGATGTATGTACCCTTCAGTACAGGGGTTGTATGTATTTTAAATGGTAATTATTTCAAAGGACTTCTATGTATGGTGGGAAAAAATTCTGAATCACCTGCCTCTAGTTAGTATACTGAAACTGCAACTTTCTAAGTGCTTACCTCCCCCTTGCACCAGAGAAAAATAAAAAAAAATTTCTTCAGTAACTGGTTGAATGTTATATGAGAAATACAGATAATATTTAGAGTACCTTTAAAGTAATATTACAACTGCATACACTATTTAAATCCCTTTAGTAAGTGGATTCTGTTTTAAAACCTTTTCCTTCAAAATCCAGGCAAGTTTTATTTGTTTTTCCCTCCAATTCTGCAGCAAGTCAGTTAAATAGACTTAAATCTGTCCATATTAAGAACTAAATAGGATCCTGCAGAAATTAATTTAAGCCTGTATGTTTAAAAACAAAAAAGTAACAACCTCCCCTCACACTATTTTTCTAATCCTATTCATGATTAAGTATTTTGCAACAGCCAAGATGCTCCATCTTTTTAAAGCAGGAAAACAAGTCAGCTTTATATTCATTCACAACACAGTTTATCCTGGCATATCTCCCCCTTCCTGTATGTCATATTTATTTTTCTGTGCAACTCATTATGTAAAACCTCTCAAAGCTTAAAACTCTAAAGAGAACAAACGAAAGTACTCAAAGTGTTAAAAAAGCAATTATATAGTCGAATCATGCTTTGTATGCTTAGTAACTCCAGAACTCCTTAGTAAATAGCAACACTTCTAATAGCACATCCTCAGCAGGGCTGGGGGTGGGGAGAAGAGATCGACCAGAGCCTTTATCTTTTCCACCTTATACTAAATTATATAATCATATTGTATGTAAGGATAAGCAAACAACAAACCTGATCACTCCATGCACAATACAGGTTACATATGAAACTCCAGTTGTGATTGATGATGCAGTCCAAAATCCTGAGCTGGGCCATGTCTTGCTCTAGCGCAGAGTGCTGCTGTGCTCTGACTCAGCTTTTGTCCCGGTGATCCTCGAGGATATGAGAGCTATGCAGTAATGACATTCAGGAACAAGGACTTTCCTTCCTGTTCAGTCTCCCTTCCCACCCCAGCCATATGTCAACTCAACAAGATAAACTGACAGAACTGCGTAACATTCTTCAAAATAATACTTCTGAAGCTGACAAATTATGCATTCTTGGGAATAAATGAGAACATCCTAAGAAATCACACTAAAGCAAACACAAAGGCACTTTCAAATTGTGCTTGTTCTTTCTCCCAGCCCCTTCATTTCTGCTCCTGCTGAAACTGCTCTGAATATCAGCAATTTAGTATCATAATTCATATTATATCAATCTTAAACTTGCTTAGGCACAGCTGTGACAATGGCTCCTGTGTTTACATATGATCCAAAAGATTTAGGCTATTTTAAAATAGCACAGTAAGAGCAACTTCTCAATGTTAGAAAAACCGCAGTTTATATGGGTTTATCTACTTTGGGCTCTTAAACAGCAGGCTTCTCTTTAAACCTACAGTAGTGCTATTAGCGTTGCACAGAAACACTGACTGCCTTCCGTAATGAAGGTTGAAAACCATATTGACAGGGCTGCAACACCAGAGGGATCCTGAGAAACTGAAGAAATACTGGAAAAACTTCTTTCTTCCTTCATGTGTTCCTTTTTTGCAATCTGTGAACCACCCTATTTCAGCATGCACCTCACTTTCTGTATCAGGACTGCCTACCCTGTACTCCCCTTCCGAGGAGGGACTCAGAATGGAAATGTGTTTCTGCAGAAACATACATATTTTATCTGATGTTTACATGAACTATTAGACCGACCACAGAATCAACTTAGAATAACTGCAGTTTAAATGATACAACTATCTAACAACATCTGTGAGACACAAGAGACTTTTCTGTCTTGGGAAAGGATGGAGGAACAGCTACAGGAACAGGTGGCAAATTCACCCTTTGGTTCAGTAATGGTCCAATGACTGAAAAGTACTTCAAATGTGAAAGAAAATTTGTGCTATAAAAGTCAACTGGAAATACAACAAACTTGTACACGAGGGTCAAACAAATGGTATGGCCAAAGAGCAACTCGTAACTCTGAAACAGTTACATGAATAAGGCCCCGTTTGTTTTAACTAAACAAAAAAAAAAAAAATCTTGTTCCAGTTTCTCATCCCAAGGGCTCTGGGAATTAATACCAGAGTCCAAGCCAACCTCCTCCCTTTTCAACAACGTGAATAGTCTGAAAATTTCCAAGACACAGTTGTGTACAAAAAAAAAAAAAAAATCTATTCTGGTTCATTTTAAGATATACGTGGCAAAGATTCTCTATTACAACACCTAATCAAGCAAAAGAGAGAACAGTAGTATCAGTGCAACACAGCACGAAATGAATGTGTCCCCAGGAAATAAATAAATAAATGAATAAATAAATAAAGAGAGAGAAAAAACCCCACTCTAAATAAAGGGATTAAAGAGCTCAAGAAATTAGAACAATAAAACTTCTCTCATACAAGTTAGATGGTCTGCACTGAAGCAGCCTGTGCTGACATGACAAGGGGCTAGAAAAAATGTCCTGCTTAGCAACTATTACTAGGTGGAACAGATACACTTCCTCACAACAGACACCGTAACTATCCAAGCTTGAGAAATCTTGGAGAGGATGTCTGAGAAGATTTTACAGAGCAGGGGGTTACTGCAGAGATGCCAGAGCAGAATGAGGCAGAGAAGTCTCCAGGACAGCAATGCTGGATGGAACGAGGAAGGACCCGGCACCCTGCAGGACTGGCAGCAGGGATGCTGGCAGAACATGTGGGGCAGCCTACACATGGCTGGAAAAGCAGCCAGCTGCACTTTTTTTGCACTGTGGAAAAATGCTGTCATCAACTAAATAAGGCAGAGGGAAAAAGGGAAAGTAGATCTGGAAAATTAAGAGAAAACTGCTGCTCTATACTAAAACCATTATTAACCTGTTACTTTTTGGTATTCGTTTTCAAAACTGTTTTAAGGAAAGTCTAAACCAATTTTTTTTCTTCCTACAATCTGGGCAGTGCTTACGTACCACTGCAATTTATGCAAAAGTGTCTAAATACTGCAGGTAAAAACATAAATAACAATATAGAGCAGTAGGAGAACATTTTTAGAAACAGTCAGTATTGGCCTGACAGCTGCCACCAAAGGTTAGTATCAAAACACTTGTAAATTCCTGTAGGCATAGAATGAGGTGAGGACCAAAGTTTTTGCAAGCTTGAGTCTTTACTGAAGTGCCTCAGGGAAAAGGAGATGCTCAGAAACTGCTGGAAGAGCAGCACCTTCAACAGTAAACTGCAGTAATTGCTTAAAATAGACTATCTCAAAATTTCCTTCCAAGTCAATCTGTATACTTGAAAATTTCATCTGCCACTACTGGACACTGTTCCTGAACATCATCAACCAGCTTGACAACTACTCTCTCATTTACACACGACAATCTCCTTCCTGGTACAAGGTTAAATCAAATTCCACTAGTTCAGCACTCCTCTGTTCTAACCTTCTTTTACTGTTAACATGTTTTTTGGGAGACCATTTTCGTTTCTTCTAAGCATGATTCCTGTGTATAAAACCTCCTTTAAATAGGCCTACAATAACAGAGGGCTTCCCTTTTTGCCTTCAACACTCAGTTTACTAATGTATTCCTTTAAAAAGTTTAATGGAGAAACAAAACTAAAACAGCTGGTGTTGTAAACACTTAAAATTTCTAAAAAGATTTGCCCAAAATTTAAAAGCAAGGCCTCCACACTGACTTTCCAATTTGGAGGTCAACAGAGCGTTTAAAGATGCACTCATGGCATAACTAGAGAATGACAAGGGGGACACATCAACATTAGCAGGCTCCAAAGAACTCAGTGTCCAATTGCCCAAAGAGCTCTTTACCACACACTGAGCTTCGACTGAAAAATAGATGATGATGACACCAGGTTTCAAAGTTAATTATCTACTTCTCTCTAAATACTGCAGCAAGCTTTCTGAAACAGACAACAGCTCATGCTCACAGAAAGGAAGGGCTTCCTTTTCCTTACAGTTCCGGATACTTTTTGTACATGAGCAAATATGCAAGCTGCACACAAGGGTCAACCACATCGTCAGCACACACTGAAGCGTGTACCAGAAAGATGCTGTTCAGAACTTGGAACACAGAGTTCTTCGAAAGGGTAAATCCTACACCAAAAAGGTGTAGACTCATAATGATGATGGTAAAGCTGGAGCGGAAATTGAGGTTTTTTCAGTAAATGAAATTGAGAAGTACACAAGAACAAAAAGGAAAAGCACGTCTGAAAACATGAAGTGTTTCCATTGCTCAGCTCAAAGTCTGACAATGAGAAAAATTCCTACAAACCAAGTCAACAGCAGGAAGAGGCTGAAATATGGTTTCCATTCTGAATTCTTTCCTATCACTGAAATTTTTACAAAAAGCTATGAACATTAAAAAAGGAAGAAAGAGTAAATACAAAAAAATCTCTCTCCACAGAAGAAAAAAAAAAATCTGGAGTGTTTCCTTCCTCCTATATCAACTCTTTCTTAAGATGCAATACAGTTCATAGAACTAGATACACAAGAGATCTCCTCAGGCGAAAAAATGCAGGGTACAACAGTTGGCACAATACCATTTCAGGCTGTTTAACCCGTTCATACCAGACTGCTACAACTCTACTAGAAGTAAAAAAAAAAAAAAAATCTAAGTAAGTACCCAAGACTTACTACTTTTCCATCATAAACTAAGGGCAAAAGAAAACAATTCTCATTTTTCTTCTGCATGATTACAACTTATATTTTTAATCAATGGATAAGCTCATTAGATTAATCAACGTATCTCATGATTCATTTTGTAAATGCACCACTCCATCACCCCACATATGATCTAAATCATATACAGACGGTTGTTCTAACTGTGTTTTAAACACTCATGCAGTGAGGTGCTCATCAGTTTTGCTGCCTAATTCTCAAAAAATTCTCTTGCATCCACTCTCAAGATGCCTTCACCATCATTCTGGTTGCTTTCAAGAAGGACATGAGATAACAATATTGATCTGGCAAGAGTCAGTTTGAGTCATGACAAAGAAAAGCCCTTTTCTCTTGAGCTACTACTTTAGTTCACCAGTTAAGCTCAAGTACTGCCCACTTCCTTGGATTTTAGCCTTAGCCAATTTCAGTGGACTAGTTTGGCATTTCCTTTCTCTAATCAGCTTTCATTTAGGATGGGATACAATGTGTATTTTCTCTTCTTTATCTGACATTCAATTCATACAGATTTCTTCATTTCAGAAAAGATCAGTTATTCAAACAAGAATATACTTTTACTAACTTCAGCTACAAGAAAGTATCATTTGTATGCTATCCCACAAAAATAAATACACTGGATATAAAACAGGATCTGAGCCCCCAAACAGAATTCTAAAAAGGCAACTGACAGCCCTCAGAAACTGGAAGCAGTTACAAATTGGAAACTTCTGCCACTGTTCTAGTTAAGAAATGCACAGCCAAGGTTAGCGGGGACTGAATACGAAAGCCATATGTACTCATTCAAACTGTACTTCTGTGATACCATTAAGCACTTCATAACATTTATAGTGCTAATAAGATCAAACTCATGAGAACATGTACATTTACTCAAGCTATCATCACTGCAAGCTCAGTGTCTCACAAGAGGGGATCACTCGCTTTCCACTTGCTAGTTCCTGGATGACAAAACCTACTGCTCTGTGGAAATTCCTGTTTGTCTAACGTTGTGTCTGTACAACTGTATCACTTTGTTTCACTGGTCATTTGTTCTCACTATCCTTAGTTTTGCATGTCAGCAGAGGATGAAAAAAGTAACTTCAAGAAGAAAATAAAACAAGTGTATTTGTTAAGTGCAGTTTTAATCACATTACTACTGTTCACCTGGTTATTTTACATCATCATCACTCAAAGAAAAAATACAACACAACTTAATTTGAATTTTCTCTACATGGTAATTATTTTCATGTCCAAACAAAACATGAAAAAAAATACATAAATGCTTATTACTATCATAATGTACCACCCATCACCACTGACTTTGTCCTCATGAAAACAGCAACTATAAGCTACATTGCTACTTATTTCTAGATTACATGTGAACCTCCAGAAGACACACTGCACAGAGTGGCAATGATGCAGCCATGATCAGGTTAGAAAGCAGGGAGGTTTTCCTTTTATTTCTCTCCCCCAAGGAATGATGGTAAAAGCATCTAAATTAAATCACATCAAATGTAATGCCTTTGGTTTCAACAGCACACACATTTTCTTTTACAGAAGGCTTTCTATTTACAGTATTAGTGATCCTGTCTGAGCACACACAGCTCCACAAATGGCCTGAGCCCTACCACAGGGATAATTCTAATAGGGACTTCCTGTTGTCTTCCTATTCTTCACTGCAGTGCAGTGCCATGTGATCAGCTCTGCTATTTTCTGATCCCAACCCAAAGCCACAACTAAGTTACTTGCCTGCCCAAGACTGGGCTTCAGAATACTAAAATTTTCATTGTGATAAAACAGAATCCTTACATATAGTAATGTATATAGAAACACACAGAAAAATACAGTGCTAGCTCTGGTGCTTATAGAGAAAATCCTTTCAGTGTACTGGGATGTCTTGCAGCAAACTCCTTCAGGGCAGCTATACTCCAGCTGGCAAAGCCCATGCACACTGAACACCCTCCTCAGCGACTTCACCCCCACACCATCAGTGATCTCCAAGTGCTCTTCTCCTACTTACACCTGAGGTCTCATAAATTTAAAGCTCGAGTAGAACTCACACACTGTTAGTGTAATGCAAATGCTACAGAGAAAGGTGCCACTTAGGAGCGCTATTTACACTGAATTATTCAGTGCAGTCTGAAGCCTAACTTTTGTTCAATATTACAGCAGCACCCGACTTGCAAGCAAATTTTGAAAAGATTGTATTTAAGAATTATCACTCTCTGTAGTTAAGGAACCTCTTTCTGTATGTTCCCTAAGGGAGCACCTTTGACTGGAAGCCTACAGCTGTTAGCACATTTCTTCCTGTGGATGCACGGACAGGGAATGTAGAGTCCAAGACATTAGATCCTTAAGGAGCAACGTTCTTCACATCTGCACTTCTACTATTCTTTTGAAGGGGGATAAAGCGTAAATACAGTAGCTAACATATGCTACCAAATAAAGCTACTACGGTTTAGCTTTTCAAATCTGTCAGGCAATTTGTTGTATTGATTACAGGCAACATAATGCAGTACAGAGAACTCCTGTCACACTCAAACAACAGAACCCAGCAGAGAAACAAGTATCACCACTTGTCACTCTTCAATGAAGAAGAGTTAAATAAAAACACCTTGTTAACTAATAGAGCTTGCTGATTTATGACTAGCTTACTCTTCTGACTGCTCCCAAACTTTAGTAAGTTGCACAGTGCCAGAGGCTTGTCTAGAACTTTGACGAAGCTTTCATTTCTTGGAATGAAGATGAGGTACCCCAAACAAACTACAACAAAATCAAACACCCCTATTCCCCATATATCAAGTCCACAAATAAAATTTTAGTAACCTTGCTTCCATATGCTATGTATTCAGAGGCTTAGATTAAAGTCTTTACTTATAAAAAAAAACAACAAAAAAAAAAACACTCAGAGATTAAGCTCTACACATCTAGTAATCTTTACTGGCAATTTAGGTAATGGGAAGAAATCCAAAAAATCAAATTTTCCATCAGTTTTTCCATGTCTTTTTCTATGTAGACCAAGCTCAATGTTGCAGGAACAGTGTTATCAGATCAGTCACGTGACATAATCTGAAACCAAATATTCACTTCCAGTATTTTTATTGTATAAAATATGTGGACTTGATCAAGGTCTTCCCCACCATTGTGCAAGTTTCCATCCCTTCTCTAAAACCTTCATTCATCCAAAGGTGGACTGACTTGGAAGAAAATACACTTTAAAAGAAGTTAACATATTTTCCAGGGAACTCTGGAATTCTAAGAAGGCTTAAGGTTTATTTTAGAAACAAATTAAACATATCAAGTTGCAACATGAGTAGTAGAAATTACTTCGGTCTCATACATCTTGTATTTCCCAGTCATCTTCTTTCATCCTGTCAGATCCCCTATAAAGGAAAGAATGTTTTTTTGGCAGTCACACATGTGCTGACTGGCCACAAGAGCTTCCCCATCTCACCTTCAGTGTGAAGCATTAACCTGGGCTTCTCTTCCACCTAGCTACTGAGTTGCTCTAATTTCCCAGGCACTTCATTATCTTCAGGAGCTTTCCCTGCCTTGGAATTTGACCAAAACTGACCAAGGACCTCAAGAGCAACTGCAGAGGAACTAACAGATGGGCAGACTGATGGCATGCATAGAAGAAATCAGATTCAAGAATTTTTACTTCTTCACTCCATTACATCACTTGCTTCTGAGTCTCTTTTGTCTGAAGAACACGAGCCTTGCATTCTCACCCATACTGCCTTCCACTCCTTCAGTATACAGTTATCACTGCACAAGCTACATTTCATAGTTTGCCTTTTTTTTTTTTTTTTTTCCCTTGGACAATAACCCAGTTCTCTACTCCATCCATATTTTATCCACATTCCTACAGTATTTATCATTCTTGAACTGTGCTACAGAAATGCAGGTATTGTGATCCTCTCATCAAAAGTAAAAAAAGAAACTTGCAGAACTGCAGGCTTTTAATACATTCCAATCCTATAATGCTTATATACGTTCTTTAGGGAAAAAAAACCATCGTAACTGAAAATCATGAAGTCAGCCACACTCTTCTCAAAAACTTATACAAGTACAGGTGGAACAATAAACTTGTTTTTCCTGACCAACATTCATTTTCCAATAGATTAAATTCTACTTTCCTCATTTTCTATATGTCTGTAAGAGCTGAAGAATGCATATTTTTCTAGAGAGCAAAAGCTCAACTTCACAAAACACAGGCAAAGGTGGTGTTGCACTTCTCTTTATGGGGCACAGCTCCCAGAGCGGCATTTACAACATGGGAAGCTCCAGTTCATATCTCAGCAATGGACAGATCTAAGCATCTAGAAAGTAAATTCAAAACAGTGAGGTATGGACCAGGTAGATGCTAAAAGGAGCAATAAATTAAGCTGACAAAAGAAGTACATCCAAAATCCCACATATTTCTACAGTTCAGACACTGCACACATTTTTAGATGGAATGTGAAAGGCACTATGTAAAATTACTGTAATGCATGTCTAAGTGATCAAAGGCACCGAAGCCAGGTGTTGGAATTTGACTGTATGTAACAGGCAATTACTTGTGGCATGAAAGACTTGACATGATACTTAATAATTCTTTCATACAATGGAATTTAAAATATTTTTATTTCTTAACCACAGGATAAAAGGAACTTTTATGACAAAAACAAACAGTATGTAAAATAGTACTGTAGCACTGGCAAAGCCCTTTTTCCTCAACTAAAAGTACTGCCCAATTACATTTACAGAGGAAGTCAATGGCTTCACCCTCTGGCCTCAACATTTCAATTACACTGTGAACCCAGGGTAATTTTTAGTGCTCACCACTAAAGGGAAATACACTGATTGCAAAAAACCACAGACTCGACACATGTAGCTCCACAGGGATGTTATCTAAGTAGATCTTATTGCTTGATGTGTCGCTTAGAATTATACTCTCAAACCTCACGATACTGGTGGCACAATTCATCATTCCAGAACTCTTAAAAAAATAGCGTCAGTCCACCTGAAAGGCAATACAAATGGAATGTTTGCTTCCCTAAATACAGGAAGCATCTTACAAAACAAAAGTTTGCTTGTGTTCACATTCATCAGCATAAAAACCCCCTAACTAATAACAAGTAAGTTTCACTTTCCAAATGGTCTCTCAAGACTACATGATATTTCTAGAAGTGATGGGCTTAGCCACCCTAACAGCTTGTTGCCTGCCCCTTCAGTGAACCACTTCAGCCAGTGACTGCTAATAACATCACCAGAAATGCAGGCCTCAGAGGAAATGGAAAAAAAACTTTCTATACACTAGAGGAAACCAGTTTCTGAGCAGTAGCAATCTTTGCTCAATTCATAATAGAAAATTAATAAAAAAACCTCATCTCACATATTTTGGGGTCCTTACTATTATGAGAGGGTACAAGCAGAGCCACAGCAAAACTCTGGCCAACAGGGTTCCACCCCATCAGTTCAAGAGCTATTTCTATCTCCAACCCTGAACACAAACAGTCATGTAGCTTTAATGTTATTCAGAAATCAGTCATAGCATTCACTGAAGTGATCTCACTAATAAAGTAAGGACAAGCAGGGTAGCTGTGGTACAATGGCCTGTATCATAAATCTTAATGATGATGGTAGGAGTTATCACTCTTAGAAGCACACTGATCTCAGATCCATCTTTCCTCCTCCTTATTCCCAAGATCTCGACGGGAGAGAATGATTTACACTGAAAACATAAAGCACAACGAGGAAAAAATACAAAGGGATTCCAGGAACTTATTTTAAATTACAATTTCTGGAATTCTCCAACATAAGGATAAGCTAAGAAAAAAAACTCTAGAAAGCAGACTTGTACCTTCACTTTACTTGAGCACTGAACCTGAAAAAAGATAATTAATACAGGAGCCACATAGACAAAATAGCTCCTAAGAAAGTCAACAAAGATAGACAGTAAAGAGGAACTGTAAATTTGACCTAATCATCACTTTAGTCAATACTCATGCTGACTGATAAAAAGCCATCTCATCTTCAGTCATCACACTGAAGTTCTTGAGAGAGGTTTAAGATCAAGATCCATCATCTGTTATTTTTCTTTCTTATCCCTGAAACACCTCTATCTCTAAAATAGACTAGTTCAAAATAGCACTATTTTGCTAAGTTTTACATTATACTGAAAATGTAATCTTCATGAAGTACTACACAGGTGGGACTCGGGGAAAACAAACAAACAACAAAACAACAACAACAAAACCCACACCTGTGAGAGCAACAGAGTTTTCCAGTGAATCTAACTGCATTTTCCCCATTTTTCAGAAGTCCATAGGCACAGATAGGTGTCCTTTTCTTAGTATAAACAGATTAAGAAATACCTCGTTTTTACTAGAAAGGACATGCCAGTAAGACTTTTTACAATATAATGGACCAGAAGGTTATTTAGAAAAAGTGATTAGAGCTGTGTGTTGTACTGTCACTGGAGACTACTGATGAAAAGCTGTTAAGGTCTTAGTCCAGTGAATCCCTGAAAGTCTCCAAAGAGGAAGGTTGCACGACCTTCCACAACCTGTTCCAACATTTAACCAGCCTCAAAAATAATTTTTTCTCCTTGTATTCAGCTGGAGAATCCAACTTATGCAACTCTCTTGTCCCTTGCTGAAGACCTCATCCAGCTGCCTCGCCAGCCTTCCCTGCTTCAGGCTGAGCACAGCTGGTGCCAGTGGCCTCCTCTCCAGGCAGACACTCCAGTCCCTGAACGACTTCCTTCTCTCCGCTTTGCCATGTCCTGCAGGGAGGGCCAAAAACTGGGCATGGTCTTCTGGGGAAGAATCTCAACAGCGCCAAACACATGGGGAACAACACCAATATGTTCTGTGGATTAGCAGAGTGCAAATGTTGTGAACAGTTAAACATGACCAGCCAGATACACTACACAGGCATAGCAACAACTAACAATTACACCACCAGCACTACTCATAGGAGTAATAGGTAATCATTTTTTCCCCTCACTGAATTGTTTGAACTATGACCTCCAGAGCTGTAAAATCAGCATGTAATTCCATGGCCTTTCACAAGTAGTCTATTCATTAAAAAAAGAAGTCTTTGCCACACACTAAATAATGGAAAGAAACCCTAACGAGGAAGTACCGGTTCAATAGGAAGATGACAGAACGAGTAGGACAAGAGGGGCCATTAAGTGGTCCTCATTTTTAAGCTGCATGGCACAAGTGATTGAAAACATTAAAAGGCATCCAAATACTTAATGGAACATGAATAATCAGATCTATAATATTTGTCACACATTAGAAACATTCCCTCTATAATGCATACAAAGCACAAAGTGCATTCCCTTTCTTAAAAACCTGCATAGAGTCAGGGGTCAAAGACTTTTTATTTATTTTTTTAACTGAAAAGTTCAAGGCTATAATGCAAAACAAAAAGGTAAAAAAAAATTGCTACCTCGAGACTCCTAGTAAACATGAAATAAATACACTAGCACTTAAAATCTCAGAGAAACTTTTAATAATTAAAGACTGAATCAAAACAACTTCAGCCAGAAATCCAGGTGCACACACCCAGGAAACAGCACATATACCCACACGAACCCGTATACTTCATCAGACTGAAAAGCTCTTCACTCACCAAAACAATTTCTATGTGTGAAAGGACACACCACACAAAATGCTGTCAAAGTTCTAGACAGTCATGAGAGCCACATTCAAAGCCTGAAATGAATGTGTCAGTGAAACTTAATGAAATCACAGTTTCAAGGAAAACATACCATTTTAACAGGCAAGTCCTAAATCTATCATAACGTATCAGATATCAGACTTCTGTCAGAGCTCAGCGGAATACTAATATTACAGCCAAAAATATCAAAACAAGTTACTGAAAACTACAACATTCAAAAAGAAATTAAAGAAAAACAAGCATGGCTGAATGTATGGAATATAGGGAAAAAACAACACAGAAGCAGAAACCAACAAACAAGCAGGAGATTTATTAGTGGAAAACTACAGGCTGACTCTATAATGAAGAGAAAGTCACAAACTAAACTCAGAGTTGCTTATATTTCAGCAGAAAGTCTGTCACAACAACCTCCTTTCAGCCAGCAGCAGGTCTCAATCGTTAACAAAAAATTCACTTAGTGTCATACTAAGTTCACAGTACATCTTAGGAATGTCTTTTACCAGCCTTGTCCCAAGTGTGAGTACACACGCTGTGACCCATAAATCACAAACTACTACACACATGCCAAGCTCTTCATTACGTGACAGTAAGGGGACTGTGCAAAACTATTTGGCACTAGAGAAGTAGCTCTCTTCTAGAAGCTTTTACTATCACTTCTGCCTATGTCTGCAAAAGGACAATGTATTTCCTAACCTTCTCTTTCAAGTGAGAAGTTTTTTAAAAAAAATCACCATACAGCAACTTCAGATCAAATGAAGAAGTTCCATGACCTTTGTGTGTTTGCACAAAATATCATGTGCCAAATGTCGTTATTTAACAGTCCTTTACCAAACCTCTTCACTGGTTTTCTTACTAAACTTATATCCTGGCTTTCAAATTATGTTGTATGATGAAACCGATTAATCTCTAATGAAACTTTCTTTTCTCTGTATTTAATTACCCTGTACCAATTCCTGGCCAACAGCCTATAAGGGTAGCTCCTATTTTATCTTGTACAGGACCAATTCAGAAGGTATTCAGAAAAAACGTATGTAACAAAATAGATATTATTTTTAATAATTTTATTAACATCACAGCAGAACACAAGCAATCCAGCAGGTTTCCAGAATGTGCTAACAGTTACTTTCTGCCACAGGTGACTGAGGATCCAAAAAGGAAAAGGCAATCTGCTGCACCTCACATTTAGAGACAAGGAAGAATTCTTGAGGGGATGAAATTCAGGGGCCACCCTGGCTACAGTGACTGTGAACAGCGAGGTTCAGGATCCTGAGAGCAGAAAGCAAAGCCAAATAACAGCACCACAGCTCTGGACTTCTGAACAACAGAACTGTTCAGGGATCAGCTTGGAAGAATTCCAGAGGAGACAGTCTGGAGAGAAGGGGGGTCCAGGAGAGCTGGTTCATTTTCATGGATCTCCTTCTACAAGCTCAAAAATGGTCCTTACCAGAGTGCAGAGAATCAAGCAAAGGTGGCAGGAGGCCTGCATGGATAACAAGAGGCTTCTGACTGAACTCAAATGGAAAAAGGGAGCGTACAAGATCACAAGCATGATTCATGTGACCCAGCAGGAACGGAGACCCTGTCTGAGCATGCAGTGATGGGGCTTAGGAAAGCCAAAGCCCACCTGCGTTTCCATCCGGTATGGGACATGAAGGGCAACAAGAAAGGTTTCCAAACACACAATGGACAAGAAGGTGGATTTATCACCTTCTTGATGAAACCATGCTTAATCAACCTGATGGTCATCTGTAAGGAGTTGACTGGCTTGGTGGATGAGAGAAGAGCAGCAGGTATTTTTTATCCTGACATCAGAAGGGTTTTTGACACTGTCACCCACAATATTCCTACAGACAAACTGATGATGTATGGACTAGATAAATGGACAGTGAACTCAACTGGAAAGCGGCTGAATTGCCAGGTTGAAAGGGTTATGAACAACAGCAAGAGGTCTGGCTGGAGGCCAAATATGAAACTACAACAGCCATTGCACACAAACTGAAATAGAGGAAATCCCACTTAAATATTAAAAAAAAAAAAAAAAACAACAAAAAACCCAACTTTTACTGTAAGGACAATCATAACACTGAAACAGGTTGCCAGAGAAGCTGCTGAGTCTCCATCGTTGTAGTCCAAACCAGCCTGGACACCATCCTGGGTGGCCAGCTCGTTTACTGAACTACACCAACCTCAGTGATTCATGTCCAATGTAGTCTGGCAGCACCCTGTGCTAACATGCACCCAAGACTGTGAAGGTAAGTGTAAAGAGGTATCCGCTCCTCTGCCATTCTCATTTAACTTCACTGAAATGATGTTATTCACACAAATGTCATCATTTTCTCAAACTTCTGGCTTCAGCAACCACTTACTTACAGGATCTACAATTACAACATACAATCACATGGATTTATGGAAGGAAGCAGGAATCAGAAGAACAAATTCACTCTGGTACTGATCTCAGAGAGCCAGAAACTCTTGAGTCATAGAAAGATTTAACACCAAGGAGTGACTGCACCAGGTACAGCAGTGATTTCCAGGCTCCAGGTAAGATCCTGTGGAAACTGCAGAAAAGCCTTTTCTTTGTACCACAGCTAACTCTGACACTATCAGCTGATCCCTGCACTTTGCCATTGTGGGCAATTCTGACTACCTCTTACTTCCAAGTTCAGGCTAAACAAATATCTACTTACCAAATTTATAACTATGTTCTTTAATAAGGTGTATTTTCACATTAATCTACCTCATTATTTGAAGTCCAACAGGAGAAAAATACTTCAAATATTCAGTTGACTACAAAATCCTGCAAAAGGATCACACAGGAGAATAACAGATAAAATTCAATTACGACTAAAAAAAACTTAAAAGCAGTGTTTTTTAAGGGAGCTTTAGAATGTTCTTACTACTTTCCCAGCTGAGTGTTTAGGGAGAACATTTAACGATCTATTCTGTTATTTACAGGTAAGATATCCATACCCTTCACACATGAGGCTTCTACAAGCAAAGTTGCAAAGAAAAAAAGTCACAAAAAACAACAAAACAGGAAAAGAACTCCCTTAAAACAGTCAGACTTTGTTAACGCTGGAAGTATACACTAAATGAAGTATAATTATACTTCAGTCCATGACTTACTATGGAAGGATGCTTTTATTTTGCTTTTAGTTTTGCTTTTCTTTTTTAGATTAAATTTACATTTTTTTAAATCACAATTTCTACTATGTTTTTACTGTAAAGAGTCTTATTTGCCTGTTTTCACGGATGTGTCTACAACTCTTTCAAGCTGCAGACATTCAAAGATTCAGGACTCATTCTTCACAGATTTCCTTTAAAGAGTCGAGCTTTTTCCCCTCACTAAATTTGGATAAGAATAAAGGAGTAGTAAAAAAATACCATATTTCTGTCCTCAAAACAAACATATCAACCTCCATTGTGTGTTTAAGTTCAAATTACTGGTTTTTTACCACATTGGTCATATTTTCATGTTGTGACTTCGTATCACAGAATGATACGATAGCATGTCAGGTTTTTGATAGTAAATATAGTTTTGCACTACAAGAAGAAAAAGGACTGGTATTTGTAGGCTTTTTACTCTAAGAATTGAAGAAAATGTTAGTGGCTTAAACGTGACACTGATTCCTCCACACGAAGGTTTGCAGCAAGTATACAATGCAAGTTATTTACTAATATTTTAGCATATAATACAAAAAGCAGTCAGTGTTAAAGAACCGTAATAGAACAGGCATGACTGGCTTTCACAAGAATTAAAGACTTTTTTCAAAGGTTCACTTATTGGAACTGCTGACCCAAAGCCTGCTGAAGTCCAGGAGAATCTTCATCTGAAAGGACTTATACAGGCTACTTTATGAAGTATGAATAATGTATTTTTCCCCCTATTTTAGTATTTTGAATTAGACTGAATACTTTTTTCCAATTACTAAAGAAGTTTTATTAACATAAGCCATCACAAAATGTTTTCCTACACACATATTTGCTATTTCTGAAATCATGTAACCTACATCTGCACTCCAGAATAAAAAAAAAAAAATCACCTGGACTCTAATCATTGTAAGTAATAAATACAATGGAACTTCTAGGAACTGGCTGAAACTCAAAGTACTAAGTAGCATAATGTAACAGTAAAGCCTCTACTACCACATTATAACAGCCATTTAACAGCCAAAATAAGGTAACAGAGAAAAACAGACTTGTGAAATAAAGTGCAACTACCCCAGAAAGGCATTATTAAGGGGTAAGAATTAACTGGAAGATCTACACTACAGAAGTGTAGTGAGTCATTCTAAAACACAACTCGTTGTATTTCTTTTCCAAATGACAAGTGTCTTTGCCAGAAAGAAACCAAGTTCCACAAAAAACAATTGCACCATGTGATACAGAATACAGAGGAAGAACAACCACTGCTCCTCATGGGTTGAAAAGGCTGGTAATGCTCAGCTGAGGGCATATGGTTGTAATCTCTACTTTCTCACTTACAAGAGATGGGAAGACCACAGGCGCTTTCCAAGGAATGAAAGCTCATGGTATCTTGGGTCCTAAGCAGCAAAGAGAAATCTGCCAGACCAGATTATCTAAGTGGGGGAAGTGACACTGTATTAACTGAACTTAAGGTCAAGTCACTCCCAAAACCCTGTTCCTAATCTCGCACATAATGCCTTCCCCTCAACTCATCTGGTGGCATTAATGGTTTGAATTTTAAAAAAACCAACAATTTTTAAATAAAAAAACCACTACCACCCACACAGCAACACACCACCCAAAAAACCCAAAACCACAAACAAAAAAGCCCCCACACTAAAACATCATGATTCACTCTTCTGGCACTAACCAAAATAAGATGATTGTGGTATTTGTGCTTCACCTCCCTCACAGCAGACACAGAATCTAACATGTATAAAATTCTGTTTCCAAACTTCAGATTCCCATTGTGAACTGCAAAAAAGCTTACAGGCAACCATTACATCACTGATTGATGTTGCATCATCCACAATTTAAGCCACTGAACACTGGCCATGAAATGGATAAAGGTTAACATGCCGAGGGAGTTGCAGGGGGACAATCTTTTTCCCAAATAAACTCACACCGGATAGTGTGAATAACAGGCAGCACTGAACTCTAAACTGAACACAAGATTTTTTCCGTAAGTTTATACAACTCTCTGGTTTAAATGAAACAAGGAAAAAATTATTCTCTACAGACAAACTTACCAGAGAGAACTGTTTACCCTGAACACGCCTTGCTGAGTAACTGTCTAATATTACCACTGTCTCTACTCACTCACATTAAAGAATTTAGTTTCTCAGTCGTGAATCACTGATTACAAGAGCAGAAACCACCTTAGCCACAGTCTCCTCTAGATCTAGCTTTAAAAATAGGTTTTGGGGGTGGAGGTTGTCGGTCTGCCTACCCACAAAAGAAAAAAACCCAACTCAACAAAAGTATTTCATGGCCATCTCATTTCACAGTTTTTTAGGTAGGAGTTGGTTTTGCTGTTGTTTTTTTTTTACCTTTTTGATAACTGATTTTCAGGTGAAGAGGAGAAGTTTTTTGGTGAAGACAAGTTCCATTTTGCCTCCCTGACATACTTTCCCTGACTTGTACATCACTCGGTCCCATGCCTTTGAAGATCGCTGTGTAGCCCCTAAAAGTGCCATTTCCATTCCCTAAGCTGCTACCACAGAACTGTAGAATAGTTACTCCTCCTTCAGTCTAGTGACAAGAAGACCCAGTAGCATCATTCACCACAGGGGGAAAAAAAAAAAAAAAAAAAAAAAGGAGTTTTCCACTGGCTCTAAGGGATTAACTGATTTTGCTGCTGCTCTATTCGTAAGACTTGGAATTGAGAAATGAAGTCTTGCAATATAATGAATTCCACTAAAAAAGTAATGCAGAAAACAATTCAATAGACAAAAAAGAGCAGTGTAAAAGAAAACAAGTGGAAAAGAAATAAAAGATATGACAGCATATACAAGTTCTGTGTATAAGCACCATCACCTTGCCCTCTCCCTTCAACTGGAAGGGGTGATGGAGAAAGAGATGGAGTGAACACAAAAGCAGGTAACTGTGCATTTTATTTTAGCTTATTAAAACTGGAGAACATTAGACCTATAATATGCAACAAGAGTTACCAGCAACTTTAACAGAAACGAGCAAAATCAAAGACAAGTTTGATATCTTCAAGAAGCAAAAATGGGTCCCAGTCCTGAATATTTGAAAAACTCCATTTCCTATAGCTGACACCAACAGCTGCCTTGGTTCATCAGGGTTGGTACAGAACCTCATGAAAGCAGACCGAATCCTGATGAGCTATCAAGGAATCAGCATTGCAACATGTAAGAACACCTGTATGTCAGATCAAAGGTTCACCTAGCCCTTCTCCTACAGTGACCAAACGCAGAAAGCTGCCAATAATTAGGAAAGAACACAGAAGCAAGCATCAATAGACTATCCTCCCAGCTTCAATTGTTCACAAATCCATAATCCATTCCACTACAAGGATACTGAGTAACTCTAAAAGTATTGCTCTTTAAAAAATGCATCTGGGTTGCATTCACACATTTAGCTTCCAAAATATTATGGTGCAAAGTAACAAGCTTAACTTTTATGCAAAGGAACATCTCCTTTTGCTTGTTCTCACTCCACCCATGCTCATTTGACACCCTCAAGTTCTTGGTGTAGATAACAGAAAGCTGATCCATAGAAATTCAAGAGAGTTGGAGAAAGCATCTGAACCTCTGCCTCTTCCCAAACTGCCAAATCCTAGCTTCCTTTTTTGGTTTTGATACCAAGTCCATAAATTCAATTATCATAGATGCTGTTTCTCTGTGACTTTTCAGGTTTCACTATATTGTTTCCAAGATGAGGAAAAATGAAAGGAGATGGGACAGCACTAGACTTAGACACACCAGCTCCAAGTGCACTATGGATTTATACACTGAGGTGTGACAGAGAACATTAACTCTTCAAAATTATTAGGAAATGGATGAAAATCTGTATTTTTGACCAACACCAAGCATTAAGCTACTGTTTAATCCTTGGAGTTACCTACCACAACTCTTAAGACTTTACCCATGAGCTCTGAGTTAATCATTACCTCCCAGTATTTTATATGTGACATATTACTTGACATTTATGCACACTTCAATTTTCATTTTATATCAACTAGTGCTGAAGATCAAAAGGTCCTTCAGCATTTCTTCACAGACAATTCATCTTTATTTATCTTAATAACTGCATCAGCAAGCAAAAGTTCTTTACAAAGAAAGATTTAAAAAAAATAAGCACTTTAACTCTCCGTTGCCATTTTACTCATGAAAATAGCAGAAAGTTATCAGACCTGTTCAGATATATAGCTGGATCGTAGCCTCAGTCACAGTGCAAACAGAGAGAAAATTACTTACAACCACCTATAAGGAACTCATGAAAAAACAACACCTAAAGGGCATGGGCTATGAAATGCCACGGGTATTGGCCAGCATCCATTCTACAACACCATGTTTCGTAACACTTTCATCTAGAAAAAAACTTTTGTTGCACAGACTCAGCCACAAGGACCATTTTGGTCAGGTGTGCAGTATTTTTAAGACAAAGGAATACTACTTCTCTTTTTTTTTTTTTTTCATTAAAATGGTAACAAAAGAGATGCAAGCAATGAGCTTGTAAGACACCCATGACATCAGGATCACAATACCAGCTTGCCAAACTACTTACAGCTACCAAATTAGTCCAGCATCTGATTCAGATGCACAGATTGCAAGAAACACTGAAGATTATTCATGTTAACATGTTTCACTCTTCCAATTTTCATATTATTAATAATTTGTCAAGATGGGAAACTTTAATACCCCCAGAGCAATACACAAGCCATTCATTCTTCTCTCCTTAAGAAAGCAGAGAGACCATGTTTAAATCCCACCTCACCAGCAGTTCCAAAACAACTTCTGCAACATGTTTTTTTTTAAAAATAACTAGAGCATACAGAAAATGCAAGACTGTATTTAGACAGATCCATACAAAAACAGTGCAAGTACAGAGAATGGAGCAGAAGACCTGTAAAATTGCCATGAAAATTGATTACTCCGGGCAAAGTTTACTTACTCACCTTCTACCATGGTGATTGAGGATAATAAAATTTTAAAATGCATGCAAGAAGGAACAAGTCAGATTTTACAGCCATTGATGAATAAGAAATGTTTGTGGCTACACATGGGAATACTTTTCACTGGAGTCACAGGCTCCCTATTAAAGTTGCATCAAAATTAGAGACCTGGGAAGAAAAGCACAACAACAATAACAAAGCATGAACTGCAATGGGACAGCTTGCTACATGAAAACTGCGGTATTCTTCTCAGAGATAACCCTAACCAGATCCTTATCTTACAAAAAACAGGTCAGAACATACAGGTAGTAAGAATCACCTGCTTGAGGAGCACATACTAGACCTGCTGGTTCTTTTGCTGGCCAAAACAACAACAAAATATTTCAGTTCTCAGTTCTCGCATCACAAGGAAATTTTGACAGCTTTTCATACTCCTGCAACTGCTGACTGAACTCTAGACCTCTTAGACATTACAAAACTGAGGACATATGAGCTTAAACTTGTCTGACTTATAACAGCCTTTAAGTAAAGAATTGTATTTAAATATCTGTCAAGTTTCTTAGGAAATCAGCCACTTCCAAATCTTATTACAACAGGACAGACCTTGGACAAATTACAATGTCATGTTTTCCTCAAAAATAACTGGAATTGTATTATGCTTTTGAAATTCACTACTTTCACTCCATAAACTAGTTTTTTAACATCTCTCCATATGCAGTTCTCCAGTGCAAAACCACAACTTAAGCTGTAGATTGACCTCAGTTTTACTTCTCAAAATTGAGTTCACTTCAATGCCAAAAACATACGACTGGGCAGACTCCGTCTGTCTGCCACAAACCAAGTGATCCAAAAGGGACTTCTGAGAATTTAAAGGTTCTCTTTTAGCTCATCCCCTGGACAGAAAAAGTAGTACCCAAGACACCTATCCATCCCAAAGTGTTAAATCGCATCACAAGAGAGTACTTTAATTTTAGTCTCTTCTGCCCTCGCACTTAGAATAAAAAAAGTACACAGGTATATTCAACACTAAGGTTTAAGGTGATTTAAGAAGCTTTGATTTTTTAGCATGTTTTTATTACAGGATTGTTCATTCCCTTATGTTCTCATAAACTTTAAACAAAAAACCCCCAAATATTTAGATGAAAAACTTAACTAGAAGAGAATAAAATACAATCTTTTAAAAGTGGGTGGTTTGTAATAAAGTTTCAGTAAGAAGTAGTAATTTATGTAAGTGTACAAAGAGATATACATAGATACGAGTGGGAGGGCATACCACCATTTCTATTAGGTAAAAAAAAAAAAAAAAGAAACAGGTTCAGATTTCTCTTTTCAACCTATTTGTACCAACTGCAACTGTTGTTTGCACTTAGAAGCATTTAGAATCTTCCTCCTCAACACAGTTTAAAGTTTTCTATTTGATTTCTTGTCTCTGGCCCTTCAAACAAACATAAGCCTCAAAATTTAAAATAAAGAAGATTGTGTTATCCAGCCAGCTTAGTGATGCCAGTGCAAGATTATTCCCTACAGCATATTTGCTAGTGCTTAATGCAGTCCATACTGTGTGTCCTAACACATTATGCAAATGACACACACATAAAGGAAAATGTCTGTCTCGGAGTGTCCCCCTCCACGAACAGCCGATCTGTAATTAGCCATGTCCTCTAAGGAGGCTCCTCATTCACTCTCACCAAAGCAGCAGCTGCCGGCAAATGGAAATAAAGAAATTTTGAACAAAAATAAGCCTACTACCTACACTCCGAAAGATGTACACTCATGGTTGCAAGCCAGAGTCAAATCTCAACAGCTGTTTGTATTTTTCCAGAATGCCCACACAGAACCTCTTTTGCCCAACACCAAATATTTACTAACATGATTTGTATCAGGCTCTCTTAAACGTGATACTGTTCAGAGAGCTGCAGCAACAGCTCTCAGTGCTTCACTCAAACACTTCTGAACTACAAGTTTTCGATGCAAAAATCAAGAACTGAAAATACAAAGCAGCAACACTTTCTGCTGAACACAATTCACTGGCATACCGAACAACAGGGTACACCAATTCAGAAAAATGCAGCAGTTCTAGAACCCCGATGCAGAGATTCAGAGAACAAAGCATATAGTTGTGCCTAATTTTTACAATCCTACTACCAAGTGATCCACCCTCTAAACTCTAGTATCACTTCCCCAGAAGAGTTCTCTTTAAATTCAACAGCAACTATAAAACAGTAAATTCAGAAAACTGTTTCACCATTACAAAGGTAAACAACAACTGAGGGAGTACCCAGAGTTCCCATCTAACTAGAGTAAGTGAAAAATACATTTCACCTTGGTTTAAAATAAAAAAAAAAAAAAGGAAAAATGCCAGAAGAAGCCTTCCCATCAAATAACTTTTATCCATTCAAGAACTGTATACACAAAACACCTTATCCCACCTTGCAACTGCAAGATTAAGCATTTTCAGGTTTACAAGATGTGTCAAGCCTCTGATATGAACACAGTCAAAGCCTGTTTGATGTCACTGCTCCCGCCCATTATACTTCAACTGCATGTGCCTACTGCTGGGTGATGGGCAAAAAATAACACAAGTGTCTTTGCAGAAATATTAAAAATTGCAAGACATAAGAATGATTTGGAAGGAGAAATGCACAGCACTTGCCATTATCTACATTTTGTATTACAGACAAGGAAAGTGTGACATGCATACCCCCATTCATCCATCAATCAGACCAGACAGCATAACTCTCATCCAGTGTCTCTGTACTATGCTTACCATAACATTATTCTTAATGTATATATATATATATAATCTCTTGTGTAGGCAGACAAACACTTCCACTACAGCAAGGCCCTAAGGTTTTGAAGAGAACACAGGCTCTGACACCTTCCACAATCATGGAATTATATCTAAGAGCCCATCAGATGACTGACTTCTGGTGTGCTGTCAGTTCAGACTGTTTCAATGCCAACTTAGAAGCCTCACCACTTATACCAAGGCTAACCCATGCTTTTTAAAAACAATGACCACTGTTAACCACCGGAAATAAATCTTGTTTTCATTTAACATCGTTTCCCAATTTTTTATATCTGCCTCCTATCCTATGCAATTTAATATAAAAACAACTGCAAGGAAGAATAACTTACAACCTCTGAATGCTAGAAAACCTCAATTTTTCTTTCAGTTGTTATCAGAGAAAAAACGGAAAACACCAGCTACAAAGCACCAGTATATATTCCTAACAGCTTAGCCTAATGCTGCTCATCAGAAAGAGATACAGAAAGTTTTTCTTTTAGTAAGGCTGAGAGTTACACAGGTTTATATTCTAACCACCATCTAAAAAGCAACACGTGTATGAACTCACAAAATTTTTTAAAAAAAAAAAAAAAAAGGAAAAAAAAAAAAGACCAGCTTTTATTTCACTCTTTTCAGAGCACATAGTGTTCAGCTGAGCTATGATCTGGTCATCCACTTCCAGTAAGACGTTTTCAAAGGTACAAGAGGGAGAAGATCACAATTGCATACAGTGCATAAGACTAAATATCTCCTATTCCCCAACTGTTCTCTCAATTATTTTTTCATGTAAGTAAACATAAAGGACATGAGATAATACAGCTGAAGTAGCAGACGTTATTTTCACATTTTAAAAACAGTAATCATTAAAAATAGCTTAAACAGACAAAAAAGTTAACTCAGTGATTTGATGTTTGTCAAACCTGCTGAAGAACAAAGTTCATTCTTGTAATGCGTATACTGCATGAAATATATGCGATTATTTCATATGGACACAGTTCAAGACACTCTTTAGTCCACTCCGCTTGTCTTGCAAAAATATTTTTTTTCGGACAATTATCAAAGTGGTATGATCAACACATCTGTATTATTGGGAAGCAAAAAGTCACTTTGAAAAAAACATCATAGTTACATTTGAAGGCAAATAGTTCCTTCAAGAAAAGGAAGGTGTTTTCTGCTTTATATTGTCACTTATCAAATATGTAACATTTCCTCATGGAAGAGATCCATGTTTTGTCAAATTATCTTATGCTTACTGTGACATAAATGAGAGCAGAAGTCAGCATTATGCTTGCATGATTAAACAGGATTTGACTCCAGCCTATTGAATAGCTGCAATCACAGCTCCTGGTAAGACTGGTATTTATATTAAATTTATTCTCCCTTAACAGAAGGTTTATGCAAAATTCTCTTTCCCCCTAAGTAATGTACACTCCTAACAATCATTACTGTGTACTATTTGACATATAAAATCTTACAAGTGCATTTCTCCAATCCTGACAACTTCAACATTATGGCTAAACCTTCCAGCGTGTAAGTACCAGGCATAGCAGAAACACCAACACCAACAACACAGAGTTTCAGAACAGTTTACATGTTTACAGGCATAATTACATAAAGACTGATATGTAGGATCAAAATACAGCTTCAGTCCTTCTGCCCCTAGAGAGTTGTAACACCTGGGAGTCACCACTCGAAGTTTAGCAATGTCATCCCAACCAGGTTGTTAAAATAGTAAACGATCTATTAATTATTGTTAGCAAGAACGCAAATGATTTTCTATTTATAGCGTCATCAGTGCCCTTCTCTGGTTCCTGACCCAGCACATGCTTCTCTTGAGTTTACGCAGTTGTGCTCTCTCTGATAAGGTGGAGGAGTGAGAATATTGTGGGGTTTTCTTTCCCTTCTCTGAAATTGAACAATTGTGATTACAAAGCAAGTACTAAATAACCTCTGACTTTTCTTTTACAGAAGTCTTTGGAAATGTATTCCTAACTACTGCCAAATGCAGAAGCTCTTGGGAATCTCCAAAGACAGTTCACTATTCCTAACAACTCAGCTGTTAAGCAAAACAAAAAAAAATCCCCAAAACCAAAAACCTCACAGTCTTACTGCAAATTTGCAGTAAAGTATTCGAAATTTACAATAAATATATAAAGAGATGTGTGCCCTAATGAATTCCAAGAGAAAAATATCAGTCTTAATAAAATTATTTGCTAAAGCATTTTTAATATTCATAAAAGGAGGAAATTGTATTAGTAAGAATTAAAATCTGACTTTTAAAGCTAAACTTGCTTTGGTTACTGTTTTTTTCATCCTGCATTTAACATTCAGACCAGTAAACTATACCACAAACAGGCCTGGCAATTAAAATGCAAAACAGTGGGAATAGAAAAGAAAAAAAAAAGGGGGGGGCAGTTTTTGTTGTGCCTTTCTAGGCAAAGGACGGGAAATTAAATTTACACTAACAAAGAAGCCAGTTCCAGCCTCGAATCTGGACAGGCCTGTAGATGGGATGTTGTGACTGAAGCAGTACTGCGTGTACCTCAGCAGGGCTTAAACACTCCAGCAAAACACCGCTACAACCTGACGAAACAGAGATAGCATATGCCTATTAATCTAAAAGCCAGAAAGAACACGCTCTCGCTTATCTGTCCTTATGAACATAAGCTCAGCAATTCTTCCATTTGTAAAACGTGTGTCAGATTTCAAACAGAATGGCAAACAGCCCTGAGAGTCCCTGGCCCTCTCTGCCAGCTCTCCCCAGAGCCCAGAATACGTGACCTGTCCCTTTGAGCAAGCGCTCCATGTTCAGACAGGAGCCGGCAAGCCTGAACGCGCAATCTTTGTTCTCAACAATCATTTCAGTGAAGGGGCTCTGAACTGAGAAAGACCACCAGGTACAGTGTCAAAGGGAAAACGAAAAAAAATGAAGCAAAAATAAAAACAGAAACCTTGGCAAGGCATGACCCAATGGAACTTAATATCAGATTAGACAGGCGTCCAAAACAAAACACAATTATCAACCAACATATGCAGTACCAGAAGACTCGAACTGCATGTCCTCTGTTCTCCCACCTGTGTACACAAAGATACACAGAAGCACCATTTCTCATTCAGAAATGCCCTTTCTTTGTCTGACTACTGATCTTGAAGTCAAAGGACAAGTTTTTCAGTTCTTGCTCAAACCTTGATGATTACAGTTATGCATTTCCAAAACCTTAGGCTGGTTGAAAATCCTAATTTGTTGGGATTCCCTTGACTGTGATGAACAAGCGCTAAGCTTGGAGTCTTCCTCCTGACAACCTGCCATGTGTACAGGTCTACAGCTAAAAATCAAATGTGTTAATTACTGCATTACAATGCAAACACCATATGGGATACAGTGTCCCAAAACCATAAATCATTTCCCAAAGTTGCTAATATCTTGCATGTCAAACCCTGCAACTGCAGCAATTTTTCTGAAAACTTAAAATTCCCTTTTTATAGTAATTGTCTTTCATTAAAGGTGTTTTCTGTTTTTTTAAATAGAAAAGCCATTCTTACTGTTCCATACAAACAAGTAAGACTTCAGTTAAAGGGATGTGTTCACGTATAGCATATCAAACACTGTACACAGTAACTATTCCATCAACTGAACTGAGACAGCAGATGCCAAATCACACTCTCCCTCTCTCGGCATTTTACAGGAATCTATGAAAAAAAAAAGTTGTAAGAAAATAAACTGAACTTTAAGACATGCAGCAATATTAAACTGAGGTAACTGAGAAAGCAACACAACCTTGGATCAGACATTCACAGCACTGTCTAAGTTCAAGCAAAGATTACATCAGGCCTGCCGTGATTAAGGCAATCACCAGCCTAAGTGTATGTTTTCTAGCAGTTACATTTTAACTGCAACATGTAAGTGTAAGTACCAGGTAAGTACCAGTGTAAAACAACAGGCAGAGCAGTCAATTTTGCAATTCCACGCCTATTAGCAGTCCCCAATTAGACAGCTTTAACATGATGAGCTCCAAAAGTGCCACAGACCTTGTTAGGGCTTACCACAGCAGGGATAGGTGGATTATGACAAGGGCCAGCGCCAAAAGACCAGCAGTTTAAATACGATAGAATTAAAGAGCAGATTTTAATTTTTACCCTTAGACATGTGGTGTCCTCCCTCTTCCCAGACTATTTGAATAGTATTGAAGGACAGGTTCTCCAAACATAACACATGTTTTCAACCACACTTTATCACAAAGTCTTAACATTTTCTGCGTCCTTACTTAGGACTCCAATTTTGTCCTCACCTAACCCACCTGCTTAAAGAGACTGTGTGAATCTCTTAAATGAGGTGACAGTAGAAAGGAAAATCTTACAATACCATATGTGCCACTTTTAAACCAAGGCAAAAGGGTGAATTGAGGATAGCAATAAAGTAAAACTCTCTGTCCATAGGGAAAAAAAAGAAACCAAAACACAACACACAAAACAAAAACTCACAACCAACCCAAAAACCACCCATACTTCAAAAATTAAAGTTCTGCAGGTTTAAAAATCACTCTACCGTGTTTCAATTTCAGCAAACAAAAGGGGTGTGTATTTCACAGCCCTATGCAGATTTGAATCTGCTTTCTGACTTTAGCACAACGTGGCCTAACTCAGAGGAATACAAAAGCAAGTTTGTCTTTGTAAATAAAGTTTAAGACAGATCCTAGAACAAGCCTATTGAAACTCTTACATGTATTTTGTTGAATCCGAAGTTGCAGTTGTTCCACACTTATACTATTAATAGGCAGCACAGAAGGAAGCATCAGACATGGTTCTGCGTTAAAAACTTTGTCTTGCGAGTCAAAACATGCAATGGTGCCACCATAGGACATACTATGAAGTTTCTGAACTAAACACACAGACGATGAGTTGTAGCAACAAATGCTACGGACAGAAATACGTTTAATGTAAGCCGTTACGGACAGGCAGGAGGGTGGCGAGTACTGGGTACAAGGAGGCAGAGATCGGACCCTTATTTTTACTAAAAAATCACCCCAGTAGATCTGTGTGACAGGGACGGGGCCGCACCCCCGGTGCCGCCCAGCGAAGCGCTCCTGGCCCTCGGGGACGGGGCACAGGCGTCGGGAGAGGGCGAGCAGGTCGGGTGTGTGGTGGACACGCCGCGATCTGACCGAGGGGCCGGGGGGGGAGCGAGGGGGCCAAGGGGCGACCCCGGGCAAACCGCCGTCCCGAGGGCGAGGGCGGCGGCGGCTCCGCGGGGCGGGAAGCGGAGCCACCGCCCGGCCCGTGAGGCAGCGGAGGCGCCACCGCCGCCCGGCCCCGGAGCGGCGCCCCGAGAGCGCTCGGCCGGGCGGCTGCCTCCCCTCCGCTGCCGGGGAGCCGCACCACTCCCAGCGTCCAACTCCCAGCAACTCCGGGGCGGGCGGGCAGGAAGAGCGGGCGGGAGGGAGAGACCGAGAGAGGGAGGGAGAGAGGGGGCGGCCATTAAGCCCGCTCCAGCCAAGCCGTTCCCCGCGGCGGGAGGCGGCCGCCCGGCCGGGCCCGCGCCCCGCCCGCCCCCGCCGCTCCTACCTGGCCGCCGGCGCCGCTGCCGCCGCCCGGGGGGGGCTCGTTGTCTCCATCTCCGCCGGGTGGCCCCGCTGCCCACCGGGTCGCCATTATTTCATTCCCGGTTACAAAGGAGGCGCAAATCCTCTGGAGCCCACATCGGGGAAGGGAACGGACAGGAGGGAGCGAGTCAACGCCAGAGCCGTTCGCACACAGCAGGCGAGGCTCGGCCAGCCCAGCCCCGCCGCCGGGGGAGGGGGGCTCGGCCCCTTCACGCGGTTGCCATAGGGAAGAGCGCCAGAACGACCCTGGGCTTCAGCTGCGCTCCCCGGCTTCTGCCTTCATGGCTGAAGGAGGAGAGAGAGCAGATGTGTCAGTCCTCGGCAAGGGGCCGCCGCCTCCACCGCCCGTCCCTTGTTAGGCTAATTGCACCCGCTCGTCATCTTCCTCTTCCTCCGGCTCCTCCTATCCAGAGCCCCAGCCGCGGGGAGGAGAGGGCAGGCGGGGAGAGGCGGGAGGTGTCCGCTCCCTCCTACTTCGCTACACGGCGCCGGAGGGAGCGAGGACGGGGCAGCGCTGCCCGGGCAGCCCCGGCCGGCGGCGGCGGTGGGGCCGCTCCCCGGCGCCGCCCGGCCGAACTCTGATCAACTGGTGGAGGTCGGGGCCGAGGGGCCGCTCGCTCTCCGGGCCGGGAGGAGGCCGCCGCCTGCTCGCGATTCCCGCCCTGGCCGTATCCAGCGGTGCGACTGGGCGGGTGCGGCGGGAAGCGCACAAGCCCCGACGAAGAAGCGGCAACAAAAGACCCCTCCGGCAGCAGCGAGGCCGTGCCGGGCTTTTGTCTCTCACGCGGGTCTGCCCCGCTCACAGGCGACTCCCTCCCCCAGTCTACGTAGCCGGAGCCGTTCGCGATCAGACCACCGCGCCCCACGCCCCGCCCGCGCCCCTCCCTCGGGCCTCCCCCCGCACAGACGCCCCGACAGCGGCAGCCGGCGAACGCTGCGGCCCCGCCGACAATTAGGGCGTCTCGGCGCTGGGGCCATCGCGCCGCGCCAGCTGCGCCCCCCCGGCCTCCTCCGGCTACCTGGGCACCGGCCCGGGCTCGGCGAGCGGGGGAGCGGCGGGCGTGCCCAGGGGCTCCAGCCGGCGCCCTCCCGAAGGCGCGGGGGCTGTGCCGCTTACCCCGCTCCGCTCACCGCGATCGCTCCCCCGGGCCCCAGCACGGCCCCCGTTCCGCCCGTCCCGTTAAACCCTCTCCCCGGGAAGGCCCCGGTTCCGTCCCATCGCCGCAGGCGGCCCCCGCCCTGACAGGGGAGACCACCACCCCAGCCCGCAGGGCCGGGCCGGCAGCGCTGCCCCACGTCCCTCCTCCGGCCCCTCTTACTCGGCGGCCCGGGGGGCTCCGGCCCCTTCCCCCGCCGCGGCGCTGCCAGCGCTGGCGGCTCCCGCTGCCTCCGCCGCTGGGGCCGGTGGGGGTCACGTCCTCGGCCCCTTCCCCCGCCTCCAGGCTGGCGGTTTCTTCTTCCCTCCAAAAATCCACCCACCTCCTCAGACGACACCGCGAGGGCAGGAACTGGCTCCCGGCTGCCGTCCAGGGCACCCGCCCTGCGGCCGCGGAGCGCAGAGCCCCGCCGGCCCCCGCCCGCCAGCACGGCCTGGGGCGGTGGCGTGCGCTGCGCCTTCCCTGGGCGTTTTCGGAGGGTGTTCACTCAGCAACGAGCTCAGATTTTCCGCCCTAGCGCAGGATTTGGTGCCTCTGCCGTCAGCTCCACCTGCACCTGGCTTCGCGGGGCCGGGACTGCGACCGCCCCTCGGCTGGCTCTGGACGGACCCGGCTCAAGTCCTGGGGGGAGCCTGGTTTTGTTGTCTCCGCGAAGGTGGTGGTTTTAAACATTTTCTGTACTTTATCGTTATCGGAGTGTGTGATTTTTAATTTCGTTCTCTAGAATTGTGTTTTCCAGCGTAGAGGCTGGACAAGTAAGGTCTCTGTGAAAGGGAACAAAGAAAAACAAAGCATTTGTGAGAATTAGTAAAGGTCGTCAGTGAAACAAAAGGTTGTGTCTAGTTTGTGTTCTAAAAACAATAGTAATGTTTTGGGTTGTCGTGCTTTTTTACTGTGCTACCCTTGATCGTGAGATCGCTATCTCTGAAAAGCGGTGACTGGACTGGTCATCAATAAACATCCATCAGCAATTGCATCATCAGCAGGGATGAATATTGGTATCCAGAAAACCGAGGAAAGAGCTTAGTTCTAGTGGCTGGAGGAAAAGTCTCAAGGCCCAGTATGCTAATTCTTGTCAACCAAGGTCACATCTGCGAAGTTTAAAAGAGTGTTACAACTCATGGCCGGTTGCACTGCTTCAGATGCTTACCTACAATATCATGTGCTGCCATGGATTTCACATACAGTTAAAAATGTGTCGTAATTTCTGAAAAAAATTGAGTTCCTCATAAATTTCTAATGTTAAAGACTGCTTTGTGGCTGAACCTGACCTGGACCACAGATTATATATACATATTTTAAATAAGCATACTGCTGTGCAGCTGGCAATCTGCATGAGGGTTCTGCCCAGCTCCCTAATCATTTCTCAGTGTCATGCAACATTTAAAGATTTATTTGCCATCCAGACCTTGAGCAAACTTATAATATAGTCCACTCAATGGTTTTCAAGAAGTTGAAAAGACCAAAATTAAAATCACTTGAGATTTTTGAAGGGTGGAGAAGGCGAACAGTCAGGACACTTTTCCTGATGAGAATCTGTTATCAAACAGAACCAAGAAGTGTAGCTGTGTGCTCAGCTGCATACTGCTCTCTGCACTGAAGTCAACATATCAGTCTGCACAACAGCATCAAGAATCTATGATATATACAAAATCGGTTCTGTTATTCATAGTAATTTTTCTATAGGAACCACAGTACTGACTCCAAATGTAAATTAGCGTCATAACTAATATCCGTAGAGAACATTGTCAAATTTACAAAATGTCTCGGAGAGATTAAACCACAAGTAGACTCTGAGTGATTGTATAGTATCTAACAAGTCTCTGTTTATATCAGATATATCTTCCATTTTTATTTTTTTAGATTGCCAATGAATTTCTCTAGCTTCAGCTTTCAAGCTATAAATGGGACATGAAAATATTACAAAGGAAAATGTGATCCTAGAATCACAAGTCATTGCTAGGCTGACGGACTAGATCTTGTTATTGACTCTGAGGAGGTTATATTTGTGTAATTATCAAAAGAATATTTATGCTACACAAATCTTTGTAAACTGTGTACTTAATTTTCTTCCTCATATTCAGTGTTCTATTTTTTTAGTGTCAGATGTTTTTGTTTGAAACGCTGAGCTGTTTTTAGGACTTTCATGTATAAGACTATGCTGCTGTAATTTTTCATTCCAAATATGGTGTCACAGTTACAACAATAACCTATAGAAGGATGCAAGCTTTCAGAAACATGTTCCTTTTCTTGGATTCATAACACACAAGCAAACCGTCTGAGTCCCTTAATCACCCCTGAAATGGATTTAATAAAAGAGATTGCAAAAGCAGAATTAGGGTAACTGAAAGCTATAATTTCACTTTCTCACCTTCCAGTCTGAAGGTGTTGACACATACTCACTTAGCAGACAGCTGCAGCAGCTTAAAGTGTTAGCACCGTCCTACTGTTTATTATCACTCCTTGCTAAAGAGTATCATCCCCGCAGGAGACCTACTGCAGACATCTTTGAGGGCATCTCATCCACTTCAGTGCAAAATCTAGCAGCTGAATTCAAGTTGCCACAGTAGGCAGAGTTTAGCCTGCCTGGCAGTCCAGGGGCTAAGAAGTGCTCAGTCATTATGTTCTGCCTGTTCTACTGGGTCAGTGGTGGCACAATTATTGGGCTCTGTCTTCTTAAACTATCATTTACTGAATGAACATGTTTATGTCTTGAGAATATAAGTATTCTAGAGGCTAAACTTAGACATCAAAATTCACTTGGACAGGTAGAATGGAGGACTGAAATTCATTATATTAAATATGTGTTAGGTACCTCCCTCCTTCCCAGATGGTGCACAACTGCCTCCAGCAGGGCACAGGGGCTGCCTTTCTCTCGCGTGTACGAGTGTGTAGGCATCTAACCTGCACCCAGGTGAAGCAACTCACTTGTCAAGCAGTTATGTTGTCCTTGCCATCTTGAAGGCTCTCTCTTTTATCACCATCTGCAGCCCACCATGATATGTTAGACCTGAGGTGCCACAGTCACTGGGCAGGCTCAGGCACAGCCAGTCCCAAATGCCCAACCTTTGGGTTAGACAAAAGCAGGAGTGGAGAGAAACGGAACTTAAAGCGAGAGCAGTTTTTTTGCAACACTCTTTAGATTAGATTAGTGTGGAGTAGTAGGATACTACTCCAAACAGAGATTAGATAGGCAGTAGTGGGAGATAGCAGTAAATCTTGGGTATTTTGTGCTGGGATAAGGACAAGACTTTCTCTTCTAAGGAGAAGTCTGAAAAGTTAAGTAGGAAAAGATGCAAGTTTAACAGGGCCTGAATTTGGGGATGAAAGGAAGAGTGAGTGGGAGGAGATACACCTCTGGCAAGTAGATGTTTGTACTGATATTTGCTCTCAGAAATTGGCACTTGTAGGAGCTGCTGAAGTAATGATCATTCTGATAAGACTTTCTACCCTAGCCCTAGTGGCTTTAATCTCACAGTCAGGGCTTGCTTTGAGAGGTTCAGGCTGAACCTGGACACCTTCTATCTCCTCTCTTTTGTACATAAGGAATACTACTACCTCCCAGACAGTGTTTGCAAACACTGTGGTGTGCCTGACTACAGCCTTTTCACCATTGGCATCAGTCTAACAGCATTCCTACTCCCAAGGATCCTGATAGGTGCCCTGCATGAGAATGATTCATTAGATTCTCCCCAGAATGGGAGTTCGAGTAGTCGATTACACATACATTTTTCATTCACTGATACTTCCAAGATACTGCAGCTAGTAGACAGTCCCTCTCTAGACATGTAAAAGCCATGAAATCATCGCTAGAGCTATATAGTAATATGACCATTATCTGCAACTGCAGGCTGTTTGCTTTACAGATTTCTGCACTGAGATTCCTCTGATTCAGTCGTGATATAGGCGTCTGTTTCCTGTCCAGCACTAGTGCATTATGCATCCTAGGCATCACTAGGGATGGTTGTTTTCTTGGTAACTCTACTATAATATTCCCCTTTCAGTTTATGGATGTTCCTATCACCTACACTGTGGCAACAGAAATAAATGTCATTGCTGCCATGCCTACATCTTGGCTCCCTTGTTACACTGAACTCAGACAAATGTGTCTCCTTTCTTTTATTTCATTCTTCTCCTCACAGGAGATCACACCTACCTCACTTGTCCCTGGATGCTGATGCTTTTAAACTGTTACAGAATACTGCCAAAGAGAATTGCATCAAGGCCTACCACTGTGTCCATGGTAAGAGAGATTTTGACATCCTGAAGCTTCAGTCAGCTGTCTCCACCAGTTACATGGTGTTTGGCAATACCCCTTAGAAAGTAACACCATTTTACGTGCTGTAGTGGACTGGACACCAGATAGCCACTAAAGCTGCTCTCTCACTCCCCTCTGCAACTGGACAGAGGAGAGGAAAATAAATAAATAAATAAAGGATTCATGAGTTAAGAGCTGGGAGCGGTCACTTACTGGTCACCATCACGGGCAAACCAGACTCAAAGTAGGGATATTAATTGAATTTATTACTAACAGGATCAGAGCAAAAGAGTGAGAAGTAAAATAATCTTAAAAACACATTCCCCCCACCCCTCCTTCCTTTCAAGTTCTCCCTCCTCCCCCCCAGCGGTGCAGGGGGACGGGGAGTGGGGGTTACAGTCAGTTGTTGTTTTTGCCACTGCTCAGGGAGAGGAGTCCTTCCCCTGCTTCCGTGGGATCCATCCCATGGGAGACAGTCCTTGATGGACCTCTCCAGTGTGAGTCCATCCCTCCAGCAGTTCTTCCCAAACTGCTGTCCCATGGGTCACTCCTCCATGGGGTGCAGTCCTTCACGAATGAGCTGCTCCACCATGGGTCCCCCACAGGGGCCACAAGTCCTACCCAGGAAAAACCTGCTCCACTGTCGGCTCCTCACTCCATGGGCTGCAGGGCCCTGCTCCATTTGGGCCTCCCACGGGGTCACAGCCTCCTTTGGATATCCACCTGCTGCAGCATGGGCTGCTCCATGGGCTGCAGGGGGGTCTCTGCACCCTGATGGTTCTCCCTGGGCTGCAGGGGCACAGCTGCCCCACCATGGTCTGCACCACGGGCTGCAGGGGCTCAGCTCTGGCGTCTGGAGCACCTCCTGCCCCTCCTTCTGCACTGACCTTGGTGTCTGCATTGTTGTTCCCATGTTCTCACTCCGCTCTTCCCTGGCTGGAATTTTTCTTCTGCGCAACAACCTTCTGTTGTTAAATATGTTATCACAGAGGCGTTACTGTCACTCCTGATTGGCTTGGCCTTGGCCAGTGTCAGGAAGTCCGTCCTGCACCCGGCTGGCATTGGCTCCACTAGACAGGGGAAGCTTCTGGCAGCTTCTAACAGAAGTCACCCCTGTAGCTCCCCACCCGTCACCAAAACCCAGCCACAGAAACCCACTACAAGGGCACAGAGTATTGTGCAGGATAGCTCTCAGGGAAAATGACTGCCTGAGAGTGCCAACAGAGAGTAACATACTCGGGTAGAAGTCTGCGTATCTAGGTTTTATCCTGCTGCACTTTAGGGGGAAAGAACCATTTGGTTTCTGGCAGTTGTCCACTTTTGGGAACCAGTTACCTATGCTATGAAAACCAGTATCTCAGCTGATGTGTCTTTTATTTGTCAAGACAGTCTTCTCAGATAACAAAGCTTAGGTGTGAAGAGAGATCTGTGTCTGTCAGGACACTGCTCCTCATGTGGTCAGGGTGACAAAGTCCAAAGCAGAAAGAGAAGCCAGTAGACAGCAAGACTCTTCCTTCTGGCCAGCATCCCTGAACCATCACCAAACAGAGAGGAAGCTGTGTTCAGGAAGGAGGCTTCACTTCCCCTCAGAAAAAGGGTAACAGAGTAGTGAGAAAAGTTATTCTTCCATGAAAAATGTGCCCAAAGCAGAGATGTTGAAAAGTTTCTGATGTGTTGTGAATTCATAACCTAACTTAGTACTTATTAATACTCTTGTCTATGCCTGGGTATCATCTTCCTGAACTGGACCCAGACATGTTTGTGTGAAGCTACCAAAGTGCACCAAGGCAGGCTGACACATGGCTTTTACAGCAATCAGTTCTGATGTTCACACTAACCATCCCTGCTATTCTGAGTCTGGGGTTGGATATGTTTTGGTGGGTTTGTGGCATTAGTATTTCACCTCCGACAGCAAACTTGGTACTCTGTAAGAAATACAAAATTGTTCAAGCCTGCAGGAATTTACTATCATCCAGCCAGAGACAAAAACAATTTCAAGTATAATTCAGTGAGCCCAAGGGAATGAGTTGCAGTGTAAAATTTGAGCAAGCAAGATTATGGCTAGGAGGAGCCCAGCAGAACTCACTTAATACTTTTAACTTGGGTTCCTAGCAGTGAAAATCTACTGACACACTCTGAAACCATAAGCAAAGCAAAACTTGTTTTTCATGCTTTGCTGTTGGAAACTGTCACTGTGGAATAACAACAGTGACAATGTTTCTGAAGGCGCCATGTCTGTTTACAGCTGGATTTCCTAATTTTTTTGAAGGTCTAGGGGAAAAAAATCACTCCAATCTCTTCTGCATTCACTTAAACTATCTACATTCTTTCATTTGTTTTAAATTAGAGGAGCCAGAGTCTAACAGATAAAGTCATCGGCCTCAGTTCTGCTGAGGGTTTATTCACTTTAGGTCAAACAATGTTAACTTGTTTTAGAAAGCCAGCAGGGACTATTACATGTGCAGCATTTTCCCTCAGAAACCCTCCCTTCCCACACACGGACAGTTTAAAAGAGTTCAACACAATAAATATCCAACCTATTTAAAATTGGCCATGACAGGAAAGGTTTAAGTGCTCGAATGGCAGAGAAAAGTGAAATGACCATTTGAGTTACCTTAGCTCCTCTACTGAAATAACAGCTCTGTGTTTGGTTCTGTGCTGTCATTTGGGAGGTGATAAATCAGCTTTATTTTGTAAAATGTTTAGTTTAACTACTGAACTTACAATTTAGGTGGAAGTAGCTGGTGATGAATTGACAACAGTGTTATCACTCTCTCCCTGCTTTATCATATAATCAGCAGCTTGATCCGCTGATTAGTGAAACCTTGTTTTAGTAGCACAGATGTGCTAACAGCTGTCTCCAAAATTCAGGCTACCCATCCTGTATTTCTTCTGACTATCCACGACTTCCCCTAGATGAGCAAAGTATGGCAGCTTTCTCCTGAGCTCTGTCATTTAACAGATCTTCCTCTAGAACTGGGTTGGATCAAGACAGCTTTCAGGCATTGAGAAAACCCTGAGGAATAAAAAATTAGACATGTCACATGAACATATTGATTTCATTCAAACCCTCCCTCCTTCCAAAAATGATGTGACCCACCCAAAGGTGACACCCCATGTGTCAGTTGCTGCTCTCTTATTTTATCTACTCTGTCCAAAGAGCTTTTACTTCACTTTGAGCTCATCAGAACCTCACTGGCAGACACCCTGTAGAAACCAGGTACTTGGCTCTTACTGGCTGCTAAATATGACTTCATGTGCTGCTACTTATGCTGATCGACCACCGCTCAGCTCTGTTTTCACTGAAGAGACACGAGATGCTCTCTAGGACAGCAGGAGTCATCTAAAGGCCAGAAGATGTCTAAACCTGTAAGCTGATTACTATTTATGGGGACTAGGCTCTGAAAGTGATATTACACTGCGGGGGAGGTTTGGTTGGTTGGGGGTGGGGGTTTTGTGATTTTTTTTTTGTTGTTTCTTTTCCCCACCACTTTCCATCTTTCTGCTACAGATTTTAAAAAGTGAGATGGAAGATGTGGAGACAACATCCAGGGAAGCACGACCCTTCCAAAAAAATTCCCCAAAAAACCCAAACAAACCAAACAATCAAAAAAACAACCAACCAACCAAAAGACAAAACCAAACACCTGTGAGGCAAGCAGGATTGTATTTATGTCTGTATGGTATGAATTTTTCAGAAGAGGCTGGATTCTGTTTGGTATTATAACAGAACTAAACTGTCACTATAACTTCCTGGAAGAAGTAATATAAATACCCCTACTTTCAGAGACAGGATTTCCTAAGAATGCTGCTTTCAAGAAGAAGAAAGTACCGGATTAATTCTCTTTTGGTGTTCTACAAACCCTTTGAACAAATGTCAAATGCTACAGAAGTTGCTGGCTGCTCAGAGTTAGAGATACTATCTAATTGTGATTCTGCTGTAGCTTTAGGAAACAACATAGGCAACTGCGTGCAGAAGGGACACCCAGGACTGAGTTTAGGTTCCAAGTAGCTCATCTGCCTCCACAGAAGAAAACCAACATAGGAACCCAGCCATGTAAATAATAGCAACTAATGAACAGAAATGCTCATTATTTTTCTGTACACAGCCTATGTTGATTGCCTATGCAAACTGTAGTATGGAAGGAAGAACTGACTGAAGAAAGCACTGAATATAACATGTTTCTAGTGTGACTAAATTGATTGCCAGCAACCTCTACCCATTTGTCCCTGTTTGACAATGAACTTAAGAGTTTCAAATTTGGTCAAAAATCAATCCAGAAATCTGATCAGTAGTAACATAATGGCTGGGAGAAGTTGAAATGAAAGTAATGAGCTAAGGAACAAAGCCACGTTTACAGAATATTTTCAGCCCAGTCTTCTGCTGAGACACCCTCAGACGTTCATTTCAGAACTGCTTTTCCAGAAGAAAGCAGCAGCCAAATATTTTAACTCATTGGATATACTTGAACTCTTCGCTGCAGTATTGTGTTGTTTCACATGTGCCAGACTCCAAATGGCTCCATGTGGATGCAAAATATGTCCACACAAAGGTCATTTGCAGGATTAGACCAAAGCATTGCAAGGGCGGCAAGGGAAAACAGTCCAAGTTAATTTAATTCTCAAGGCACTCCTTAAGGCCTAAGCAAAATACAAAACAAACTCTGAGCACAGTAATGCAAAGCATTTTTCTCTGATGTCTAAGGTCAGGGATTGATTAATATTTTTGTTACAGTAAGAGTAGTCTTTCCTTTTGATCAGGTGGGGATGGACTGTTAGAGTTCAGGACTATATCACTGCCTGAAGTGAGGGCCACAAGTATTATACAATTTCCATAAAGGTAATTAGCCTGAGTAACTGGATCTGATTAATATAAAAAAGAAAAACCCTCCTCCTTTATATGACATATTCCTATTTGCTCTTCTCATCCCCGGCAGGAGTAACAGGTTCCATTCCATTTGCAATGTGTCAGGCTGCTCTTCTGGAGACATCATCTAAGTTTTAGAAAAATCTTGATGTAAGCCAGAGGAAAAGCAAAGATTTGCAGTAGTCGTCATTTGTCAAACTCTTCTATTCACTAAAACTTTTTTGGGCTGTTCTTAGCTTCTATGTTTATTTAATCTGCTTTTCCTTATTTATTGCATTTCTTTTACAAAGCAACAGTTGTTAAAACAGTGCCAGCAAAATAGTTTTCTTAAAAATTAGTCATATTGCCCTCTGAACTGTGTGATACTTCCAGAGTACAAAAGAGTTAAAGAAAAATAAACAGATTACTGCAACTTTCTGCATTTCAAAATAGAGGTAAATAACATCTGTGTAGAGCTCAAGTCCTTCCAATAGTTAGCTACTTTAGTGAAGGGGATGAACTGTGTGGAAACACTGCAGAAGTCATCTTTTGGCTTTTCCTCCTGCAAGATGTTTTCTGATTCCAGCTTGGAGGATTATGCTCTTTGTGACCATGACAATATTGTTCTTACAAGAACAAAGGTGAGGGCAGAGAGTGAGGCACACTGCTTGGGGCATTAGGAAAGGATGGTCCCTGTTAGCGATGCCTGAAGACAGCTACCTCAAACAGCTGCCTGATTTAGCTGCATCTGGATCCAAATGGTTATTTCACAGACTGCTGGAGTAATGCATTAGTGCCCTCCCCTTCTTATGCTGCTCTCCGTTGAGAGAGCATATAGAAACAACTGATCCAGCTGGAAGATATGCCAGATATAGGGAGACTGGTACTTCTGGGCAAGGGGATTGTGCATCCTCTGCAGAAGCATTGCTACAGCACTCAGTGCAGAGCACTCGGTGCTCTAAACCGTGTCAGGGCTCACCTGACTCTCTTCAAGAGACAGGGGGCCCACTCAGTAGCTAAATATTTTGGTTCTTCTCTGATAAATGCCAGAGTTTTTTAATCTAGGGTCTAGACTATAGTAGCCTTTGCTTATTTTACATTGGCTTCCTGCAAGCCTTTCCAGATTCTGCTCATGCAATTGCCATTGATTATGCGTAAGATGCGTGCAGAATCTAAATGTCCCTTAGCATATTGGCTGGAAATGCTTTAATTAAATGGATCTCATGCTCTCTTCTTCTGGCTTTTAATGAAAAGACTTGCTTTTGGTTCCAATTCAGAGCAGGAGCACTGCTGAAATATTGAAAACATTAATGGATTAGCAAAATGTATGCTGGGTACTCTTTAAAAAATATGAATGCCTTATTCAGCTGCAATTTAGCTCCAAGTGAAGAAAAGAATGAGGGGCTCTTGTTGCAGGCACAGGTGTTCCCTGCTAATTCCAGGAACAAGCAAATCCTTACAAATCTGGCTGCAATAGGACCCCTTTCTGGGCAAACAGGGAGCCTAATAAAATAGCCCTCTAAACATCCTGAGACAAGGGAATTTTCTGCTTGCCTTGTATTCTCCAAGTGCACTAGGCACTGAGGATGGTATTCATGACACCTGATTTTACCCATCTATAAATTATTCATTTGGTCTGAGCTTATCAGCTAAGCGCGCTCAATAGTCAGTGAAGAGACACAGAAGCTGACCAGACATGTTCATGCCACAGGTAGGATGGCTTGCATCAACCTCTCCAGTGACTTCTGGAAGAGCCCAGACTACTGCAATTGCAGTGGCATATTATTAGACCATTTTCTTTTTGTCCTTCCTCACATTGGGAGAATTACAAGAAAAGTAACACTTTATTCCTGTGTATAAAACACATCCCTTTGATGGCTAGCAGGAGACAGCTGTGCAATTCTGCTCTGTATAACTACACATATAAAAGTATTAATTATTTCTATATTAAGAAATAAATATGACATGAGGTAACAGTAAGGCTTCCATCCAAGTGTGTAGGGGGAATTTTCTTCTGGTAACACTGCTGTTAACCAAGTATATTAACTGAGACATTTCAATTATGTTAATTAGGTATTTTCTAATTCTTTAGCTTTATAAATTGTCATGCCATTTTGTGGGGTGAGAGCAACAGTGTGACTGTGCTGCAGGATCTGTATTACTGGAGGTTTGTCTTTAGTAAGGAAGGATTTTTTACTCTGAGCGAGACACCAGGACTTGTATTTTGAAAGCTTCTGTAAAAGAAAATATTGATTTTCAGTTTAGTTTCATTCATCATGTTAAAAAATTTAGCAGTCTGGCTGTTGCAAACTATACCAGGAAGGGTTGTGACCCTGGAAACAATATGCCTAATCATTTTTATTGGCATGTCATTTTTATTGACATAGAAATTGGGTCCATTTAATAGTAATAAAGAATTGAGCAGTGGTGTCCACTACCGTAAGAAATTATGAGATCTGTTTCACAAGTGACTTGTGTGTAAGTCCAGAGAAAAGTAAAATATAATTGACCTCTCTTGAGGTGAAGAGTTAAACATCATAAACTGTGTGCCAAATGCATTAGAACTGAATTCAAATCTTGTTTTCTCTTGTTTTTCTCATGAGGGCTGGGGTTTTTGTTCACTGTAGATCAGTTCTATATGTCAGCATCACAGAAGGACTTTCAGTACAGATATTCTTTAAAGTATTCTGTAGCAAGGAGTGATTAAATCATTATCTTGTTCACCTGGACAAGACAGTGACTGGGGATGTGTTCCTTTCCTGGAACTGGGATGGAGAACCAAGGCCTCCCTACAGCAGGTTGTTTTTCAGTCCTTGTGGCTATAAAAGACAGCCTTTGGTCTGTGACTTGAACTGAGACCACTGCAGTTATCCTTCTGATGCTGCCAGCAAACAGCATGAAACAATAACTTTGGTATCCAAGCATTGCCACATTTATCACAGCTGGGATGTTAATTCAGAAAGCAAATACAACTCAGGGCTTTAACTGTTAGTCTGTCTTAAGGCTGAGCGTATGGGCAGGCACGTCAGAGGTCAAAGGTGCTGTTAACTACAACTGTGAATTACAAAAGAAGCTTTAGAAAGGAGATAAAAAGTAGTTTTATGACTGTTAGCAGAATCTATGTTTCAGGCATCCATTGAAGACGTGCAAAAACCATTTGGCAGCAAGAAGGGCCTTCAGGAGAAACCGTAGGATATCTAAAGGTGCCAGAACGTATAAGTAGCCGGGTATGGCCTCCATGGATCACCCGGTAGCAGCTCCTGAAAAGTGCTCCAAAGCCTGTGCATCTCTCACTGTACATTCTCATTTATCCACTTGCCTTTGGAACCAAGAAACAGACTCCCACAGGTTCCTGACTACCAAAATTACAGTTACCCACTCTCTTGTTATAAAACCCTCTAGTTCTCCTGTGACAGCTGTCGGAGCGGAGCGGAGCTGGGGGAGAGTCCTGCAGCCCACCGGCTGCTGAGAAGTATGCAAAGGCAGCTTTGGGACTGAAAGATGATCTGCACTGGATATTGATCATTATTTCAACATAAACGTATATAAAATAATGAATATGGTCTAGAATACACTGTGTGTGCTCCTTCTTTGTTGTAAGAAACCTTTTTATCATCTATGAGGCTGACTTCAAAACGCACCTGTGTCACAGGGCCTGCAAACCCCACGTTTTGGGGTTTTTTTAGACATTTCATCTTGATTAGCAGATTTTCCAGTACTATAACCATGTCGATAAAGTCAAACCAACTCAGAAGCCATCCCACACACTTCTGTGATAGCCTGGGGGCGGATCAGGCCTCATTACTCCTTTTATGAAGCTGTAGTGTTACGATCACTATTATAAAGACCTGATGGTCTTTGTGATATTAGCTGTATGTTAGATATACTCCCTTATGTTCATTTTGAGCTTTGGAGATTTTAAGATTTTTCCTTTTTCTGTGGAGAAATCCCTATCAATGTTGGAGCCAATTTCTAGTCACCTAACTGGTCATACACACAACCCATAATTGCAGAATTTGTATTCAGTGAGCAACGCTCCCAATGTTTATTTTACCCACTACAGAACTGGATGGAAGTAACGGCTCCATCCTTATTTCAGGCTAAAAGCATGCAAGTGTTCAGCACTGAACCAGAGGAATATCTTTTCCTGGTTTACCTCCAAAGTAGTTCTGTTATGAAGATCTATTCCTAAACTAGCACATAGATGTCACTTAGAGACAGGTTGTAATGGGAAACATTTGCTTTTTGGCTAGATTAGTGCGTTTAAATGGATCAATGATGAGATGCAGCTGTAGGGTGGAGGCTCTTTAAAAGCTGCACTTCTCAGTGCCAAGTATAATGAAATACGGATGACTTCCAGCTAACTTATTGTTGATCTTTGTACAGGGGGAAATTTTGCAACATGAGTATTTGATACTGTGAAGCTGTGCTGTGGAAAATCAAAAAAGATACGCAGCGATTATAAACATAAGACAGATACAGGGAGAAAGCAAAAACTGACTAAATGGCAAAGTAAATGTGGAATGGAGACAAGCAAAGATGAGTAAGATATTAGAAATTATAAACCTCTGCAAAAAAGAGATGAAAATAATGGGAAGTATAACACATGAAATTATCAATAAAAGACTGGATGCAAGCAGAATAATCATTATATGAGAAAAAAATTCTTCCAGAATAACTATAAAGCTATACAAAATCAGAGCTAAGAGAGTTAGCCTGATTCTGAACCAATGACTTATCAACAGGTAATTTTTTTTTCTTTTGCTATGTTGTACTCACAGCTCTTGATTTGGATGCATTACTTACCTAAACTTACGTCCTCAGATAGGTAAGAAAAGGAGACTCTTGAAATAGTTCAAATCAATCTTCTTCCCAAGTAATTCCTTTTTCCCCTCTATAGATCAACTACAAGGATTGTCAGTTTATTTTCCTTCTTTCTGACTTTAAGATGGGAAACTCTCAGGTGTCTTGTGCTAATCCAACAATAATTTTTTAAAAAAAATCTTCTGCCAGCTGAGAAATGCAACAGCCCATGTGGAGCTGCTCAGCTGAAAAAGACATAACACACACAAAAACCCCTGACCTGTTGTCCTCCTCTGCAAACCATAGAAAATGAAGACAGTTCTGGAGATAACAGAACTCAAATATTGTTTATCAGATCCTTAAACTTGACGTTATGGGTTTAATTTCAAAAGAAATCCTCAAAATGTAATCCAGTTTGGGTTCAGCTTCCCTCAGCACTTCAGCCCCTCAAAAACTGCATTGAAGTGGAATTCAATTAGTTGGAAAAACAGCTGTGTGTGGACTGAGAGCAATGCCGTGTGGACTGACGCTGCTGACGGGATAACCAGAAGTGCTACGTAACAGAAAGACAGGAAGGCCACTTGTATCTTCTCTGAACTTGCCTCATCACCTTTGTTGCTTTTCCAAGCATCTGCACAACTGTATTAAAGCTGATTTTTTTCGAAAAGTTAGTGAGCTGGACCACGGGCTGTTGCTAAAGACACAACTGTAAACGAGCCGTTTTCTTGGCCTGCTGTTTTTGAGAACTGGAAACGTGAATCGTTTTTGATTTTGGGGCCAAGTCCTTACTGCAGTAACTGCACGTGAAGCTGGACCATCTCTCACATGCAGCAAAGAGTGAACCATGGCAACAGAAGCTGTTTGTAGCCAGTAGCTCTGGAGAAATTAGTGGACTCTCTGTGGTGGCCCCTGTTCCATCAGGGCTGTGTAAAGCATTTTGCATTTTAAATTGCTTCAGCTCTGCCATCTAGGGGAGCTCAGCCCAGCAGGGTACGTGGTAGAGGAAATAACAAGGAATCTGTCGAAAACAAAGGATTTGGCAGAAAAACCTTAGGACAGTCCCCAACCAGGTCTGTGATTTGGGGAGGAGGAGGGCCCGTGGGGAACTCCTCTGGTTTCCCTGGCAGGCTCAGGCTTTAATGCTACCACAGCACAAACAAATGATCAGATAGAGTCACATTAGCATTTCAACCTGGCCATAATGAGGAGAACACGGTGCAGCTGCAGGTTCATCAGTCCTGTGTGAGCAGACCCTAAACACGTCTTGTTATTTAATTTCAGAATAAGAGAAACTGAGACTAAATACCTCTTTCAAAACTGTCTAGTTCATCCCCTTCCAATTCCAATTGGGTTGTTCCCAGCCCTCTGTTTTTTAGTGATTTATCTGTTCTAATTTTAAATTACTCAAGAGATGGAGTTTCTACCACTTCCCGTGGGAAATTAGTCCACGGTCTGATAGACACAGCCAGGATATTTTCCTGATGTTCAACCTTCAGTGGTTTTCCTTTGTTCAGTTTAATCTCATTACTCCCAGTTACTCCCTGTCGGTCAGTGCCAGGCACTCAGCCCCTCTCTTTTGTGTTTACACCTCCACAGTTGGATACAGTTGTCTTTAGAAAAATCTGGTAGGCTTGATTATGTATTATCCACCTTCCCAAATGCGGAGAAAAAAAACCTAAAAAAATATGAGCAAAGGATAGTATAAGTTAGTCTTAAAGGGTGTTTTCAAGACTTAATCTACTTCCATTCACCAAACCTCACTGAGACCTCCTCACATTTTTTAGGTTACAGTGACTGGTGACTCCACACAAACCCACCACCGTTTTCCTACCCGTATCAGAACTATGGGAACACAAGTTGTACAAGGTGGGAGTAACAGATGTGAGAAACCAAAATCAGGTTTCTATAATAAGAAGACACAGAAGCCCAAGACTTGCAAGAAAATGTGTTTAGTGGAGTGGCATTAAAAAGATTACAAAAAATATCCCAATGTGACAAGTAGGAAGTAGAAAAGCTGGTGAATCATAACCATGGAGAAAGGTGCCGAAATGGTATTTATGGTGACATCCTTCAGAAGCAAAGTACAGAGAGGGAAGAAGAGGTGACTGAATACAGCTATTTCTTGACTTTCCAGAAAATGCTGAAAAGCAAGTAAGGATCCCTTAACACTTTGTAAGAAAGATTAAAGATGTGGAAGCTGAAATAGAACTGTGGAAACCAAATGAAAGCGTGAAGAGTAACCCGAGTAAATCTCTTGAAAGTAGGAGACAGATCAGAGGAGGGAGGTAGTATTAGCTAGAAATAAATTGATAGAGGCTTTTCTGGGATACTGAAGAGAGAGCTGGGCTTTCCGGAAGCTTGGTGTGAATAGAACAGTCTGTTCCTTGTTAGCCCTGATCGTAAGGAAGCTGCTGAGAGAGATGTGCTATTCCTTCTCCTTCCCCCACAAGCTTCTGTCTTTAATATTAATGTCCGAGCTTTACGTGTAACAGTTTAATATGCTTTTAAGGTGACAGTTTAAAATTGGAATGAAAGACTCATCTTGCCTCCAGTTCCAAACTTTATGGAAGTCATGAGCTGAGTACACGGGTGGAGTGGCAGAAGCCGAATCAGGGAAGAGCTAGGCCAGAAGTGAAGAAGAAAACACTGATCAGTGATGTGCTGCTCAAGGAGCAGACCCCCAGCAAGAAGGAGAGAACACCAGGATGGGCAACTGGAGTTAAGAACAGGTTTTTTAAGGTGGGAGAGACTAAAGTATCCTTGAGAAGGATTGCTACTTGCACCTGCAAATATGCTATTCCCTCTTTTGCAGTGAATCCACACACTGCAAAAGAGAGCAGGAGAACATTACTTTTATCAGGGATAATGACTGTAACTCCGTGGCACTGACATTATCAGGGGCCACTCAAATAGCACATGCACAAGCTCCAAGCTCTTGTCCTTTGCACACAACTGAGAACAAGAACATTCAGATACTAAGTAGGACAAAAAGTTGTTATGGGCTCAGGCATGGCTGCTCCCAGGACACTGCATTGCCTTCCAGCCCGTCTGGACTGCAGCGAGGTGTGGAAGAGAATTCTCTGGCATATCTTCATGAGCTAAGTGTAAAGTTATTGTTGTTATGTGATGGACTGGTGATAGAAACTGGAAGAGTCTGGAGTCAGCAGAATCTCCTTTCAACTAGCTCAGTTCAGATAACGCCAAAAAGAGAGAGATAAACCCCAGCCAGAGACATCCAAACCCAGAGATATATTTTAAAATGTGTAAGACATTCAGATTTTGAATTTTAGATGTTTGAACCCAATATCCCCTCATGCCATAGATAACCTTCTGTAATGCATATTTTAAAAATAATTGTCTCTGTAATCTCTTGCTTTTTTTTCCCTTATGCATTTTTTCTCACTGGACGCATGGTCAGGCTAAAGGTGGTACAGTTTCAGCTGGACTTCCTATGGCATGGATCAAGCTGAAGTGCCTTGTGGATGGTTAGGGTCAGCAGCACTCCAGTTCTCAGGCAGGAGCAAAGAAAGGCTGCAAAATGGTAAACAGGATCTCAAGCTGCACTTTTTGAAGAAGAAAAGAAATCTGGGGTTATGCTGATAGAAGATATGAGGAGATTTTAAACAGACTTAGGAGCTGTGAGCTGTAATTTTTAATTCATTTGGGAAGCAATAGTACAAATATAAAAACTTTGTCTAGACCAAAATCTAGTGATCTTTCCTAATTCTACATTTTGCAGTGACTCCACCTAAACTATTTGTCTAGATACTATTTGGCTGGACTGTAGTGGTATGGTGTGCAATTTCACTTAGTTATCCATTTTAAGGATCAGCCTTCAGCTCAGAAAGATAAGAGAAACATCAGGACAGAGAGCAAGAATCTGTGATTCACAAGATGTCACATGCTTCAGTTTCTTGACTGAAATTTCTGAAATGAGAACCACCTGCTCCTGGTAGTAATGCAGCATCTCTTACTGGAAAAGCAAACAGCTATTTCAGTAGAATCCGGGGGGAAAAAAAGCTACAAGAAAGAAATTATGCCAGCAGCTTGAGCAGAAGTCCTGTGAGACCAGAAAGGAAATCAGCAGATCCTTCAGTCTGAGAGCCCAGCTGAAGGCTGCTGGTTCCAGTGAAATTAAGACAAAGCAGAACTAGAAATACAACAAAAGATGAAGGAAGGCAATAAAAGAAATGCAGTGGGGGAAAAAGAGAGAAGTATTCGGAAGAGGCCAAGGTGCTGCAAGGAGAGTATGATCCAGCAGTTGATCTGTTGGGCAAGAGGCCAAGTAGCTGAACGCAGTGCAGCTGGCCATTGCTGTGACAGGGGCATCCCCTCAAGGTGCTGCAGCTGAACAGGACACTTTGCCATGTGCAGTGCCACTGCTGGGTTGGAAAAGCACGGACACTTCAGCCTCTACAGGACCGTGGTTTCGTTTGGTGTGGCACACTCCCTCATGCTTGAAAGTAGCGCTGACACGTATCTCTAAAATCAGGGCTGTAACATCTCGATTTTTAAAACAGAAAATCTAAGTCTGTGTGCTTGCCACGTCCCGTGTTTGTGCTGTGAAAGCCAGCTCAGAAATATCTGCAAAGGGCCAGCCTGTAACCATCTTATCTAAAGCAGCACTTTGCTCTTGGATGTCACTGCACTTGGCTCTCCACTTGATTTGATGAACTTCCATGTTTTTCAAGAATGGACTGAAAATATGAAGAATAGAAGGAAAGGTGATATCGAGAAAGGAGGAGAGGGGTGGAATCTGGCCTCAAGCAATATGTGATATTTGGGTGGGAGGTGCTGAAAGCATACAAGTGTTGCTTTCAATTTTAATTGCAACAGAATTTAAAGGAATTGTAATTAATACGACATGAAAGCTCAGATGGAATGGCCTGGCATAAACTGAGCCTGTGGTTAGTTTAAGCATCTATCACACTGACCTCTCGTAAATCAGGGTCAGGAAACAATGAGAGGGCAGGCAAATGTTTGTGCTGTTGTTTGCTGACTGGATGTTTAAAGGAATGCTGGAAGAATGTGCCAAGAATCTGGCTTTGTCAGGAAGAAAAGTTCTTGTTTTTGAAAAGACTGACAGATCTTTAGAGACAAAGAGGAGCAAGCTGGCGCACAGGTGAAGCAAACTAAAACCAGAAGCAGGACTTAGAAATTTCTCCAGGTGTTGCAAATAATTACAAATAATAGGAGAGGAATGAGGCCCCAGGCTGTAATCCAGAGTTTTGCTACACCAGTGTGCAGAACCAGCACCAGGGGTGAGAGTGAGGTGGAGTCTCAGCACCGTGTAAGGCTTGAGCAGGTGCCTGCCCAGTCCAGAGAATAGGGAAAGCATTGGGGTTGCCAAGATAACCGGTGATTGCAATGCACTGGGAAAAGCAGATCAGCCATCTCTGGAATTGCCACAAAAATCTGGGGTGGGAAATAAGATGACGCCCAGTGTATGTTTTATGCTATTGTCATGGCCAGAAGGGCTGAAATGATAAAGGGCATTCCTCTAAAGCTGGTTGTTCTCACTTCAAGGCTGCCTTATTGTGCCATAAAATGTCACTGGAGCAAGAGAAAGCAATTTTGTAGTTGCTGAGATCATTCAGCATTTAAATGGGAGCACTGTGGTGCTGTCAACACACCCAAGATGTATCGGAAGAAATAAGGTGCACGGACTTGCTGTGGAAAGCATGAGGGAGGGCAACAAGAAATTTGATTTGGATGAGCAAACTGGCAGCTGGATGCTGCCTTGGAAATATACTCATTGGAAGGAGGGAAAGTGAGCATCCTCAGTTAAAACCAGACTCGTGATGGTTCCCTTAACTGGAATTTCTAAGGGCAGAGATAATGAAGCCACTCAATAGGCCCTCAAACAGGAATTCTGTGATTGTATTAAAATGCTGAACACAGAAGTCCTGGTAGAGTTCTGGAAAATGACTGAGAATATGAGAAACAGAAAAATTACCCTTTAGCTAACACTATCAAAACAGGGATAGAAAATTCTGATTTTTATTTTGATCTGTTTTTCTATGTCCATATTTCTACTAACAACTACTACTATAGGAACTTTATACATAAATAAGAACTGCTTTTTGTCTTTCATAAAGCTCTTAATGCAGATGGTGACATATGAATGCTTAATGGCATATTTTAAAACTAACTTTTAGAGCAAATTTGATATGATTACTTTGTGTTGAATTAACTCGGAAGAGCGATGGCAACTTCCCAAGATTTTTCACCTTGGATGAACCTATAGACAAAATAACAAATCGTAAATGCTTGTTTTCCTGAAATGACTAATTAGAAGACTTTTGAAAATAAGCTGGCCAAGGACTTTTGTGAAGTGCGTCAGGGCAGAGCAAAATTAATAAAAAGACAAAGCCCCTCCAAACCCTAAATTCTTAAATAATTATTTATAAGTTTGCTTGATCTGTTAGTTCTCAGTTTTTATGGATAACCACAGTACTATCTACTGGGACACTACATTTCCCTATATATCAAAACTATCTGAAGAAGTGAAGGCAGCAGCTCCTTTCAGCAGCAGTGGAGAACATCAGCCAGGCCTTGGTGCCATACTGTTTCACATACACTATAATTTGGATTAAACCGAAACATGGAAATCACCTACGTTCTTGATTTTCAAAATAACTTTTTCCCACCCACCCTATTATTTACGTCGTAGCCATGAGCTGGCAAGGAATAGTAGGTCAGGAACAGTATTTTTGGACTGGAAAACACACATTTATGCAACAGTCTGGGGGCAAGAACGAGAACCAGCAGAGGGTGAGAAAAACTGGTTCTGGAAAGAAGCTGAATCAAGGCAGCACCAGCAGCCAGGGAGGGAAACACAAACCCTTGGGAGAAGGGTAGGGATGCTTATAAATGTAGCTTGATGACATTTTTTTATTTAGAGCTTGTTCGTGATGAAAAGCAAACTCCTACATCTCTCCAGTTTTAAACTGGGATCCCATCTGCTCTAACATTAAGAGCTGAGCTCAGAAAATACCAGGAGACCTCAGCTGGGTGCTGGACTTGACACTGGGAGTTGCATTGCTGCCTCCTCTCTGCCAGGAGAGGCTCTGAGCCCTGAGGGAACACTGTGCTTCTGGCTCAGGCTGCTGCATAAACAAGAAACTGTGACTGTCCTTCTCATCCTCGCAACCCAACCCTTCCAAAAATGGCAGGGTAAAACGCCACTATCTCCACTCCAGTTCAACCCAAGTCTGTCATCCCATAAGGCTCAGCTGATACCCAGTACTTTGTGGCCACCCCTGCACTACATAACATAATAATTTTACGTAGTTTAGAGCTTTGGCTAGGAAAGGGTTTCTCTTAGCAAATTCAGGTGGAAGATGCAGAGGTTCTGCCTGCTGTGTCAGGATAATGGCTGTGGATGAAACTGTGGCTTTAGGCAGACCAGGTTGGACTTGAGGAGCCTCAAGGGAGAAAGCCTTGGGATTCATAAGCAGGTGAACTTCAGAGCAGAATAAAGCAGCTGTGCCCCACGCTGTTATGATTCATAAACAAGAGTTTATATTCCACTCTTTTTGTCTTACTAGAAATGGGCCTTGTAAATTATTATGAGCTTTGGAAACTCTGCCTAATGATGGCTGAGAACAGCTATGATGTGCCCTTCTCTCCTCAGGTAATGAGGATTTACCTCAATGGCTGAGATTCCCAGAGGATGTTGGTGGATGAACATGTGTTAAGCCTTATCACAAACTGCACGGCTGCTTTCCCACCATATTTAGTAATGCATTTAAATGTTGTCCCCAAAATTTACACTCTTGTAGTTAACAACTGTACAAGCATTCCTAATTTTAGGCTGATGCCATTATATTAAAAGAGGCTAGAGGACTGTTTGGAATAACATGCATATTGAAAATTATATTCTTTTCACGTGTACACCTATACTAACTCAAATCTATGGCTCTGATCTTGTTAAGACTTCATAGGGGCTTAACTCTGTAACTCGGGGTGTGTGAGCAATTGTGGTCAGTTGGTCTGTGTTCCTCTGTAGGAGTGGGCCTGTATTCTATGGTGTGAGTTTGCTACTCAAAACAGAGAGCACGCTTTGGTAGCTTTACATACAGTTTTCACAACCTATTATGACTTCAGAAAAAGCTGTTGTCCTTCTGCATAAAATAATTTACATGTCTCAGAGACTGCTGAAGTTGAGACAGTCTAAACACAGTTTTAAGGGATGAAAAATAACCCTGCTAAATCTCTGACCAACCAAAGGCTTCAGATTAGCCTGAGGCAGTGCCATGATGTGCCTTGGTTTCCTTCTTCCCTCCTGCACATGAAATGTGTTCTTGTATTTGACTGTCTCTCTATAAATAAATGGACCATAATCAGGAAAACACTTGCTAGCTTTGGAGTCCAGCGTGTGACTTGCATGGGGAAAATATTAAAACTCTTTGAGGCATATTTTGGCTAGACTGCCCTGAGATATGGCTCAGGCCTGACAGAATTAACGGTGTGCCAGACCTGACCTGGATAAACCCTATTCTGTGTTTGTCTGAGTACTGGAGCTAGAGAAGCTGCAGCAAAAGAGGATGTTTTTTGTGCTGATTTGTGTCTCAGTGGCTGGATTTCTGCTCCAGGCCCAGATGCTGCCTAAGCTCTGGGAGCAAAGAAACCATGCTGAGCAGTGGTGGTGGCACAAAGTCCTCTCTCCATGCCTCCCAAGGCAGTTAACTTCTTCACTCTGATACTTTTGGACACAAACCAGAGATTTTCTTCTTTTTACCCTTACATTAAATATTTGCTACTTTTCTTAAAATCTCCCAAGAAAGACCACTGACTGCCAGCAAGGTCTCAGCAGTTTGTGAGGTTTGTTTTCTTTGGTTGCAAACTCAGCAGTGTCTCTTTCCAGAGCATCCCTCATCTCTCTCACAGCACCTGCTGAGCTTGTAAATAGGTTTCTGCCCAACACAGACTTAGAGGAGTTGGGAGAAATGGAAATAAAGTTCTAAGGAATAGGGTAAAGCTTGAGATGAGAAGACCTAAAAACCTCAGAAAATAAGATGGAGAGGCTGTTAGGAACAACACTGAGATCTATTCAGACGGAGTAACAACGGTGTTTAGTCATTGACTAAATTTAAGACACAGACTGAGATTGACTTCACAGAGCTGAGACTGTCAAGTCTACAGCTTAGGCAAAATAGTACTGGAAGCTTCAGTTGGGTGTTTGTAGTTAAAAGCATGAATGCAGTTAATAGCATCATGTTATTATGTGAAATACTTCTGGAGGAAGATAAACAATTTTAGTTTATTATGGTTTTCTTTCCCATATGGCACAAGTGGGCCCAGGACCAAACTGGCTCTCAGCAGAAAGCTTTCATCTCCACACTCATTCAGCAGGTCAAATTTAACCAATTTTAATACCTTTCCTGTACACCCACTGGTGGATCCATTCCAATCAACACTCCACAGATAAAGTTTTTTTTATGACACTTCAGTTTTTACTCTCCTTGACTCTTCTGCTGCTCATGCCATTGTTGTTGAATATTCCTTTGTAGCTGATCTGTCTTCTGTCTCTCTGCGCTAGTATTTATGCTATTATTTCCAAAAGCTCAATTTTGAGCACTCTCACCTCATTCCAAATTTCCTAAGAAAAAGCAGAAACATTACTACAATAATTCTCATGAAATTCCAAACAAATAAATCAATTAAACAATACTTGCATGGTTCAGAAAGACAAAGAAATATTCATGCCCACATCAAAGAATGACACAATTGTACTTGCCTCTCCTTTTTGTTCTGATATTCTCCGTTCTCATTGCAAGTTATGTTATTGCATGTTTTCCCAGTCTATCCAGATTAGGCAAGAAACATTTTCAAAAGTACATGGTCACTGAAGGATGCAGCTAGGCACCCCTCAAGCAGGTGAAATCCCATAAAATTTTCTTGAATGCTTATGCACCTTTGAAAATCTGCTCTTGAACATTTCAGAACAAGGGCTTATCTTTCCTCATAAACAACATGCATTTGTGAGTGTCATTAAAAACTACAGGACTGGCAAGGATTTGGTTAAAAGACACCAGGATAAAACAGAACATAAAACCAGTTTGTAACTGGAGATTAGAAATCTGAAGAAAAGAGATTAATACTTTTAGAAGTTTAGGAAAATGGGGGGAAAAAAGCGCTTCAAGATAACTTTTTCTGGCATTGCTTCCAAAACATCTCAGCTAAATTCCAATGTTTCTCTATGCAAATTCAATAGCTATGAAAGCCTAACATACATCTTCCAGCAACAGCTGTCCCTTGTGTAACCTCATGACTTAACAGTGCTGACAAATGTACAAAGCTTTACAAACAGGAGGACCAGAGGATTTTGGAACACGTGTAGTAATGATTTAATGTAATGAAATTTTGTGTCATGATTAGAAACAAGACTTTCTTACCATTATCAGAGGCCCAGTCATGCAGTTCAAAGAGAGACTGCTAGAACACAATACTGCAAGTCTTTTTTGTCTCTTTCTGCTATGGAAGAAAAAGGGAAAACTTTCAGGCCTCTCCTGAAACAAACGAAAGGTCATCCTCTGAACAGTATCCAAAACTTAGCATTACACATAAATTGCTGTACTGCGGACTCCAATAGTTTGTCAGTAGTTCATTGCTCCACGCAGCAGCAGAAGGAACAAGGCCTGACAGCAAGTATTTAACTAATTGAGTCTAAATTTCTGCATTTGGAATCCCCTTGGTGTTCCAAAACAACTGCTGGCAGCAGTGGAAAGTTCAGCTGCGGATACGCATGTGTTCGCGTGAAGGTACAAAGAAACCAAGCACCAGTTTATTGACAGAAAGGAAGGTAGGGTCAGCCAGTGCTTCGTAACAGCACAAGTATCCAAACTACAGCTGACAGCCTTCAAAGAGCTTACGGAGCCTCACCCAGAACTGATGGCTCCTTTTTTGCCCTCTAAAAAATGCTGTGTGCTCTCCATGTTTTCTGCAAAATAAACGACAACTTTTCCCCAGTTTGTTAGTGCTGCCTTCTCTACTTGGGCTGTCTTCCCCTTCTCAACATTTGTAAGTGCATAATATTGCTCTTCCTTAACAAATCATTATCCTTTTAGCACCACAAAATAATCCCAAGTTTATGGCTTGTGATCAAAGTTCTCTAGTCGGCCGAGTGTTGCTGCAGTGCCGTCACTGCTCGGAATATCCCTGGCAAGCACAGCCGCCATTCCCTAGCGGTACAAACACTCTCAGCTCAGGTGCTGGGACAGCTGCACGTGGCTGCCTTCCCAGAGGAAGGCATGTGGCATTAAGCAAGTAATTGTGAAAAGTGTATGGAATTAGGATGAAAGCTTTGGTTTTCTCTCCGCTTTATTTTCGATTTTTTGAGAGGGTGAGTGAAGCCCCTGACACTCTGCTTCTCCCACTGCGAGATTTCAAATGGGGGCACTGAGATAAGCACAGGAGGAGGCTGACTCAGCCTCTTTAGTCATTTGGAGGGTACAGGCAGAGCTAACTTTTGGAGAACTGAACTAACACACACCTACATTAACTTATATGTGTACATTTCTCCCTCCAATTTAAGAAGAAAAAGAATCTAAGATACCTTTTCCAATACGCTGAGATATTACATTCATTTCAGATCTTTATATATAGACTATCAGAGGTTTTGGAAAACATTTAAAAAGGTAAAAGAAGTGAAAAACATCCTCAAATGTGATGGTTTTACAAAAGGGCAAGGATCCCTCTTTCTCTTGCTACACAACCCTGTAATGGTTTTCTTTTGAGACTCTCATTTTTAACTGAAAACTAAAGTTTTCAGTATAGTTTTCCAAGTTTTTCAAGAATGAATTACAGTTTGCATGTCTAAGTTTGATTACAACAGGGGTTTTCACTGCTGTGTTATCTGAGAAAATCGAAATGCAAAATATGCAAAGAAGCTGATTCAGCCTTTTCTTTCTCAGTATAAAGACATATTAAAATTTAGAATTCCCACCATTTTTGTATTTAAATAAATCTCATTCTCACCACAGAGCAATAACGATGCCTCAAGACATAAGTACATCTCCAAGTTAGGCATTTTACTGTGTTTAAACTGTGATGAGTTGACTCTTTCACAGATCAGAAACTATTCTCTAGCTGAATATCACATACAGTTAGTATTGTATTTTGGGTGGAAATATTGGAATTTTACATTATAGAAGTTTATTAAGAAAACACTGAGGATTAACATAACATGGTCAGGAAATATAACACCAATAGTAAGCAATCAAACACCCAGACACTATTTTCTACTTTGTTCAGCTCTAACTACAAGAATGCAGCAGATAATTCAATTGAAAAAATATCTTAATTTCAGACCTTTTAGACTATTTCAATTCTATTTTTTAAGCACAAACTACCAGATATTCAGACCATGTCTATGGTTTGCAACATGAAATCCTAATTTATATTCAGTTAACCAAGCTGAAGGAATTATTCTTCCTATTTTGACTTTCTCTCCAGAAAATCACTTCCGGATATTTTGGAATGGGGCCAAGTGTAAGCATGAATGGGCTGAACAAAGTCTAAAACCTGATGGCTGTAAACATTTACATAACTTTAAACCAAATTACTGTCCATGCTAATTTGTATTCAACAGGTAGGGAAAGAATGCTGGTGTTAACTGCATAAGAAGAAAAACTGAGATAAAAACGGAAGCCCACACAATACATAAACACAATGTCCAAGGGAATTAATGGATTTTAAAGAATATCCTCTCCTTTTAAGTAACAGATGTTGCTGAACTGATTAAAAAAAACCCCAAACATAGCTTCGTGGGTCACAGAGTGTAACCACAACTGAAAAAATGTTTAGTGGCCTTTTAATAAAGAATAGAACCAGCACTACTTTCAAAACACGCGACAGTAAATTCTCTGGGCACACCAAAGAGACTCAAGTCAATACTGATCAGACATACATGCATGTTCCCTCAGCTACACTAATGATATTTTTGAATCTGATTGTTAAAGTAATCAAAAATTAATTTTTCAGATGGAAGAGCTTCAAGCAAAGAGTAACATGGATGGCAGCTGAGATACCTGGACATGCTCAGACACATGAAGGCACAAAATTCAAATATGACATTAGAATAGAAAACCCCCTTTATTCACAGTAAAACTGCATGTGCAAATTCACTAGTGAGATCTGTATGGTGCATTTTCACGATGTTAAAAATATGGTGATGGGAGGAAATGGAATTAATTTGAAGAAACATTCCAGTTCTTACGTTTTCTAGAAATCTGGTCTTTTCTATTAAGTATGTATATTTTAATAACATCAATCTTCCAATTAAACAATTTTAACAATTTTATTAATTTTAACCATTTAACAATTTTAACACTGACATGCATCTTCATATTTTCATATAGTACTTCATATTTTCACACTAATTTTACACAAATTCACTTGCTACATTTTTGTTGTTATTGTTGCTGAAGACCAATCATCATAGCAAGGCAAACTGGATTGTGACTTTTTAAGAAAAGAGGAAAAAGAGGAAATAACCTAATGGATGTCCTGGACTAAGCCTAAGCATGTCAGTCTACACAGTGTGCCATTATCACAAAATCCAGTCAGAAACATTAAGAAAAACTTTAACACTCTCATAAAAGAAAAAGGGATGACACTCTTCAGCAGCTTCTTCCAGGGGCTGTGTGGGTATGCATTCTGCTCTAAAACAGAAGAAAGTTACTCTGAAGGAAAGCTTTTCAACAGAACTCTTCTAAAATATAGGTTAAAGGAGAAGAGAGGGCTAAAGCATTTCTCTAGCAATCAAAATAATTCTTTGATCTTTTTCGTTCCCTTAACATCATGGATTTTATCCAAATAACAGCAGCTCACGAGTCACAGGATACATACATAAGGTATGTTTATATTACCAGTTAAATGAATTTTTAAAATGTTTTAGGAGCTGTGTGAAATATGCTGAAGCAGGAAAAAAAACAACTGTGCAATGTAACAAGTGTTCTCAATGTTTCTTTATTAATTTATAGCAGCTAATAACAATCTGCCTCTCACATTTCAGAGCAAAGCTACTGATACACAGCCCCTTATTTTACACTGGTTTCTCTCGGGAAGTAAAGAACAGTTACATTCAATACAGAATTAAACTTCTTGCAGTTAATGCAGCGTGTAAATTCACAAACTTCTTCAAACCTGATGTATAAAGAAAGGAAGGAATCTCTATAGTCTACAGCACTCATGTATTACCTGTTTTTCTGTTTTCCTATACACCTATTTTCTTTTTTTTTTTCTATACATGTCTTCTCCAGAGTTGTCAGATCTCTATTCTTGAAGACAAGAAATGGTTACAAAAAGTCTCAACTTGGACATGCTACAAAAATCAAATCATAACTAAATAATTGTCTAACTAGCACTAAACTTTTGTGCTTAATGAGGTTTAATGAAGAATATAAGCACAGGATACCTTTAATTTTTATACTTGTTTGTGTCCTATAGGAGTAAGGGATACCATGCAGAAATTCAAACTCGCCTGGCATTGTTTTGTCTTGATTAAAATTCAGCACATTAAACAGGTTAGATCAATGGCTACATGATATACCAGAACCAGATATCCTCCAGCTTCAGATCAACAGTGCATTGCAAGGGTTCATTTTGACCCACACTCTAATTCAGAGCATTCCGAGCGCTACAACTCTGTTTGGAAGAGGCAGCAACGAACTGCAACACAACATACAGCTTCAGCTGAAACTTCTGAATTGTGGAATTAAATCAAAATAATGCTTTCAATTCAGCAGACGCGTATCTGACCAAGACTAAAGGGATGATGAAGTCAATAAAATCCTCTAAAATAATCTTCATGTACAGAATGGCACTTTTGAATGATCTTATGCAATACCGTGAAGTGCATGAATTGCAATGGGCGGAATGAGGGACTGAACAAAACAATGCATTCACAATGAGACCTGAGGCAGACAAGTTATTAGTCAAAAGGCATCTTACATGATAACTTTAATACTCAAAAAAGCTAGTAACTTTAAAAGCCCTGTATTTCACATCTTAGATAAGAGCTCTCGCTTCTCTAAATATTAATCAGTATTAATATTAATCTCTAGAGTAACCCCCTTATTATACTGAGTTGAAAGACACACGAGTTGGTTGAATCACTCTTCTGGGAAATGCTTGAGGGACTGTAGTCAAATTGCTGCTTCAAATTCTGCTTCAAATATTCAGGTGTGGATGTTACTGCTTCAGACTCTGTATTTTGCTTTGCCATGATCATTGATAACACATATATGCTGAAAAAAATAGAACACTGATTGCAAAAGAATAGTTGATTACATTATTGATTATTTATTAATTTTTCATAAATACTTTGGCTTGACCAATCTAGTGATCTTACAATTACTCTTTCTAGAGATCCGGAAGTGAATTCTGATTTCACTTTCTAGCTAGAGCAAGTTTTTCCTCTTGGAATTCCCAGCTTTGAGGTCCACCCCTGGGAGTACCATAAGACTTCTGCTCATAGGGGGAAGAGATGGGAAGGAACTTTCACAGTGCTGAGCAGGGACTCCTTTGTACTATTTGAGGCTTTGCAGGGAGTTCTGCACTCAATCTAAGGATCCCAAATCTCAACCACGTCAAAGACGTACCTCCTCAGGGCTGAAAGGAGGAGGTAAATTATGGGGTATTTATGGGAATAAATATGGAAAAAGTAAACCAGTGACTTTTTAAATACCTTTTTTTATAAGAAACTTACATTTAGATCTCTGAAGTGCTCATTGTAGTCTAAGGCATAACCTACCACAAATAAATCTGGAATTTCAAATCCGTAATCTGTATTGAGACAAATAACAAACACCATCAGTACAAGATCAGTGGCAACTATAAGCCCTTAATTCATGTATTGGTTTTCAAGAACCAAACTCTACATATATGCAGTCAGTTGAGGTTATGCTACTTTTGACTCTGAGACATCAAGGTCAGCAGCAGACCCATAACTAGTTCCCAGTCATAGAGTATTTGTGACAGGGATGTGAACGGTAGGAGAGTTGGAGAGTTGTGTACAATTATCACTGGCACATTGTGGAAGGAAGCCAAAATCAGAGCTGGAAAATTCTGCTTGTGTTTGGAAGCTTTACTGGTATGTGGGTGTGATGACAACTGTCCAGTATCACGGTAATGACGCAAAAATGTACAATTTTAAACCAGAAGTAACTTTCAGAGATCTAGATATTGTTCTGCTGAGAATAGCAAAAACTATTTTGCATATTATGCTACCAAAACATGTCAAATGCTTCTTAAATTAAAGCCCCAACCCTTATGAAGACTCATGTACATGATTAACAAAGTGAATGCATGCAGAGTAGGTGAGTTATACATCTCACACACCTGAAGCTAAGCACAGGCATGCATCTGCTTGAGTGTGAAGGTCTGTGCAGTATCAGCACTACATAAAACAAGTTAGACTCTTTCCAAATTGTTCACTAAGTAACTAGAGAAAAACCAGAAGACACAAAAATAGGTCCACATAAAAAATTTTACAGCTGTTCAAGTAAGGAATTTATTCGGTTGGTAAAAAAAGGGGGTAATAGACACTTGGGAATTGTAAATTTGGGTAAGTGAGGAAATGAGACAGTACTATCAGTGATTTACAAAAGAGATCTCTGATGCTTAACAAAATTCATCACAGTTTGAATAAACAAGGATAAACCTGTTTCATTTTACAAGTTAATACATGCTACACTTCATGAAGTAATTTTATTGCCTTTTTTATATGTTTATCATCACTGAGTCCAGCTAAATATATACCTTAATTTACTGGATTAAATTCTAAATGTTAAAAATACCACTCCACTGTATAAAAAGTTGTACAACAAAATTTTTGGGTTGTAGTTCGTATTACTGGGCCAGAACTTCAGGGCTACGCTCAACATTTAAGTAACTGTTGCTTCATAAAGTTTCCCTCTCTCCCACATCCCAAACCCAGACCTTTCATGCTGCCTCCTGGTACTCACCTGCCTACTTTCCTTATACCCTCCTCCCCAACTCAGTTGACCAGAGCCTTCTTCAGTAGCAAATAGTGGTTGGTCTCTTCAAGATGGCTCTATTCTTTTCCTATTTAGCCACATACCTGTTATTACATCATTTATTCTAAATAAGTCTATATATAAGAGTATAAGGACCAATATAGTATAGTATAAGTATAGTATAGTGTATAAGGACCAATAATTCAGAGGGAAGTGGTGCTGGTGTGACACGAACAGAGCAGCAGGAGGAAGTTTAAAAAGCCCAGTTTATCTTTTGCTTTTTTTGGGGGTGGGATTTAATTATAATAACAGTAGTTACTCTTTAAAAAAAATACTTTCCAAAAAATTAATTAAAAGTGTTATTCTGATTAAAAAACTTTAAAACTTGCAAATACCTATATTATAAACACCTTTCATGTTCAGATGGAATCCTGCAGCTCCTCCAAAGAGACACAGTGAGGAAGGAAAAAGAAGAAATGCACATTCTCTTCTATGTAGTTTGTCAGAGACAGTCGATAAAACACTCACCTTTCACAGATAAAATAAAACCCTTCCATAATTTCCCTATAAAGTTAGTACTCTACAGAAAACATAAGGAGGCTAGGCTTTCCAAATCACAATTATACAAATCCTTCAATTGAATCCCATGGTCCTATTGGCAACTGATATTTTTCAATGCTTCTAGCAGTCCACAGAATGATATGAAAGGTAAGTGATAAGAGTAGTGGTAACTTCTTCTACTGTCATGTACAGATTTTCACAACAACACTTACAATCTGGTCTGTATCCATCAGGCCGAGATGTTCTTTTCACCAACAAACTGTAATTAAAAATATAATAAACCCCTTTTAAATCTAGATATGTAACTGAATAACATGTATAAAAACTATTCGCTTTATCAAAAAACTTCTGAGCCATGTGAATCCCTGCTCTCATTCTGCTTCTCTTCCTGACAACGTCCTGATGGCAGGGAAGAGGTGGGTGTGTTCCCCTTCCAAGTCCATCAGTGCCAGCCTTGAAATGGCTGGAGGGTCATTGTCACTGCAGAACAATACAAAAGCATTTCCTCTCCTTTCCCCCACCCTCACCTTAGTGACTCAGGCAGCTCGTCGGCACAGCTCCCCATGCAAGAGTGCAGCATTGAATTAAAGCAGGATCTCAGAATGGGAACCTCCACTGAAAATAGGTTGGACTAGGCTGATTAATGACTATTTTGTGATTGTTTTACTCACCTTGCCACTTTAATCATTTTTGGCTTGTATTTTTCTATAGTATTAAGCAGAACCTTCATGGTCCTTCCAGTTCCAACAATATCCTTACAAAACATGAAAAACAGAGTAAGTAAAACACAAAGAAAAGCTGAGAAGAGGAAATTTAGACAATAACTGAGCAGTTCCACCTTCTTATTTTGTGGAGATGATTTATTTTTCCCAGTAAGCCACATCCAAAAAAGGTTATAACTGAGCTTACACTCTTCCAAGCAAGCACTTTCTATTCATAAAATAATCAGTTCAAGGACTGTCCACTTCCTCTTGAAAACAGCTATGTTGCAAGTATTTGGGATGTAACATGGGACTGGAGATGACTTTACTGGGGGCTGCAAGGATGCAGGGACTAGACTTTTCATATTATGCTCAAGATCACAGTATGTCAACATCTCTCCATGTCAGGACTGACTCTACCCTATTTGTTGTTTTCTTAGTCCAGTACAAATGTGTTTTATCCAGAGCTGCCATACCCAACGTCACCTCAATGAGATCAGTAAGTACCTGGCTACAAAACTGGCCATGACATGGAGAGCAGCTGTTGTTCTTGAACTCTGTAGGTGTGGATTTTTCATTATCAACACCTTGCCTCTGCTCCCCAGCTCTCTAATAGCATTAACAAAATTTTTTTGAACATTTTTAATTTCTGTTACAGTAGCTAGAATTAACAAATATAGATCTCCTAGCAGCTGTTCAGGTAACCAGCCATCTCTGTGGCTGATGACTTTTTTCCCACCCTTCGCTAAGAAAAGACATTCCAACATCATACAGTTCCTTCATTACACTGTCCAGCTTACATCCCACAGACTGGGTCTGAAATGCCAGGCAGATCCTGATGTGCTCTCTAACTGTACCAGTTGCTTATTCAACATTTTCAAAGAGAATTACCTCTATTAATTACATATATATATTAATTATATATATATACCTATATTAATGAGAATTTGAAGCACTAGTGAGGTGATACATTCTTTCCTCTACAACTGAACACTGTTGTTGATCAGCAATAGCTCTGTGATGGGCCATTCCCCAGGGGACACTGCTGGATGGAGAGTTGGATGCAGGAGCTGAGGATGGGACTTTAGGGAATGAGTGACACTCCCAACCAGACTGTGAACAACCCTGAAGCTGTAAAGCATGTGCAGGGTTACTATTTCAAAGTCACGCACCTGAGAAGTGCAGTTGATTCATTGCCCTCCAAGGAACAGAACAACTTGCAGAACATGAGCAGACGAAACCACAGAAATAACAAATCAAATAATGCAGAAACAAAGACTCCTGGCTATCACAAGGCTGAGCACTAATTAGAGTGACAGCAATGCAGTTTGATCCCTCATGCAATTGCAAAAAGACTTGAGAGGCCATTAAGCAAATCAACTCCTCTCCTTCTTCACCACCTCCCAGCTAAAGAAGTGTAAACACAGACAGGCTTTAGAAACTAAACACCCTGTCACGACTTGACTATGTGACTCTATCTAAGTACAATATGACATAAGCATCCAGCTTACCTCCACAATTAGAACATTCTGGAAGAAACAAACAAAAAGTAATAGTTACACAATATTCACATACTAAAAGAAACAAATATTTTAAAAAGTAAAATGAGGACAGGTCCATGTGCATATGTACAACACAGCAGGACACAAGGAGTTTCCTGTTTCATTTTTGTGCCCTGAAAAAGAGCCAGCCGTAAGAGCAAGCCCTGCAGTCAGGGGCTACAACTTAATTCAGCTCTGTCTAGATTATCCTCTTTGTCCAAGAACGGATGTAGCTTTGGAAAATAAAATTAGATGCAAGAAATCCAAATGGAATGAGCTTCACTTCATCCCAGTGTCTCTAGCCATGTACTACAGTGTACCCTACAGTTCACTAAAATGTTATTTCCAATGTTAATATAAGACTACTGCAATAATATTCTTTATCTCAAATAGATGCTCTTCCTCCGTCCACCCACACCCCAGCAACCTCACAGTAAAGGATTACAGGCCAGGCTGCACCACCCAATCTCCTACTGGGAAGCCCCCTCTTTCTCTTCAAATACTGCTGCTGAAATCAGTATTATTTGAAGAGAAGGGGAGCAATCCAGCCAAGAGCAGTGATGTCAGGCTTTATGACAGCATCATCACATGGGCTGATCTTTTGGATGGAATGGTTCATCACTGTTCCAGGAATCACAATATCTAAGGAGACTTCTGTTCTTCTATTAAAAGCAGTAATAAGATACAATGTCCTTATCAGAAGAAACAAAAATGTATTTATTAGTAAGCATTATCATAGGCATGTTCAAAAGTTCTTACAATCTTGCATTAAGCTCTACTGTCTGAAGTGAAACCTGCAGTAGCAAGAGGAAAGTTATTTCACAAATACCTTTATCTATCTATCAATGTATACATCTTACACAAATGTGCATGCTGCATGTTCTGCAAAACCTCAGACCAGTTTCGTTTCCATGCAGCATTCATCAGACTAGCTTACACTCTGCTTTCTTTCTATCAAGCTTGTTGGCTTTGCTACACCCATAATGTGGAGACTGTCTAACTTCCTTTTCCATCATAGAATCCCAAGGCTGAGAGTTCTGAGAAAGACTCAAACACACGGAGAAGGAGCGCGTGAAGGCAGCATGCTGACAAACAGCACACCTTTGACACTCGCATTAACTGGATATGTAAGTAACTTTTAATCTTCAAAACAGAAATTATTAATATAGATTATCCATATTTATATTCATACTGCAGCTCCTCCTAACACTCAAAGAGCTTGGTAGGGAGACACAGCATGCTTCATGCATCAACCACTGCAGAAACACGTTACCACACACTGTATTATACCTGGATCCTTCTGAAATGGCAAAACACTTGGTAAAGGTGTGGAGGGAACTCCCGGTAGTGGTTGAGCAGATGTCAGCAATGGAGATATCACTCAAGAAAGCCACTAATTTAGACTGAGCTCTGCTGGAATGTATATTAATCTTGGAGGGTGGCTCCTTTTTGGTGTTTTCATAACAGGTTTCACTGGTGGTTATCCTGCTTGGCACTCCTGACTTTCAGCCTCTCAGCTGCTGACACAAACAACTCTGTATCTGAAACACCTGGTCCTGTGGAGGTAAAAAGTCAAAGGCCTCTTAACAACAAAAGCCCAAAGATGCCCTGCCTCTAGAAACTTCTTCCTTCAAGAAAGAATAGAAGTATGTCAGTCATTTAGGTAAGATGAAGAGGCCAAAACCATGTTCAGGAGAAGCTTATGACAGGTGTGCAGGAACACATTTTCTTGAAGGAAGCCATTTGGATCCAAAAACGGTTTGGCTCTCATCTGGCTTCCTGGATGAAGTCATAACTAGGAAAAACAGTTCCAAAGACTAGTTCAGGACACCTGGGTCTGGGGCATAAGCAAATCACCTGATTCAGTCAGTGGACATCTGAATATGACATGTGGGGCTAATGGTCTAACCACCCCCAGGGAACCTGCACAGCTGGTGGTGATGTATGTAAATATTTTAGTGTTTATACACACACATACACACGTATATGATATATATGATACAGGGAGAGAGCAGAAGAGTTGACAAGGAAAGAACCTCATCAGAACTAAAGATGGAAATGAACTCCTTCAGTACCAGGAAACCAGTCCAAGGTGGCTGCGAGTTGCATGTAAGAGAGGCTGACCTACCCTCAGCCTGACATCCTGAGTCATTCTACATGTCTGTGCACCTCTTGCTGCTCTTCACACTGCTAGCAAGAACTTCACTCCCAAAGGAAAAGCAGAGACCTTCTAGTGACAAGATCCATCCAGCAGCTATGGCGTGAAATGGGACACACCAAATCTGACGTGGCAGAGGGCTGCACAGTCCTGCATGAGCAGTGTCAGGCTGATCACTCCTGAGCTCAGGGCAGGAACACAGCTGGCACTGCAGGGGCCAGCCCAGTCTCAGCCCATGGAGCCCCAGTGAGGAGAGTGGGCAGACCTGAGACTTGCTCAACCAAGAGTGGATATCATCAGGTGAGTTCATGGTGACAAGGCAGATCTGAGGCCAAGCTGGGATGTCAATCCACAGGCTGGGATCAGGTCCAGAGAGAGTAACCGTGATGAAACATTGATCTCCAGGCAGGTCCATAGCGATGAGACAAGTTTGATGAAGTCAGACTATGAGTCAGGGTCTGGATCAATGTTTGCAGTAACAGGCATGGCTGAAGGTTGATACTGACACAGCAGAGCTCAGGATTGGACTATCAGCCCAGGGCTGAGCTGAACTGCTGCTCCCGTGCCCAGAGGTGTGGGTAGGGGCCCCAAGGGACACAGGTCATGGCCATTAAGGCCTATTAGTGCACACAAGGCTGTGACAGATTGAGAGAAAAGCAGTCCTGAGACATTTCATTGACTGACAGATGGGTTTCTTTGCTAACACTGTTGCTTCAGCTATTCTGTCAAGATCAGAAATAAGGATTCTCTTGCTTGCTTGCAAATGGAAATCACAAAGTTGGACAGAATGAGGGGACAACAGCTTCTCTGGCCATGGAATCGGGATTAAACAATAGGGAGGAGCAGACCTTACTATTTAACTTTGAGAAAAAAAAAATCATAGGGCTGAAGAGATCATGAAAGGTCATCAAGACTATTCTGTTGGCCCAAAGAATAAACTTGAAACTATCCCTCCCAGATATCTGATTTACCTGTTCTAGAACATGATGAGGACTTCAGAACTTCCCCAGGCAATGTGTCTCAATGCCTCGTTATCTAAGAACAAAAGTAGTTAGAAAACTGCTACTGATATTTGGCCTGAACTTGTTTTGCAATGAAGACAGAAGAAGCTTTATTTTCTTCTCTTTTTTTTTCTTCTATATTTGGAGAAAGACGTATTTCCTCAGTTTCCTCTTCTTCAGATTAAACAACCCCTATTTATTCAACATCTTCTCACAAGTTATATTTCCTAGCTTTCTGATCACTCTTTTGTTCTCCTCTGGAACGTATCCAGCTGGTCAGAATCCTTCTCCAGTTGTGGTGTCCCAAACCAGAAAGAAGCCTTTTCCAGTGCCGAGAAGAATAAAAGAACCACTTTGTATGCTTCACAAATAATCTTCCTTTCTACATATTCCAGTACAACAGTTACATCCTTTATAAAGATACGCTGGTGCCTCATGTGCAACTTGCGATCCACCTGTTGTCTCCAGAACTGTTGCTGAGTCAGTCCTCCCTCGCTTGTCTCTATGCAAGAGATTACTTCTATACAAACACAGAAGTTAGCATTCATCTTTATTGTCATTACATGTCATTCTTTGAACCAAATTCTTAAAATAATTGCTTAAGATCATAATATCTTGTAGTATTTTTCCAGGTAGTATTTTTCCAGGTAGTATGACTAGCATTAAATGCTAATTCCATCTTTCAGTCAAGAACTAAATATTGTATAGTCCCTGGAGAACATGCTTTAATGCACCTAGTCTGACAGTGAAGCATAATTAACTGTTTCTTGAGAACAGTTTTCCAAGCAGTTATACATCCACCTAATAGAAATTTAATCTTGTCTACGTTTCCTTATCACAAATGACTCATATGAAGAAAAGAGGATTAATGTGGAACCAGACATGCCTGAAGGGTTTGTCTGGCCACAAGAGTGATAGTCACCTGCACATGACTTCAGCAGAAGTGTAAGATCTTGTATTTATTGCCTAACTTGAGAAAGAAGGATTCTGGTGGACCCTGAAATTGTCTGACCAGCATTCCATTATTCCTGCCTCTTTTCCATAGAGTTAAGGAGTCCAACTGTTATAAATTATATATGTTGGGAAATTTGGTCCTTTGAAAATCCCAGTTGTCTGGGCCAGGATTCTTTTTTGTATTAAGCACATTTGCATTACTTCCAAAACACTGATGAGGATTTTCTGTGCTATAGAGAAATCCCATGTGTAAGGACTTTGTAGTGGAAAAGCCACTATAAAACATTTAGATATGAAAACATTTTGTAACTACAAATAAGCAGGCATCCTAACAGTTCAGATTGATACTTTAATCTCTGTTTTGATTATGCAGGATTATTGTGTCTAAAGTCATCATACTTTTCAGTCATTAACTGCTGCTTATGACTGAAGGCATTCAAAGTGGTTTGCCATCCTCTGGTATCAGAAACCATCTCCCGCAAAACAATGGGATGTTCTGGGAAATTGACTGTATTGCTGTCTATCCCCTACCTTTCTACTGTTGAAGCAGGCTAGTGATAGAATATTCCAGAAAAGGGATGGCATAGCAGAGTAGTAGAGGAACAAACTACAAACTGCCAAGAAATTTTTTGATATACAGTAACCAAGACTAGATAGTGGTGATGTCTAACTAAAACTGGTTGAAACATATTAGCTTATCCTTGATCAGATGAATAGCAGAGGATAAAAGAAGAATGCAATGGATACAACAAATCCATACATTATCAGGAATGTCACTATCATCCTAAATGCAGAGCTGGTTGCATCCAGCATCTTCTGTGAAAGGTCAGTTACGTGAAACACCTTATTCAGCTTCACTGTGAATTCCACCTGTGAGCTGGTGCACAGGAGACCGGTAAAACTCATCAGCTTGTGGTGCTACAGCAGTAACTGATAGCTGGACAAATTATAGGAATCGAAAGGACGCCGAAGAAAAGATCTTTTCTCAAGTATTTGTGTTTGAAGCTCCTGTACCACATTGACTGAGACTGTTTTGTCCTTTCAGATATACCTGAGACAGTTGCAAAGAAGGAAACCACATGAAAATAAAAGCAATCTGGCCTTCTGGATTCTGTCTACTTCTGAAACTCAGAGAATGGGAAATAGGAACATTTACTGACATGTTGATTAGACTGAAGATGGCTTAATTTCTGAGTAGAGTCATTTTCACCAATACAATCTCTAAAGTACATCCAGAAATCTAAAAATGGTGCTCATATATCTTACAGTGAGATGCAGTACAGGCAGTTTTTTAAAATATGTCCTGGAAAGATTTTATATATAGTCCAAATAAAGAAGGGATGCTGGCTTAACTCTCAGAGAATGAAACACCTTCCTATCAAGCCACTACAAAAGAATCATCAGCTTCCATTATTGATGGATCAGAGGGAGCCTGGAAGCTGATAGATATGGATGACTGTGAATCATTCTGTGTTTACAGCTATTTCTACCAGGTAGCTGGCAGGAGATATACTGGTGCAATATATAGTCATAGAATATCTCAAGTTGGAAGGGACTTATAAGGTTCAAATCCAACTCCTGGCTCTTTGCAGGACTATCTGAAATTAAACCATACGACTAAGACCATTGACCAGATGCTTCTTGAGATCCTGATCACTTCCCTGGGCAGCCTGTTCAGTGGCCAGCCACCCTTTCAGTGAAGAACCTTCTCCTAATGTCCAATCTGAACTTCCCCGGTTATGGCTTCATTCCATTTCTTCATGTCCTACTGTTGGTCACCAGAGAGAGATCAGCACCTCCCCTGTCCAGTGCCCCCCTTGAGGAAGTTGTAGGCTCCCATGAGGGCACCCCTCAGCCTTCTCTTCTCCAGGCTGAACAGACCAAGTTAACCTCAGCTGCTCCTCGTAAGTCTTGCCCTTGAGGCCTTCCACTAACTTGGTTGCCCTCCTCTGCACGCACTCTGACAGTTTGAAGTCCTTCTTGCATGAAGGTGCCCCAAACTGCACACAGTGCTCGAGGTGAGGCCTCCCCAGTGCAGAGCAGAGCAGGACAATCCCCTCCCTCACCTGGCTGGCGATGCTTTGCCTGATGGCCCCAGGACAAAGTTGGCCCTCCAGGCTGCCAGGGCACTCAGGACCCCCAGGTCCCCTTCCGTGGGACTGCTCTCCAGCCTCTCATCCCTCAGTCTGTACGTACAAAGAGGATTACCCTGACCCAGGTAGAAAATCTGGCACTTGCTCTTGTTAAATTTCATAGAATCATAGAATTATTAACTGGGTTGGAAGAGACCTCCGAGATCATCAAGTCCAACCCTTGATCCAGCCCCACTGTGATTACTAGATCATGGCACTCAGTGCCACATCCAGCCTCATCTTAAAAACCTCCAGGGACGGTGAATCCACCACCTCTCTGGGCAGGCCATTCCAATGCCTGATCATATGTTTGCCCAGCTCTCCACCCTATCCAGATCTCTCTGTAAGGCCTCTCTATCTGAGGGAATCCACAGCCGCTCCTGGATTAGTGTAATTGGGAAACTTTCTAAAGGTACCCTCAATTTCTGAGTCCAGATCACTTATAAAAGCATTACAGTGGCCCTAAAATTGTACTCAGTGGTTTTGAATGCAAAGGGGTGCTGTGAAGTTTAAAACTCTCCAGTTTTGAATGATCAGGGCACACACAACTTGCAATTCTGCACATGAACATTTCCAGTGAGCAGAAATAATAATTGTGGTATGAACTGGATCTACATGAAAATAAAATGTGTGCTTTCATATTCTTTTCTAGACAGTAGTAAAGATGGTTCATAGCAGCATATCTTGGGACATCTGGAAAAAGTAGAAGGGGTTTGACACTATTAGTACTATGAAAAATGAAAAAGAAATAATTTCTAATCCCTGCATTACATGTGAATTTGTCTCTCATGTTAAAGAGACTTTCACTCTTATAATAAACCTCAATATCTGTGAATTTTAAAAGTTTTAATAATAGACTGGAAACCTGCAAAAATTGAAAATCTCTAGTTTACTGCTTTTTAAAGCTGCACAAGCTTACACACAGCAAGGAAGTAGATTGTTTTTACAGTACATGTAAGAAAACCCCTGACTTGTAATAAGCTGAAAAATACTCAGGCACTGAGTCAATGTATTTCTATTGTTTATCTTCCCACAGGTCAGTAATAAATGGAACAATGCCAGCTAACAAGACCAAGCAGAGTAATGAGAGCATGTATGCCTCCTGCCTGGTAGTAGTAAGGGCTATGGAAACTATTTTTCACCTTCCTGAAAAAAAGAATAACATTTTCTTTCCTATATTTTATGTTCCATTCATAAGACTGATTTGGAAGGAAAAATTGCTATGAAATAGCAGTACTTTGAAGTTAGCACTGAATAAGGGTTTGAGGGAAAAAGCTGTCTTTGAATTAATATAAAATGTAAAATTTTAACAAGGTAAAATGCTAAGTTGCAAATTTAGAAAGGGGCAGTGTTTCCTTGAAAGCTGAAACTACACTTAAGTAATCAAATAAACAACTCTACTTAATGCAATACTACAGCTAAGAGGACAAACTCAGCCCTTGCATATATAGCAAGACAATCAGGTAGGGTATTTTCTCCTTAAATGTTTTAGCATAAAATCAGTAGAATAGCATGCACACACTTTTTTTTTTCTTTTTTTTTTTTTTTTAAGAACAGAAAGAGCTTAAGACTGAGAAAAGAAGAATTATTTGAGACCTGAAAAAACCACCTTACAGTGAAGTAAGGTTTGTAGCAGGAAGTAATAGCTTTTATTTAATTAACAGCCCATTTCCCAGTGGGAGAACATTTTTCACAAAAGAACTTTGACCTTTCAGCCCACAACCTCAGGGAGACCACAAAATACCTTCAACAGCTGAGCCTGGGAACAAAAATTCAGAACTGCTGTATGCACTCGAAGTCATGGACTGAATAAAATACGGGCTTTACAGCACATTATAATCCTCCACTGCAGCTGCCCTCTAACTCATTTATCAGTGTTCCACAGCTGATAATTTGCTCTCTTATTTTAGCTCAGAGGAATTCTTAACATTTTTATCTGCCCCTCTAGTCACAGGGCAGGTGATTAAGTAGGGCAATCACTTTTCTTATCCCAAATTGTCTGATTACCACATTAGGTTAAAACTAAGAATTTCTCCCAATCTGCACTTAGCATGAAGTTTGCTGGTTTTGTTCAGACCAACAGAAGGATCTGCGTGCTTGAAGTTTAGTTTGTCCCAACTATATCAATTGCCTACTTTTAATTTCCTGTTTTTAATTCCACCTTCAAACCTTGTCCCATTTACATCCTACAGTATGGCAGTACTGTACAGCAGGCTCCCAATGTATTAGTTTATCTAAAAGAAGCTTAAGTAATGACTGTGTGATAGGCAAATATGCAACCATATGGCAATATAAATTTGATAATGGCAAGCTGCTTAATCCAGTAGGCAAAGGTATTAAAAAAGGCAACAGCAAGAGATAAAAAACTCATTTAAATTCAGAAAAGAAAATTAGGTTCACTATTTTAGCAGTGACGACAGTTGACTATTGGTAAAACATGCCTGATGCAGGGAGACTTCTCCATCAAGTCTGTAAATCAAAGTTGTTGGTAGTTCAGAAGGGACAATGTAGGTACAGCGAAGAAATTATCATTTCAGACCCTTCATTCCAATCACCCAGAAGTTCCAACAAAGTGCTTTTGGACCCTAAGATAAAGGAATCTCTAAATTAAGCTCTGTTTGTGATCAGGCCAAATAACTGTACTGGGAAGCAAAAAAAACACAAATAAACAAACAAAAAATAACTTTAATGTGGCAAGACTGGCAGAAATTTTTAAGGAAACAATTCAAAAAGACAGTTGTACCTAAGTCCTGTAAAGCTCATTGAAGGTATGGTATGGTACCAAGCCCAAAAGAACTTCTTTGTATGCTACTTAAATATGAAACTCCTTGCTGGAGTGGGACTAGAGGAGTAACAAGAGGTACAAAGAGATGACACAAATGTGGATAACAGTTCTAGCACCGAATGTATTCAAAACGAACCCGGATTTTGTAAGTCTCTATTCCTGCTGTGTTTCATACATCCTTTCCCTAAAAAAAATTCCAGTTGTCTCCTGCAGAAGGCATGATACAAGCCTAGAGAGACCTTTCATCCTATCACCTGATGTGGTGATAATGGCGATCTTACAAGCGGAGAAAATATATGGAAATATGGACTGGTGTAAATACTTTTATCGTCAAGTCCCCACTGACAGCTTGAGTTCATTCCTCTCTCCTTTTTGAATGGAACTATTCTTAAATTGTCTGAGGGTACTTGTAACATATTGTCAGTTACACCAGCTTATAAAATATGCATGAATATGCAGTTGCTGGAAAAGGTGACTTCTTTTATGCATCCAGTTTCACAAATGAAGGCATATTTGTAAAAAAAAAACCCCAAAACAACAAACCAAAACCAAACCTAAAACCCCACCCAAAAAGATACATCTCCTTTTTACCTATGTCTATTTCTATTATTTTTTAGGGGGATGAGGCAGAAGGCTTCAAATATAGTGTATTTTCATTCCCTTTAGTTCAATTTCCATTCAGAAGTCTGCATTTTCAGTTACATTATTTCTGAAGAAACCTTTTCATGTGTACTGCATATCATCAGAAATACAAAAATTGATGTGATTTTTCAAACTGAATTTTTAATGGATTATCAGTTTACTCGTCACACTTCCTTTCTTAGCATTGTGTTTGGCAAACCTCAGGTACTTCTGGTTAAACAAGACATTTTATGACAACTTAAGCTAAGCTTGAAGAAGCAGTACCATAGAGCTCTAGATGCTCTAGAATGCTCATCAAACAAAGGTTAAACAATAATGCATTGAGTTTCAGTGAAGAGGTCCAAAGGGAGCTACAAGGACTTCTTCGAGAAGTGAAATCATTTTATGGTACACACACAGGAATGAAATCCATGTATATTAACACTTCATCACAACGTTAGAAAATAATAAGAAAGACTTTTGAGAAACGAGACATCTAAAAAGGAACTTTTTACAGGGTTCTAGAGAAGGTTATGTATGTCTGATTTTAATCTTTTCTGCTGGGCTCATCCACATCTTCTGCCATTCCTTAAAGAACAGAGATGGTATCTCAAAAATATGGTTTTTTGGACACTTTGTTTTGGTCAGTGACAGCTGCTGATGGGAGCAACTTGGTTGGTGTGTTAGGAGTTCATATATACAGACTCCAGCTCCTTAAATTCTGTAAAACTGGTTCAGAATCTTGAAGAGTTAACAGAGTGGGGGAGATAAAAGAAAATGGAGGGGATGATGTTTTAGAGAGCCTGATGTTCTTAGAGAGCTTTGTGTCAAATGCTGTGCGCACTCATGTTCTGCTTGCAGCCACGTTTCCAGCATTCCTTCTGTTGTGCATAAGAAGTAGAACAAAATACCATAATTACTTTAAAGGCAACGCAGGAATGAATCACTGTCTCCATTTTCTTACCTGAAGGAAAAAATGCAATCTTCTGGACATCTGGAATTTGATGAGGATTTTCTGGACAGAGGTGAAATAGAATTATGAACACATATGATGTAGAAGCAGGTAGACAGTGCCTGAGCAGAGCCCATGTGAAAAATGGGATGGGAAGGCTGGGAAGTTTTTTTTATACTTTTCCTCCTCCAGAACAACAACAACAAAAGAAAATAATGACAAGCAGTAGAACAGATTACCTAAGAAGGAAGTGCAAAGAAATATGTCTTTTGCTTTGGAAAAAGCAGCTAAGGATGGCAACTGTCAGAAGAATAGACAATATCAAATCTAATTAAGAAAAAACGCAGAACAACAGAAGTGACTGAAGATGGCAGTTCAGCAGAGGTACTGAAGATTTGGAATGCTTCAAGACACATAAAATCAGCCTCTGAAAAGATGAAAAAGGCAAGGCTGCATGTCTGATACAGTAAGATTCTGAGTGGGGGACATGACTA
>JAYRBT010000082.1:16481781-16508005 GCA_036023395.1 Myiotriccus ornatus | reverse complement strand
CACATGTATGTTTTACTAAATACTGAAGTGCTAACATATTTAGGAGAATGCTAGAGAAACAGCTCTCAGAACTGTTGCTAGAGCCTATCACACGCAGAGAAAATGGTTCAGTAAAGTAAGAAAGAAATCAGAGGCATGAGAAAAGAAAGTGAGATTGCATTACGTTCCCATCCTCCCAAATGACAAGTGAAGAAATAAAATGGTAGACAGTGGATAAATTGATTTAGGTGAGGCATATAAAGGAAGTCTGGAGATTTTATAGCACAAATGCTGCCAGAAGGAAGTGAGAAGTGCTATATGGAGGATATCTTCTTCCTCTTGAAGCTTCTTTTTGGTATGAGCTGACCAATCATTTCAGGAAACCACCAGAATGGTGATGGAGTGCTCAAACTAACACGATGAAGTGCAAAGATAATACAGACATTCACTTTCTTTTTTCTTGATTGCTATTTATTAACTTCTACACTTCTCCAAAAATGTCAAAACCACTGGCTGTAAACAATATTATGAACAAGGGGAATTCATAAAGAACATAAGCATCGACAGATGGAGTATCAGAAATTCCCTGGCTCCAACATTGTATTATACTAACTGTATCACTACTTTGTTTTAATTCAAGCTCTTATTAACCTAACAAATAGTAATAATTAATTTTGTTCACATTCTATGAAAAAATAGTGAAAATTACAAAAATACATGGATCTAATTTTGACATCAAATACATTATACAGCTGTAGTAAGTATTTAACTGCAAAAAGATATAAACTCTAAATTTATGATTTTGCCTAACTTGTCTCATTTGCAAGGAGACAAGTCAAAGTGGTATATGAGCTTTTTTGAAAGGTTACAAGACATATTTTACCTATGGAGTGATATACAGAATGATTCCTGGCAGTGGTGACTGAATGACAGAACCTGCTCCAAAGCTCTTCAGACAAAAATATACACACATAAAAGTTTAGAGATAAATGGCAACGACACTCAAAGCTCTGGTATAGCTGAATCTCCTGAAGTTTCCAGATGCTTTAAAATTTACTTTAAGTGACACAAATACTTGAAAACATGTTAGGAATTTTTACAGTATTATACAGTATAATTACAGTTTTAATACTAAACAGGGTTATATTATTTGTTCTTTCAGCCTATCTTCATAAATTTTCACTGCCATCTTGCTTTGAAACAATTTTCTGAACAGTAATTATTTATCTCCCCTTCTCAAAATTTATTCATCTCTCCTTTTCAAAATTTCTCTTTACAAACATTAATGATAAATTTTACCCAAATGAGCATTTAAGCTTTAAAGTAATTGAAAGTAAATTGAAAATCAAGCAGCTACTTAACTATGAAATCAGCTACTGAGAATTTTATGTTCACCACCTACATCATTAAAGGAGAGATTTTTAAGTTATATTTTTTTCTGCATAGAAATGGTTACAAAGCATAAGAGTGTTAAGCTATATCAGGAGTCATTCTTCAAGTACCTCTATTAATGATTCATGCCATGGAAAACTTCATTCTTGCCTCTGTGACCTTCACAGAAGAAGAATTTCAAATGGGATGATTTTCTCCAAGTAACAGTTTGGGCAGTTTGGGTCTGTGTGCTAACTCTCTTTTATAATATTTCTCTTTTTCATGGTTTGGGTCATTATATATTTTTCCCAGGCTTGTAATGTGTTTATAAACAAAAGCATATTGTAGAGAAGTATAGAGGAGATATTCTTCTTTCTGAAGAGCTATTATCCCTATCAGCCTCTTTTTAATTAGCTTTTAAAATTCTCTGCTTTCTGTAAGCTTTCTCAGAAAAAAACCCCATTGTTATATACCAGCATGTTCACTCATTATTCTTTTTTCCCAATAATAAATAAAGCATGAATGTGCCTTAATTGTTCACTAAGATCATAGGCTAGCTGAAGTTCCAGGTATTATTAGTTACTGAAGAGCCCTTAAAGATCAAAATCTCAGAATCTTTTGTCTGTAGGTTTCAAAATTGTCTACATTCATTGATGCTTTTGGACTTTGCAGGAACTTAATGGAACTTAAAATATTCCAAACCCATGCTGGTGTTTTTGAAAACACCTTCCATGATAGCAAGTTAATGGAACTTAACCTGGTATATGAATTTTTCAATATAATTACAATATAATTACTTAACAGTATTCCAAGCAGGCAGAGGCAGCACTCAGCTCATTCAATAGCAGGGAATTCGAATTCTATCAGTAACTCAGTGACTTTGGATAGTTCCTAAAGCCAGCAGATTTAAAAGCCAGCAGCTAAAGAGAGGTACTAAAAAACACTTTAAGGAAAGATATCCTTGGCCTGTAGGAGGCTCTGAATCAGCCCACAAATGGCTGATCAGTAAAATGTGCTGAATACTTGCACTAACTGCTGAAGTCAGCAACAGATGGAGGAGCTGGCATCCGAGGACGTAAGGCCACTCCTTCACAAATCCAACTTTAGACATGAAAGCATGAACATGTGAGCCTAAGCTTTGCATTCCAACTTTCCAATCAGTAAAATAAGTCCTAAGGAAACCCCACTCTCCCGTATGATAGTGGAAGTGCTATTTCACATTCACACATCAGCTGTGTCACAGCCAGCCACGCTTACAAACCAGCGCTGAACGTGCCCTTTCAGCAGGTCTGCCTCCCTGGCAGTCCCAGCTCCCCCTTCCTGCTCGGCTTCAGCCTCCACACCCAGCTTCCAGCACTGGGCTCCCTGAGCAGCAATCACCTTTGCTCCCAAACCACCCCCTTCACACCTACCCAGCCTCCTTACCCAGCAATCTTAAACTGTGCTGCTGTTCAGTCTTCCCCACAAGTATTTCCTAACCTCCCAACAGCCGAATTTTGTGTCCAATTCCATACCTGGGAACAGGAGAGCCATGCCAATGAGAAAAAGGTTACCAGGATTTTAATTTTAAGACAACAATGTACCTAATTTTTGACAAGAGCAGACCTAAATGGGATGAAACTGTCCTTCTCTCTCATGCACACGTGGACACATACAAACACACAAAAGTCCTGAAAAAAATAATGTCTTGCCCCAGGGAATTCAAATTATACTAGAAGTGTTACGTCTAGAAGAAATATTAATAACTGAAGCTATTAATCAAGAAAATTTGGGATTGGAAGACGGCGAAGGGGACCTGGGCCTGGAAGTTTAGAAAGCATTTGGACTACCTGGGAAAGCGAATTGTTAAGATGAATAGCTGCATTGCCAGTTCTGTCTGTGAGGTAGAGAAACATATGCAAAATCATCACAGAAAAACAGGTAACTCCAGTGTTTGAATATTAGAAAGTAGCAAATTAATTAATATTTTCCAAGAACATAGTTAATGCTTTAGTGGTAATTTGGAAACAACACCCAGCAGGAGTATTTAGAAGTGTAAATTGAGTGCACATGTATCACTAAAATATTCTGAGTATAACAGCATTTTTTTCATTTAAGTTCTAGTTGCATCAAAACCTATTTAATATTAATGAAAACATTTAAAGTTAAGTTTTTCTCTTCTTTTTCCTGTTTGCTATAGTACAACAAAATAAATGAGTTTGCTAGTGCTACATTTGAGTGCTTTGAAGAACCTGATATTATCTAGTACCAGCTAATAAAACAGTAACTGCACGTACAGTATAAATAACAACATAAGTATTATGTTACCTTAATGCATAAGTAAAGACTCCATTTTCTGACCATTTTCCACACAGACCATTTGCCTAATGAAATCAGCCTTCCTTCCTCTTCAAAGTGCTGCTTTGTATTGCCACAGTTGGATGAAAATAGCCTTTTCACTGCCTGAAACCACTCTCATTACCACAACAGTCAAGCACAGTGCAGATTCAGTCATACAGCCAGCCTGATGTTGAAATTTAAAAAATCCCATTTGACTCTCTGAGTGAAAGGTTCCACAACAGAATTTTGTGCAGTAGGCAAACTGGTATTAAACTCATAGGATGAATTCAACAGGGATATTCAATGTGCAGTTTGCTTGCATTGAAGGCAACAAGGCTCCAAGACACAAACAAGCTCAGGGGAAATATTACAGCACAAATTTTGCCCACAGTCTCACTGGTGGTACGTGCATAACTATTGGGAACTCCCTGTACTAGGATGGAGGGGCTACATTCTGACCTTTTGGGGCATCTGTGATTTGAAAGCAATGGCACCACAGCATTTTAATACAGACTAATAAATACCTTTGATTCCAGTATTAGTATCTGACAGTCCATGTGCAAAATCACACAGACTTTCTCAAGTGTTTTATGGATTTATTTTCTTTCTTAAATTTAAAATTAACAAACCTTCCCAGTCAGCTTTGAAAGATCATCTCCTCCCATGATCTGCATATCTTGCATAGACTGATCATTCTGAAAGAAGAAAGATCAAACTTTAAAATTGGTTATAACTGTATAAAATATCAATACAAACATATTAACTTTTTTTTTAATCTTGCTTAGTAATATTTTCTTACTCTTGTTAATATTGGTGTACAACAAAACCACACTCTCACTTGCCCCTGTGGCTTCCATCATCTCCTGGTTGTATTTAAGCCAATATCAAGCTCTAGGCTTTACTGAATTAGAAAAAGTTGCATTTTTCTTTTATAAATAATGTTCCCTTGCTTGCTATTTCTTAACATGGTAAGTGTTGAGTAACATATTTGTCCCTTTCACAACGGGAGGACAGGAGCATCTCAACACTTGACTAAACACCTGTAAGCACATTCTCTTTTTGAAACAGTCTTTGGAAACACATGCAAAATGTGCTTACATCTATCACTCACACAGAGAACTCAGCTATTTTTGAAAGAATTCACTCCGTTTTTTTCAAGGGAAAAAAAAGGTTTTGCAAAATTTATCACTTGTTATCAAAAATAGTTTCAGTGTGCCTTCCAGAGCTTTGTTTTTGCAACTGACTCAAATGTAAAAATCCTTGACATCAACTACATAAAATAGAATATCACCAATCAAGTTGCACTACATGCAACAGAATAATATGCTTTGATTTGCCTATTAAAAAAGGAATTTTATTACAATCAGTAAAAATTCTTTTTTGATAGATTTGTTTTACAGACATTTCTAGTTGAAATTCATTCTGATGGAAAATTCTCAACCAGCTCTATGTCAAATTCATTATCAACAGAACACAAAGTTAATATCACATAAGGGAGACAGACTGAAGCCCTACCTTTAAGGGAAAACAGAAGAGGCCCTAAAGAAGATGGAAAATTAAAAAATACACAGTTGTGGCCAGGCTATATGAACTTTTCAGAAAAAGCAAAAGTAAGTATAGTTAATGTGGGGGTTTTGACAAATTGGTGCAGTGCTAATCTAATCTCCCTACCCACAGAAAGACCACATTAGTCCAGTTTCAATAATAGCTGCAGTACCACAATGTGACACTGTAGTTTACTGGTAACACCAGGAAGCTTCACCATTACACAATGATGTAAGCACAATACTGGAATACTTTGCCTTTATTTCATAAATCCAGTGCTCTGAAGTCAAATGTTTTTCCACAGACAAAACAGTGGGACAGCAGGACTTTTAAGGTAGGTGAGGATCTACTGGACTAAGGGGTTTATAGCTCTTCTTCCCCTCAAGAGGCAGGACGAGCAGAGGCAGCACACTGGCACTGCCGTGCGGCACAGTCACCCTGCAGATGGAAACCACACCTGCCCACACTCACAGCCCAGGTGGCACAAGTTCAGGGACTTCCAAGGCACCTTTGCAGCCACTGGATCACAAGCAATCTGACAACCCCAGGAAGAATTTGTGGTCCCCATGAGAATGGATTGTCTAAATTAATACAGCCTTCCTGAGTAACTGTAAGTGAAGGTTGTAGAATTGCAGTCCCACCAGAAGTCTCCCCCGCTTTTACTCAGACTCCACTCTCCAAAAAACTCTCACACCACGGCTTTGTAAAAGGTCCTTAGCAGTCACTGCCTTAAAAGACAGTTTTTAGACCTGCCTTCACTTTTTCTGCACCGGAGCTTTAGATAAATTTCATGCTGCTCTGATCCGTTTCCTGGGAAACAGAGCTAGAGCAGCAATGAAGGTTACATCCCATACATTTTCTAATATGAATTTCAACATTTCTTTTACTTTCATAAAGAAAAATAGGAAAAAAACAACCCAAACAACAACAAAGCAACCAACTGATTTCCTCAGAAGATTATTTTAAAACTAAACAAAAAGTAGAGATTGAGAAGATTTGAAGCTCAGGCTTAAAAGCACAAGTTTTATGTTGTAAAGCAAGACAGGTCACTCTTCAAAAGCCAGGGATGTATTCAAGTCAAGACTATTATAAGACTACAAAAAGCAGATTGTTTCTAATATCTACCACAGCATGTGTAACCAAGGCACTGACAAAATATTTTTTCATTTCAAATGAGAAAGTGTGGAATTTCATTACAACCAGCACACAAGAATTACTGAAGAGGCAGTTTGCCCTTCACTAGTTGAAAAAGAGAGAGGAAAAAAAAAAAGATAACAGTGAGGTGCAATGATTAATGAATTTATTTATTTTTAACTAAAAAACAAATATCTCTTTCAGCAGTCGTCACAGCAGCACTGTTTCCTTTGCACTTGGTATTTCTGGCTTCAGCTGAAAGGAAGATGCTGAAAAAGCATCTTCATTGCTGGCAAGCAGCTAAGCAAACACAAAAGCCATTGAGAGCAGGGGGATCACAGCATCCCGTCAACCTCAGCGTTCACACATTGGCTGTCATGACACAACTGCACACAATTATGAAAATCCTCAGCTGAGTATTCCCTGTGCCTAAAAAATATATTAGTTTTCTATATGGTTTCTTTTTTTTTTTTTAATACATATATGCAGCTCAGAACCCTTCAACCAAGGTGCTTTCAAAGAATTTAAAGACATTCCTTGCATCACACTGTAGGCAATTATCTTGCCAAAAAAAACCCCCAAAAAGCCCCAACACTGATCATTGATTTTAATGCCATTTGTAACTATCTACATTCATCACTTAACTCATGTTGTAAAATACATACCTGCCAAAAACCAAGACTCAACACCACGGTGTCACATTACCGTGATCATAATGTTCACATAGATAATTTGCACATTATGGTTGCCATAGGAACCTCCCAGTGCAGTTTTCTGAGTTCTCAGTTTATAATCTCAAAATAACACTGCACTAAATGTTAAGTATAAAGTACAATGAATGTCAGGAAAGAAAAAAAATCTGTTTCATTCAGTATCAGTTACTGTCAATTCAGAACTGTTTGTTTCATTTTCATGGTCTCAAGTCATTCAGAGCTTCTTTTTTTCTTTGGGAGTTGTTCCAAATGATTGAGTCTCTACGATTTCTTATAAATGCAGAAACATGAATTGAAGCTTCACTTTCTGTCAGCCAGAGTTCCTCAGAACTTGCTTTCTAACATCCCTAAACCCTATCAATTAATTTTTTTTTTGGTGTTAAATGTTTGACACTAAATATATTGTCCCAGATAGAGACATATCTAAATCACACTATGTTTGGGTTCATGCAGCACAAAATTTATTGCAGCTGTTTCTGACAAGACATGATGCACTGTGTTTGTGTTGCATCCCTACACCTCATCCCAAGCTATATTTAATCCTACATTTCTGATTTTTTTCTGTGCTTAATAAATCTGTATTTTCCAGGATAAATCTCAATTTCTTTGGTTTTACTTGCTGTGTTGTGCTTTTTCACCTGTTCATCTTTGTTTTATAATTTTCATTCAGACCTTGTCAATATACATCTTCAGATCCTATGAATCCTTGATGAATGAAAGCAAGAATGTTATTGCCACCTCCATTTTTCATGGCATACGAGATAAAACCTTTGCTTTCTATGTAGATTCAAAGTATAGATATTTAAATTCCATCTATACTAGGTCATGTCTTTTGAACTGGGTGGGGCACAGGTTTATTACATCTCTTTTACATCTCCTGAGATCAACACTTGGACATAGTTCAAGTTACAAGTGAAATGAGTTGGGTGGTCTCAGGAAAATTCATTATAAACAGCATTGCTCATCTGAAAATTGCACCAAACTGTGAACATCTGTTACTCTTCTAAAGAAACAGAATCTGGAGTACATTAATACTGGGCTCAGTGAAACAAAGATTCTTTAATCATGGTAAAAAAGTAGCTCTAACAGAACAGTTTAAATGCATAGCTTAATTATGACATATGGACACAAGGTTATTATTATGTATCCAATTACTACAGTCTGCAAAGTTCGTATGGAATTTCTTTAAAAAATGTGGTTACCTTTTTCTCCAAAAATTCATCAGGGAAGTTCATAACAAAGAAAGATGTAACCATCAGGCCCGCTCTGCTTTGCTTTCTGCCCCTTGGGTGATACAGCAAATCCCCCAACCTGAGGATTCCCATGAGGAAAAGCTCTTTCACTTTGCACCATCATACCATCTCCTACACCTGGGTTTTCCAGGAAGGTTACTTAGACGCATCATACACTTGAATTAATTCTATTTTGCATTTCTTCTCTACAGAACAACAACTAAAAACAAAAGACCTCAAGGGTGTAGACCATGAGCTGTCACAGTTTTCATGACAGACAACTGGAAGGCCTATCCAGGCTTAAGTAGCAACATTCAGAGGGCAACCAGTAAGTACTGTTAAGCTGGAGACTTGTGCAAATGAGTGGGAATGATATGGATCACTTCCCAGCAAAGACTGGAAAGTTTGCCTTCCCTTCCCCAGAATCACATGTATACCAATGGGCAGACTGCAACCTCCGGGGTACACCCACATTCAAAATAGTCAAGTGCCAGGTCACTGATATATTTTTCAGAGGTGCTTTGAACACCTTGCAAACAATCCAACAATGCTGAGCCAACTGGAAGTCAAATACAGTAAGCTGGCATACACCCACTGCCAGGACATCCCCTTTCCCACAGGGACAGTAAAGGTAGTACATTGGCAGCGAAGCACTGGCAGCTTTGTGTATCTCTGTCAGCTTTAACGATGCCTTCCTGCGCTGACCACGCCACTGAGTGTGCTGCGCTGAGACAGCCTTATTGCTACTGCCAGGACAACCTGGGACAGTAAACTTTAAACTGGTGTAGGTGTGCATCTCTCAGAGTTCTAGTTGCCACCATGTAAGACGTACTTTACTTCTCTAGGATTAGACCTACAATATAACTAACTTAAATATTCACTTATTTTTTGTTACTTTTTTTCCTTGTTGTTATTCCTTAACTAAATGCTCCATCACTCAGGTTTGGAAGTGCCTCAAATGCAGGCTAGTCCATCCAGTTCCAGGGAAGGCCAGAGTTCTGCAATGAGGAAGTTGGCTTTGGACAGAGAAAGGCAAACAATGAACTTACGGACAGAAAGGTACTCCTTATCAGCTGACCTGTTGTAACACCTCGGTATGTTTCTTCCCTACTGTAAAAGCGAGGTAGGTCATTCTCTGAGCAACAGTGAGTTATTAAACTGAATAAATGGGATTGTTTGCAATCATCTGTACACACATTCAGTAATTTCTTATGTACCAGAACTCCTGCATGCCTTCTCTGTATTTAATTCAAAGAAGATAAAGTATCTTAAAAAAGGGCCAAACTGTCATAAACTGAAGCAGAATTCAAACCAGTTAACTTGGCCAAAAAGCATTATAGACAATAAATTATTTTGTTTAAGAATGATGCAGTAAGATTGCAGCACCACTTAGAACCATATGGCACAAACAGCACCTGTAGGCTTGAACTGAAATCAAGGGCATATGATACTAATTGTTTTGAATTGCATATATATCAGAAACACAGTGTATCCTCAAAACTCAGGTTAGTTTCCACAGAACGCAGTCTGAGGTTTCCATGTACTCTAACGTATTTTTATTCTGTAAGACAATATTTAAAACATAGAACCAAAATCTGTGTATGTTCCAGGGTGAGAAGAGGTACTAACAGTTTCATAGGGCTCTTCAGTCGTGTGAGGCAAAGTTCAGGTCACATCATTTGTCTCCAGAGATGGGAGGCAAATAAATTTAAAACTCACAGGTAAAAGAAAAATTTAGGAAGCATACCCTCCAGAACTGCCATAATCCTACTCAGGTACTCCTTTTGGACTGCCAGGAGGCATTGCTAAGGGTGTCCACATTTTGTGATAATAATGTAATAAAAGCCCTCTTGGAATAGGAGACTTGGTTTGCTTTTCTTCCTCAGCTCCATAAGCCAAAGAGTGTAGGGAAAATCTTTCTCCTGTTACTATGCTATGGTACTGCAAAAATCATAAAGGTCATCAAGTGTGCTATAGCCAACTATACTGGACTCAGCTGGGGAAACATCAGTTTGGATTCAAGTCCACAATAACTGGAGTATTTGTCTTTTACCCAATAATTGCTTAACATCAAATGCATGAGCATTATAGCAGGGAAATTAGAAGTCATGTTTTCCAGCATCAACAGAGGGTCTCAGCATGCCAGCTGGGACACTATTAGATCCCAATGTACCATCTTACCCCAATTTTTTAACTGTGTTGTAAATTAATGATTAAAGTAAATGAACATTGCGAAAAATCACGTAGCGAATTTGTAGCTCTGTATTAAAACTGTCCCCTTGGGCATTCTGCAAGCACAAGAGAAACAGCTTTCTCTAGACTAAGCACAAAGTACTAACCTTCTGACCCTGACTATCATTAGTTCCTAGGATTTGGTGATAAAAGGGAGATAGGACAAGAATCTTGAAATTTGTCAAATAGCCACAGGCTGAGAAAAGAGATAGATAGGTGTAAGCAAATTCACAGAAGATGAGACTGATAAAAACCTCAAATGCTTAGTCCCTTCCAGCAGTCTGGAGTCTAATGTGTCATTGAACCTCACAACTCAGTAGCATTCTCCTTCCTAACACTGTGTTTAGCCTCTTGGCTAGTGACAACTGGAAACTTTTAACAGCACACATAATCTTTGTGAATTTTCTTGAAAGATTATTTTATAGCATGCCTTTATTTAAATATTCTAACTTCTGTCTATCAAATGAGGAGGGAAAAGAATTATCTGTCATGCAGATAAGCACTGAAGTAATAGAGGAGTTCCTGTTATTGCTATATTCCTTTAAAGTAACCCTTTTGGTTCACGCCTTACAGCCCCCCTGGGGTGTGGCACTGCAGGAGCATCACACATGCTATGATCTGTTTTAAGAAACAGCATTTAAGAGATGCCAGTAAAAGAGAGTCATAGAATTCCTTAAGAAAATTAGAACCCTCCAGCTTCTTTTAATTAATTTTGCCTCATTTCAGATCTTAATATAAAAACCCCACATATACTAAATGGTATTACTAGGATCTAAGTAAGTAATCAAGGTGATATCTTTCCAATGCATAATCATGTCACAGTACTTTCAAACTCATCAGATCTTACTTGAACAACAGGATTAGCAACCATTATGTTCTGGACCTTTCTTATATGTAAGATCCCATTTCCCTGTTACTGTAAAAATCTGTGAAGCAGACTGAAAACACAGGCTGTAGTCTCTCCTAATGATGACATATAGTATCGCTGCAAAGACCATAATTTGCCAGTAGCTTGCATACTTTTGGCAGAATATGAAACAAAGTATTTTACTAAAACTAAACTTCAATTTTTTAGGCTTTGTAACAAACCACTGCTTTACAACAAATATTGTATCCAGGGGCTTTAGAAATTAATTGTTTGAAAAGATGAACTCTTGGAAGCCATTTATTAAATCCCTTGATGCTTTGAATCTGTTTTAAAACTGACCAATTTTACAAACATCCACAGTCTTAAATGTTAAGATGTTCCAGGAATCTGGACTGCTTAAAAATACCAAAGATTTAAGCTCACCAAAAAGAATATTAAAAGCCTTAAGAAAAATGAACTTCAGATCTAAAACTCCATTTATACATGGTAGCTGTACCCTATGTAATATTCTGTAATCCAAGACATTTATTTCAAACTGGAAGACATTTTTCAAAAGAAAACATTACAGCTTGTTAGAAAAATGTGGCCCTTGGGGAGAAAAATTTCTTGAAGAAGATTAGAAAATAACTCTGTGGAGTTTGCATTAGATCCAAAGTCCAGAAGGAGAGAATGGCAACACAGGAAAACTAATTTTTTTTTGGTTAGAAAAAAATAATTCCACAGATAAAAATCATGTATCAGTATAAAGGAAGGTAATACCTAAGCAGGAAACAATAGAATAAAATTAAAAGTATCTTCACAAGGCAAGTAGTTACTTGCTTTAATAAGTCCCACAAATGCCTTAAACCAATATTTTGGTATTGCTGGAGAACTGTAGGACAGCTCAGTACCACTGTGCCTTCACTGCCACATCTGTTCTCGTTCTGTCCCCATGGCAATCAGGCCACTTCCTACTCAGTTCTCCCCCAGCTGAGTTGTTTGGTTCCCCCAAATCTTTTATATGTGAGTCATTGAAACACTTACTCATACTTACCAAAAAAGTCACTAAGAATTCAGATGGTGCTAACATATTTAAGTGATGTGTAGGTGTGTTATCTGATGCATACAGTAACAGAGATCATCCCTCTATGAGTAAGTTTTACATTACAGATAAACTTGATAAACTGACTGTATGATAGGTTTATTATGACCTTTCCTGAACTATGCCCACAAATTAACACCTACTTACACTGTTAGTAACACTCCAAGCCCCTAAGCAGTGTCCAACAGGAAAAGACTGTATGTTTTAATTAAAATAACTTAAATCAGAAATACTTTCTTCCTCCTTACACTCAAGACAGCCTTGAGCAAGTTATGAATTAAAGCTCTGATATCTCACAACTCTGCCATCACGTTAAAGCTGTAGTGTCTAGGAAGGAGAGCATATGCCTCTAGACCTAAGAAGTTTCACCACACTGACTTTTAAGTTCACATTTTATTCCCTATAGTATGGCCTTCTTCAGTTTATCTTAGAACACTATGAAAACGAGGTTGTTTCACAAAAATAACTAGGGTTGAAATAGCCACAGTCCTGATACCTTTTAGGAACATGTCTCAGATAAAGAAGAGGGTGAGTCTGAGGCTTGCATACTTGGTAGCAAGGATCCCTTGACTATGGACAGACTCCTTTTTCCAGCAAGAGCTGAGCTGAACAAAGAAGTTACTGCCCACAGGCTGTCCCCAGCCCCTCCCTCTGGCAGGGACTGCTGGCAGGCTGAGGTGCATGTGTGCATCTGGGTCACTAAAAATGAATCCAGCAGGCTCATGTGGTTCAGATTGAAACTCTCTCGTAACTGGTCTCATCTGGGTTGAAACAGGTTAAGAAGAGCTCAGAACACCAGCTGAGCTGACAAGTGTGACTGTGGGGAGGGCACTGCAGTCACTGAGGAATGAATGGAAATGGTGATTGTTCCAGCTGATCCAGTCAGAGAAGAGACCCATCTCCAGCATCTCAGTTTTTACACCAAGGTATGAACCATCTGTACCTGATGTAGATGAATCTGGCAGGAGAGTCTAAGAGAGTTTACTCTCAAAGTGCCTAAATTGTGCTGCTACTCTAATAACACCACCCACAATTCAACCCACGAGACTGTCATTCTCCTCGTTATATTTTTGTAAATTCCTTTAAAGAGTTCATCAGCTCATTACAAGAATAAGCTTTTAGGACAACTTCCACCACTAACATGTTTTCGGCTATTTCTCTGAAAAGCTTTAGTGTCTCTGAGGCTGATAAGACACTGCTGCATGTAGAAGTGGGATTTTCTGTTTCTTTCATGAAAAACATTCTATTTTTAAACAAGTCCTACCACTTGGAAAATGAACATTTGGACACAGTTCTCCAAACTGTCAACTGTACCATCTCCAAACATTCAATTCACAAAAAATATGGTCTGTTTCCACCGTTCCTCTCCTTCGTAACCATCTCAGGTCTTACTAAGTTTCAGAAAATAACTGAAGCATCAGACATACAGAGATATATCAATACCTGCTTAAGACTCGGGAATATCTTTGGCTTGGAGCTGTGAAGGACCTTATACTCGCTCATTTTAGCAGGTTCGAGTATTTCCCAGAGCTTTCCTTTGAAAATTTACTACTACTTTAGGATGAAAATTCCATTTTATCCATTCACAGACATGGAAAGTACACAGAGATAAAATCCCTTTGGCAATTCTAGGAATAGATTTCTAGTCCCAAATCTCTTCTCTTCAGCTTGCCCATAAGACATCTCTCTGGCAGCACCATTGACAATCTCAGAACAGCAACAACTTCAAGGTCTAGATCCTTTACACTGGTAGCTTCTGTGGACTAGCTTAATGTCATATTTTTGCTGCCCTTTAGCATCTAAGAGTATATCATGCTGCAAAATTCTCTGTACAGTTGTTTACTGTCTACAGTGCTGACTGCAAGACATGCATCTGAAAAAGGTTAAGAGTATACTTTAGGTTTCAAATGTCTAGTACATGGACAACCTCTTTCCAAATTAAATAAATAATAAATTATTAATTTCCAAATTAAACCACATTTTGCCTACACTGAAGTTATTTATCTGCATGTCAAATCGATAATTCACACATAATTTGGAGTTCAGTCCCATGAAATTATTGCAGAATTTGGCTTTAAAGTTGACAAGAATTAATTCTACCAGATAGGCTCCAATTTGTAAGTCTTCCATGGCTACTCAGCATCAAGATGACGATGTGCTCATCAGCTAAACTGTGCACATGATGCAAAATAAAAGGAACTCACAACTTGCCCAAAAGAAAATCTGTAAGTACAAAAACTAATGTGGCTTCTCTTTCATCTCAGGATGTACATTTTTCTCAGGAGATAAGTTGTGTTTTCATGACACAGGAATGGAGGTAAACAATCACTGTAACACTGGTGTAGAGTTTGGGTATAGACATGAATCACTAAATGCAGACAGGACACGTAATTGTTTCTTTTGTGTTGTTAAATTAATAAAACCATTTTGAGGTTACTTTTTTGGGGTCAGGATCTCAACATATTGTTTTCAGATATAAAATTCATAGTGGTCCTAAAAAAATCAAGTTCCATACAGTAAAACTATACTGAATAAGAATAGGTTATTATGCAATGTAGGAATGTACATTTTACACCACTCTCTGATTATAGTTTGATGGCTCATGCTGTTGTGCCTTTTAGGAATTAAGTATTTAGTAATGGTGTATGAGAAGGGAACCTACACAGCCGAAAAATGAATTTACCAAGCTTTCAGCTTACTCATTATAAAATCCCTCTGCGTCATAACTCCTACAGTAGAGATATTTAGCAAAACTATTTACTGAGATGGTTTCATATAGCAAAAACATTCAGATTTCTACTAAACAGTGCTTGTTTTGTTGCTTGTTTTCAGATTTTTGCAGCACTAATGGTCCTGTTTATGCCAAGACTAATAACCAACAGTTGTAAATATGTTTCAAACAACTGGAGGCTGAAGAGGAAACAGATAATATCAATGGATTTGTTTGTGAGCAGAATTCAATGCAACCATTGTGCATGGATTACAATTCAGAGGTCATATTTTTACTTTTTTTTTATTAATTATGTTCTGGAAACCATAAATAATGTGCTCATTTTAAAGAATTACATGAATTGACCAAATCCACATAATCCTCTAGAAGTTTCCTCCAAGTGACTAGCAAGCAACATTCTCTTAAGTTCATACATATTTGGGGCATCTATCACCTCTCTGGGCAACCTGTTCCAGTGCCTTACCAACTTCATCATAAAAAAAATTCATCTTTAAATCTAGTTTAAACCTACCCTCTTTCAGGTCAAAGCCATTCTCCCTTGTCCTGTCATTCCATGCCCATGTAAATGGCCCTCTCCACCTTTCTTGTAGGGCTCTTAGGTATTAGAAGACTGTTCCAAGGTCTCCCCAAGGTTTCTTCTCCTCTGGAGAAGAGACCTGCAATCATCTTCATAGCCCTCCTCTGGATTTCCTCCAACAGATCCACGTCTTTCCTGTACCAAGGACTCCAGAACTGGATGCAGTACTCCAGGTGGGGTCCCAAAGTTATTCAGAATAACAGTTTGTTATAACAATGCTATTTCAAAATAACAGAGATGGCTGGTCTTCTGACACTTCAGTCCACATGTATAACCAAATCACAAAAGACTTCAGGAAAAGTATCGTTCTCATTCCCACTTCACTTCTCCACGGTTTTCAGTGAAAAAAGGTTATGCTACCAAGATTCACTTGCCCTTCCCCAAGATGTGAGCTTTACTATCATACTCACTTTATAAAATATAGTAATGAAGAGAATGTGATAGATGTCTATGGATAATAATATGGGAATACTAAACATTTCACAAGAACAGGTAGCAATGCATGGTCTGCCTGTTTCTCCTCTCTTCCAGCAGTCCACACTGCCAGTTTCAATAGTTCTTTATGATTCTTTCAATTTCTAGCTTCCATCATCTGTCCACTAAAGAAATTTTAATTCACATGCATTTACTTTCACTTCTATTGAGAGGTCGCTGAGAACTTCTCAAAAAGTCTACAGACTCTGTGTACTTCCTCTACTCCTTCACCTAATTTTTTCAATTCCATCTCAAAATTGAGGTTTGACCTAAAGATCACATAGCCAAGGAACAGGATTAGGTGATAATGTTGCATCTCTTAGTAGGGGATTAGACTTGATAAGCCAGAATATCCTCCTCTGTCTCAAGCTGTAACTCAGCCTTTATCAACCTGTCCTAAATTGTCTCTTCCACACTGAGCAAAGAGAAGCTCTAATTATTGTTTATGTACAGTCTACTCTTCTGCTACAGTTCTCACAGTATCACAAATGTATTATAGAATTTCTGGGTCTGTGTTTCTTACCTCTCCTGCTGGTGTCATATTCTCCTTAGACGACACTCCCAAACTCAGCCTCTTCCTCTATTACTTTTCATCCTTGACTTCAACCCACCATGCTTCTGAAAATAATTTTACTACTTCTACCAATCTGAAACCCTCACCCCTTTTTAACTTCAGAACTCTGATTCCCCATGGAGGAACAATCACTCAGAAAAAAATTCAGTGTGGTGAAAATTGAATACAGTAAATTTTAATTTTTATCCAGTTTTAAACTCAAAAATCTCTACAGTCAATTCCACTGTTCCTTAATATCTAAAAAGCTGCCAAATTCTATCAGTTCTTATGTCAGTGTTTCCCCTAAAACTTAGCATGCATCTTTCCATACATTCACCATATTTCACATGAGGACTATTCTAGTTCTTTTTTGTCTACCCACTATACTTCTTGCATCACTACTCTTGAGTTCATTCAAAAAATTGTATGTTTTCTCTGCCTCTTAAAACTCAGATCTGCTGCTTCTCGTTCAATTTCCCATCACTGGATTTTATTTTCCTCTACATCTACTTCCTGACTCTTACCCTTAAGCCTACATGATGCTTCCTATCTGTTTACTTCTGAAGTCATATTTTCTAACTCTCACTTTGGTGCTTTCTTTTAATCTGCCCCTTGTAAAATACACAAAAGTTTCTCACAAAAATGTTCAGGCACATATGACAATACTTAGCAAACCAGATAAAACCATCCCGGTTATGGAAGTACACGTAGTCACTCATCTCATTAATATCCAGAGAATCTAAAGGTACTTTGCCTTTTTTTTTTTTCTTAATCAGTTCATTTGCATGAAGAAGTCTAACAAAGAAGACACACGCCCAGGTTTCAACTACTTAATAAGAAAGCAGATCCTAACATACTAATTAAGTATAAATGCTAAAGTCTAAATTCTGGAATATTTTGACAGGTTTCAAAAACAAAGGGCCATATAAAGCTTGTCATATTTACAATCTCCTTTTCCTGTAATCATGTCTGTATGCAAAACATCAAACTACAATATTTTTCTCTGACACTTTGCAATTAAAATGTACTTTCGCTGATGCCAAGATCTGACTTTGGGTCACAATTACAGCCCATTTTTGCTATATGATTAAACCAAGAAATCCCACTTTAAATTACAACTCCTAAAAATCAACTAACCTTTCAGTATTGAAGTTGGAATGAGACAATTTAAAAATCCCATGCGTTTGAGCTGAAATTAGTTGTTGCATTTAAACAGCTGGAGGGGGGAAGGAAGATATCTGAAGGAAGTATATTGAGAGCAGCAGGACTCCCTTTAGGAGAGAAACAGAGAACAGTTAGTAAAAGGAAGCAGGATAAATAATGTGAGAAGAATAGTGTCTATAAAATGAAAAAGGGATAAAAAGAGATATCAGCAATAAGTCTTACTAGAAAGTGGAACAGAAAAGGCAAAAGGAAGAAAAGGAGTGGAACTGGTAATGCTCCAAGTCTTTAAGTAGAGTCTTACCTCCAAAATTGTAATTATTGCCTCTGATTAAAGTGTAAAACACTGTGAGAGATATGTTATTACAGAAGAGACTAACATGGGAGATTTGGGAGTTTCATGTAAGGCTGGGATAAAGAGTCACTCAGACCAGTTACAGCGAGTTCCTCAAGTGTTCTGACCCCAGCTATGTTGACAAGGGAACATTATCTAAAACCTGCAATTGCACAGGAAACAATAATAACTCAAGATGCAAAGGATGGCAGGTAGAGGTACTGGTACTTTACTCAGCATTACATTTCTGCACATCTCATGGAATGAATCTACCAATCCTATTGTCATTTCGAATGACTGCAGTACCATTCAGCTTCTCAAGACCAGACACACATCAAGCACTGTTCCCAGCACTGAATGCAGGACACTTCAGACTCTAAATACATGACACCTGCTTGGAAGCACATATAAGAAAAAAGGATTTATTTTCTAAACACTAGATGCAAGTACCAGTTTTGGGGGAGGTGGTACCTTTCTGATAAAACACGAGACTAAGATCTGAAATACGCACAGCCACTAAATGCTAGGATCGTCTAGGACTCAACACTGATATCATCACCCTTGCATAACAAAATTTGGATGCAGTTTAACCTTGATATAACATACTTTTATTTCCTAAGCTAAAGATGTAAAGATTTCCACACTTCTGTAGCATATATCTCATGCCACTCGTTGTTATGAGTTAGTATGGCTAGTAAGACTTGATTTGTCACCAAGGAAAGAAATTTCAGAACCTTCATATCTTCATACTGGATAAGAGATAATCCTATAGGATAAGCATGTGCATTATCTATATGCCAGATGCAAAATAAAACCCCATTTAAGTACTTCCACTATTTGAGAAGGAGTATTACTGAAGTGCTCTCATAATTACCAAAAAAAAATTGCGTATAATTTCCATGTGCCATTATGTGAGAAAACATTATAATTTACTTTATTAATTAGTTCTGTAATACTGCTGAATACCTAGAAAATATATATTATTACTATTGCACATGCTCTCCACAGACCTAGCTCATTATTGAAAGAGGAGTCCCAGGACCAAGGCCTAACCAAATGGCTAAAAAAGGCTCTCTGGATATGTGAAAGTTAGGAAAAGTTTATGGTCTCTGGTGTCAGAGCAAACTGCCAACCAATGAACCTCTGCCTGTGGAAAGGATGTAGAGTTATTATGGGAACTGCTGGACTCAGCAAGTTGGATTTCTGCAAGACACTGTATTATCACTCCATTTTTTCAGTGTACTTCCTCAGACATTTCTAGGACAATTTGCTTCCAGAAATGCTCCCTCACTATGGAATGTGCACTAGAAGGTAGAATATAAATTTATAGCTTATAACAATAAGAAATGTGTAATTACAGGTTCTAAAAAAAAAAAGGCTGGTCATCTCACTATCATATCCTCACTGACACAAATTAATTATTGCATAATTTCCTCTGAAGATAACAGGAGGTCTTGATGCTTACTTCAACACTGGATTTGATTCAATGGCTTGTTTCATCTTCTTATAGAACACTGTCATCATCTGGTGGTATATTTTGCTACTATGTAAACTGCATGCTATGAAGATGAAAGCACTTCATTTACTTAGCATTAAACATTTAGAAGAAGACATAGATTTATCATCTTGCAGTTATGCCAAACTATGTGGGGGTGGAAAATGAAGTAAAATGAAATTAACTTGACAGAACTGCAAAGGATTTTCAGAACAAACAACATGATGACATTTAACATGAAAGAAATTTGAATAATTTTCTGTCCAGAACTAAAGACAGACTAAACAAAACAATACAGCCCAAAGATGTTCATACCCTCATTCATACTATCCATAAAGTAAAAGGGATATGAACAATTATTTTTAAAGAAAACCTCACAAGTTTTTCAAACAAAAATATTTTTCACATTGTTTCCCTTTTAACTGAAGGGAGGGATCTCGGGTACAAAAATCCACTATTTATTATGACATTCTACCATAATCTACATAAAAAAGGTGTTGACTTACGTGGTAACTTTTCAGCCGAACAAAATCGACTTTCATGGAGATGAACCTTTCTGAATTTCTGCTAAGATTTTTAATGTGCTCCACAAGATCAGCACAGAACTTGTAGCCACCTTTGAGGACACAGAGAACCACAATATCATTGTCTCCAATGTCTTGCACAATATCTTTGGCCAGTCGTTCTGTCCTGGGCAAAAAAAAAAATTAATGATAAAATAACATTAGATGCAGATGCTCTAAGTTCAGGGTAGGCTTTCAACGTGTTTAGAAACACTACAGTGAGTATAAAGCTCGACTGATACTCTGTTTAAGTGTCTTGACTTCACAGAATCATTCAGGTTGGAAAAGACTTCTGAAACTATCGAATTCAACCTTTGATCACCCCCTTGTCAACTAGACCATGGCACTAAGTGCCACATCCAGTTGTTTTGTGAACATCTCCAGGGATGGTGACTCCACCATCTTCCTGGGCAGTCCATTCCAATGCTTGACTGGGTTTGGATCCAGCTCACAGAAGGCACATACAGAGGGATGGATGCATGATGCAAAGCATGTGAATCAAACTGGTTAACCTTAAATGCATAAATTCCCCAGCTAAACCAAAGGGAGCAACCCATCTCAGAATATGTTGGACTCCTAAGCATTTCAGAGACTTTGGAAAAAAGAATATGATTTAGCCTTCCATTTTACCTCATAGGAAACATCAGTATAAAATATTCCTGAACAATCCCCTAACTTGTTATGTTATTTGCTGCACAAGTACAACAAATTAAGTGAAAGACAGGGAAGAAAATTACTGGAAATATTTCATACTGATTGGCTTTGGAAGATGCTACCTCTACAATTTTAATAAAAATACACACAAATACTAGAAAGAAATAGAGCATCAGTCAAAAGCTTATAAAGAGTGCACATTATTACTATTTCATACAGATCACTATTTTATCCAACAAAATTGAAGAGTGCAAAGAGCTTAAGTGACTTGTTCGAAGTTCACACACGTGCAAATAATTGAGCTTACGCTCCAATGAACTCAGAACTACAGGGTTCCCAAACCTGTCTTCCCTTTGACAATTCTGCATTGCAAACACAATATGGCAGATGATTGGAAACAAAAGCTACTCCTTTCTGCCATAAAATGCTACATATATTTTCAAGATAAAAATAATAAATATGAATCTTACTAGTAGGTATAAACAATATATATTCATCTTAAGTAGCTTTGCTGTCTAAAGAACACCAAAGGTGGCATTTCTAGACATAAAATAGAGTACCAGGTAATTTCTAGATGTAAAGCAGGTATCAACAGAAAACTTAATGTCATTTGAAGTTTCGAGGAAAAACAGCTCAATGCATTATATTCCATAAACACTTATGCTGGAAAATTCTCTGATAGCTTTCTGAATTACATTAGCAGTTTCAATAGGAGTGGACTTCTTGACAGGGAGAAATTTATTAAATAATCCTAAAATTCATCCCATGTCTTTCATTATTACATTTATAAGGTTTTGTTGATTTTTTTCTTTCTCTACTGACTCTAATACGGAAATCAATCTGCTACTACATAAATGCATTGATTGAACTTCAGTGAAATCTGTGCATGTACTAGAATAGAATAAGCTCTAAATTGAAGATAATACACTAGTTAGGAGCAAAGCTGTTGCTTCATTTTCACATCTTTGTATTTGTAATGCTCTAGTAAATTCCATATAGCAGTAATTAGTAAGTCTTTATTTGAGAAATAGGAGATATCATTACATCATCTTGTTTGATCTCAAATATATAATTACTTTTACTGCTGTAAGAATGAGAAATAGTAAAAGACTTTTACTTACTTTACTGAAGATTAATAGTCTTTTATCATCTTTTATCAAGTCTGAGAATCATGGGAAAAACCTCCCATTAGGAAGAAACATTTCTCTGATGAGTTTCATTTTTTATATTGTTCCTCAGATTGTTTGAGGAGCTGAAATTACCAAGTATTCCAAAGATCACCTTGTATTTTAAAAGTGTATGAACTCCAGCACAGACAAAAATGTATTATTTTCAATTTCTAAATAAAAATATAGACATTTTAAACTTATATTTAATTGCTACCAACTGACAAGAGAATTTTCTCAAATGCTGAGCCTTCTTCCTACATAAAAATCTTGCCTGATCACAGCATATTAAGTTCTATGTCCTTTTCCATTAGAATAGAATCAGCCTTTTTGTGCTGGAGTAAGAAGTGGAGCTCATTCTGCTGGAGTACCAAAACAACACTGGAGTTCAATGCTTACTTCAAAGAAATTTATATTTAATTCTACGACAGCTAAAGTTGCAATATATTTATTTTAAAAAAAGAGTAATTAAAATTCAGTTGACTTGAACCAAAAAAGATTAGAAATTCAACACAATGGTAACTGAACAGGCAAGTAAAGAAAGCTTGTGTTCAAAAACAAAAACAGGAGTAATAGATATTCCTTATGATGGATGTTTACAATCTTCTTTCAAGGAATTCCAACTCCTTGTATTTGCAACCAGCTGCTGAAATGTGGTAGGTAGAAAGCTGCAGGCTGAAAATGTCCCATGAAATTCCATTCAGATATTCACAATGAAGACACTGTTGAAAATTACCATTTCCATTTTGTAACCTTTTCATAAGTCTTTTAACAGCACACCAAAACAGTAACTGAGCATGAACACTGAGCCGACCTACCACAAATACCGAAGCACATCAGATGCCTACACTGAGTGCACATGGGAACTGCCACAAAGTAGGGAATGAAGGATGATCAAATTTTCCCACTGACACTCTCCAAACTTAACATCTGGACCCAAACAGTCCACAACACTTTTTAGTTATGCTGAATGGCAGAACTCAACGTGCAGTCAGGAACCATCAGGTTAATTTGCATTAATGATTCGTGCTAGGGAGCTGCCAAAGTTGTACCTAATGGAATGTAGTTTTTTCTCCTTTTTCTGTTTTTTAATTAAAATCATAGGATGGTTAGAGCGCAAGTGAGACATTCAGACATTTCATCTACATTCCAAAGTCAATTTCTCCATATGATAAGACTCTTTTCCTGTGGGACCTCCTGACTCATTCAATGCCCAAATCAGAAGTCAGGTGAAAGAAATTAGACAGGGAGTTGCAAAGGCAGCTACAACCTTCAAACATTTTTTTACTTTCTAAATTAAATCGTTTTATAAATGCCAATATAGTATTTTAGGACAAATGTTATACACACACTGTCTTTGGATAACAGCCTTTATAAAAAAAAGACTAATACTACTGACCAAAAAATTTATTTAGTAACACTCAAACTACACATACCTGTCAACAATAATGCCGTGAGGTATGAGCACATATTCCAGATCTCCATAGTAGTGCTGAGGATAGGTGAACAAATCCAGACTGTATCCGGGCCAATTGTCTGAAATCTGAATATCAAATAGTATTGTTAAGAACACTTCATGGTGTCTGACACTATATAACTGATATAAAATCAGCATTCTAGTACACTCTATTGGCTGAACTAATCGTATGCCGTATTTTCTTACAGTTAGTATTTACTATTTTGCTTTTCCTATTAATTATTTTGTTTCTTGGTATATCTCAGAAATCAAATGCTACATTTTTTTCCCCCAGAGAATGTGGGAAATTTCACCAGAAATTACAAACAATTAGATAAAGAAAACGTTTGAAACTGATTTAGTGGCAAGAATGAGTTTCTTACTACTTCAAACTCAGAATGCAAATATAAGATTGACAGTAAGAAGGATTCTCCAGTGGGAGATTCAGACAGTGGGATCAAAGGTCATAAAATCCTACATTATAATTGCACATTTCTAGTTTAGAGTTATTTGAAAGCCACATGTGAATAAAGAAATAAGAATTCTACAGATGAAACAACACATAGGGAGAATAAATTACATGGTTCATGGATGATATCTGTGCAAATCAGTGGAAGACTGTACTTCTTGGCAGAGGCGAGGTCCTTAATTTATACATTATCAAAGATAAGTGATTACAAAATGTTTGCATCTCACCTCACTATCAGCTAGTCTTTAAATACATACATTTACAGAAAAAAATATTTTACAGATTTAATATACATTGGTTTCATTGGTGTCAGAATACAACTAAGAGATCTCACAGCATACAGTGCTGTAGAGATTAGGAAAGGCAAAACTCAGCCAACAGATGAAGGCTTCAGAAAGCTGTGAAGATGCAAAGCCACCAGCACAAAAACTAAACAAAGTCCAAACCAACCATTTTCCCAATTCCTTGTAAAAGACAAGACCTGCAGTTTCACAAGGTTATCTTGAAATCATTACAAAGCTTTGCTTCAATATGATTCAGGATAAAAAGTGACACCTACTAGGTTTTCTTTACAATCATATTCTTTAAGTCACATATTGTCTTTCTACAGCTTGGCTTGTAAAAGGAAGAATAGTGACAAACTTTTGCACTTTTGCAAAGTGCATGTCTTAATGGTATTTTTGCTACATACAGGCTTTAAAGCACCATCACTGAAACTAACCTCTGCTTACAATTTTATACAGTAGAGCAATAAGCTGCTTCTGACAAATATTTGGCTCACACAGCATATTTGATGTTGAGCTGTTCTTCCACGGCCTGTATTCTTGGACAGAAACACAGCCCTGCCTCATGCTATACCAAAAGTGTTCTGCCTCAGGGATTTTGGTTTCCTTGGGGACTTTTTTTGCATATTCATTGACAGCTACAGATACCTCGACTGTCGAGTTTTCTTAACTCTACCCAACAATTTCTGTATCAAAAAAAGTTATTCATTGGCAACTACTACTGAACATTTGCCCACAAAAGGGCATGACTGGGAGATCACCGGAATCAATGAAAGCTTTTCCCCTGACTTACACAAGCCTTGAAACTATACAAAAGAGAAAAAGTTACTTAGTTGTGTTCCCCATTTCCATAGAAACAGGAGATTATAAATATCCTCCTTGGTGAGGTTTCTAAATAGAGGCAAATCTTGCTCCAAAAACACTGCTGCAGAAGAGCTGGGGAGCCCGTTTTTCCCATCTACTTTTTCAGTACATAGCGATGGCTGAAACTTTTTAAGCATTTTGTAGCAATGAAATGCCTGGAATGGTTTCGTTCATAAGCATTATAACGTAAACTGAAACAATTTCAGATAACCTTAAATTGCCTGAGTATTATAAACACCCACTACAAACCCCTGCCAGCGTTGCTTTCCTTCTGCATTCTTGTCAAATTGCATGTTTTTAGTGTGAGGCAGAACAACAAACTAAGTGGATGGAAATTGCTTCAGAATTCATACAAACCAATAGCTTTTACTTAGGTTACAATAAATCCTTTAATAAAGAGGATCAGGATGAAATTTTGATTCTCCCATTTATCCTTCTGGTTCTCTCGAATAGAAGAAAATAAACTGCATCACTTTTCAATGCTACAGAAATTCTCATTTACAAGTCCTTGCTGGTATTTGACAAAAAAGATGAAATTCACATGTACTTTCAAATCAATTATTTTTCTGATATAATAAGCCTATTTCGTATTCTTCTTTCTTTTAAAGGGGCACTTACCAACATCAAGGCTTAGAAATTCTCATTTACCCTAAAGCTATTCACAGTGCTATGCTAAAGGACAAGTTTCAAGTAACTGTAAATTCTTATGAGTATTCTGTCTGTGAATTAAAAAAAAAAGTGCAATTATCCTGGATTTAATAGCTTAACATAAAAAAATATTCAAAAAATATAGATTGAACTCAACTTCTATTTAGTTCTGGTTTTAGCCCTTGAAAATATGAAGGAAACAACCGTGGTTGTTTTATAAAAAGACCATATTCAACTGGATAAGTAAATAATAATAATGGCCAGACTTCGCGAACGAAGAACCGGGGAAGGTCTTTACACCTTCCAGCCTGCGCATTGGAT
>JAYRBT010000082.1:16461785-16481681 GCA_036023395.1 Myiotriccus ornatus | reverse complement strand
TGGATTGCCTTACAGGGCTAACGAGCTCCATCTGCCCGGGGAGTGGCCCTGACCAGGAATCGAACCCGGGCCTCGGCCATGACAGTGCCGCGTCCTTAACCACTAGACCACCAGGGGCTCCTGGATAAGTAAATATATACACTAAATACATCTGTATATTTGCATGTAAAAAAATTCCTACAGTGAAAGAAAGACCTACTTTTAAAGTTCGGGCATGGCATGTTCAAACAGCCCAGCAGATATTATTCAGCAGGTCTTTTAAAAGTGGATGTGAATGGATACAAGAAGGAATACAAATACATGGTAATACCCAAATGTGTTCCTTTGAGGTGTAAGAGATAAGCTGGAGATATTCAATTTGCAACACCTTTGGAAGGACACCACTACTTTTGTTCTCTGGCAAAGTGAGTACAGGTGAGATTTGGGCACAGTCCTCACCTCAAAGTGAGCATCAAGCCAAGTCCAGCTTTTGTAACTTAAATGATAAAGGACTGGCCTCACTGTTGACTGGGGGGTTGAGCAGAAGAAATTAAATCAGTACAGCAGAACACCGTTATGCACATTCATGTCCTCCTTTGTAATATCCTCACGTTGCTTTGGTGATAAACACAATCCCCTGCTTTAAGAATGTCATTTATTACAGGTGTCAGGAGAGGTGGGTGGTGTGCGGCAGTTTCACAGAGCTCAAACACAGACGGACAGGTCCTTAGGAAGCAGGATGGATGGGACCGTGGCATGGACACAGTGTGACCGCTGCCTACACAGAAGGCTCTGGACCATGATCTGGGCAGCTGTCCTGGTGATTTTCTGCTAAAATCCCAATGCCACAACAAAATAAGAACATACCTAAGGTGGTGGCAGTGATGGAATTTGCTTCGCGGGAGAATCTGGTTTGTCCCTCAGAATAAGGAGCACATTCATTCATTTTTTACATCACTGATCCATCCCCACAGGCACTCCAAACACACTGCCAAAGTTCGGGCTATTTCCCATCCCAGCCTGCCTTCAGGGAGCCCACAAATCCCCCAGAGGCGCCTGAGCGTTCCGGCGGGAGCCAGACACCTCGGGATCCCTGAGGATCCTCATCTCCGTTACTCGAGGAACCCGGTGAAGCACAGCCCCGGCCACAGGAGCCGCTCGCCGTGATCCAGGACCGCAGTTCCACGAGGGAAGAAGCCACGAGCGCGGTGCAGCCCGGGGAGCCCAACACGGCCGTGCCCCTCCGGCAGCCGCACCGGGGCCGGGGACGGCGGGAGCGGAGCTGGGTGAGGGGACGCGGCACAAGCGGGGGAAGGGAAGGGAAGGGAAAGAAAGGGAAAGGAAGGGAAAGGCGCGGGGGGGTCAGCACAAAGTGGTGGGGGAACCGCGCAGGGCAGGGACGAGCGCCGGGCCGGGCCCCGCTCCCCAATTACCACAACGCCGCGGCCTCCAGCGCCGCTGCCGCCCGGCCCCGCCATGTTCGTGCGCGCCGCCCGCCCGAGGGGCTGCGGGGCGGGGCCGCGGGAGCGGGGACGGGAGCGGGAGCGGGAGCGGGAGCGGGGGACGGGAGCGGGGCAGGTGTAGGAACGGGCAGTAAGGTGGAGCGGTTTGGGCAGGGCTGCGTAAGAGGCCTGGGCTGGATAAGTGGGTGCGGTTAAGCTGGCGTGGCTTAAACTGCCCTTTTAACAGGATTTTGATTATACTCTCGGGGAGGGAAAATGGGATGCCGGAAAGCGAGTTTCCGGCAGTTCGGTGACCGTGCTTCCCATCCTGGCTGTGTGGTGAGGCGCTGCTCCTTCCCCGCCGCCGTGTGCCGGAGCAGGCTGTGTCTTCCCAGCGCCTCCAGCCCACCCCGCGGTGCCTGCGCTGTCTGTGGAGCAGGAGGAAAACAGCAGGAACCAGGAACAGCACAGCTTTCTGCCACCCCCCTTCCAGTGCTGCTGCAGTTATTATTAATATTTTGCTTTCACAGCCTCGCAAATGAGAAGGTGCTTGTTTCTTCTTGCTTCTTTCTTGCTTCTTCTGTCAAATATACAGCAAGAGTTCTGCCATTTCTATAATAGAAATTATTATTAAAGGAAGCAAAATTTGCTTTTAGGAGAGACTTGGGCATAATGCAACATGCCTAGGGGTACCTGAGGGACTCTTACCAACCAAGTAGGAAGACATTTCCATTTGACACATTACTTTTCTACAATGTGGTCATTGACACTTGTAGGTCTCAGATGAATCCAGGGATATATCTACCCCTGGAGTTTGGTGTCCAGGATGAACTGGTTTTAAAGTGAATCATTTCAGTGCACTTGCATTAGAACTGGTAGGGCAATTAATAAGTTTAAGAAGGCTTCTATAAATTAATCACTAATTATTATCTGGCCAAGTACTAAAGCAATTGAAGATTATCTTGTGATCAGTCCTTTCTTATATGAAGCCAAGTCTGTTTGCATTTTGATGGATTAAGAAACTGCTCTTGGAAGAACTATTGCTATGGAAGACAGCATGCCTGAAAGAACAGAAGACCAGGTTTACAAAGTGACAGGGAGCCCCTCCAGGATACACCTGCCTCAGAAATGGTGCCTGTGTAAGAAGATTGAGGTGTGCTGGAAAAAAATAGTTCCTGTTCACAGTGCTTTAAAATAAACAATACAAAGGAGTGAATTTGAACAGCATATACAGACTTGTACAAATGTACATAAAGTAAAAAAAAATTTTTTTTTAAATACATAGGAAATTTTCATAATGGACAAAGTCCCTAAATAGATTAGCTTTTCAATTACACATCAACATTTCATACAATTATTGAGAAAGTTTAATGTGTCATCTGACTTTGGAATTAGATGCTCCTGATTTGTACCCACAATCACTTTTCAATATTTGAAGATTCTTCTTGCTTGGAGGTGGGCAAGAACCCCTCCCAAAGCCCGCATTTGCCCAAAGGTAATGCAGTCTGATTCACTTACCACCATGTTACTGATAAAACTGTTGCATTAGAACACAGAACTGGGCTCTCTAGATCTGAAGCTATTTGGATTCCAGCTAGAACCACAGATCAATTCTGCCACTGCTGTTTGAGTACTGGTTTCTTTTACCTTTTGGACTATTTGGGTTACTATTACAGAGTTTTCTGTATTTTTAAAATACTCTTTATCAGACCACTGCAATTGCAATACAAGAGATTGCTCTCACTACACTACAGACAGAAGTTTAATGCTTTGAAAAACATCAACATGAACAAGACAGTAAAAAAAAATTCGTCTGTCATTGTGCTGAAAAACTTAAGCAGGAAATGTTTGTTCTTCCCATCAAGGTTGAATGACTGCATTTTGTTAAGTCTTCATTTTGGTGTTTTTCTCTTCCAGCAATTCTACAGGGCTTGCTTAAGAAGTGTAATGAAGTGTTGTGTCTTGCTAATAACAGTAAATAATAGTAAGTAAATAAAAAATAGATAAATTTAGCTGGAGTACCATCTGAAGGGTAGTGCTGCTATCAGCAGCCACCCGCTTAATCCACAAAGCTACTCTTCTCCACGTAAGGTTTTTTCATTAGCATAAAATGTGATAATTTTTTTAATCTTTTCTACAAATGAGACAAATTCATGGGTCTGTGAACTCATAGAATTAATAGAAACTAGAATTAATGAGGTTCTTTGGCCATGACAGAAATGAAGCTGCTAAAGATTTTGCTATGGAGATATGCGTACTTACTGAATGTTTACACTGGGTTTTTTACAGTATGAACTGCTGTAGAATGAATGAATTTACAGTAGATTTTCAAAACTTTTTTTAATTATGGCCAAAATATGATTATGAAAACATGTTATTAAGGCCTTAACTGTGAAAAAGCCTGTAAATATTCTGAAGAATGCTCTTATTATCTTTGTTTAGCTGTTTGTTTATAAACTAAAAATAGGAGGAAAAGAATAAACATTTCTAGACATACAACCATGGGAAATGATCAAAGGGTAAAAGAACAAAGAAAATAAGGGTAGATAGTACTAACAAGTAGGTCTGGACGCATAGCCAAAAGCCATAAAGGAGCAGATGGAAGAAGCGACACACAGAGAGGCAGAGCAGAATTAAGCCTTATATGCAAATCCCTTGTGAATGTATTTTTATCTTAGGCCTTTACAGAATACACTTTATAATTTCAATTACACGTTCCTTTCTTAGCTTGTTACTGATAAAATTAGGACATGTCCACCCTTTCACAACTCTGATGTAAAGAAATACTGAAAGTAGAAGGTCAGGGACAGGAATATATCAAGAAAGCAATATCAAGAAAAACATTTTCATGGAGTTACCTGTAAGCAACCTTTGCAACTTCATTATGTATTCTCCTCCCAAAGAGCTATAATAAACATTTGACAACTCAGTTTAATATGTAAACACCAAAACTAGACAAGAAAAGCATGAAAATCCAGAATATTTCAGGAGGTATGGCTTACCAATTGGCTTCAAGAGGTAGAAACTTGCCAATTAGGGGATGAAGTAAGAGCTCTCATTCTGGTTCTGCCTGTTGCTGCAGCTGTTATGTGAACAGCAGAACTGTAAACAATCTTATCAAGTGTAAACCTGCATTTCTTTGTGGTTACAAGGTGAATGACAACAACCCCTCCCCCCAGTTGTGGAGAGAAAGACTTTTTTTGATAAAATCGTCACTGAAGAGATTATCAAAAATGAAAGTCTAGCATATGCAGTACTTTTAAGGCATGTTGAAAGCAATTCTAAATTGTTTTCATATCAATTTTTAATATATTCCAGAATTTTGAGTTCTTATGCATTACCTGAGTTAGTAACCAGTCCATAGGGTGGCTGCTGGAGACCCTGAATTCAGCAGAACATATTTGGCAGACATTGTTACAGACATCTGGGAGAACATGAAGTACTATTTCAAAACATTTCCCTACATTCAGAAACACAGGGAGGCTGTAGGAAAAGCTGTCCCATTAGCAGGGCTAGGTAGCATCCTATGATGTGCAGCAGTATAGATGCTATACTTGCTCTTTGTGGCTGCTGTACTACAACAGGTGACAGAGTGGCACTGCAGGCTGGAATCTGGATCCTGTCCATCTTCAGTTTCAACAGAATTGCATCCCTTTCAGAGGAACTGGAAAATTCAGCTTTGAAACAGTTGCAGCATCTGAGATCCTCAAGGGAAGCTTGGAGCTTTTAGCTGTCACGGTTTACCTGCACTGAGTCTGTGAGACTGACTTAGGCTTTGAGAATTAACTGTGGTAACTTCAATACCAAGAAAATGGCTAAAAGCTGCCATTCAAGATGTCAGTCTGTTTTTAAAATTTTTATGCCGTTTATATCACTGTTAGGCACTGTTTGACAGAACTCTGAGCTTTGACTTATTTAGTCTATGATAAACATCTTTAATAGAAAACTACATTGTTGTTTGTTATTAATCTCACTGTGCCAAACTAGAGCAGCGAGAGCTTCACTTTGCAATTTCCTGTCTCCTGAAGATACTCTTCCTGCTTTTCAGGTTCATATTATTAATATAGAGTTCTTTATAGCTGAAAGAAATGCAAACAGAAATTTCCTCCTGTCCTTTAATACTAGAATAAACTTTATATTCCTCATAATATTATGGAAATATCTCCCCTAGCTAGCTATTTACAGATACTGACATTTGAATAATAAAGCATTATTTTCAAGGAATGCTGCTCACACCATATCCTACGACAAGTTCATCATGCATGATCATGAAAACTAGTCAGGGAATTTTAACTATACAGAGTCACACCCAGTATAACAAATTTAACTGTTAGAGATTGTTTTCTTTTTGAAGGATGTTGTTCACTTGGCTTCATCCCTCTTTTTTCTGTTTTTAGTAATTAAAACAAATTTGGGAAAGTCTGCCAAACAAAAGAATTCTGAGTGTCTTAAACAACTAAACAAGTAACATTTTAAGGGCTTTTTCCCAGCATAGTTCAGTCATCTTTGATGTAATTTTGTATCCTTCACAGCTTGCCTAGAGTAAACAGTGCAGTCACAAAAACAGAGCCTGGTCCCACAAGTTCTCCTGGAGTGTAGGACAGTGAATGTTCATGGCTGGCCAGGCAGCAGCTCTGTTGCTCTGTTGCCACAGAATGGCCTGCTCCCTGAGGGTGCTGGAATGCTGGATTTAGAGCATTAGCTAATTTTATTGTTTGTGTAAAAGACAAATCATTCCTCCTCAGCAAACAGCAATATGTGGTTGTTTCTCCCCCATGCAGTGCTTGGGGCCACACACTTGAACGCTACTGGAGTTTCTTCCTTCAAAGAGAGAATTATTACGTTGCTTCCTCAGCTTTAATATGGACCAATATGGAAACAGTCTAGATGTACTTGTCCACCTTTACAACAGCTCTGGGAATTAAAGGATTGAGTCACCTGCATTTCCATATGGGAGATTTCACCTATCAAGAGTAATTTAAACATTAATTTCAATAATTTTGACTAATCAACAGCATTAAAACTACCACATAGTGCTGTCTTGGCTCAAAGCATAATTTTAGGCACACATATCCTGTATTTAAAACAGATGGGCTCAAATTGCAGAAGTCAGGAACTCCAAAAATGAGAAATGCAGTATTAATGGTTACCAGTGAAAAAGCCAGGTATGTCATTTACCATTGCATTTCAAAAACATTCTATGACATGAATAAATCATATTGCTCCAGGGAATAAGTTAAGTGCTTTAAATCTCATTTCTCTTCCTTCAGCTCCTACTTTCCAGTTGCTGAAACAAATGAGATGAGGGTTCTTGGAAAACAGATCGTTTTAGTAAACAACTTGAATCTGTTCCCTTTGTTTCATGGTCTTAATCCATCCCCAGATGACCATATTTATTACCACTATTATTATAAACACACAGGAGCTCTACTTACAGACAAAAATGTTATTGTGTCGGACACGAAGCAAAGAGAGAAAGAGATGATCCACACGACAGATAACTTACAATCTAAGCCTAAGACAAGAAACAAAGGGCTACAGTGCCAGGGGAGTTCAAGGAAACTGCACAGATCAGTGAGATAAACCCTAATCTCAGCTCACCAGCAGTTTAGCTGTTAAATTTTTGGTGGGAACCATTGCAAAGGACATTTGAGGAAAGATTTGAAGATGAAATTATTCCAGTGTTTGCATGTTTGTGTGAATTTCTCCATGCTGTGGAGTCAATGTGGAGGCAGGCATGGAATAACGAATTAACACCACAGGCTAGTACAGTGACTGAGAAGAAGTTCATTCTTGTAGCAGCATCAACAAGTCCAGCTGACATGCACGTAGCCTGCTATTTGGGTATGTCTGCTTGTCTACAAACATTTGTTGGAGGTACAGTCTAGAAAAAAAATTATGTTTTTCATAACTTAGTGAAATGCCAATCACATGTACATCAGCACCCTTTAAACAGTAAATAAGAAAGCACGAGAAACAACTCACCTTGCATTTATACCATAATGCCACTGCTTAGCCTGGAGGGTAAAACCCCTGAATTTACTCACATTTTATTTACATAACTTTGCATGACAAAAAGGAGCTGGAGGAAGATTGTGACAGAATGAAAAAAAAATACAATTTAGGCATTCAGTGGTCAAGTATCCGTCACCACCTGGGATGTCCCTTCATAGCAGAAATGGCTGCTCCTCCTTAGCTTGGTCAGGCTCAATACACCTCTAGTTACTGGGGTGGATGACGCCGATCAGCTGCAGGGCTCAGCAGCTGCCTTCCTCGACTATGGAAGTGTCAGACAACCTTAATGACAGGGTTTGCCACCTGAATCTCCTGTAATTATATTATTAATATTGTAAGCATCCTAAAGCCCAGGATGAAAGTGTTTACTAGGGCTAGCATTTATCTAGGACTTCCATTAATCAGCATATATGTGAAATTTTCTTATCTGAAAGATGCCTACCTTCATTAGGGCTGAAATTGTTAGATATGAAGTTTTCCCTAAAATGTAGGCCAATGAAAGGCCTAGATTTTTAGCTTTGTGGCAGAGAAATCATAGCAGCAGTTTGTGGTACCTGTTTTCCACAGTGTACAAAGGGACAGAAGGTGCCCTCCTATAATAAAACCCACCCACAGAGACTAAGGAAAATTAATTCAGTGAGGAATTTCTCCCGTATTATTTTTTTTCCACAGAATTTTGCCCTTTCTGTTTTACGAGGGGAATGAGGTTATCCCTCCAAAAGGAAGATTTTTGAGGAACTGTCCCAGACTTACTTCCCAGGAATGCATGCAGAGCCCAAGAAGCCACCATGCCTCGAGACCAGCCACATGGAGCCCATATGCTCCTGCCAGAGCTGATGCTTGCTTGAGGCAGCTCTATCGAAGCCATACAATCAGGAACTCCCTCTGTTTGTGACGATGCCATATCTGATCCCTTCCTTCCTGAATATAAATAGTTTCATTCTCAAGAACAGCCAGTGAGATATTTATCATAATTTCATGTTTCTATTTTTAGATATTAGATACACAGTTTTGTCATGCACAACTTCCAACAGGAAATATTTTCAGTTTGTGGCAACGTAACTCTCACTGACCAATAAAGCATTCATGCCCTGTTTTGCACGTGTTTTCTGATGGTTATCCAATCTAATACAGACAATTTGAAATTATCAGTTTGATATTATGAAGTACTAGAAGCATTTCTTCTCATTACTTCACTGATTATCAGTAATTGACTACTGAATTTAGGGAATGTTCCAAGTCGTAAAGCTACTTCTGAGCCTGTGGACAGACTTGTTTCTGTTAATATTTAATAGCTTTTATGAAGGAACAATTCTATCAGAACAATTGAGTTCATTCACCTTCTTAATTTTGTTACACCAATGGTACATACTAGCTGATTCACAAACATTACACTTTTGGTTATTGGCATTTCCTTCACATATAAATACAGAGTTACATTATTTGGATTTTGTAAATTTATTTTGTCATACTTCCCAGAGAGAGCTAGAGGGTAAGCATGTTGTCCTTCTGTGTGTATTTTCAATGGTTTTCATTATAATATATCTTTGTAATCAGAAGTGTTGGAAGGTCACATGGAATACACACCAAAAGGAGTTATAGCTTCTCCACAGGGTGACAGAAGCTATTCACGTCTCAAGAGGTGAACATCACATGTGCAGCAGAGCTACCTACAAAGAACTACATGAGGCTTATGGAAAAAAAACCCCACAGTATTGTTGAAAGACACTGGTAACAGCCCATGCAGCTACAGAAGGACACTGGCTTTAGTCTCTCCCTCTCCTGTTAAGCAGGAACAGTTTTTGCATCTCTTCCCATCCACTTCTTAACTTCCCAATAATATATTAATATCCTTCTGACAATTTTAAAAAGAAGTCATTATTGCTGGTGAATGATGATTGTTTCCAAGTGTGGCCTAGCCATTTGTCCCAAATTTTGAGATAGGACACAACCTACTTTGCATTTCCACAAAGTTAGCACTGATGATAAACGGAAGAACCAAATCCAGATCCCAACCTAATTCAGCCAAATAGTCTATGAGTAACTAAAAACTGAGAAGGAGGCAATGGGAATGCATTCTGTTTTGGAGTCAAATCCTGGTTTTTTTTTTAAGCCAGAAGAAATAGCCTTGTTTGATTATAGAGCATTTCTTAAGAACAGCATCTTCACTAGGAGATAACGTGACATGTTATTAAGTGCTAATAATTGGTGTGGTTTTATTAAAATATACAGTGCAAGTCATTATTTTGAGTAAAAAGTAAATTAAATTCATATTTTACAAATCTGCAGCTTTCTTCCAGCTTATATCCTTTGAAAATGAACATGATTGCTTAACAATAAGCTACAGAGAACAAAATACACATTCCTGCTCACCCACACGTTCCTAGTGCACGTCATAGACAAGTATAAGATGCACAAGAAATAGACCCTAGAATCACTGTGAAGTCTTCAAAGCCATTCCCTCACAAATTTAGGAAAGGAACTTAATGTACATGAAAATTTGGCTCTTAGTTAATTTCAGATTTTTTACTTCATCCTCTGCTGATGTCAAATACTGTGATGTCACAACGGCTGCTGGTGGTAGTGATTGATATCATACAGAACATGCTGTATTCTGAAAGGCTGAAAGAGGTCTTTTCTAACCCAAATAAGACCTACGATTCTATGAAGAAAAGGTTAAGCAGTAGGAAAGAAAAACATTTTTTCCTTCTATGCAAAGAATTGCAATAGAGTGTGCTGATATAATTTCTGCCTAAGCCTTGACTCAGATGCTAGTATATTGCTTTCCTTCTAACAGTACACATATAATTTCAATCAAAACACATTTTTCTAATTTAGTTTTAGATTTACTACAGTATTAGAGAATTATTTACTCGTAAAAACACACAGCAAGCTACATGTGGTATCTGTATTGTGTGAAGTCTGTATTATTATAGGCTTCCACATTAGAAATTGGTTTTGGTAACAGAAAATGAGTACACAAAATGTTTTGCAGAAGCCAAGCTGCTTAGAAATACAATCACTCAAGCTTTTAAGTAAAGCACAACAGCTCTTTAATATGTAGTCCAGAAGCCATCCCATCCTGAAGTTATATTTACCAAGCTGTCTTCAGCAGCCAATTATTTCCCGTTGTTTTGGCTATGCCAGGAAAGATGTGCTCCAAACATATGAAACAGGGTTTTATATGTTTTTTGTATTATGTTTATAGAAATCTTAGCAGCTAGTAAAAATTACAAAGAATAACAAATTCATGATTTACACTCAAAGTTTAGTTAAGAATTTTATTTCCAAACATATTGGACTTGTACAGATGACAGCTATATGTAACAACTTTTTTAAGAAGCTACATACTTATATTAGTTGAATATTAGTTTCTGAATAGTTGATGGTAACAGTTTCTTCTGACAGTGTAGGGAGGCGCTTCTTGGAGATGTAGGGATGGAGAACAAAGAGGAAAGAGGCAATATCTGAACAAGCCCTTACTCATTTGCAATGTAGACCCATTTGTGCTTCTCGAGTGCTTCTATGTCATGCTCCAATTGTTTTAACTTCATTTCCACCTCTGCTTTATGCATCTTCTTGTACCTGGTGTCGGTTAGTACCGGAAGACACTGAAATTCACGATTTAGTTCCTCCCACTTCTTTTTCAGCGCCTGGTGCCATTACATGAAAAGGAAATATATAAGGAAAAACTTAAAATAAGAACAATATGTACATAAATGACTAGACTTTTTTATAAATGTTGCATTTGGTGTCACTGCAATGTAAAAATATCAGATAAGCATATGAATAATGTGTCATCATCTTAATTGGACAAAATTAATTAAATCCTTAAAAGTTCAATACTTGGAACTCCAGCCAAAATTCAGCAGCAGTTTCAGGTCATCTCACCACCAGCTTGATTTTCTGTAACTGAGACTTTTCTCAGACCTTGGACACCAAACTGGTCCCACTGTATTTTGACTTCTGTAAACTACTCTGAAAAAATTCTAAAGAATTGCATGCCATTTCTACTCTACATTCACAATAACATCTATAGGCAATTTATTTATCATTTGGACTAAAACTCTCAGCTGTCACTGACCCTATCAACAATAATTTCATTAAGTACTCTTTCGAATGCCGCTGTGCCAAGAATTACCTTACTAGATAAAGCGAACTGTATCCTCCATATATAAAACCCTGAGACTAAAACCCTGCCTAAAAAATAAATTAAAATGCTATAATCCAAAATTTACTCATAAACCTGTTAATTCAACGCCAGAGGCAAACTTTTATCCAGCAATATATACTGAATGGAACCAGACTGTGGTAGGAAAATAAAATTTAAATCTTGTCTTTACATCCTCACAATTACTGCAACAATTGCTCTTATTTTCCTCAAAAGTATAATCAGAATCTGCACATCCTATCCATGCAAACATGAGGATTTAGTAGAGCTTATTCAGTGTATCAAATGTCCTCAGAAAACTGTGGGTGAATTTAATAATCACACCTAATAAGTAACTGAGACAGCAATCAGTAAATAACACAGTATAGCTGTCAATGAGAAAACACTTCTTCAAAATGTATTTGGCTCTCAGTTCTGCCACCTTAGAGGATATCGCAAAGTATCTTCAAAAATGAAGAACTGAAGTTACTCTCTTGGGAACTAAAGTTTTCAACTCGCTTCCATAACTAAAACTGGATTCAACCAGCACACTGATTGTATGGCACATTATGATTTCCAACCTCATGTCCTCTATTATTACTATTAAGCAGTTTTTCTCACAGAGTGGCTAACTGATGAAGATACTGAAGTTAAATTTAGAGGGTTTATTCTTAATACAGATTTAGCTTTGAAAATTGTTGTTTCTATTTCAGAACTCAAGGGCTCTTGTGCCTAAAAGCTTGTCTGATTTTGTTGACTGTAGGAATTGATTTAACGGAAAAAAAAATGAACTCTCTCTGCCAACACCAAGAAAAACATAATTCTTAATATGAACAAATAGTTTACTGATTCAAACCATGTATTTCTTGCATGGCAATTCATGCTTTTTGCGTATTCATATTAAGCATCTTAGATGCTTAGTGTTGTTCATAAAAGTTATTCCAACAATTTTCATATAAAAATATCTACACAAATTTAAAAACCCCACTTCAACATGGGAAACTTAGAGCAATGAGGATATTTATTTACTGTCTTGTAATCATACTTCTCTTTGCAATCCAAGGCTGTAAAGTTCTTTAATAAAGCTTGCAAACTATCAGGCATCAGGTACAGTTTACAAATATATTATCACGAAAATAAGTATCATCTTTCAAAAAAACTTTCATAGAAGAGTGATTCGTGGCTTCTTTCAAATAACTTCTTGTTGTACATTAGTAAAAACTAGTTTGGAAATAATTGAAAAAAAGGGTGAATTTTAAAATATTAGAGCATGCACTCATCACAATTTGGTCTATCCCTACAAAATGGAGAGATCAAAAGCAGATTAAGACGCTCTCTATAAAAATCTCCTTCACAGTTCCTCCAACAGCAATGTAATATGCTGACCACTATTGCTATGGGCTAGATCACAAACTGAATATCCAGCTCTCTCTCTCTCTAAAATTCTAATACATGCTGGATCAGTGAAAAATATGTACTGCATTTATTCTGTTTTATTCTCATAAAATCCCAACCAAAGTAAGCATAATGGAGAGTTCAAAAAATGTTGGCACAAATTATTTCCCTTTATTATTTTAAGGTCATGAGGCTTGACTTCGGTCTCAGGCATCTACTGCCACGTATTCTTGCAAATCAGATAGTGCACATGTGTTCACTAGCAATGTCAATTATTTTAAAAGACAGGAATTCCCATATGCCTACAGCTGAGCACTGGGTAGAAGCCACATACCCTGGGGATACTAATTCCTCCTGACAATATAACGGTATAAGTAAGCCCATGAAAGAGCAAATGTTTGGGGAAAAAAAAAAAAAAAGGACAAAATACTGAGTTAATAAAAACAGTCTAAAAACTTTTAAATTAAAAAAATATTTTAGTGCATTACTGTGTTTTAAAAATATAGAACACAATTTTAATCAACTAAATGCAGAACTATGAGCAGCTGAACTCACATGCCTATTTGCACATATTTTTGTTGCACAGTTAACTTGTTGGACTATCAGCTTATCCCACGCCTTTCCCACCATAAAAATATCTTAATCTTCACCCTTGCTGTTCTGTTCTTTATACCGCTATCAGTGCAATACCCTCACCTCTCACCCGTACTCCTTCCCAGCTGCTACTGCTTGCTGTACAAGCAAGAGCCACCACTGTGCTGGTCAATTCAGACCTTGCCAATTAACCAGTCCATCTTTGCAAGGGAGTTAGACACTGTTTTCTCCCTAGATATTCTGCTGGATTTTTTTTTTTCTTGTGGGAATTCAGCATCTCAAAGCTGTCCATCCATCTACTAATTTGTTTCAGGTGGATGCTAAGAGAAAGTCATTAAGGGACAGCCTGATAAACAGATATCACAGTAATGTAGGCTTCACTTTCATAGGAAATTTGGCTAAAAAGTGGTCAGGAAAAATTCCAGTTCAAGGGTGGGATATACTTTTAAAATGTTTCTTTTATACTCTATTTCTTTCATGGTATTCTTTCTCTTCAGAAAATCTTGTTTAATAAAAACTGTATGAAAGTAACCAGAACAGGTTAACAAAATACAAATTTTTCTTTCATAGTTCTACAACTATATTGCAATTTAATCCTGTTTTCTTTTTTTTTGCCACATTTTAAAGCATGACTTTATGTTTCAGTCAGTGAGGTCACAATGTCAAGATAGAAACTGCCAATAAAATGGGCAATATTCTGTGCTGGGGAAAAAATGTACTTTTCCATGATTAACTCTCACTAAATCCATATAGGTGATTTTCTGTACTTTGAAGTTTCACTGAAATTCCAAGTCATTAAGGGGGATAGGAGTCAAACAGATTGAAAACTGGATTAAAATTGTAGCTAGATCAGCTCCTTTCAGTTTTTTACAATTGTTCTACAGCTCCATCTAGTGAAAAAGTAGCTAATTCATCTGTCTCACTTTAAAAAAAATCCTGAATACTTTAATTATTTTTATGGACTTACACTACCTTATTTAATCTTTTGTACATATCACTAATTACACTAAATTAAAATATGCACCTGCAGAATACTTGTCTTTTCTTCATCAGATAGATGTTTCATGGCTCTCTTCTTGAGCTCCTCCGCAACATTGGCCTTATGTTCTTCCTCCTCTCTCTTAATTTCTTCATTTCTCTGTGTTACATACTTTGGTGTAACACCATAATCCTATAAGGGTAAGGAAGATGCTCCTTATTTGTGCTTTTAAGAAGGAAACAAAGAGATATCTGTCATCCATAGAATATTACATTTGCAAAAATAGCTTGAATTGACAATTTGTGCTGCTGAGCACTAAAATCTTAAATCACTGTGTTCTTAAAAGTATCAAGCGGGATTGTCTTTGTAGCCTGGGTAAAATGCACAAACAGTTCCCTCCAGTTTCTTTGTACAACCTTAGCAGACAACAGAATGCAGAAGCTAAAACATCTATTCATAAGAACTGATGGTTGAGTGAGGATTTTGTAATCTGTTAATGACAGCAAGCTATTTTACATTTTTATCTGGTGTCGGATTCCATGATTGGAAACACATTCCTTAAGAGACTTTCTTTGAAAAGGTCTTCCTGTATCCTAATTTTTGTTGCCCAGAAGAGAGTGAATAGTGTTCACACATACACAAAAGCTGGACTACTTAAGAAGGATAAACTGTCCTATACTGGATGTGACAGAATTGTTTCTGTGAGGAAAAAATACCTTCTGAATATCCCAGATGGTCTTGGTCATCTATTTTGCCTTAGCCTTTGTAAAATGAAGCTTATCTAGCTCTGCCAGAAGATATCAGTCTACATTCTTTCTACTAAATGCTAAGGGATTCACAAATCTTTTACTGTTGGTAGCACCACAATTAGCATTGTTTATATATATATTTAGCCATGCAGAGGTACTGCAAGGGCTTCAGGTCCTCTTTTGCATCTTCTCTGTCAGGAGTTATATGTTACCTCTTTTTGCATAATTCTCTGTCATGAGTTACCTGTTTAGATAAGCCAGACTCTTGATATATCTTGTTTTCTGAGTAGCAGAGTGGACTGTTCCTGTGCTTGGAGGAGTTTGTCCTTAAAGGCATGTCAGGTTTCTTCAAGCTTCTTTGCTTTCCAGAGCTGTCTCACATGGGGTCCAACTTACCAGTCCCTCGAATAAGCTGCTGTTTGCTCTCCTGAAGTACAGGATCTGTACACTACCGCCTCCCAAAGAGGAAGGGACCTTGAACTACTACACGGCCTGTGCAACCCGGACTATAACTGACCAATTCCTTCTCATTTGTAAGTGGCAGAACCAGAAGAGCATGACCACTGGTTGGCTCATCCACCGCCTGTGTTAGAAAGCTGTTGCTGAGCTGCTCCAGGAACCTTTTTGGGTTTCTTTCATCCCACTGTGTTGTCCTTTCAGCAGGTATCAAGGAGCATAAAGTCTTCCATAAGCTGCACTGCGATCTGACCATTTCCTCAAGTTGCTTAAAGGAATTTCATCCAGTTCCTCACCTTATTAGGTGTTCCATAACAAATATGCTTTTAACACTCGCTGGCCTTTCCTCTGATCCTGACCCATGAGCTCAAACAGCCTACTGACATTTCCATAGAAGAATTCGATATATTTGAACAGCTCCTTCAGTCAAAGAGCAACCTTTCCCTCTTCTTCCCCGCCTGTCTTTCCTAAAGAGCCAACTGTCATTTACCACAGAATTCCAGTTGTCTCCACACTGGATACTCTCCAGGTTCCCAATGCAACACATATGCTATTGCTTTAGCACCATCATTCTGCCCATTTTTTTGGCTGATACCATAAGCAGATGAATGCAGAGCAAAGGCAAGGCACAATTCTAGTGTCCATGACTTCTTCTTGATGAATTTAAAAGGTCTACCACAAACAGCAGTGGATCTAAACATCTCAAAAAGAACCATAAACATTTCACAGAAAAATGGAATAGTGAACCTAAAATATGCATTGCTAATAGTATTTCCACTATAATTTAATACAACTTACCTTTTTTTTAATGTATTTTGGTACAAGTCCTGAAGGTTCAAGGAGATATTTATCTCCCTGTCTTGAATCAACACAAAAATGCCGAGGCTTTTTAGGCACCCCTCTAATAACAGCAAGTGCATTTATATTTATAAAATTCTTTTTAATCCTAATTACTGGGCAATATGTCCTCCGTGGCACTGATAACGCAGGCTCTTTCTTACCATCCTGTTCTTTTTTTCCTGTGAATAGAGCACGTAAACGCTCTCAGAAATAACCATGAAGAACTTAGCAACTTAATGTTATTTCATTTTTCAAAATGAAATAACTATGTACAGAATTACATAAAAGTAGAACCCAGCGGTATCTACAATGAAAGAATTGACTCTCAATGAATTGTGATTAAAAAAAGTATGCTTGTTTGGCCTAACAGAAGTTTTATAACCTAGAAAATACTATGTTGTTTGAGATGGTTTTTCTTTATAATATGTCACTCATTTCCTCTTAACTGCAGTAGTACAGGCCTCTTTTCAAATGTAATTATAACTACTTTTAGTAGAGATGCTTGTTGTCAGGGCCCTTATGTAATAATGGCCCCATCCAGTCTCACCTGGAGCATCCACCCCACACCCTTGGGCTCAGGAACCCCGTTTCAGCTCAGCCTTGAGCTGTCAATGCCTGGCTGACCTGTCTCAGCCTTGCCTGCCCCTCGTCCTAGTCCTGAAAATTTTGTGAAATCAGTGGAGGGACCTGGCCTGTTACTCTGTTTTGCCTGATGGTCACGGGGCCACTGACAGGACAGACTTTCCTCACCACCCCGCCCTGCTGGCCTTTGGCGTGGTGGGACTGCAACCCCTTGCTGAGGTCTTTGCCCAGACTACGTTGTGGTTCCCCTCAATGTTTGGCTCATCTCTCCTTAGGGAAGAGCCCTGCTCTTGCTGCTCCCCAACACTGTAAACAACTTCTCACAATCCTTTTTCCAGAGAATATATTTCCCACTAGACATAACTCTAATACATGGTCATTGTCAGAGATAATGATTTGATTCAAGTTGTCTGAGTTTCTGTGCTTTTTTGACAGAAAATAAGCGTAATGTCACAGGTGACAGAGCTCATTCCCACAACAGCTGGTTTCCTGATACTGACCCCATGAAGCAGTACTTTGCTGAGGTTTCTTTTTACAACCTGATAGCTTGCCATAACTTAGTACTGTAGGACACACAGGCTTAACTCTCTATTTTACAAAATACATTTCATTGCATGCATTTCCTGTCTACACTTACTTGGTGCTAGCTTGGGTTCCTTTGAATGTTTCTGCAGGAAATCATTCGGAGATGGCACTGCAACTTTTGCTGGCCCCATAGTTTTCCACTTGGATTTATTTTTCTCTGCTTCATGTTTCACAAATGTTCTAAATTTGGATATAAACCTTAGAGGTTAAAAAATAACCATAAAGAAGTTAAGGGTCAGAGAAAGTATCTCAAAGTTCTTAAAAGAATATACGTTTTTGCAGTAGTTCATAGCAAAAGCCTAAGCTGGTTTTTTTTCTGTACTTTCTCCCAAATAAAGGCCATCCATGCTAAGGCTAAACACAGTACTGCACTGACAAATGGGTTTTCTGGTTCTTAAGTTAGCTTTCTTCTTCCTTCTGCTCTTGTGTCTTCAAGGTCGATATTATCACACTGCAGGAAATGGCTCCCAAATATAAATACTGAACACAGACATTCTGAAACTCAACAAAACCTAAATTTCGGAAATCAACTGCTTTGAGTAGTGCTTGCATTAATTCATTATGGCACATGGTGTGATTCTTGGGGTGTTCTATGCAGGGCTAGGAGCTGGACTCAATGATCCCAATGGGTCCTTTCCAACTCAGCATATTCTGTTATTCTATGAGTCCGTGATTTATGCTTGAGAAAAGGTGTCAAATATAGTCAAGAATTGGACAGAATGTCTTTGATCATAATTTTTTCTTATTACTGTCCACTGTATCACTGTCTCAGTGTTCCTGTTGAACCATCTGTTACAGACTATAATGACGGATCAGATGAGATGGGTCACTGCTCCAAAATAGCACAGCACACTATATATTTCTTATATTCCACAGATCCAAACTACCACTCTGAACAACCGTACTCAGTGGTGGGTTTGGCACTGAAACAGCTTATGTGAAAATCAGTGAGGGCTCTGACATGAAAAGCTCTATGCACATGGTATGCACACACTGCTGTTTTGGTCTAATGGTGCATATGGCATTGCTACTTCTGCTTTAATCAAAATCTGCAAAAGAAGCCAAATGCTGATCATTAGCTGATTAGCAACATCTTGCCTCTATCTGAAGGGCTGAGCTGGCACAGATGTTTGCCTGAGGGAGCAGAACTTCTTGCTCCTGAAGCGAAGGCTACCTCACTGTGCCTTCTAAAATCTGTCCATCTTTGGGAAACATGTCATAATAATTTATGGTAGACAAAAGGTGATGAAAATCTGCTCTTCTTTTACAGAAAAAAACATGTTTATGACAAAAACTATACCACATTTTCAGGGAACAAAACCTCCACCCATTTTATTTTATATAATTATATTGTTGTGTTATATATTATTATATATTATATTTATATATTAATATATATTGCATATAGTGCAACCTATTCTATGGAAACACTAAAATAAGAAGAAAGAAATCATGTAATGCTGGGCCAGTGAATGTGTGTTATAGTAGCAACACTGCTATAAGCTCTTGTAGGTGAGCTGCAAATGTGCACTACATGTAATTGTACTTATGATCATAACATTGGAACATGTTAGAGGACTCGATTAAAAATGTGGAGTTGTTCCGAGTTTTGGAGATTCGGTCTCCAAAATCAGAAAGAGGATTATGTACATGAGAGTACACATAATTCCATAAATACCACTAACTGTAAGGAATGAGGTTTTCTTTAGTTTTTCTGTTAAATTCACGGCAAACAGCTACAGACAGGCACAAAATAACAAACGGATAAATAATTGCATTCCTCACCATTTGCCAGGAGTGGCATTGTAGGCACACAGGAGAAAAAGGCACTGACTTTATGAGGAGTTTGACCTAGCGGGGCTCACAGAGACTTGGAATGAGAACATGAATGAGAAGACACTGAGTTTGTTGAATACTGCCATAAGGTAAAGATAGCTTTTGTAGACATCTATGGGCATTCTTTTGGACAAAGAAATGTGGCAGTTGTTTCTTTTCAGTGACTTTTCAGGCCAGGGAAGTGGCTAAATATGTCACACACCAATATTGGAGGTCAGACCCTGTCGTGGTTTTGCCCACCAGCCCGTCCCTGGGGCTGTGAATGGTTTTGTCCAAGTAGATTTCCGGACAAAA
>JAYRBT010000082.1:16443482-16461685 GCA_036023395.1 Myiotriccus ornatus | reverse complement strand
AAAACCACGACATTTTTTTGGTGGAGAATGCGGGCAGAGACTGCCCAGAGAGGCAGTGGCCGAGTCAAACCCCGACAGACCCTCATAGGGTCACAGAGTGTTGCAAGGAAGAAAACATGGTTATGGGAGACTTCAGAATCTAATCCTTCATCATTTGGCAAGGTGAAAAATGACAATACATCTATAAGAAGACAGAAGAAGATAACACATTTTCCTAAAGTGTCACCTTGGGACACCAAAGTTGGGGACAATGAGGAACCTTGCTGTGATTTCACGAGCAGTAACTCCTCAGTTGAGAGTGAAATATATATGATTTCATTTGGAAAAAGAAAACAACAGAAAACCCACAAAACCCCTAGATTTTGTATGCGTTAGTTGAAACTGGACAAATTATGCTCTTAACAAGGTTTGACACTGTTGTTACCAGCTGAATATTTGTCACGTTGTAAACCAAAGCAGGAAGCAGGAAGACAACAAAAGTTAGTAAGATCAGAAGGGGATTTAGTCAGATTATATCCAACCCAAGGATCACCTTGCCTAAACTGAATCTGATGGTCATGGAGTATTCAAATCCCTGAATAGTATTAGGACAAGAATGGATTTAGTGTGTGTGCTTTGCCATACTGTCCTTTCCCCTTCCTCTGTCTGTCAAAAGTATCTCCCCCCAAAAGTATATCCATTCACAATGGAAACAAACAATCAAACAATTCTATTTTTACATGGAGAAGATTCAGAACGAGGAATCTCACAGGTCTGAATCCTTTTACCTGAAAAGGGATAGCTATCTTTGTTCTAATGAGTGTCACTGATACTTCTACTCGTTTTAAAGCTGTTGAGTCATGGCCTACATTAAACTTCTACTAAAGATGCTAAGTGGACATATTGGGTTTGTGTGGCGAGGTTTTGATAGCAGGGTGGCTACAGAGGTGACTTCTGTGAGAAGCTACTAGAAGCTTCTTCCATGTCTGTCAGAGCCAATGCCAGCAAGCCCCAGGACGGACACCGCTGGCCAAGGCCAGGCCAATCAGGAATGGTGGTACCACCTCTGTGATAACATACTGAAGAAGAAAAATATCCTGCTCTGATTTTGTTAGTAAGAAATTCAATTAATATGCTGAATTCAAGTCTGTTTTGCCCCTGACAGTATTTGCTGGTCTCCTGGTCCTTATCTTAGCTCATGAACCCTTCATTATATTTTCACCCCCCTGTCCAGTTGCAGAGGGGAGTGATAGAGTGGTTTGTGTGGGTGCCTGGCACAACAGATAACTGTGTTACTACCGTGTAACAGCTTTCTCTTATATTATTGGGGACTTCAAAAAAACCCAACATGTTTGCTTAACTATTGGCAAAAGGCCTCTTTTATACTTTTAAGGTAAGAGGTGAGAAAGAGAAGCAAAAGAAACGGTTTCAGAGTCAGAACAGTGTCAACCTGACACACAGAAAATATGGAAGTGGGGCACTGAGAAAAATAAAATAAAAAGCCCAACTTTTCAGTTGATTATTGAGAAGTTGTTGTAAGTGCAAATAACAAATAAGTCTCGTGTTCCTCTATGCATAAATTACCTTTGTAAATTGTCAATGAACAAGATGACATTGAAGACACTAAGCTGAATCATCAGCTCATGGAGCAGGCTGTAAACTCTCAGATCACAGAACCACAGAATCAACCGAGTTGGAAAAGACCTCTGAGATCATCCAGTCCAACATATGACTGAACACCACCATGTCAACTGGGCTATGGCACTAAGTGCTATGTCCAGTCTTTCATTAAACTCCTCCAGGATGGTGGCTCCATCACCTCCCTGGGCAGTCCATTCCAGTGTCTAATCACCGAAAAATTTCTATCTAATGTTCAACCTAAACCTCCCCTGGAGCAGCTTAACACTATGCCCTCTCATCCTGTCACTTGTTGCCCACCAGTCGGGAGAAGAGGCCAACCCCAACCGGGCTACACCCTCTTTTCAGGCAGTTGTGGAGAGCGATAAGGTCCGCCCTGAGCCTCCTTTTCTCCAGGCTAAACCCCAGCTCCCTCAGCCACTCTTCACAGGACTCGTGCTCCAGACTCTTCGCCAGCTTCGCTGCCCTTCTCTGGACACGCTCCAGCACCTCAACGTCCTTCCTGATGTTAGCTAGTGATGCCTTAGGAGGAGCGATAACTATTCTGAAACTAGTATGTTTGGGGTCCTTCTAATACCTCTTTAGCTGCATCGCCTTGCCAGAACAAGCCCCCCTCGCCTGCAAGTGACCCCGTCACACCCACGTACCTGGCGGGTTTGACGGGCTTCTCCGCCCGGGGCGGGGGGTCACAGGCGCCCTTTTGGGCGCTCTGCGTCGCCATCCTCCCGCCCCGGGACCCCGGGCGCGGGGAAGCGCCCGCCTCGCTGAGGGACTGGGACACGGCGCTGCGGGCTGCCTGAGGCGCTCCGGGCTGCCTGAGGCGCTCCGGGCTCCGCGGGGCGGCGGGCGGGGCGGGGCCGGCGCCTGTTGCCCGTCACCAAGGAAACCGCGGGCCGGTAACGGCGCCATGGCGGGGCGGGGCCGCTGCCACCACCCCTGTCGGCGGCGCATGCGCACTGCGCGGCGGTGAAGTCAGAGGGGGCCGGGCGGTTCAGCTGCGCGTGCGCGGTTGGGGCGTTCGGTGGGCGCGCGCGCGGCACCTGTGGCAGCGGTCCCCGCCCCCGCCGGTACGTGCGCGCGCCGCGCTGAGGGCGCGGGGGGGGAGCCGGGCGGGACAGGGGGATCGGGACGGGACGGGACGGGACAGGGGGATCGGGACGGGACGGGACAGGACAGGACGGCACAAGGTGCCGCCGCCGCTCCCGAGGGGAGGGGGAAGCCCGGTGCCCGCGGCTGCGGTGGCCGGCCGGGTGGGTGCGGTCCGCCCGATCTCCTCCCTCCGTCCGTGCTGCGGCTCCTTAAAGGCGCGTCGAGCCAATGAGGAGGGAGCCGCTGCACGGTCTCGGTTTGAGGGATCACCTGCTGTCTATCCCAGTAACACGGCCCGCATTTTCACTAGAGCTGTCGCCGGCGGTGGGTGTCGGAATGGCGGGTCATTGCTGGTGATGTGTAGGTGCTGCCCACGTCCAGGTGAAGGTGTGTTGCCAAAGCATTAAATTTCACTGGAGGTTTGGGTGTGAGCTCTGCTGCAACAAAACCACACCCTTCTGGCATAGGGGTTCATATCTAAAATTGGACGTCTAATTTGAGCTGATTTTGCAGTAAAGTTTTGCCACTGGAACAAAACATAATCGCAAAGAAATGGGTGGCATTCAATAGCTGCGGGTGTCTGTGTACATGTGCTTTATGTGGGTGGGTGCAAAATTGGGTTGCACTGCAGTAGGTTGAAATGAGTAGCTGGATGAAGAATTCCCTGCAAGATTTTGCAACCAGGTTAACTACGTTGATTTCAAACAACACCTATGGTCTAAACTCGTGGAGCAGCCCAGATGTTACACCCAGCAAATGTGTAGTGCAAACCAAGTGACTGCAGCTGCAAGTGAATCTCTAGTCCAGCTGCATGTGGCAGGCAGGACACTGTGCCTAGTGTGGTTAGCACTCCTTTAGTCCACACGTAATGCTGGAAGTGATTCTTAGGTTCAAGAGATAAAGTCATTAAAATACTGTCTCTACATTCTTGGTGGGTTTTAATCCCAAATATAACTTTTATATCTGCAAGCTTAATACAAACATCTTTTTCTGTCCCTGTTGTGAATATAGACATACGTAATGCACTCGAGTGCATTACTATTGCACTGCAGCTTTATATTGATACTGGATATTACACTATGCAGTTTGGTTTTCCTTTTTAATAACTTACAAAAAAACTTATATTGTATCTACACAGGATGACTCACTTATTCTTTACAGGGATGGAGGGAAAAAAACTTTACAGTATGATATGCCCATCTTTACTCTGATCTATGCCTTGTAATTACAGCATGTCCACCAGCTCACAGCACTGGATGCAAACACAGACTTGCTGTTTGCAAGCTCAGCTTTCCACACAAAATTGAGCAAATCCTTTTCCCACCCCCACCCCCGCCTCGCTTTTGAGGAGATTTTGAGAGTCTTTCCCTCTTTGACCTCCCTAAACATCATAGGCTGCAATTAGTGCTGATACTGGTGTTTATTCATCTAAGCAAAAAAAAGCACTATGTCAGGAGTTTCTTGGTTAATCTTTTTTGGAAATCCATCTTTCTTAGTGCCTTTTTTTTGAGGGTAGAGTGTCTTCATGGTGTGTTCTCTCTCTTCCCCCCCCTTTTCTCTCCCCCCTCAAATAACACACAATACAATTCCCGTATAGGAGTTCCTCACAAATCCCTTGCTCGGTTTGCCATCCCTTCAGAAGAGATTTGAATGCAACTCATTCAGCCTCGCTGTTGCACAACACTGTGAGTTATCTGTGTGTTTAAGTGGGTCTTGCATTTGTTTTTCAGAAAGAAAGTATAAAAAAAATCAAAGTTACCTTGGGAGGTGGGACAAATGTATGTTTTGTTAACATTTTGATTACAAGAGGGTAATCAAGTTAATTGTTATTTGTAAATGTGTAATTAAAAACAAGTGTTAATAGAGGAAAAACTAATTGGTTTTGAATTTCTATAAATATTATTTTCAAAGAGTTGGATTTGTCAGTGGAAATGAGCTGGAACTATGCAGGAGAGAGGAATGAGCCTTTCTCTGAAAAACACCTCCCTGGCACTGGTGAAGTCATAGCTGGATTTATGTTTGAAGTCTTGTTCTGAATTTTATGTCCTTTAGGTTTTCTTCCTAGATGTTTGCTGAAGGACTGGTTACTGGTTTTTTGTCTGTTTTTGTTTTTCTCTTTCTGGAGCAGTTAAGAGGATTGTCAAGTTGCCATGGAAAAGCCCCCACAATAAATCATCAGAAGATGTTTCATGTTTTTCAGTATCGGCCTTTGAGACTAATAACCCAAAACAGTCTTTCTAGCACGCATTTAAAACTGATGCTTTCAAGACCTGTTGCATTTGCACAGATATGGAAGTCATGGTTCTCAAGCCATTCTCTTCTTGGAAACAAAAATATTATCTTGATGGGACCTCCGGGTGCTGGGAAAACAACGATTGGGAGAATAGTAGGCCAGAAACTAGATTGCCCTGTCATAGACATAGATGATGATGTCCTTGAAACAACGTGGAATATGAGTGTGTCAGAAAAACTGCAGAATGTCGGTTATGAGGAATTTCTAGAGCAAGAAGGAAAAGCCCTGTTGAATTTTTCAGCATCTGGAAGTGTCATTTCCCTTAGTGGGTCCAATCCAATGCATGCTGTTGGCATGCAGCACGTGAAGAAAAATGGAATAGTTGTGTATCTGGATGTGCCCACAACAATCATTATGAGCAGGCTGAAATCAATGGCACAGGATCGCATCGTGGGCCTGTCTGCTGGTAATTCTCTCAAGGACATACTTCAGTTTAGGAAGCCATTTTACAAAAGGTGGCATGACATCCGTGTTTTTTGTGGAGAGGATGTTGCAGCAGAAGTTGTAGCAGAAAAGGTACTTGATGCTGTGAAGAGATACCAAGACTCGGAACTGGAAACTTTCATTTCAACTCGGTCAAGTAGGTCTGCAAGGAGTATGGAAAAAGACTCTCATAAGTATTTCAGTGATGTTGTTATTCAGGGCTTAGCCCCTGATGGAGGACTCTTTGTTCCTGAGAGACGACTTCCAAAATTCACTGCTGGAGAATGGCAAGGTCTAATAGAAGCAACTTATGTTGAAAGAGCTGAGGTCATACTAGAAAGATGCATACATCCTGCTGATATTCCTGCTTCTAAGCTGGCAGAAATTATTGGAACTGCTTATGGAGAAAACTTTAGTTGTTCTAAAGTTGCCCCAGTTAGGCATTTGGCAGGCAATCAGTTTCTTCTGGAGTTATTTCATGGACCAACAGCATCATTTAAAGATTTTGCATTACAGTTGATGCCACATTTATTTGCCTCTTGCATTCCCAGAAGCTGCAATTACTTGATTCTGGTAGCTACTTCTGGGGACACAGGGAGTGCTGTCCTAGATGGCTTTAGTCGTCTCCATGAGACTGACAAACAGAGAATTGCCGTGATGAATTTTTTTCCTGAGGATGGAGTAAGCCCAATTCAAAAATCGCAGATGATTGGCTGTCAGAAAGAAAATGCATGGTCAGTGGGTGTGAAATCTGATTTTGATTTTTGCCAGACAGCTATAAAGCAAATCTTTACTAATTCTGATTTTACTGGCTTTCTTACAGTAGAATATGGAACTGCTTTAGCTGCAGCAAACTCCATAAACTGGGCACGACTGCTTCCTCAGATAGTTTATCATGCTTCTGCATACCTTGATCTTGTTCATCAAGGTATTATTCCTTTTGGAAGCCCTGTGGATATTTGCATTCCTACAGGAAACTTTGGCAACATATTAGCGGCTTTCTATGCTAAAATGATGGGAATTCCTATCAGAAAATGTATTTGTGCTTCCAATGAAAACAATGTTTTGACTGACTTCATAAGAACAGGTGTTTATGATTTGAGGGGAAGAAAATTAATTTCCACTTTTTCATCAGCAGTAGATATTTTGAAGTCCTCCAATCTTGAACGATATTTGCACCTGATTGCTAATGAAGATGGACAACTGGTAACACAATTATTTAACCAGCTGGAAAATCAGGGCCACTTCCAGCTAAGGAAAGATCTACTTGAAAAGCTTCAGCAGGACTTAGTGGCTGGCTGGTGCTCTGAGGAGGACTGTCTAGCTGCCATTCACTCTGTGTACAGTACTACAGGATATATTTTGGATACGCACACAGCTGTTGCTAAAGTAGTTGCAGATCGATTGCAAGATAGAACTTGCCCCATTATTATTTCATCTACAGCTCATTATTCTAAGTTTGCACCTGCTATCTTGAGGGCCTTGAGGATTGCAGAAATAAACCAGAATCCATTAAGTCAGCTTCACTTGCTGAGTTCTTACAGCGCTCTACCTCCAATCCACTGGGACCTGTTAGAGACCCTGAAAAAGACAGGGAATGGGGGTCACCAGGTCTGTGCTGCCGATATGAGTGTGCTGATGCACCATATAGAAACCTTAATCCAAAATCATTTCATGAAAGTTTTTTGAGCAACTGATCCAATGTCCCCAGTGTCAATTGCAATACTGTCTTAACAAGCTGCATGTTTTACTAAAGCCATCATTCACCTGGGCTGTCTCCAGTCCGCAGCACAACATCCACAGTTTTATACTCAGTTGTCAAGCTTTCAACATAATTTGTAAGTAACATGTGTGAGATTTCTAGTGGTGGTGAAGGGTTGTGAATTGAGAGTGTAAAAGACTGGACTGCCTTTTTGCAGGTCAGACACAGCAGAGATGCTGGCACTCCCAGCTGTCCTTGGCAGTGCTGTCTCCTTCAGAAGCCTGAAGTGTCCTCCATGGCAGGAGACAGATAATCAAGTCTGACCTTTCTGAAGCTAATAGCTCTGGTTTTGTTGCAGCAGTGATGTGATCCTTTGGTCTGTGGGTGATTAATTAAACTTTAACTCATTTCACTTAGGGCACTGGAACATAATAAGATACTATAATAATGTTCATATGTTACTAATGAGAATGGATTTCATTACAAAGATTGAAGTGTACTTATATTGTTAATCCCTGAACCACTGAGGAACCACTGAATTTTGTGGTATCTTTTTGTATAATTTTTTTTATGTATCATGAGGCCAGTGTTTATGTAAAAAAAATCTGGTCTTTTTGTTTTTCACACTTTTTTCTCCCAGATATTTTTCTGTGTCAAATAGAATACTTGATTCGATATTTTTAATATATTTGAGGTGTGACTCTTCCTCCAGTGTGTTGTGGTCTTTCTCCTATATGTTTTCTGTTTGAACTTTCAACTTTAGAATTCTTTTTTAATCCCATAGAAGAATCTGCTAGTAATAGCAGCAGTAAATAAGAACCAGACTTTGCCTTTTCTTTACATTTATTTTTTTGCATTATAAGTTTTATCTTTGACATCATAGAGCTTTCTTGTTCTAATTACTTCTGTTTTCCTATTTTCTTAAGTTAACGTCCTTGATGTTCTATTCTGTTCTTGCTTTGCATGAATTAGTGTAAGAAAGAAGCTTCCCAAATTGCTTGGCATCTCGTCAAGGAAAGTGAAGGATGAATTCCAGTGTGATAGCATCAGAAGTATTCATTATGTAACCTAAAATAGATCTATGTGGTTTTGCTAATGACAGGCTCTTTATTGTGGTTTTTTCTGAAGAAAAAAGGTAGAGTAGGTTGTCCTAGTAGATCATGTGGTTATGGAGAAATGTATTCTGGTACCTGGAGGTATATTTGGTAGTGACTTAAAATAAACTACATTTCACACTAAGATAAATGGTGAAATGATGTAATGGCTAGTTTTGAGTGGCATGCAAATGGCTCTTTACAGGTAAAGAGCTGCCCATCATCAGATGAGAGGTCGACTTTCCCACCAAGATTCAAATAATCTGGTAATTGATAATATTTTTTGCCTCTTCGATATGCAACATTTCCTAGATGTCAAGATTCACCTGGGGCTTTGAACTGTTGTCATATCTTCACAGCTTCCTCTGTGTGTCTGCTTGCCACATTAGAGGTGAAGAAGACACCACCTAGTAAACTATTTTAAAGAATTGTTGTTTAAGGAATTTCTTCCAGCCTAAAGTAAAAGACCCAAGCACTTTGCCACAGTGGGTGCATTATACAGTATAATTAAATGTAGCTGATAACATAGGTGTAACACAATAGCTTTCTGGATTATGTCATTCTTGGATACCTTTTTAGAACCTTTGTAGTTCTTTTCTCGGCTCAATCCTTATTCACTATTTCTGCAGTAACTTTGAAAAAGAAGTTTTTGTTTTCACAGAATCGTGAGCATACCAAGTTGGAAGGAACCTCAATACATCACCCAGTCCAACCTTTTTTGGGAAAGGGAGCCTAGATGAGATTATCTAGCACCGTGCCCAGGCACATCTTAAAAACCTCCAGCAATGAGGCTCTTCAACATCCCTATGGAGGTTGTTCCACTTACTGAGTGTCCTCACTGGGAAAAATATTTTTCTTATATCAAGATGAACCTTCTCCTGGTGCAACTTCCTCTTTGTCTCCGTGTCTCTCCTTCTGAAGAGAGAACCTCTGTCCTCTTTCTTGCCACCACTGAAGTACCAGAAAGCTGATGAGGTGGCCCCTGAACCTCCTTCAGGGTGAAAAGACCCAACTCATTCAGTTTCCTCATGTGGCAGGGGAATTGTCATTTTCCAGACACAACATTGGAAAGACCATAAATATGTACTTTTTTTTTTTAAATCCAAGTTCTGTAAGAAAGAATTGCATAAGGATATTGCCAAAAAAGAAGCATTGCTTGTGTTGGTGATAAGTGCACATCCACCTTGTATCTCTGTGTTTCAGTCTGATTCTTACAGCAGTTCCAGGTGGAAAAAAAATGTACTTCTTTCTCTGGATGTGCTCAGTACAAGACCAGAATTCTAAATGTTAAAAAACCCAAACAAATCCAAACCCAAACAAACCCAACTGCCTGGATTGAATTACTGGAACAGGGATTGGGTTCAGCTTCAGGACTCAGTGGAAATCCTGCAGTAACTGGTTCCATGGGGCTTAATGCCATTTGACATCACGGGTCAATTTGTCACACAGTTACAATACTTTAAAGAAATGTCTTCAAAGAAGAGCTTGTTTTCATGGAAAGTACCTGAAAGAGAAAGCTGAGATTCTAAGAAGATTAGAGTAGAAGCCAACATCCTACCCTGAGATAGCTCACTGCTAGATAAACCAGTCAGAACTAAACTAGCAGGGGATTTAATTTGGCATGACTCAATCAGTATTTCAAAGTTTATGGCAGTAACTCAAACTTGAAGTAGAAAGTATTAGTAAAATTTCCAGTTGCTGTTTTCCTATCACATGAACCATTATAGCAGTTGACACAAATTGAATAAGTAAAAAAAAAAAAGAGCAGTTGTACCTAGCTAAGGGTTTTCAACATGGACTTAAGGTCTTTAAAGGCAGTGGTTAAAGAGCACATAAGGTATTAATATATTTCTCAGCATGTCTAAATAATTAATTTTTGGACTTTCAGTGAGCTATTTTGGTGCACTACGTCTGCTTGTGGATCCTTGTAATGGGCTCTATAAAATGCTGCAGTAGTGTTGTGATCCTGGATGTGCACAGTATTTGTGACCTGGTGCTGATGCTGTGTTCTGGCAGCTGTCATGTACAATCTCCTGACTTGCGTTGTTCTGCTGGGCCTGGAGAAATAGAAGAGAAAAAATTTCCAGCATACTCAGTATAGCTGGCTGTGGGGACATGGGATAATGAGGGAAGCAACCCTCTTGTCTTCCCAGCCTGGATTTTCTTAGTGTTAACAATATACTGTGATTCAACAAACATTGTAGTGCTGTTACTGTCTTTTTTTCTTCCCCACTATCAGTATTATGAAATATTCAAAAGGCATTAAAGAGTGGACACAAGTGACCTTTTTTTGCCTTGTGTGTTCAGTGTGCAGACATTGTGCACACTGAATGCTGTCATGAAGTATTTTCTATTGAGGCAAAAATGGTGTGCCAGTGATACACAAGGGCAGATCTATATGGTGCTGTTAGGAGAATTCCTTAAGCCATTTAGGCTTGCTGAATACACAGTTTGCTCTTGTTTGTCTAGGGATGGAATGCTGCAGTCTCAATCAATAAAAGCCAGGCTGACAGAGAGTGTGAGTGTGCATAGATACACATTTCTACTAGATACACATTTGCACTAGCTTTGTTGACCTGGAGTAAAAGCATAGCTTTAGTTAAGCTGTTATTCGTCTGTATAGATAAATGTTTGCTGAACACTTGCTACTACATGAAAAACCTTAAGGATGAATGTAACAAATGTAAGGACAAATGTAATGTCTATACTTACACTTTTTATTACAGGAATGTTTATGTGGAAAATACTGTTTTGCTTACACATGTACCAGCTGCTCCTTACTTGCTTTTAGTCACAGCCCTTCTTGGGGTGACAAAGAGTGATGTGAGGTAAAGGGTGAGTAGAGCACATAGGGACAACTTGAGAAGATAATTCTGTTTTCTTAGTATCTTACAATTCAAAAATAATTGCTATATATGTTTTTGAGGCAATGGAATATTTTAGCTGGTGGAACCCTACAGGGAAGATTCTTGTTTTTCATGCTGTCAAGTTTGCTCTTCAAGGACTTCAAGAACACACAATGCTATTAACTATATCATGTTTGGCATTCCTGAAATATGCATTACTCATTTGTATCCACCGTATTTCTTTCCAAGTAAAAATTCAGGATCCACGCTCTAGCACTTCCTTTGTAAATATGTTTGTAAATCCTTATCGATCTGTTATAAAGGAAATCCACTAAAAGGAGTGGAGTTTAGAGTTTGATATTCTTAAATCTTGAAAGATGTGTTCCATCCTGTGTTTCCTTGAAAGCTGGATGTATAGTAACTGATAATCTAGTAATTCACTTTGCTGAGACTGAGGTGGTTAGTGAGATAATTTGCATCATTCTGGAAGGAGAGTATGTATCGAAAAGAATCCCACATCCAAAATAGCAAATATTTAAACACTCTGTTTATGTTGCACACAGACTTGCCTGGTGCTACATGGAAAGCCTGCTGTATTTTGAGGAATTAATATGGAAAAGGAAATCTCTGACTGTTTAATCTTCCCTATTCCCACTTAGTTCAGTGGAGACATGAGATGGTTGTCTTAGCAGTTGTGGAGCAACCTTCATTCACTTGGAATATTATTTCAGGATCATGGGCTTAAAAATCACTTTTGAAAGGGATTTCAAAAAAACAGTAATGAGTAGTTAATGTCAGTGAATTAAAGGGAATGGCCTGTTGATTCTGAACATGTATTAGCAGCTTAAGAAAGATTTAAATGTTACTGTGTTTTTCCACTGGAGTTATAAATGTACTCACCATCCTTATCAGAACTGGAAAGCTGTTGATTCAGAATTTTTCAGAATGTAGCAATCTAAAAGACAACAGTCTTGGTCTTGCTCTCCAACTTAACTAAAACTTTTGCAGGTCTCCCAGTGTGGATGTAGATCTAACCTCTTTGTTCCTTTTACTCAAGAAGACTTTATTCCCTGATAACTGTTTAAGATGCTCTCTGGCCTCTTTCTTGACAGCATAGGAAAATTGCTCAGATGATTTAAGAAAACAACTGATTTACTCTCTTATGTATGTAGTCTTATAAAATTTAACCTAGTAGAGCATCCACAGTGTTTTCCCTGTGCAACATAGGACCACATTTTTCATAAAAAGTGTATCTCAACGAAATCTTCACAAAATCAGTTACTTAGCACCAGAGTTGTTACTCTAGGATTTTATTTAGATATTTCATCACTGGTATTTGGAATATACTTAGATTTTCAAGTATTTTATTTTATTTTAAATAAGTTATTGCTATAGAAACATGCAGGCTATTGTCCCCAAATGTAAAATTCGTCATGACAGTAATTGAGTCAAACTGGAAAGGAAACACTGAACAGATTTATTATGTGAGTTCACATAGGATTTGGCTTTTGACCATGAGTTTGTTAAGAACACAGGAGGAAATAAAGTAAAAAATCTACAGATGCCACAAAAATTAAATACTAAGGAACTACTTAGAGATAGTAGCTTGGTTGGGAGCTGTAAGCAACTTGCATTTCACTGGCCTAAAATGGACCTGTGTTTCTACCAGCATAGAGGTTTGAGGACATATTTAGCAAGTGGAACAATTTGTGGTAGGAAATGCTGACTTTGAACAGTGTGTGAAGATGGTGTGCATTCTCAAGTGAACTTGAATTTTCAGCATGTCTTGCAGCCAAAAGGGTTGGTGAGATCCTGAGGTTTAGAAATGGGAATACTGTCAGGGAAGTAATATTGCTGACTGTGACTCTGGTATAATCTTTTGGAAGAATGCTATGCCCAGTTCCAGGAGTCATAATTTTCAGTAGTGCTGGGAAGTTGGACATAAAAAGCCATGAGAGAAATAAAAGGATTTTGAAAAAGCACTGGCATGAGAGCCTCAACAAACAGAATTTGCTTAGTTTAGTGAAAGAATTAGCCTAGACAAACCATCTTGGGAGATAAAAAAATACAATAAGGAACTGTTCCGTCTAGCAGTGAAAGAGTGATCCAGCAATTCTAAGTAAAAGTTGGAAATGTTTCAAGAAGGGATAAAGGTACATAACAGAATGGTAAAGACTTCCCTGTCTGGACATGCTAGATGATTTCATGAAAAAATGTGATTTGATAGAAACAGGAACAATTCAGACAAATCAGATCCTTGTTACACAACAGGTTAAAGCAAATAATCACAAGTCATATTTGGCTGCCCCAGGAGTAACTTGTCTGCTGACAGAATTTCACAGAGGTTTGAGAGCCAGAGATTGTGAACTCATTTCAGTTCTGCTGTAGTGTGATCAGTACACAGAACAAGTTGTGCACTAAATAGGCTACTGAATATGTTTAGCCTTGTTCTTTCTGTCTCTAGAGAATTGCAAATGGACTACTAATGCACACTCTGACTTGACTCATGGCTATTAGGATATGGCTCATTAGTTTTAAATTTCATTATACAATACGTTCTGTGATGGTTTGGGCTATATATACTTTCATTATGAAAATGAGGTGAACAGACACAGAAGGAAAGTGCCTGTGTAAATGTCAGCTTTATTGAATATAGCTAATTATTATTTATTTTTCCAAGCTTTTAAAAGTTAGAGATCTTTTAAGGTTTTATTAGATGCTCTTGAACCCCTTGTTTCCATTCTTGTTTACTTAGCATTTTTCTGTGCTTTCACAAGCAAGTTGCAATACAATGGCTATTTTCAATTCATTTTCAGCTCATAATAGGATCTATGTAGGACAAAATGAAAAATCCAATGTTTCCTTTTTATAGTTAAACTCGACCTTTTACATTCCAATCAAAGGTGCCCCATAAAGCTTAGAGAAGTTAAAGTGTGCTCATAGGGTTCTGCTCTAGCAACATATTTTGAGAAAAATGTATTTTCCATACATTTTAGAATAATTTACTAAATTATAAATAAATAGAGTAAGCATTTAGTGGACTTTTTTACTAAGTACATGTGGCGATCTGATTCTGTTTAAAATGCTAATAAATGCATCCCATCTCTAATGAAACCGGTACTTCCTGCATAATTAAGTAGCATTTTATACAGATGAGGACAGGAAAGCCATATTCACGGTCATTTTCAACCAGAATAGTTAGTAACAGAATTTTTTACAGTTCTGAAAGGTCACACGTTTATAGCTCATTTCTGCAAAACGGCTATTTTTTGCAAGTAAAAATTTTAGTGAAGCTTACCTGGAATCGTTGGTCCATACAGCTTTTATCCACAAGGTGGCATTCCTAACAGGAATTTACGAGACATGGTAATTTCTTGCAGTTTTTGAAGAGCTCTAAGTGAAAGGCAGTCGTGAACATTTGTAATGTTATATGAGATTTTTATGGTTTAATTTTTATAAAATGGAATTAACAGTAAGTCATAAACCTTAATGATAATTAGTTTAATACTTATTGATATGTGGAGTACTCAGAAATATGTGATGGTTCCAGGTCAGCAAAACAGCATGTTAATTCATGGCATTATATGCTCCTATGGACACTTTCAAACTGTAAATCTGGAATCAATTTTGCTTTAATAAAAGAATATAAAAATGTAAAAATCTGTTATTTAAATCCAGAGCACAAATAATAGCATGGATTTATATGCAAAACCCCGGTGTTTGGGGTTTTGGTAATGAGGCACCTTGTAGCGAGTGCTGGGTTAAAGAAGAGCAGATAACAGTATTCACAGGGAGGGATTTCTCATAGCTTAATGTTACAATCACCAAGAAGCGTATTTTCAGATGCCTGTCATCCAGGTTGGTCACCGAGCCCACAGGCAGCCCTGCTTTCTTTCTGGCTTTATATCTTTTTCACTTTATTGTAACATTTTCATGCTATATATATGTATAAAAAGAATACATTGCTTCTTATTCTTTTTATAGAAGCACGAAGAGAGTATAATACAACCTGCTAAACTGATACAAGTGTACTAGGTTTTATTTAACAGGGACATGCATATTATGCTTTTCTCCCCCATGGGTAAGGTCCTGATCTTACTTTTGCTTCTCTTGCTGACTCTGTAAGATCAGACTTGAGCTAAGTAATCATTTCTGTTTCCATTTTAGTTAGTGCCCTAGTTGCATTTTGTTTGGAAAAAAAGACCTAACCTTAAGTTTATGCTTAAAGTGGAATCCAATGTAAACTGTGGGGGTTTCTTTTCAAGTCTATTTCAAGTCAACAGAAAGGAATACAATAGAGTAGTCGTTTGTTTGTTTGACTTACTGTTTTATGGTAGCAAAAATTCTGTGGTGTCTTTTCTAATGCATGTGTACATTTCCTGTTAATCCTTCTGGTCCATGTGCTGCCCCCCACTGATGCCTCAGCCCTCTGGTTTTGCTCCTATCATTTAATACAGCTGAGAGGGCGGAGTAGAACTACATCCACTGCTGACACTAATGACAGTCTTTGCTGAGTGACAGGCTACTACTTTGACATTAAGCAAATGTTCTTTTTCCTAACATACTATTATACCTCTCTCATCTCTCAAAGATGGCTATGCAGAGGAGAATATGAACTCTTGTTCACTGACAAGAATTATCAGTCGAAAAAAACCCACTTTTAGAATGATCAGGCATGTAGAACCTACCTGCTGGATGAATCTGGCACAAGGACTGCAGAGACAAACTTCTGAGTTAGTATTATCTCATGTTGACTACCAGTAAAATTTGAGGGCCTGAACATCTCCCACATGCTGCAAATTTTAAAGAAATGTGGTGAAAACATCTATTTCAAGAATGCCAAAATGGCTGGACAGTTATATATAATAATTAGGAATGTTGATGAGGAAGTAAATAATTTCTGGCTGTTACCTTTCAAGTTACACCTTGAATTTTCTTTGTGGTAGTTAGGCATAGCACTAGGTGAGTAGATGAGGCCAAGGTTCCTCTGAGAAGAGCAACGAGCCTGTCCTAGGGAGGAGGTTTAAAAATAGGAAAAACAAATGTACTGAGGAAAGAAACATTCTCTGCTCTGATGACTGCCATGTGGAAAGGGCTTAAAGTGAAGGATAGTCTGTAAACAGAACTACGCACCACTAAACAAGTGAACAGCTTAGTCAGTGTAATGGCATGGTTCAGGGTCTCCCAAAAAGCCATAATGTGTAGGGTACGATGGACACCACCAGTAGAAATCAGTGGTCCTGAGCATTGCTGATGTTGCTTCTGGGACATCTCATGTTGGATCAAATGGATATGTACTCCAACTCCTAGAACTGTGGGAAAGATTGCACTGAATTTGTCCTTTTGCCTGAGTTATATGACAGTGACTAAGAGTTCATATAACCAAGGGCTTGCAGGTAATGCTGTCAGAAAAAATGGCTGTACTGACTGTAGACAAATAATAGTCCTGATACTTTATGATGGATCTGCAAATTACTTTGTTAGTACAAAGCACATCAGGGGCTAATTTGATGCAGTTTATTGTTTGCAAGAGGTGGATTATAGATGTTGGGAATTGCATCTTATGTAACTGCTGCTGGGTAGGCATAGGTATGAGTAAGTGTGAATTGGGAAAGGAAAATGATACTGGGAACTGTAACCACGAGTATTATCACTTCCCATATGTAACAAACTTATGCCTAGGGCAAGGAAGCACAATTACTGACAGAAGCTGTGTTTGTTCATGCGAGTGATTTTATTGCTCTAAGTGATTTATCACTGTGGATTATGTTTTTTGATGAAAGACTTTTCTGGAATAATTGTACTCAAAAGGAAATGAGTTGTTTACCTTCAATAGACGACCAGGTTTGCCCATTGAAAATAAGTTATATTTTTAAAGTACTTTCATGAGGGTTTTCAATTGGTGGGATACAAAGGGCCACTGTGCAACTTGGGGGTTTGCTTCCCCAAGTTAGTAACATAACCTCTTTCTCCTCTCCCTTTCACTTCCTCAGTCTCAGAAATCTAGAACTACACATTTTAGAAAATCATCAGATACTTAAATATTTCATATGCTTCCAAATATGATTTTGCTTGGTCTATTATCAAAAGAATATGCTGGATTCTCTGAATTTATATTAGATGCTGAAGTTACATTGATGATTACTGAAAAACAGCCCTCATTTTCTTTACAAAAAGATGTTATGTTTTAAAATTGTGCAGCACCTGAATTGCCAGAATCTGTTCCTTGTGCTCCTGGGTCACTGATGGTAAAGCTCTTACTTTGTTATGCATTTATATTGTTGTAAAAGGAAATAGTTATAAGTACAGATACCTTCCTTCTCAGAGGCATCTGAATGCAAAACAGACACAGATACCCACTATGTTACTTTGGCCTGACACCAGAATTACTTTACTAAAGGCAAATCAAAGCTAATACCCAGTCAACCCCTGTTCAAATGCAGAGCGGCAAAGCTGAGCCAGAAGATACCAAGTGCAAAGTGAACTTTCCAGTGCTGTACAGAGCCAGTATAAAAGCCAGTTGAAAACTACTTCACAATCTACTAAGATCTCTGTAGTGCCCAATACCACAAATTGTTACTCATTTCCGCAAGGCACAGCTGACACCTGATGGGGGAAATGAAGAAATATTAATTACTTTACTTTTTAAATCTGTCCAAAATAAAGTTTGCCTTCTTTGAGCACTTAGCTGCTTGTGCTAAGCCCTGGGGTGAAGAGTGGATCTGCCACCTCCCAAGGTGGTGGCTCTTCAGTCAGTTCAGGGGCAGCAGAAGAATCATCTTCAGTGATGAGATCTTATTCCTTGTATTAATGCATGAGCTGTTTCATAAATCAAATTCCATATAAATGGAACAGCTTAAAAGTAATTGTGCAGATGAGCAACTGATGAGTTATTGTGCTTTATGGCTGCTGTGGCTGTGTGGGTAAGCACCAAAAAGACAAAAATTGGTCCCTTTAACCTCCAGTGTCCCTTCTCCCTCCCCAGTGAGTTTCCTGTCACTTTAATTTAGGATGTGGAGCCCCTGGTGGTCTAGTGGTTAAGGCGCGGTGCTGTCACCACCAAGACCCAGGTTCGATTCCTGGTCAGGGCCACTCCCCGGGCAGATGGAGCTCGTTAGCCCTATAAGGCAATCCATCTA
>JAYRBT010000082.1:16402214-16443382 GCA_036023395.1 Myiotriccus ornatus | reverse complement strand
TCCGCGCACACTGTAACTCACCTAAAAAATCCAATGCGCAGGCTGGAAGGTGTAAAGACCTTCCCCGGTTCTTCATTGGCGAAGAGTGGCCATTAATTTAGGATGTATTTTGATCAACTTATGAAAGCAATTCTATGATACATTTGTCTCCAATTCCCCAGAAACAGTTACCCAGTCCTGTGTTCCTAAATTCCCTTCTGTATGCTGCCTTACCTTTTTTCTTTTTTGGTAGCTGTAATAGATGTTGTTAGTGATGATGCTGTTTGTAGATCTGGTTTTAGAGGACAGACAGAAGAATTAAGCAACATTTGGAGTGTCATTGAGACCACCTTGGTAATTTTTTTTTGTTTTGCAAAGCAGATGTCTCTGTAATGCACTCAAATTCTTCACCGTCACCCATTATCATAAAGTCATTTTAGCATAACTATTTTTTAATTCTCTAAGCCTTTTTACGGGATAATTTAAAATCAGTCTTTGTAGGATAAATTGAACTCTATATTACAACTCAAAATACCGGAATCATAAAATTTAGAAAAAATAATCTTGTAATAATCATTTTGTAGTTAATATAATTAAGTTTCTTCCAGGCTGATACCGGGACTGCAAATCGAGAGTTGTATTTCCCTTTTGGCCTCAGGTACCTTCTGAAATGTTCAGACTTAAGTTCTGTGAACTGTGTTGTCATTCTGTTTTGTGACAGTGTGTTGTCACTCTAATTCTGACAGCAGGATTTTACAAACTGTCAGGAGTTCTGAACAGAAGGAAAAGTGTATGTATGCAACAATTTTTAGTGGATCAGAAAACCAGGAGACATTATTTTGTTATTATAACTAGACCTAAGAGGAGAAGAGGTGCATATGTATGAGCATGCAGATACTTGATAAGTTGATATCTTTTCCACAGAGCTTGAAAGTGGTGATTTTTGCAATATTTAAAATTGATTAGGGGATGTTGGGGTTTTCTTCCAAATTTATGATGGAATGACACGAACATTAAGAGCTATTTTTAAAATCGACTTTGATATGTAGAAAGTAATAAATAGGGGGACAGCAGTAGCAAAAGTCAGATCCAGTGAATAGTGAGAAGCTGGACACAATTCTGCCAAATACCTGTGAATTAATGCCCGAGACTGAAATTCTGACTCTTTAAACAGTTCCTTTAAACATGGCCATGACTAAAACATGCTATTTCTAGCCTTAAAATCTTACTATAAAAGCAGAGCTGTGGTTTTCTTGAGAGATTTGTGTAAATTCCTGCTGTGGGGAGGCTAGGTAGCAGGGAAACAGCTTTCTAGGGGGAGCTGAGAGGGGTGGTTCTACTTTTTGTCCAGCAATAATTTTGATCTAAAGGAATAAGAAAGCATTGAAAATTTTATTTAAACCTCAAAAATTGCATTTAACGTGGGATGGGCATTTATAGTTTAGCAGTCTGTTTATCTGAAGCTGTATGACGTCTTCCTGACTGTGAAGGTTCCCAGGACATGTTGTTCAGTTTATTGTGTGTTCTGAGACACAGAAAATGTGAAAGAATTTGTGTATATGCACATGTATCTATAATGTACATGCATGCAGACTGTATATGTATTTCCGTTTATTGTGTGCACAGAATATCACGCTCTCAGGCTCAGGAACACAGCACGGTGTGCAGCCCAGGGCCCCAGCTGGCCTTGGCCCTTGGCTGGTTTTGTGCAGCACCGTTGCCTGACCTTGGCTCACTGTCACTGAGAAGGCTGTCGCTGAGCTCTGAGAGTCTGTAAACTGAAACCGTGTAAGATAAGAAAAGTGAAAACAGGCAGAACTGAACGTGCTGCACTGGGAAGATTGTCTCGGGGACTGGGGTCAAACACTGACATGGAGTCCATAAAACTTGAGGGAGAAATCAGAGATGTAGAAGATGGCATCTCTGCAACTGTGAGCACTTGTATTGAAATACTGGGGTATTTTGACATGAGTGAAATACTTTTCTTATTAAAGTCTGCAACACCAATAAAAAGTAACAGAAACCACCTCATATGCTTTTCTCTTCTTTTCCCCTCTCCCTTTTCCTTTCCACATTTTTTCTGCACTGACCCTCATCAGCTCGCTCTGACTCATCTGAAACACGCTTCTCTGATCAGCCTGTGGTAAAAATGCCTCTTGATACCTTTTACTGCTTTGCTCGTTTCGCTCCATGAAATCATGTGAATCATACAAACCCCCAGGGCACACTTGGCTTGTGGTGCTGTTGTCTCGCTTCTCTTGACCCCAGTGTCCACACTGGGATGGTGGTGCAGTGACCAGCCAGCCCTCTGGACTCCCATGCAGATGCCCAGCTTGGCAGCAGGGCTGGAGGGGCAAGAACAACATTCCCAGCCCTGATATGAGTACCCAGGGTTGGGGTAGGGACAAAGGACCCGAGAGGCTTTGCACTATTGCTTACACAAGCACCCAGGGGAAAATAACTTTGTTTCTAATCACAGCAGGCACCAGGTCTGCTGGGCCCTATCATAGGTTCCCCGTTGCTGTCAGAGCCAAAGCCAGCAGCTGTCTCCATAAGCATAGTACATTTCATATATGGCAGACTCTCAACTACCTTCGGATTCCTCTGATTAAAGAAATAAAGTTGTTCTGGGAGTGTCTGGTGTGCCATCTGGGACGTGCTCTGCAGCTCCTCAGACCAAACTGAAGATGCTGTGTTTCTTTGTCTCGTGTTTTTCGTAACAGTCTCCTTCCTACCAGCACCATATCTTTTGTTGCCAGTCTCCTCATCTCATTTCTGCTACCAGGTGGTTAAGCAACCGAAAGGGCATTGCACAAAAGGGACTACCTGGAAAATTTAAGCTGGACTGCAAGTATACATTGGTTCCATCCATTTTAATTTGGGGGAGGGTGGTGGTTGGTTGGGTTTGTTATTTGTTGATAGTGTTTTTTGTTGTTGAGGAGTTTTTGTTTGATTGTTTTTGTTTTTTATAAATGAAGATGCAAACATAAAATGGTCGGCAATTTAGCTGTCCCTGAAATGTCAGATCTGAGGACCAGATTTGGAATGGGATTTCTCTCTGATTTTGTTAGAGCATCCATTTTGGCATATAGTGAAAGTTACAGCGAGAAATTATGTTGGTGAGAGCTACAAAGTGTGAACTGGATATAGACAAAAGAGGGAAAAATGTATCCCATGAACTAACCAGCCCATTTGATCAAATCACTCAGGAACCTGTACAAGTAGGATTTCATACAGAAGGAAGAGATGAAGGTGCTCAGGAAAAAAGGCTTTCTAGTCACACTGTGAACTCCTGCTCTTTAGCGGCTGCTGCCGCCCAAACTCCTCTAAAAAAAACAGTCTCTGCTGTAAGCTGATGGCAGAAATGTTGTTGCATGGTGTACAGTAGCATTTACTTTTGGGCATTTGCTAAAAAGGCAAAAGATACATTTTGGAAAGAGACAGCAGTCTATCAACTGGAAAATAAATTATCTTTTTCTGCAGCCCACTCCATTATACCCCACTGCCCTTAGTTGCCTCCTCTGAACTTGGATTCACTACAATTCCAGGCACATCTGGGCTTAGAGAACATATTATCTAGCACAAGGGAGAGCAGGTGGTCCTGTGCAGCCCTGTTTGTGTTCAGCCTAATCTGAGAGATTGGCTTTTGGAGGAGGGGCAGAGATCTGGGGACATATATGCAATTCATCATCTCTGTGTCCAGCTGAATGTGAGAAACTGCTACACCCGCTGCTCTGCTTCAGATGGGCTTTGAAATACAGGCAGGCTGAAGGACGTGTGAGTTTTTCTTTCATGATAACAAAAATAAGCACTTTGTTCTGGTATCTGTAAAGTTAAGGCAGTTTCCTACAAGCAGCGATAATTCAAGATGAGTTTCTGGCTTGTGATTGACATATAAAAAAGAAGAGTATTTTTGAAAACGCTGGTAGATTTTATTAGTTTAAAAAAAAAAAAGGAAAGAAAATCGCTGCTAATTTTCAGTTTGCTGAATCTTTTAATACATAATTTCCAACAGAAACACATTGAATTATCAGACAGAAGAGAAATAATTTATCGCTGTGAGACAAAATCATCAGTATAAAGTAACTGCTAGAAATCTTCATCGTGCTCTAGGAAGGAGTCCGGGTGCCTTTATGCCACAAGAAGTTCAAACGATGTTCAGCTGTGAACCAGGACCCAGAATAATGATGCAAAGCAAATGCCTGTTCACATATACAACTTGTCCAAGGGCACTGAGAGTGTGTTAGAGGGCTGGGAGGATCCCTAAAACCAAACTGGTGGTATGGGTGCCCTGATGGAAAACAGACCCAACATACAGTAGCTCGGAGGCTGTCTTGGAAGATGCAAGCTGTGAATGCACTTTCTGTGTTTGCCAGACACTTTTAGAGAAAACTGGGAAGATTCAGTCCCGACTCATGAAAGATTTTTGCAAATCTGCAGATGCCAAGCCTGAGTCTGAGGTCTATGAGAGGCCAAGTGCCACCCGTGTGATTGTTGCTGCAGCAGTACTATTGCATCCTCCCCAGTGCAGAAATTGGGGAATTTTGCTGCCCTGCCATGGTGAGCAGGTGGGTTCATGCCCAGGGTGAGTGCAGGCTGGGTCCTGCTTTCCAGAAGTACGAGTGCTGGCTGCCCCATCCCGTCCTGGCCTCCTTCACCCTCTCCCCTTGCTGCAGTACCACAGCCGCTTTGTACCACGGTCCTTCCCTGCAGTGAGTGGTTTACCTGCACTGGCAAGAGCCCTTGGGCTAATTTGGGGATTTAGGGAAGGCAATAACAGGTATACTAACAGGGCATATAGATAATTTAATATTTTATTTTGGAAAAAAAATTGAAATCCAATTTCCAAATGGTCTTTAAAAATGGATTGCAAGAAGAATCTGAACTTCCCTTGTAAGTAATAATAATTATAAGTTATCCATTGGAAATACAATCTGTAGCTTCATTGAAGCTCATTTACTTAAGCAGGCTATGAATTATTCTGGGTTTGTTCATCACCTGACTATCTGGCTAATTCTGTGTAACATTAGCATCCACATCTGTATAATGGAAGTAATAGTACTATGCATCTTTGAAGATGACCCTGGAATTTCAGAATAAAGAGTTTATTAAAGTGCTGGATTTTACTTTGTGGAAACTCTGAAACCTGATTCATTTCAAGTGAATCTCAAAACTGCTGTGGAGTCCAGTGGGAGTAAGATTGGATTATTGCAAAATGCAGGCTTGGAATCAATTATATTTTTATTACCTTTAAAACAATCATCCATTGCATTCCCTCTTAACCTCTTCATTATTGTTTTACACAGGCTAAAAGAGCTAACCCAAGAAGTGACTCTGTCCAAACGTGAACATGAACAGAACATCATGCTTTCCAAAGCAATTACAATTCTCATTCACTCTTTCCATCTCCCTCATGCTTGCTGTGTGTAATGAAGCTGAAAGACAACAAGGGACATGGTCACTGGAGATATTTGTCAAGCCTGTGACTGAAGCTACTGAAGTTCTCTACTAATATGACATGTGAAAACTTGGGTAAGAAGTGCTACAGTTCCAAAGTCAAACATTCAGTTACTAGGAAATAACCAAGTCATATCTTCCAAGGCAGCCTTAGCTCAATTTTCCTATTTATACACTTTATTATATAGTATTTAATTATGTCATCACAGATAAGTTACTGCTGAAATTTCCTCCTAATACCTACTCTGAGCATTTGTGTATCTATATAACCCTCAGAGCTGGGCCTTTATTTCTCCCAGAGAGCATTGACTTAGAACCCAGCAGAGAGAGATTTAATCTAAACTCTTGATTTCCTAAAGTCTCAGAGGCAAAGTCAATCTGGCATGACAGCCCTTAGTGAGGAGAGCTGGGGGGTTGGCCCAGTAAGTAGAAAGTGGAGCCATGTGTCTGTCTGTCCCATCTACTTCTCCCTTATATTTTGCTAGAAGTACAGTGACCAAAGTGATGCTCCAGTGCCTCCCCAGCAATACAGCCCCACCACTTGCTGATTCACCAAAAGCCCCTTGCCCAGCTGGAACAGCCCATCCGTGCTAGCTGAGCTTTGAGGATTTTTCTTTGCTCTAGAGACAGGAAAAATGCAGTGTGGTTTTAAATCTTTTCACAGAGGAAGGGTGTAGAGCAGGTGGGCAAACATGCTAAGGAGGACTTTGGACCCAGGCCATAGCTGGGCAGAGACTGGGAGGTGTCAGGAAACACCTTGCAAAACACTGGGAGTGAGAGCAGACAGCAGCTCTGCAGTTCTCCCTTTTCCTTTCGGCAGTAGCTAATTAGTCTCTGTGTAGGAAACAGGTTTCCAGTGAAAAGCAAAGCCTTGCGCTGGCTGTTACCAAGCAATTATTCATTGCTGTTCTAGCAATTATTGCTGCCTCTGGGACAGCAGCTACTTTCTACTTTGAGAAACACGGGAGATGACTTTCCATTAAGCAGTCAGTCTTGTTTATAGGAAAATGCACAAATAAATAATAGAAATAATCTACCAAGGCAAAATTCAATCTTTTTGATTTTTAAGTAAAAAACCTGACGAAAGTCACTGATGTAGAAAACACTGAAGGTATTTGGCTCTACCTGGGGAAAAATAAAACCTCCAAATACTTGAAAACCTTTTCTGTAAAAGATTTACCTTATGTTTTAAAAAAATGATGATAACCTCTCCAGATAGGTAGAAAAATATCAGTAATCCCAAGTTTGTGGGGGAACAAAGAGCTCGCATAGCTTTTCTTTCAAAAACTTGGTAGAAAAATATCAGTAATCCCAAGTTTGTGGGGGAACAAAGGGCTTGCATAGCTTTTCTTTCAAAAACTTAGTTGCTTTCAAGTGTTCCAGTTGCTGATTATTTCAATAGGAAAGTTTGAAAGGATGAATGTGCCTGTTCGATGCCAAGTGACACTCAAGATGATCCTTGCTGCACGTGCTGGCTCAGGGTTGCTGAAGACCTATGTTTGAAGCCACGTGAACAGCAGCGAGGTTGCACATTCAGTGCCACACAGAGCCATCTGCAGTTTAACAGGAATTTCTTTGTCTGCATATGAGCACTGAACATGCCTAGATCTCCATCACGCTCAGTTTCAGGGTTTCTTGCAGGACACTGATTTATAAAAAGCTGGTTAGAAATAATGAACAGGATCAAATGGAAATGAACGGCGCAGCAGGGAGAGGATCTGTCCTTTTAACAAGCAGTGGCAGTAACAGATGAAGCAAACTGGCCTTCCCTGGCTCCGCAGCTTGGCTGGGGAATTGCTCTCACAAGGGGGCCGAGCCCACAATAGCGTGGAAGCACAATCGCTCATAAAACTGGAAATGTTGCTCTCCTGGAGGGCTTACGTGCACATCGTGCTGCAGAGCCGGGGAAATAACGTGCGCATTTCTCTTTCAGCCGTTCGATGGTGATGGTAGGCTTTTCCAGGAGTTTTGCCGACTTACCGCATAATACTTTCGTAGCCTAGAGCGGGTCAAGGCCGGGAAGGCCGTGGCAGGCTCTGCTCTGCTCGGGAGAGCAAAGACAGCTCTGGTGCTGGCACCGCCCGGGTGGCAGCTCTCCCGGCACACGGGCCTGGGGACGGAGCAGCCGCGAGTGTGTCACTGAGAGATCGGCTGCTCTCGGGGCACGCTCTTTTCATTCCCAGTTTTCTGGGCAGAAAGGCATCCCCAGAAGCCATCTGCCGGGCCCCGCTCCCAGCCCGCCCGGGGTGGAATGGCTCCTGGGGGAAGCATCTGACTCATTTACCCCGGGCTGATAACATATTGCAGATATTTTGCAGGCGGCAGCTGAGCTTTTTGATGCCTTAAAGAGCGTTTTGTTCCTTTTGCCTCCAGTGTACGTGCCGGTTCCTCCATGGTGTTTTTAAGGGCAGAACCTGTCATCCCACAAGTTATTACTTGCTTCAGTACAAAAATAAAAAAAAATCTGCCGTCTCTGGGAGAATTGAGGTGTTGGTCCTTCTGAAGACATCACAAAATAGTTCTTTAAAGGGGTCTTATTTACTAAATAAGCTACTGTTTACTTACGAGTGCATGACCTGCTGTAAGTGTTCATAAAACTTGGGGGTAATGTCTTTAAATCAACTAAAATTACTTTATTGTGGGTCTATTCTATTCTACTACATTTTTATTTTATTTTATTTTATTTTATTTGTATTCTTCAGCTTGCTCTTTTTACTCCACTGTAGCCCTTATAAACACGTTACTGTTAGTATATCAGATTCAAAGCAAAAAAGAAAGACACTCCATTGCTATCTCTTTTCATCCTCCCCTGAGGATGCTGTGATTTAGTCTCTAATCTGGAGGGCACTGTCAGTGGGAACAATGCCAAGTCCTTTTTTTCGTAACAAGTATGAGACTGAAATTGCTCATTAAAATTCTTTCCCACCTTAGTGCGCAGTGTTTGCTGTGGGCTGCGCTGTTGTTTGACTGTCTGTGTCAATACCGCCTGGCCTCTCAGCATCTCTGGCCTGGGAGGGCCTCGTTATCCCTTTCTGACCCTGCCTTGAATACTTGCACGATTGTATTCGGGTGCCTTCCAAGTTTCAGCATCTTCCCTTTATAGATTTAATGGCCTCACTAGTTTTGTCTGCTGCTGATTTTTTCAGCTCATTTATCTTGGTTACATTTAGTTAATTGAGACTAATGTTTTGTTGAAAAATATCTCTCTTGGTCCCCAAGCTGAGCTTTTGAAGTGAATAGATCTGGGTAGAAATTTGCAAATGAGCTATTAATATCATCACTGCAAAGATACTCTCTTCACCCATCGTACCCACATTGGCCTGGAGGGGATTGCTTTTCCTGACTAATAGTCAAACAGTTGCCAGAATCGCTTTCTTCATTCAGTACAGCTGGGACTTTATGTCTGTAAGCCTAATCTACTGCTGAGTGCTATACTAGAGCCAATCTTACTTCTGAAGGTGTGACTGTTTTATATTAGGTTTTATCTCAAAAGAAAGGAAAATTTATATTTTATCTGCAACTATTAATTATAATTAGTGTGAATTCTTATTTGGCTCTTAACTTCAGATATCATGAGATACCGTCTGGGAGCAGGGGGCAGAAGTAGTTACACATACTGAACCAAAACCCCTCTCGTTTGCCTTGCTCAGTAACGTGAAACTGTGATGAGCTCCTTGAGAGATCCCATCACTGCAGCCACAGGCCACCTCCTCAACACAGCTCAGCAACAGGGAAGCACCTGAAGTCTTTTTAGAGTTTGTCTGGCCTCTTGCAGTTTTCTCATGTTTGTCAGCCTGATGTTGCAAAGTGGACAAAGGTGCACCCATTTTTCTGTGTTAGGAGTAGTTCTTGGCACTCTTTCAAAGATGGTGAACCTGGGTTTGTCTCGACTCCAGACTGGTCTGGCTGAGGATGCCTCCACTGCCTCCCTTTCCAGCTTGTCACTGTGACACACAGGCACTCTCCAGCCACTGTGACACACACTGTGCCAGGTCCCTGTGGCCCAGTCACCACAAGGGTTGGTTGCTCAGCTGCTCTACAGCTGCAGCACTCTCTGTACCGCTGGAGAAATGCCATTTGTACCAACTGAAGGTCTTCCTCAAGTATTTAGTGGCCACGTCTTTCACAGCTCCTGGCCATTTTTGTATGCTTAATGATGTGAGTGAATGATTAAAATTCTACTACTAAAAGTAGCTAGATGTTTGGAAAAAGTTTCATCTACATCCCACAGAAGGAAGAAAAATGTCATGATGTTTGGTCTTGCATTTGATTGGGAAACTGGTCAAACTCTCAGAGATACAGATCAAGTTGAAAAACAGATCTAATTTCCTAAAGTTGGAAGAAAACATGAGAGACACCATCTTAAACCAGCAAGTCATTTTATTAGGGGAGAACCGGGAGACAAAGCCAGTCCAGGAAAACAAGCTCTTCCAGGTGTCCGTCCATGCCATCACAGTACTGGTGGGGCAAGCAGGAATGGAGACCTCAGGGAAAGACAAGCTTCTCCCTGGCTGGGAAGCAGAAGGGATGGCAGCATCCTGAGCAGGGGTGACAGATGGTATTTTTTCTGCAAAGTGGGGATAGTAATGTCCCACCACTCAGTTCCCAAGCTGTGTTTCAGTGGACTGCAGCGGTTAGTACCATGCCTGGAGACAGGGAGCCAAACAATCATGAGACTTAATTGCACCTTCAACCACCTCCTGCAAGTGAAAGAAAGTTATGTGAGAGTGACCAGACTGCAAGTGAGTTTTCTGCTCCTCATGCTTATTTCCTTAGAAAAGACACATTAGCTGACAAAGCTGTGAGGCATTTCTAATACATTTATCATGACTTATTATCATGGCTACTTTCTGCAGGATGTTCCCAGCCTCACAGACCACTTAACAGTTACAGCAGCTATCACCAAAATGAGTGCAATATATCTTCAGTCTCTTAGTCTCCTCCAGAATGAATGGGATGCAGAGACCATGGAAGGAGAGGGTTTTTCTCCTGGAGACCCTCATGTACTGTGACAATTTAGCCTGTGCTAAAACTAATCATACAGGTTGTATCATTTAAAGGAATACTACCAGGTAGAAAGGTAAACACATGCTTCAGAGTAAGGCTAGGTTGGGGGGTGAATAAATATCCCTGATACTCAAGGCCATTTAATGCAAAAATGTTAGTTGTGTTACAGAGGGCTTAGATTTGGCAGGATAAAAAGGACCAGCCAGTATTTCTAGATCCCACAGCCAAGCTGATAACAGGTATTTACTCTGTTATTATCCATGGATTATCATCTAGTGACATTAAATTGCTGATAATAATGCTAACCAGTGGCACAGGGTTCAGCAGGAGGGCATCCCAGAGACTACAAGCAGGACTTGTGCTGAGTGGGACAGTTAACATGACACATGCGGGCACAGGTGGAAAGTCTTCAGGAAGGCAAAACACCTTTCTTTCCTTTTGGAAAATGCTTTCTCTGGAAGCACTGCTTTGCCTTAAAGCCAAAAAATTGACTTCATGTTGCTAGGAGGATGTGCTGAATGAACAGGATACAATATTAATACTGAGAAAACTCAGTGTCACTGCTCGCTGGTCTTGCCTTCACAGTCATGGAACAGAGCAATCCCATGAACAACACATGAAAGAAGCTAAATCTCAATATTTCCATAAGGATCTTGTGTTTTGAAATAGATTTGCTTTTTGGTGCCCAAAATTAGACATCACAGAGAATTTTTTAGAAATTGTTGATCAAATTCCAGCTCTGAACATAAAGGCTCCTGGCAATTCAGCCATGGTGAGTATGCACAGCTCTATATTTAGGTATCTGAATGTGAGAACCCTGGCCATGATCTCCAAGCTGACTTCATGAAAGAACACAGAGCTGCTGCAGCTCAGCTCATTCTTGCTATTTTCATGACATTTTGTGCTCCATCGGTGTGTTCCTGATGACTGAAGGAAAACAGCCCAGTTTTACAGGAACCAAAGGAAGGAAATAGCATTTCTTGAATATGTTTTTTGTTTTGTTTTTTATTTTAAGTCTGAACAGAGCACTGCAGCTTTTGGCCTCCACAAGTTCAATCAAATGCTTAAATACTGAAACATTTTCACTCTTGGCTCATCACTTGGGGCTTTCAGCATTGTGTTTGAAAAGAAGTTATTTATGGGTTATCAAGCAACTGGGCTGGGAGAAAGGAATTTGAAGAATGTCCTTGAGTCTTAGGGGAGCTTAGCAGAACAGGAACAACAAAAACTTGTGCCAAACCTTAGTGCCTCTCCAGCCAGGCTGCCCTTTTGCACTTGCTTGCTGCCACAGTGGGATCCACCCCACAATGACATGGGGCCACAGTTCAGTCACTATATCCCTTTAAAGACAGCTCAGGTGCTGTTCTTGAAGGGGAAGGGAGGTTGTAGTTGGGATGGATTCTACACAGGACCAAAATGAACAGTAGAAGGTGTCCCACAAGAGAAAAAAAAGATCAAAACAGAGCCCTGACATTATTTCTTCATACTGGGACATAATAGAAAACTCATTTCTCACCATGGACATGAGCAATGAGCAGATGGAAAGACTGCCTCAGCCACAGGGCAGGCTCATATGCCTCATCCTGACCCTCTTCTGGTGCCTGCTCTCTTCTCCCATTGAGGCAATTTCATCAGGGAGACCCAGAAGATTTTATCCCATCATCGTGGACAGGAAAGCAAGGATGTTCTCCCATTTGAGAGTTGGCTGCATGGACTCCTTGCAGAGCTCTTGTTAGCAAATCTCAGGGGAGTGTCATGCCAGTTTGGGGGTTGTTGATGTCCTGCAGGGCTGCAGGACAAGTCCAACAAACCACTTTCCCTGCCTGCTGATACACTGGGGAAACACTGAGAAAGGGGAGATGCATCTACTGAAAGAGCAGTTCCAGCCCACAAACTGGCATTGAGACAGGACATACGTAGAGTATATCTCAGTTAGAAACCTTCTACCCCCCAAACACTGAGGTTTGCATAAGCTCTCCAAGCTATTCACAGAGCAAATGCTTTGTTATTTTGCCAAAGAAAAGCGGCTGGCATCTGGAGAGGATGACACAGTCTGGGCTGTTGGACAGCAGGGGATGGGACTTAGTAACCTGGCTGGCTGCTCTAGGTCTCTGTTTTTCTCTGCCTTCAAGAACTTCTCTCTCTGTTCCCTGAATAAATCAGCATTTCTGAACTTGCTTATTGTCAAGTGAGGTGTTAAATCCTGCACTGTCTGTATTACAAGCAAAAGTATCATCCTCATCAAAACCAAGTAAATTAGGTTCTCACTGCAGCACAACAACCCAAACTCTGACTTAGACAGTTGGTATTTGTGTTACCTTGGTGTTTTGTGGCTCAGAGGGAAACAGCTACTGTATTAAGCTACTTCTATTGAATCCAGTGTCTCATGCTTTAAAGATGCTTAGCAGTGCCTCAGGGACGCACTTCCCACCTCAAACTCCTCTGTGTCCTGGATAATCACTGGTGGACAGCTAGGAAAAGTAGTAGCTGATGGTAGAAATCAGCTTTCCAATCCCTGAAGTCCTGCTGTAAAGCTGAGGAGATAACAGAGGGCTATGTCAGGAGCTCTACTTATGCTGAAAGTCATCTACTAGAGAATAACAACAGAAGATCTTTCCCCCATCTCCTGCCTGGCCAAAGCCTGATGCCGTGGAAGGACTGTAAATCCAGCACTTGAATTTTGAGTTTGTTTTATGAGCAATGTCACTCTCTCTGAGTAGAATGTGATGAACTAGGAAAATAATTTGAACTCCAGCTGGCTTCCCATGAACCAGGGAGATCACAGAATCATAGCATGGCTTGTGTTGCAAGGGACCCTAAGGATCATGTAGTTCCAACCCCGCTGCTGTGGGCAGGGATGCCTTCCACTATACCAAATTCCTCAGAGCTTCATCCAACCTGGCTTTGAACACTTCCAGGGATGGGGCATCCACAACTTCTCTGGGCAACCTGTTCCAGTGCTTCACAAACTTTACAGTCAAGAATTTCTTCCTAATATCTAATCTAAACCTACTCTCTTTCAGTTTGAAGCCATTGTCCCTTGTCCTGTCACTACATGCCCTTGAAAAAAGTCTCCATCTTTGTTGTAGACTTCCTTCAGGTACTGGAAGGCCACAGCTAGGTCACCCCAAAGCCTTCTCTTATCCAGTCTGAACAAACCCAATTGTCTCAGCCATTCGTCATAGGAGAGATGCTCTATCCCTCTAATCATCTCTGTGGCCTCCTCGGGACTCACTCCAACAAGTCAATGTCCTCCTGTGCTGGGGACCCCAGAGCTGGATGCAGCACTGCAGGTGGGGTTCCTCAACCTTCTGGCCACACTGCTTTTGATGCAGAGATGTATTGGAGAAATTCCGCAAGACTAAGGAAACAGGCAGGCTGTTTCTTTAAGGGCATAAAAAGTATCTGAAAGAACAGATATCCTGACACTATAAGGATGACATTTGCTGTATGACATTACATGAATTTTAAGATAATTAAGTGTGAGGCCTCTGCTTGGCTTTTACACTTCTACATCACAGTGAGGTATTTAAAGAATGTGTAGGTGTGACACTGAGGGACGTGGTTTAGTGGTGGGTTTGGCAGTGTTAGGGTTTAATAGTCGGACTTAATGATCTTAAAGGTATTTTCCAACCTAAAGGATTCCATGACCCTGTGCTTGCTCAGGTTGCTCCTGTGGGACAGGAGGGGCATTGCCAGGGTCCCCACTCTGCACTCACAGCTGACAACATTCATAAGTACTTCCCAGATTTCCTGCCTTAAACTAACCTGAATTTATCACCTGACAAACACGGCAGTGAAGTCTAGTTTTTATCTGTCACAGAGCAGACGGCAGTGGAAATGAAGGTTCATTACTCTCTCTCCAGGACTGTGGTGCTCTCCGTTTCCCCCACAGGTCGCCGACCAACAGACTGGTCGCTCTGTCTTCATAGCTGACAAGGGCTGTTGCAGACACCATCTTGTCACTGTTTTGATCATGTTGAGATGAGGGGGGATGTGGTTTTGAAACCTTGAACGCCCTTCACTCTCTGACTGCTCTGCTGTGCAGCGGCTGCTGTGCAGTGTGAGCTCTTCAATTGTCTCCTGGATGAAATCATCTCATTAGGTGATTTCGAAGAGCTGGATGGAGCAGAGTCACCTGCTTTCTCAGAAGGAGAGTCTCATCAATTTTCCTGGAATTGATAAAGCACATATGAAAGGGAAGTCTGCATCACCTGAAAACCCTACTTTAAAGACATAGCTCCAAGATTTCTTAGTTTGGAGAGCAGTTAAACAGACCAGCCCTTTGCCTCCTTTTCTTCTGCCTCCAGCCCTTTACCAAGAATTTATTTTTTTTTTCAGTCTCTATTATAATTCTAAGCAGCTTAGGGATGTTTACTTGTCACCAATATTTTTATTCTAGTACAGTAAGCCAGTATGGATGCACAGGTATAAATCCCCATGGGGAAATCCCACCTCTGGGATAACAAAGGATTTTTGATTTTTAGTCCACAGTGGTAAAATTAAGAAAAAATGCCTTAATTCTGGAATAAGTCCATGTCTAGAGGAGTATTACCACCATGGCTGTAATGGTTTGCAGTGCCAGATCAGCATATGCTCGTGCAGCTCTTCCACCAAAAAGAGTTGCTGCATAGTTAGATGTGCTGCTCCTGGGAGTCCAGGAAGGCAAATTCCTGTACCTGCCTGTGGATTGGCATGGGTGCAGCACCTGAGAAGAGCAGGTGGGCATCCACATTCCTGTCTGTCCATGTGTTGCACAAAAGCACCATTTCTGAGAACAGATGGAGGCTTGGGACTGGATTGCCTCTGGTAAGAAAGATGATAGCTTTGATGCAGATTTTTCTAATGGGAGTATCTACTGCCTCCAAAAGTGGGGTGATGTTAACAGCTCATTTCATACAGATCATAACCTAGCTATCTAATCTGCCCTGAGATGGTGGCCTGCCCAGTTTTGTGTTTCAGTACCATTCCCCAATCCTCCTTCTGTCCTGTTTAACAAGCAGTATTAGAGCTGTAACTGAAGCTACCAGTGGTGGGGTTATCTTTTTAATGAACACCACAGACTATTTACTCATCTTACAACTGACATTTTTTCATCACAATCCTTTTAAATATAACCTGTACTCTGGGAAGCCAGGCTGGCTTTCTGCAGTGCGTGCACATCAGTAGATGAAAGGTAGAAGGCAGCTTTCAGTTTTTGAGACGATGTAAAGGGCAGACAGACTCTGCTGCTCTCCTCTTTTCCTACTGCATTTGTGGGGTTGGCAGATCAAATTTTTTGGATAGGAAATGTAGCTGGGTAAAGCAGGAGAGAGTATGGGAGTGCAGAATGAAAGTGGCATTCCATGAGGTTTTTTATTGTAATAGAATGTTTAAAATCACAGTTGGTTTAATCCTTTATATTGCTTTCTCTCAAAAGCTGAAGAGTTGCTAGATAGATTATGGAAAACACACTCTCACAAGATGGGTTTCTAAGACATTCTCAGAGCTATTAGAGAAAAATACCCTTTTCTCACAGCACCACAAGTTTAGTGTGCTGTCTTCTCCTGTGATCTTCAGAATGGTTACTATTTAATTATTGATATTTACAACATGGCAGTAGTTAAATGTGGCTGCTCTTCTGCAGGTAATTTTTATATGCCTACATTCAGTTAGGAAAATATTTGTATTATGATGAGTCACAGGAACTGATTTAAAATGCTGCATGTAAACATCTACGCGACCGCTATCTGCAGCCTGAAATTCTTGGCGTAAGCAGCAGGCGCTGACTGAAGTCTGCAGGGTTTAATCCGACTGTTGTTTCCCCTTGCTGACACGCAGGGAACGGTGTGCTTGCTCCTGTCTGTCCTGGTTCGGCAGTAACTGTTCCTGGATCAGTGCAGTGGGAGAGCCGAGGCCGCTCGGTAGCACGCCTGCAGCTGCACCATCCTGCTGCCTTCACTCCATGCTCGTTGCACAAACCCGCTTTGCTTTTGTGCCTTTAGATTTTGGCATCACTTCCCTGAGGGTTTTGCTTGCAGAAAGCTCTCGGCAGCGACAGGAAAAGCACTGCTTTCCTCCTGACAGGCATCCCCAGCCCCGGCCTTCGCTGCTGGGATTTCTCCAGATGCTTGAATCTCCTCTATTATGTGCACGAGCAGAAGACCTAGGGAACAGCAGCTGGAGGCACCGAGGGGTTAAAAAGTGCAGCTGTGTTGCTGTATGGGGCACACCTTTGGGGAAACATCAGAGACAGCAGCTCAGATCCTGTCTCTATTATCAGGCTGCAGGCAGCAGGCGCTGGGGTGAGGATGCTTTTGCCTTCCCTTCTGCCAAAAGCACGCTGGCTCCAGCTGCTGACAGCCAACATTCCTCCAGTGGAGCCCTGCCCATCCAACCAGATGGCAGGTTTAACTTTTAGCAAAAATGTGACCAAGGCACCATTGAAACAATCTCACATTAGGACTCAGCAGGCTGGTGGTCTCTCTAGCAGGCAGGTTTAGTCATGCCAGGGTTTTGCACTGGTGGATGGATGGGGACCCGTTCTCTGAAAGTGCCAGGGGTACCAGTACACGGTGGTTCACTCTCCAGTGGAAGTGGGCTTTCATGCAGAACCTGGTGACCTCTGCCAATCTACTGCCCTGGGGACTGGCTGACTAGGACTGATTGATTCTCCTAGGTCCACCAGCTTTCTCAGCTGGGCACCACTCCCAGGGAAATGATATTTTCCCCAATCAGACTTGACTAATTGTAAGTCTTTGAAAATGGCGCTTCCAAAAAAGAGGGGCTTGCTGAGTGAGTTATTAGTCATCCTTATCTAGGAGGGAAGCGATGGCTGCTGTAACAGCTTCTTTATCTCTGCAGCACCATGTTCTCTGGAGAGGGGGATGTGGGGACGTCAGGTGTGGGGAGTCGCCAGCCACCTTCCTTCAAGGAGAGCAGAGGGCAGAACAATTTGTTTCTAAAGGGCTAGCTCTGCACTCTGCAAATCGTGGCTTTGCTTTTAAAGCTGTTTATTTTTGACAGGTTGTAACTAATGAACCCCCCTGTATTTTTTCCACTGATGTCTGACACAGTTGTTTTTTTTTGGAAAAAGATGAAGCTCAGTGTTTCCCCTGATGGATGACCCAGCTCTGTGTCTGAGAGAGCTTTGCAGCAGACTCTGAATGTCTGGCTGTGGATATTCTTGCTCTACAAAAGTGTGATCCTCTCTGTTTGTGGGCACAACAGGGCCCAGAACCCATTTTGAAGAATGCCATGGTTGAATTCACTTTGGTATGCCCTCTGATGCCTTTCTTCTCAGGTTTTAATATGGTTTCTCACATACTTTCCAAACTTGACTATGTTATGGCTCCTTTTGTGTGGTTATGAGGAAGTCTCCAGAGAGCGTATTGGACATGTTGTATGTTACGCAGATGTCCAGTCTGTTGTTGGGAAATGCCTAGGGCAGTACCAAACCGGTCTTGTTCTAAATAAGAATATGAAAGCATCCCTGTGTCTTCTCTCTTTAATCCTCATATACCTTGAGGAAGAAGAAAACAGCCTTGCTTCGAAGCTCTCTTAGCTTATGCCCCTTTGTTCTCTCCCTCCCACAGCAGCCCCAAGGAACCCCCAGAAAACACTGCCCCCCACAGCTGTTCACTGTAACTGATAGATGTCTTCAGTCAAAGTTTTGGGTTTTGTCTGTGGTTCAGATTCATTGGCATCTCCTATCAATTAGCAAAATACTTGTTCTCCAGAAAAACTGGTAGTGATCTGCCTGTCCGAAGTAACTGAATTGCTGCCAAACTGTCTATCCTGCTCCTCCTTTGCATAATGCACTCTGATACAGGGCCTGTGTAACACAGCAGCACTGTCTAAGAAATGACATTTGGCTTTTGCCTTGACAAGTGTTTGACAGCGTCTCACCACCTTTTCCATTATTTTCCCATTACAAGTTTTGTCCGTAATGAGGCTGAGAATAGAGACTGCTTTGCTCTTATCACAGAGATTGTCACAAATATATTGTCCCCAGCTTCTTGGAAGGACCTAATAGCACCCAGTTTACTGATTAGACTGTGGGACTCTAATGAGCAAATTCCTCTGGTGCAGCAGGAAGATGTGTCTCTGCAAAGCTCTGGCTTCTGCAGGTTGAAGAGCTGATCTGCTGTTTTCATTAGCTCTGCTATCCACACCGGCATTAATGGCTCAGGTTTTGCTCCTTATCTATGACCTTCAGTCCTGTTTGTTAGGACACTTGTGTGATAAAAGAGTGCACCTCCCAGATTGCTGGAATGGCTTGTTTTTCATGAGACATGTATTTGCATACCAAATACATAGTTTTACTTGCAAAAATAAAAATATTTTAAATTTAGTATCTGTCTTGTTTTTAAAATGTTCCAAGCAAACTGTATCAAAAAGTATTCATGACTTCTGTTTTAAAAATTTTGTTTTCTTTCTCCATCAGCAGAATTGACCTCATCTGGGCACACAGAGGGGATGATGTCATTGTCAGGGGCTGACATTAACAAAAGGTTCCTAAAACTGTTACCCTGTATGTTCATTTTCCACTGAAAAAAAAAAAAAGAAAAAAGAAAAAAATGCATTAAAATATTTTAGAAATCAGAGTATCTAATCGGATCCCATCAAGCCCCTTATTACGAGAAAGACATTGAGGTGCTGGAGTGCGTCGAGAGAAGGGCAACAAAGCTGGTAAAGCGTCTGGAGCACAAGTGTGATGAGGAGCAGCTGAGGGAGCTGGCGTTGTTTATCCTGTAGTAAAAGAGGCTCGTAGGGGACCTTATTGCTCTCTGCAATTGCCTGAAAGGAGGTTATAGCAAGCTGGGAGTCAGTCTCTTCTCCCAAGTAATGAGCAATATAAGAGGAAACAGCCTCAAGTTGTTTCAGGTGAGGTTTAGATTGAATATTAGGAAAAATTTCTTCCCTAAAAGGGTTGTCAAGCATCGGAACAGGCTGCCCAGGAAGGCTGTGGAGTCACCTTCTCTGGACATATTTAAATGACATGTAGATGTGGCACTCAGAGACATGGTTTAGTTGTGAGTTTGGCGGTGCTGGGTGAATGGTTGGACTTGATGAACTTAAAGGTCTTTTCCAACCTAAATAATTCTGTGGAAAGTCTTCTAATTCAGAATACACCGCCTACCTACTGATTGTTCTATAGAGCTTTTATTTTTCTATACATTACAAAAGGTTGTGAATAACTGATGATGTAACAAATTTTGCTTCAGGGTGTACTTCTGGTTACAGTCATATATGAAAGGGGTCACAGCTTCTGTTATGGTTTATAAAACAGGACAAAATGTCTAATGGAAAATTTAGATTCTCTTTGCTCAGAATTTAGTCAGGTTAAGAAGTTGTTTAAAAAATACCTTCTTAATTTCTACACATATAAATTTAGAGAGATTTCCCTTTTAATGATAGACCAGAAATGTGTCATCACGGTGACAGCTAGCTAAGTCCCCTGGCTGATACAATACTGTTTGTCAAACAAATGGCAAGGAGAGCAGGTTGCAGTAGTCTCTCCGCCAACAAAATGCCTCCTGCCAGCGCCGTAGGTGGCTGATGGACAGCTCCTTCCAAACTGGGACAGTTATATAATAATAACTCCACTCTGTGTTAGTGATGCTAATGTATGCAAATACTGCTATAATGAATCCAATTAGATTTCTCTGTATACAGAAATATGCCAGACTACCTGTATCTAAGATCATGATAAGCGGAGAGAAGAGGATTTCAGCATTGGAGAGATCACTCCTGTCTCTGCTACTGGAGCAGCTCTGCACAGGACTGGGGTGCTGGTACACTGCAAAACGTCCAGCTCCTGACCAGTCCTGGCAGCTGCAGCAGCTGCCTGGAAAAGAGAGGCACTGCAGCTGAGGGGACTGAGCTGCCCTCGCTCACTCTATCAGGCTGCAGTGGGTTCAGAGGTACAGCTGGTCAAGGCCAACAGAGAAAGAGAGATCTGCAAAGCCTGAGCACCTGCTTTGTATTTTCAGGAGCTCACACTCACTTTTATTACAGAATCATAGAAGAGCCCTGGTTGGAAGCAGCCTTGAAAGATCATCTGGTCCAGCCTTTTGTGGAAAAAGGAGCCTGCTATCTAGCACCCTGAGACTGGCTCACCTTGAAAACCTCCAGAGATGGGGACTCTGCCACATCCTTGGGAAGGTTGTTCCACTGCAAAAAATATCTTTCTTCTAGCAAAGTTAGGTTATTGCTTTCTCTAGTGTTCATGGCAAATCTCTGTCATTTGTTTTGAGTGTTTTCAGTGTATTTCCTAAGCTTGATAGTGAACAGACTCTACTGCGCAAGGAGGCTGGAGGGGAAGCTGCTGGCTCAGTAGTCATGAATGAGACACTTCCAGACATCATGAAAGAGAGGGTGTTATTTATTAAAGAAATTTTACTTCAGGGCCTCCTGAATATTCATTATGTGCTGATTCCTGCTGATCATTGTTTCTGTTGTCTCAATTAATCAACTGATCTTGTGAGGAGTTTTAATCAGCTCCAACATTGCCAGGAACTAGCCCCACTTCAACTGAAGGAAATGTGACTATCAGCAGCTGATGGGACACCCAGCTGCACACTGGGCTGGAAGCTGGATGCTTGGCATGGTGTATAGGCAGACTCTGGGAGAAGGAAAGACCTGTTTGTCAAGGCTCTACATAGTATAACACTCTTCATATAACCCAACCAAAATGGTTTCTAATCAAGCAAGATGGTAAGACCGTTCATACCAGCATGACAGACCCGTTGAGAAGGATGAGCAAGAGAGGCGAGATTGCAGAAGACAACAAAAGAAAAAATTAAAAAGGTAAAATCCCTGGAGGCTGTTTCCATGAGCAGTGACTGTGGACAAGGCAGCGGCACCATGAGCATGGCAACACACAGGTGTTTTTGTGATTGGGGAAAATCTTCTGATTGAATTTTTAGGTCATGCAGTGAAAAGTGAGTAAACCATGCATAGACTTCATATAGCTATATTTACACCACTGGCTGGCCTTGATCCCCAGGGAACCGATTGATTTAAGATCACAAGATTTTTCTCTTTAATATGTTTGTATTCCTTTTTGTTTGTGGATTCACACAATTCATATGCTTAAGTTTTTCCCCTGCAACAACAAGGACCACATCTAGAAGCACCATGCATGTCTGAGTTTGTCCAACTGTTCAAAATTCAGTGAACCTGTGGACAGTGCTTCAGAGAGACAGGACATGCAGCTGCAGCCATCTGGGCAAGGCAGCTGGCTCAGATGTGGTGTCTGTGCAGTTGGTGAGCTGTGGCCATGCTGTGCCATGAAACTGCACAGGCCAAAACAGTTAGGGGGGACTTGGCTTAATGCAGCATGTGCTCCTTTAAATGGGTGCTACAGCAGTGGTTCACATCAAACTCCTGCTCCCCATCCACCCAACACAGACATCAGGCTTCCTCCAAGAGACCTACTAGTTTTCTTGCTCAAATGGAGCACAACATAAATGGGATCAAGTTGCCCGGGTCCAAGCTGCACCGAGCTGCTGGAAATACTCACTGTGATCTCCATAGGTACAGGGGTTTCTGCAGCAATTCCCAGGGGATGCTGGAGCAGTGCCCCTGTACTCCTGCACCCACTGGAGGTTTGCACCCCACCCAGTGATCCTCTCCCAGCAGCTGGTGCTGATGCTGATCTGATGGCCCTGTTTAACAATGAGATTTGCCTTCTTTGCACTGGCAGGGCAGCTCCAGCCTGGTCTCCACCTGGTCTGGCTGCAGGTTTGCAGGGGACAAACTCTCCACCCCACACATCTCATGACATATCTCATCCCAGAAGAGCATCTATTAGGTGGATTGGTTTGTCTTGCAGGGTCAATGGAAATGCATACCTGGCTGCCAGGTACCAGCCAAGGAGGTGAAGTGGCCTCCTTTCATCACCGTGAGTATCAAATGCCCCTTCCAGGGATGACTCCCCTACCAACCACAGTGAGTGCTGGTCACCATCAGTGCTGTTCGCACATCAGCACGGGCAGCTGTGCTGGAGTCTCTAAAGAGCTCTAAAGCTCTTTCTAGGACAGAACTCCCTGTGCCTTCCTGCCTTCAGCCTAGACTGGTGTTTAGGTGCAGCCAGTGGTCATCCCTTGTGCAATCCATTGCAATCCCTATCCATTGCTGCACACATTCTTTTATTACTTTTCATGTTCCCACAATGCATTTTTCTAATGGCTTAATTGTATTATGCATATGCTAAGCATGTGCTAAGTGGGATCCCATCATAAGCAGCTGTAAGTTGACCTGTAAACCCGAGATAAAAGGAAGAAAGTCTAGGAATGCTCTCCATAGAAATGGTGGGCTCACTGTTCTGGATGGAAAAGATGCTAAAGCAAAAGAATTTCTGTAAGGCTTCAGTACTAAATTTCTAATAACAGTCCCAGGAGTGGGAATTATAGCTTTGAGCCCTGCCTTCAAGATCACTCCCTGATAACGGGGCCAGCTTTTTGGCAGGGTAGAAATCTTGCCTGAATTTACCTGAGCTATAAGGAAGCTCCCAAGCCATCTGCAGACAGGAATCTGACCTTGAACACGAGCTCAGATATGGGCTGAATTCCTCCTGTAATAGCTTATCTCTAATATGAAATTATCTGTCTTTTTAAGGCCAGCAGATATACCTACTTGCTGTTTGCAGTCCAGCTTCTTTCTGTTAATCCAGCATATTGGATGTTATGGTTTACCACTCACATCTGACACTCTTTGCCTATAATGCTTTCCTTTTACTTTATTTCCTATTAACCTAAATTATCATGATTGAAGTCAGGCTGAGGCTTGTGATATCATTCAGTCACATTCTTCTATTTCTCTTGCTTTAAGGTACTTCTAGATTACTTACTAAGATTTGACATACCAAGGCCCACAATAATACTGAAATCTACTGAATACTTCAGGTTCTCATGCTGCATTGTCTTCTAATACCAACGTAGCTGTTTCCTGGTTTGTGTGTCCTGCTCAGTGCTCGTGTACCACAGTTGTGTCACCTTAAACTCTGTCAGTTCTTCAAGGGATCACAGAGAGGCACAACACCTAATAGAGCACCTGCCACAAGCCCAAGCACAACACTGCTCCAGCTGTACAGGTGCAGTGATAGGTTTTAGGGTTTTGGAGTATCACTTTTGCCTGTCATGTAACCCTTGATCAAGACTGCCAGATGTTTCAAGCCATCACAGTGGGGGACCTGTTGAGTAGCCTCTAGCTGGTTTTACCTACCTGGCTACCTTCTCTGCTGAAGAAGGTTCCCATTTGAGTAGGAAACACATAAGCTTTAGCAAATCTTGGAATTTGCCTTTTGTCATTAGTGTTGGCACCTAATCCCCGGAAAAACTGGAAAGACAGCGGCAAGAAAGGCAGATTAGCCTCACAAAATTAAGTTTGCAACTTAGTATGTAGTTGTCATTGCATACTGAGGGTTTGTAATAGAATTGTTTAATTGGGATTTATGAATTGCTGATAGACATATTTTCATAACTATTCCAATTACCATCAGTCTGCCAGTATAAATGACTGACCAAGGTACATAGACAGTTGGTATAAAAATCCATCTTATATCCCTTTTATCAGGCTTGACTACACAATTCTGTCCATTTTCCACAGAAAATCAATAACAATATTAGCTGTCTCATTAGTGGCCATCACAGTGTCACTCATACGGCTTCTTTGCAGGGCCAAAACATTGGCTGGCCTATTTTTTTCTTTCACAGGGACCATCTAGAGATCTAGAAATATCAGACATGAGTGAATTGTTCAAATTACATTTGGAAGATTTCTTCAAAAGGAGCACAGCCTGCTTTATGAGGACCTGGGCTAATCTTCTAGGAACTGTTTGGCCGCTCAGCATCTATTTTCAAGCAGAAATAATTTTCTATCTAGAGTCTGGCATTGCAATTCTCTTGAGCTTTTCCAAGGAAATTGATTATAAGAATAAGTACATTAATTTTCCTGTTTTATCTGTTCAATTATCAACTCAGCCCCATTAGCTAAGCCTTCCTATAAACTAAAAAAGACCAGAACAAGCCTTTTTTCTCTATGCCCAGCTGCGCTGTGCAAGGAAGCCTCCAGGTGGGACTGTGCATCCTGAACTTTTCAGTCATTCATATTCCTTGAAGGGGAATTGCCTCCTTCCAGGCCCCGGGGCTGCACAAGCACCATGTCTTGCCACTGACCTTCTTTGCCCTGGTCCATGGTGTCTGTCCTTGGAGGACATCGCTGTGCAGAGGCAGCTGAACCTGCAGCAGCTCGGTATTGCCTGCTCTCGCTGTCAGCAGCTGCTGTTAAGGCAGAATTTGACTTAATTTCAGTGGTGCACTGGGAATGATCAGTGAAGGGCCTGCTCTATGCAGGACTGACCTGCCATGGCTTCACTTGCCATCACTTCACCGGCCTGACCTGGATGTGACTCAGGGTCACTCTGATCTGACTCAGAGAGCTGAGGGGATTTGTATGGAGACAAGAAGATAACAAAGACAAGCAACTGAGAAGGAAACAATTTTCTGGGAGGAACTGTGATTAATAAAATTCTGATTTAAGAATAAAATCAAACAGAAATTACAATTGTTTTGAAAAGGCTCTTTTTCATGATGACACTGCAGTTTTAAACTTGGGTGATTTAAAAGCTCTCAAGAAGGCTGCACTGGGGCTACCAAAGCATGTTGTAATGAGTGGCTCTGCTGGGAGGACCAGTCATGTCCTCGCAAAGGTCACCTTGCTTCTGAGTCACCAACACCTAGGGGGAAACAGGGGACTCAGTCTCCACCTGGTACTGAACACATGGTTAGAAAAGTCAATGTTGAAAGAGCTACAATAAAATATAATTCACATATTGTTGTCAGTTTTTTAAAATGCTTCTGCCTTTCTTGGAGAGCAGGCAGCAGGCAGAGGATGCAGCAAGCCCTTGGCCAAGGTCATCCAGCAAAACATCCTGAGAGGGGACTGGAGCAGAGGAATCATGCCTCACTACCTCAGTCTGATCCCTGCAAGTACCTTCAACCTTCAGCAGGGATGGAGACCTCAAACTACACCAACTCTTCGAATTTCCCTGACACAATGTTCCTCCACACCACCAACATATCTTAACTCCAAATGCTCAAATCTTTTTTCATTTTCTTGCTCCTTTATGTGTAGATAGCATCACCGTACAGGGTGGTTTTCATTGTGTTTATCTGACACCGTTTGATCTGTGTAAGTTTGTTTTATATCCCTCAAGTAAAACACTGCTTTCCAAGGCCAGAGCAGCTTTTTGCCATTTATCACCTTGCTCTTTTATAAACAGACTCTGTGTTAGTGATAAGTAGAGTAGAATCAGCACAGAAGAAACATCTATTTTTATGAGAGATGAGTCCGATATCCCTCTGTACAGAGTCATTGGAAAATCCAGGAGTCCTTGTCCCAGTGCAGAGATGTGCTGTGTTCACATTTAATCTCCAAATGCTTCCACCTTGTGCTGCCTCTCAGTGATTCTGATGCTTCTGACCTACCCATGAGTGTGCAAACTGCTAGAGCTGTTAAATAACTGCTGGGTTTTTCACCCCATGCAGATGGGTATCTGTGGTGACCAAAATATTTCCTAGGACTATAAGGCTATGCTTTTTTTTTGCATCTGTCAGACAAGGACAAAGTTGTCAAGATTACTCCGGCTACTGAATAAGAAGGGCTCCCTGAGTCACTCCCTTTTCCTCTTCCCCAGGAGCTCATAAGCAGAAATTACATGAAATCTAAAGATTTCTTAGGGAAACAAACACCAGGAACATCTCACTTTCCTGTTTGCCACTCCAGCTGCTCTCCATAACCATCCTTTCAAGAGATACGGACTCTGCAGAAGAGTCTTGGTGTGCATGACTTCTGCAAGGACAGCAGAGCTGGAGGAGACTGAAACTCCCTGGAAGGGGTATGGAGAAGCAGGACATATGTGTGGCCATCTCACAGCTGCACTGTTCTTACTGCTATGCAGATGCTTTGGGATGCTGGTGGTGGCCTTGTTTGCCTTGTTCCTGCCCTGTCCTTGGGAAGAAAAGAGATAAGCCCTGTTTAATTGGAGCAGGAGGAAGGGGTAGGGTGTTGTGAAGGGAAACTCACTGACTGGAGTGCAGTGAACAGGAGTAACCAGAGAAGGAAAGTCATTATGGTTTACAGTTTACAGACCAGGCAGTAATTTGTAAAGCATCTGTATATCCTTCAGTGCCAAGATGCCAGGCAAATGGGACATCCAGTCAAGACATTAGGAAGGCAAGATACGTAGTTTTGGTAATCTCATTTAATAACAGTAACAACCTCCATTTCATCCTAAGAGCTCTGAGGATAATCCTGCTGTTTTATTTCTGAGCATTCTTGAGTGTGACTTTTAAAATCTCTTTGACTAATTCGCTGCCTTCTATTTTGGGAAAGCCTTGAGAGGTGCTGCTAATGAAGACAAATGAAGGAAAAGGAACTTGACCCCAGAGTATGAAATTTTACTCATTAACTTGAGCTTCCAGTTGGCTGATTGATATTATTTGGATGTAGATGGGGTAATTAATGACAGGAAATAATGCAGCAGGATATGAGTCGTGCAGAATGCACTTCAGTAAATCTACCTCTTATTATGTCTCAATTTATTTATATGCATTGTATTTGTTATGCCACTGCCTGATGTAGTTACCACCTTCATTCAGAATTTCCTTAACTCAATTGTTTTCTTCATCCTTTTATGCTATTTTGGGAATTTTTTGTTTAGCTTTCTGTATGTAACAATTTCCCAATCTGTTTTTAGTAACATGAGGATGCATTTTCATGGTCATAAGGAACATTTCAGCATGTGAAACACTTCTTACAATAGGAATTGCCATTGAGATGAACTATACTTCCTTCCTACTTCACTGGAAAGGCTATTGGGATTGCCAGTAAATTAATGGTCACAAATGTCCTATGTACTCTCACTTACATTATTTCCCTGTCCCAGAAGGAAATGAACTAAATATGAAATTTTTTACATTTTTTGGGGTGGGTGGAGGGTGAAAGGCTATGTCAGAATTTTTTTAATGTCATGTCCTCCTGGGAAGGAAATTGTTTTATGGTTTGAACTGAAGGATCTTAAACCAGTAAGATATCACTGTGCTTTTGATTTAGCTTCTTGACGTGTGAACAATATATATCACCAAAGGAAAAGATGAGCTTAAAATACTAAGTGATGTGAAATGACCCTGGAAAGGTTCTGTAAGTGTTTATGCATGTGAATAATTTTACACAAACTTTCTGGTGTGATAAGAGAATATACTCAAGAAAAGTTATTGACCTGAATATTTGTTTGAAGGAAAAGGCTGTTGCTAAGAATATTTTTACCCAGGTTTCTCAAAGAACACTATGTTTTCTATGTTTGTCTGTCCACCCGTCTTTTGCCACCCCAAAGTCCTTTGAATCCTTTGACATAAACCTCGTACTTACACTTGAGGTCGTATAATGAAACCCTTTACATAATGCATAGCCCATAAAATAAAAACACTTGAACAAAAATAACATATTTTTATTCAAGATGCAAAGCAGCAGATGGAAGACAGTGCCGAGATAGATTAAGAATCTGAAATTAAGAATTAATGCCTATGTAAGCGGAGCTAGTATGGTCAAAGGCACAGATTCCTGGGAGGCAGATAAAAATGGGAGTTACAGTTTGGGGTTACACGGCAGTTGTCTGTGTGTACCTCTCTAGATCAAGGGGGTTGAGACCGTTTATCTGTGAGTTAAAGAGGGGAAAATGACCTCACGGGTCCTGCAAGGAAGAACATTCAGATGAGCAATTATCAGACAATAGCTGGCCCTCTGGAATTTCCTCTAGTAACAATAACTTGATTGCTTGCATATTCTCACAGGCATTAAAAAAAGAGGGTGGGGAGAATCAGGTACTCCATCAACTTCGGTAGTCTTCATGATTTTATTTGGAATATGTTGACATAAAATATTGGAAGTGGTGTTATGGAGTTGCATTCCTACTGAGGGTGACTGTGTTGTGACTGTGTTGTTTTTAGATTACAAAAGTACCTTTCTCCAATCCCAGACTGCTCTATCCTGTTCACTTCAAATATGAACATCCAAATGTCCACGAATGATGAGCATCCTCCCTGATATAAAACTGAGACTTTTACTGCTGAAGACACCCAGTGTTGTCTGCAGGGTCTTTGCTGCATACAGTGATTTATAGTTATCAGTGTCCTGGACCTAGACGTGGCATTCACTTGTTATTTTGGATCACTATGCAGAGAAAGTAGTGCAGGGTTTGTATTTCACTCCAGGGCTGTCTGCATTCCTCACTTTTTATAAATGAAACACATTAGGAAGAAAAATCTCTCTTTAAAATGGCTTCATTTATTGGAACATGCTTGGAATAATTCAGGTATAGGCTCAGTAAGGAATCTTTAAGTGATCTTATTATTTAGTCTGCTTCAAAGAGCTAATAACACCTTTAAAGTTCGTAATAAAATACTGTAATAATGAATATTACTCTGTGTGGGCTATTTTTATGAGATAATAACAATCTGAAGTGAAAGATCATCTTGCTGTAAATATGTCATATAACCAGGAGAAAAAAAAAGCTCTCAACCTCTCCAGTGAGAACTGCAGAAAGGAAAAAGCAGGCTTCTATCATTCAGAATTTACTGAAAACATGAAGAATGTTTATTTGAAATGAGAGGAATGGCCGGCCAGCTGGCAGCCTACCGAAAGTCTGTGTGTCTCCTCTCAGCAGATGGTGCACACAGAACCCAAACACAAAGCCTCCTCCTTTTGTCTGAGGTGCTTTAAAACTGTGCTTCAAGGCAGAACTCTGGCCTGCTGTGCGGCCACTGCCACTACTCTGAGGGGACTAGTGAGGGTAGGAAGTGTTTTAAGATGAGTAAGAGACCATTAACTACAAAACATTTTATTGTTTTCCTGTTGAAATAAGCCTAGAGTTGATCTTTTTGTCCTGGCTCTTCCCCACAACTGCTCTGCTGTGATCTGCCCACATTCATTCTCTGTAACTCAAATTCATACCATCTCCTTTGAATCAGAATTTTTCTTTTACTTTTCTCCACTTCTCTCCAGTGATTATTTATGAAGTAAATTATGCACATTACAGCTTATACAAAAATAATAAATGTTCTGGGATGATTACTGCGGTAAACTGTCTTGGTAATAAGCCCTGAAAATTGAAGGGATTATGCCAAAACATTTCACAGTATAGGCACAACAACCTGGGAGTTCCAAATGCCCATGACTAATCATTGATCTCATTTGCTGATCTGACTGTGGATGTAAAGACAATTGTCTGTGGCATTTCTGACTTTTTGTCAGAAACCTTAGAACCGTCGTTGTTAATTGGTCATTTTGAAGGGTGGGATTAGCTGGCTGCCAGTTCTTCTAGTGAGAAAATACCTGCTACCAGTCTGACCTTATCACTCCCCAGCAGGCGTTGTCTGCCCAAGGCACCCGAGCCGGCACAGGTCAGACAGTGATTTCCCCAGCACCGAAGCCACGGCTCTGCCATTGGCACGGCACTCACTTTCAAACCGGGAGGAGGTAGCGGAGCTCCCCCTAATGTTGTTTCTATATCCTGCATCCCCCGGGCTGCCGCTCTCGCTCCCTGCCGGGTCGGGGACCAGGTGGGCGCTGCTCCGGGTGCCAACCCTGCCCGCAGAGCCCTCTCGCCTCTCTTGGGAGGGATGCTCAGGGTACTGTGCCCGAACGAAGAGCCTTGGTTAGGCCATCCCAAAGGTGTTTGCTGCTTCCACTCTTACGACTGGGCCACATTAGTTTAATCGTAGAATGATAGAGTGGTTTGGGTTGGAAGGGACCTTTCAAAGGCCACTTAGTCCAAACCCCCTGCCATAGGCAGAGACACTTTCAACTAAGTCAGGTTTCTCGGAGCCCCATCCAACTTGACCTTGAGCATTTCCAGTGTTGGGGCATCCACCACATCTCTGAGCAATTAATTATTAATTCATTGATTAATAATGACTATTCTTGCTCTTAAGCCTGCTAGGAAAAGCTTTTTGTAGCTAAGCAGGTTGATAACTCTAAAGTAGGAACAAAGTGAAAACTAAATTTCTAGCCTATTTTTAAGGATTAACGAAATATTCCATTCACTGACATGTCAGACAATTGTTCTTTACTACTGCAGGTCCCAGGGTATTTGCTCTGGAAGAATCATTCAGTTGCTCTGTTAGTCACTAAATACAGCTTTATGTAACAGTTCTTCATCAGCCTTGAGGATCTCAGGCATGATGGCTGGGTTTATTATAACCACAGATTCCCATAGCAGATCCTTGGAATATGTAGTAAAGAGAGCCTTTTCCCCCCCTTCTTTTTAAACCTCCTTCCACAAGAAGAAATGGAGAGTGTTGCTGTTTATAAAGCGTAAAATCCACTGCATTTTATACATAGTCAAGCATCTCATTGCTTAAGCCCAATGAAGATCTCTGAAGCACACAAGCCTTTCACAGATAATCTTACGAAATATCAATAGGTAAGGGTTGTCACCTGGAATATTCCTGTTTCCATTCAGAGGTCCAGAAGCCTGCAAAAGTCTGTAAGCTGTATATAGCACAGGTGCATTTAAGAAATTAGTGTGAGTTGGAGAGAGCAGCATTGTGGATCAGATGAATGACCTGAGTTAAGCTGCCTGGTGGCTGAGCTTGAACTGAAATATTGTCATGTGGTGCAAAATATTGCAGAGATTTTATGAAAAGATGTAAAAAAATGGCTCAGAACAGGAGCCCTGTACAACAGGTTAACGCCACTGCAACATCACAGCCCCACACAGGTAAAGGTAGCTGGAATAGGCACGAGGATAAAAAATACACACACCCCACCTGAGTTCTGACCTTGGCACCACACCTGAATACCCTCAAAAATGGTGTAAACAGGGCAGGTACAGCATCTAAAGCCTGAAGCATTGCCTAGTGCCCATCATTCAGGCATAGTGCATTGGCAAAAACCAAGAGGTGAAATAAAACTGCTGGGGGAACTGCAGGTCAGTGTGTCAGCTTTGGCTGGCTGTTGGCAGGTTGATACACACTGAGAATGAATGTTATCAGGCCTGTTGTCAGGCCTGCAATCCACCTACCAGGACAAAGCATTCCCAGCTGTTGAAAGAGCACAACAACATGGATGCTAATCTTAGCATTAATAGATTGAGAAAATACAGAATCATAGAATCATTTAGGTTGGAAAAGACCTTTAAGATCACCAAGTCAAACCATTTACCCAACACTGGCAAAGTCACCACTAAACCATGTCCCTATGTGCCATGTCTACATGATTTTAAATACATTCAGGGATAGTTGCTCAACCACTTCCCTGGGCAGCCTGTTCCAGTGCTGGACTACCCTTTTGGTGAAGAAAGTTTTTTCTTGTTTCCAATACATAAACCTCCCTTGGAACAACTTAAGGCTGTTTCTTCTTCCCCTATTGCTTATTACTTGGGAGAAGAGACCAACCCTCACCTGGCTACAACCTCCTTTCAGGCAGTTGCAGAGAGCAATAAGGTCACCCATGAGCCTCCTTTGCTCCAGGCTAAACACCCCCAGCTCCCTCAGCTGCTTCTCATCAGACTTGTGCTTCAGCCCTTTCACCAGCTTTGTTGCCCTTCTCTGGACACATTCCAGCACCTCAACATCCTTCTTGGAGTGAGGGGCCCGAAACTGAACCCAAATTACACAGGGGGACAGTCACTGCCTTAGTTCTGCTGGCCACATTATTTCTGACACCGGCCAGGATGTCACTGGCCTTCTTGGCCACCTGGGCACACTCTGGTTCATGTTCAGCTGCTATCAACCAGCAACCCAGATCTTTTTTGACTGGGCAGTTTTCCAGCCACTCTTCTCCAAGCCTGGAGCAGTGCAGGGGGTTGGTTTGAACCTAGTGCAGGATCCAGCACTTTGGCTTGTTGAACTTTGTATCAGTGGCCTTGGCCATTGATCCAGCCTGGATCCCCCTGCAGAGCTCTCCTTCCCTCCAGAAGATCAACCCTCCCACCCAACTTGGTGTGTCTGTAAACTGCCTGAGGGTGCCCTTGACCCCCTCGTCCAAATAACTGATAAAGATATTAAACAGAACTGGCCCCAACACTGAGCCCCAGGAAACACCACTGGTGACCACCAGCTGGATGTAACTCCATTCACTAACACTCTCTGGGCTTGGCCATCCAGACAGTTTTCTACCCACTGAACAGAGCATCCAGCCAAGCCATGAGCAGCCAGCTTCTCCAGGAGAATGTTGGAAACTATGCCAAAGGCTTCACTAAAATTCAGGTAGACACATTCACAGCCTATGTAAGACTGTTTGAACCACTGAAAGAAAGGGAACAGACAAGATTTACAAAGACTTTTTTGACTTTGTATGACTTAGGATGAAAACCTAAGCCGAAGCCAGAGACAAAGGAATCTTGAGTGCAAGAAGTGGTGTTGCTTATTCTCTTAGACTTACCTATCATACAAGTAGTGTTTCAGCATTTATAGTTTTCCCAGATTAATGTCTAAACTAACTTTAAGAAGTAGAAGAGATTCTCTGGTGAGATTTGTAATAAACATAAGGGCAAAAGTTTCACATTGCGACCTTAACACACTGTGTGTGTCTGTGCATGTCTGTGGATGGACACTCACCTCTGATAGCTCTTACCTATCACCCCGAGCAAATTCTCACCATTCATTTTACTGTGTTGCCCTTTAGGGTATCCCCATTTTCTACGATATTGTTAGAAGCCACAAAGTTGTTGTAGGGAATTTACAGGTTTAGCATTAGTTGCAACCTTTATCACAAGAAAAAGTTGTACAGGAGTCTCAGAAAAAACTACTGTAGGCAGCCAGCATCTCATTAGAGAAAAAAATCTGGCCAAGTGTGGATTTTTTTATGGAGAAGTTTGAGCACTTTGCTCTGAGAATAGATGCAAAAGCTGTGAATAAAACAAGGGGTAAAATAACTGCTATAAAATCTTCTCTTGCAAGCATTACACCAGGGATCCCAGATATTACTTTTCCCTATGCTTATATTTTTCATCTGACAGAGTTTTTTTCAATGTGATCTAATGCTGCAAATCCTGAAAGGTCACTGGTTGTAGGTGGATTTATAACCTTCTGTTATTTCAAATAGAAATACAGCACTGAACTTTGTATGTTTGGATCTTTTATATGTCTTCTGGAAATTCTAGAAATCAAATAGTGATGGATAACACAAACCCTGTAATTAACCCCTGCTATTTTAGGGAGCAAGAAAACTGCTAGTGAAAATGAGATGAGCTTCTTAGAACTAAAATCCTGCTGACTAGAGGAATTGACAGTGAAACCAAGGGTACCCTCAGCCCAAAGACACTGCTAAGAGGATTAAAAGCAACATACCCTGTGCTGCAAGGGTGACAGAGAGTGAAGCAAGTACGTGCTACATGATATCAGAATTTTTTCAAATGTTTCTATATGTATTAACAAGCATCACACTTACGTTTAGATCATATATAAACTACAGAGCTGAGCTCTGAGACTTCCTCTCCAATACAGAATATAACATTTACTGGGGAATGAGCAGACTAAGGAGAGGCAAATATGCTTCTCTTCAGTAAAACAGGGTTAGTGTGCTGGTACGAGTAATCTGGCAGGGAGAGAGATCCTGAGGGACCTAGGGAGAGAGCACAAGAATGGTCAGAGTTCTAGAAAATATGACCCAAGAAAAAAAGATTGAAGTCCCTGTGGTAGATCAATCCAGAGAAGGGACAGCTGAAAGTAGATGGGTGCAAAATATAAATGGTACCTGCAAAGAGGAAGGAATGAATATTTCACCATGTCCACTGTGTTGGCACAGGAAAAATAGGCTGACATTGCAACAGCGATAAGAGAGGACAGGGAGCAAGGTTACTGGGGCAGGTGTCAGATTGCTTGGGAAGGCTGTGGAAACTCCAGCACTAAGGAATGTTGAGAAAATTTTTAATCCTAGAACAGGAAGCATGCTTTCAGGTGCATTTTAGTGGCAAAAGTGAGTGACTGAGAACAGCAGGGTAAGGTTTTAGGGAAATGATGATTTTCAAAACTGCCAGAAAAAGAGATAACCTGAGTGCCAAAACCTCTGGGCTAGACAAAATTGATTGGCACTGAATCCAAGGATGAATAAGAATTCTTAGGGCATAAATCTTTTTTCAGTGCTCTAAATCACCAGGATCTAGAGAGCTGTGTGCTAATTTTAACAGTCTTTGCAATCTGGTATTCTCTAATGTTGAAAGAAAACTTCCTATGAAACAGAACTAGCTAACGGGGCTCTTCTGCCTCTGGGATAAAAAGGAAGGGAGACGCAGTACAGAGAAGATTAAAAATGATGTGGGGAAAGCCATGAAAGCACCAGGAGACACAGCTGAAGACAAGACTATGCAAATGCAGACCAGATGTAAAATGAAAAGCTGGGTCATGAAAGATGACAGGTGTTGCACAGAGATTAATAGTTGCTGTGAAAATTGAGAGTGGCCACTGCCTCTAAAAAAAAGAAAATGGGAAAAAAGAATTAAAACCCCCAAAGCTTGCAAAGTTGTAGAGGAAATAGCAGGGTGCTGGTAAATTCTAAAAATATGGGAAATGAAAATGAAATGGCATGGAAAGAAAGCCAAGGGAGAAGATAACCAGAGAAAGGCAATTGATAGAGCAGTGAAAGAACTAGGAGATTTAAAACCTTTACTATCAAGTATTATCACGTCGCAGTAAAAAGTGCCATTACCAGGGTGCTGCCAGTAGAATTAAGAGCAGAAAAAGAGAAGGGAGATAGCAAAGATGGAAGAGAACCAGGGATTTACAGACACTTTGAAGGAGAGAGTGTTCAGATGACAAGAAATGGAAGATGGTAAGAGGTGGTCTACAGGCAAAACTGAATGCAGGAAAGAGATCAGAGACAACATCCAAGGGCTGGCTGCAAGTAAGGATGCAGAGCATGGGGGAGGAGAGAGAGGGGGAGAGACAGAGAGAGACACAGAGAGAGCAAGCTGGTTTAGAGAGGAGTGGCTGAGTTTGAAATGGCTGAATCTATGGAGTGAAAATAAGAAAGAAAAGAGCTAAGTCAGATGAGAGTTGTAGGCTATGTCTCAAACTGTGAAACGGCCTCAAGATCCTTCAGGGGCTGAGTGGCCCAGTGCAGATTGCACCTATAGGGCTAAATGCTTTCAGACCACTGAACAGGGTGCCTGTGTCAGAAAGTCTGTTGGAAATGTTCCCAGGTTGGCATTAATGCCTGAACACTGCCAGGTAAGTGGTGCTGGGCAAGGCCAGTAGCCTCCAAAGGTCTGGGTGCTGCTCAGGACTGTGTCCTTGCTCCTTCTGTCACAGATGACCTACACAGGGGCAAGAAGTTCAAGGGATAGGGAAGACTGAGGGTCTATGGAGGGTTCTCTACCACTGGTACTGATGGGACTATGGAAATTTTTGGCGTTGTCATCAAAAATAAGGTGGTTCAAGACAGAAAATATTAAGTAGCTGAGTGGGATCATGAGTTAAAATCCTGTTCAGGTAAATACAGCATCATCATTCCACTGCCAGAAACAAAGGTAATGATTTCAGCTGACAGGAAGATGCAGAATTGAGTCCAACTGGCATAAATGTAAAATGTATGCATAATGCATATTCCTGGAGTGGCAAAAATGAAAATAGACTTGGTATCATTCCACTTTGATAAACATGAAGCTTATCTTCTGTTGCAATAGGAATTTATCAAGTCTGATGGCCTAGAGCAAAGTGACAGGTGAACATCTGCAGCGTAGTGAAGAGCAGTGGAAAGCACAGCAGAGGTGGCTGGCGGATACACACCTTTGTGGAGCTCACAGAGTGCAGAAAAAATAACAGTTCTGCAAACTTCAAAACAGAGTGTGTGCCCTGGAGCTCAGCTGACTCAGCCCTTACCTCTCAGCACTGCGGTCTTTGTTAAAGCTGACAGGCCCTACTCCTGGACATAACTGGAACTCTGAAAGAGCTCGTTCACCCACCTTGTCCACCTGCTCCTTCCCAGCTGTGTGAGCCACATGCACCTTCCTCTTCTCGTCCTTGCAAACACTGGCTGTGACACTGCCTCAGCCAAGCAACAGAGTCTCTCAGGGTCAAAAAATATAGATGGGATAAGGGGTTTGGAGTGGAAAAGGAACGTGGTTAGGACAATGTCATAGGGTTCAAAGAGTGTGGATGTGTGTGTGTGTGTGTGTACACACATAGTTGAATACAGTTGAAGAGTGCAATGGAACAGACAAAAGCAGAGAACTTAACTAGTATTGGAGAATCAGGGCTATTAAACAGAACATGAAGGTAAGAGAAGGAAAGGGAATTTCCCCTCAGTTTTGGACTATTCTTGCGGCATTTGATAGTTTAATGGATCTACCCATTGTGCTTGGTATGTGGCATTTCACTAGTACAAAAGCATTGTCATTCACAGCAAAGAAAAAGGCAGCAGGAGACACAACTGGAACACTCTTTCCAGACACTAAGGCTGCAACTGTATCACACTGTGTGGTGTTACCTCCCCATTTGACAGTGCTTGGGTTTTGGGCAGACCTTGGTGAAACCGTGCCGTGACTACTCAATTTTCTGCTTGGGTCCAGGGTGGGGTTGTTGGGATATACAATCCTAAAAGATGGGTCCCATGGAAAGTGGAAGTCAGGTAGCCCTGACACTGGGACACTGTGAGCTGCAGAGAGGGGTTAAGATGGGCTTTAAGCAGATGGTGTGAATTTCACCCAAGAGTTCTATCAAAATGACAAGAGAAAGTTTTTCATTTGGGAAAGGAGAGTCCTACTGCCTGGAATCACAGAGATGGTGGGACCTGGGCCAGGTGCTGGCCACCGAGTTTTCTATTTTTGTGTAGCATAAGCTGCAATACCGTGCAGGCTCTGAAGGAACATTTCCTTCTCCTTTCCATCTTTAATGGCTTTAATGGAGCCCTAAAGCCAGCTTGTCTTCATTCTTCAGGCTTTGTTTGTTGTGATTGTTTCTATATGGACCTTGTGGAGATTTAAGAGCCAAAGTTAAAGAGTGTTTTTTCTAGAGTCAGGAGGAAAGCTATTACAGTTGACTTTAGCTTTAGGGAAAGAATGAAATCACCAAATATCACAGCTGATTTTTATAGAGAAATATTTCTACACAAACTAATTGAGCATGTTTAATTTTAAAAAAGAGCATTAAACCCCCTTAACTACAATATTTCTGTCTTAAATAAAATTACAGAAAGTCAAATGAAATGGCTGGAAGAGGGAAAAATTATCTAGTCTTGTATTTGATTTCCCTGACTGCTTCTTGTTGGCTCACTGAGCACATTCACTTTTTCATCAAAATGGTCACCAGAATTTTGTTCTGCTCTGTTTGTTGCAGAGCATCACAGACACTGCAGATCTTAGGAAAAATCTATTCTCCCTCTTTCTCTCAATGTGTTAAACTTCCATCTTGTAAAATGAACGAACCTAGCAATTTGGTATTAAAATAAACCTCTATACAAGTCATTTTTACAGCAGGAACAAAATTTAGGCAATGAATGCTGATACGCCCACACAAATACACATACATGCACACACTCCCACACACAGCCATCCGAAGTGAAGACTCAGTTCCAGCCTCTGTGTAAGTTTGATCTGGGTTGTGCTCATTTCAGATGTGGAAATCTGTAGGTTTTACGGAAAATGCCTTAGAACACTGTGCAGGGCAGTGATAACACATTTGCAGAAGGGCAGTATAAATAGCAGATCTGAGATAAGATGGCTGATAAGTTCTGGCTTATCAAACAGAAGATGTCTCTCCTGTTTGTGAAAGAGAGCAGATGATTTACACAACTTTTAACATAGTTCTTTGAGATCTGTGAGGGAAAAAAGTAAAATGCTGTGAATTGCCCAAGTCTAGAGAGTCCAAGTCTCACTTTCCAATATGATTTTTAACTAAAACATTGTGATTCAAAAGAATCACCAGCACATAGGCTGCTTACACTTGCTGAAATTATTAGCTGCAAATGATTGATTGCAAGAGCAAAGCTGAAGGTTATGTATCTTCTAATCACAGCAGGATAAAACCAGAAGATATTCTCTTGCAAGTAAGTGAAAAAAAGAGATTGACCTGAATTGTCCTCAGCAGAGTTGGATGTGCAGGGAGCTCGGTTTCCACAGATCCTGTCCAGCACATGGGATGGATTCTCCCTCCTCTCAACGTATCCAACTTCCATTTTGTACCTGAGCTGTCTATTATCCAGCTGCTGTTTCAATCTATGTAACATGCACTAAGGGAGGACAGAGTGAGGGACTTAGGATTTACAGTGTCAAAAGCTACATTATCTATATCTTGCACTCTCTGTCATTAAATGGTTGCAAGGGACACCATCAGTCCAGTGCAGGACTTGCTGGTGTCTCTCTTTGGCCAGTGTAGGCTAAAATACTGACTCTGGCAAAATCTGTGAGTGGTTTACTATTGATTGCAGTGTAGATGGATCTTAGCCTTTGCATTTATTTGAAAATGAAGGTGGAGTTTACACAGACCAACTGAAAAAAAAAAAAAAAGGTAGATTTTGAATAGGGAAGAGCACTAATAACTGCACTTGCAAAAATATGTCCTTGGATTATCTTACTACCACCGGTCAATGTGTTTTTACCTCTCTGAAAGCTGTCATTTGTGTTTGAATGGATTACCTAGAGCTGTCTGGTTTCTCTTGCAGCTGTTGAAAGTCTATTTTTATGAAGAACTCCATGTCATTATGTAGGTTACCCAGAATCAGTAAATTTACTGTATCTAAGTAAAGGAGAAGGAAAATTATGCTTGGTAAAAGTATTGTATGACTATGAAAGCTGGCAGAGTGCCTTTCACACTAGGTAGAGCAGCATAGGAGACAGGATTGCAAGTCCTCTTGCAAGTCCCATTACTTATATTTTGCTACAGACACAGTGGTCTATTACTTACACTCTTGGAAAAGGACACACTGATGTGGTTTCCTTGCCTTTAGTCATTTGGTGCAGCTGAGTCAGGAAAGACACTGGTTTAACAAGTGACCTAGCTGGTAATTCTCTTTCTGGAGCACAGTGGGGATCAAGAAGCATATGGATTCTCAGGAGAGATGGTGCCTACATTTAGCCTACATTGCCAAAAGAGAGGCACCCTTAAGTCCTGCACTGGACTGATCCTGTCCCTTGCAATCATTTAATGCAAGAGGGTGGAAGGTATGGATAAGATAGCTCTCACCACTGTAAGTCCCAAGTCCTCCACTCTGCCCTGCCTTGATGCATGTTACTTGATTGAAACAACAGCTGGATAATACTGTAGACAGCTCAGGTATACCCATGCTACACTGCTGGATAGAATTTGTGGAAAATAGGCACCCTTCACAGATTATGATTTGTATTAAACAAACATCAACAGTCTGTTATCTGAACACTGAACATGACCAAATATGTCTGTGAAGCTATAACTTAAGATATAAGCTTTGTTTTGATTTTACTGTTTGAATTGCCGTAGAAAAGGAATTGAGAAAAACAATGCAGAAACTGAACCACTGACTATAATATGTCTTAGGGAGAGGAATTGCAGAATGAGGTTAGGTGTAGGAAGTTAGTTATCCTTCTTTTCTATTGCTGCCAAATTTGATTTTTTTGTTTTGTTTTATTTGTGTTTTCATTTTTGTTTTTGTTTTTTTTCCCCTCATGGGAAATCATAACTCATTCTAGAGAAGGTAAATTGAAATGCTCCTCTGAAATAGCTTTCCTCTTGACAATAATGGCTGAATTCTCCCTCTATCTCATCAGCATTAGCTTCCGATCTTTACTGAAGCCACCAGTTTGTAGAACCAGTGAGGAACAAGCACTTTCTCCTGAGTGTCATCCTTGCTCACTTGAACCACAGATTCAAGTGTCTCCAATTTACAGAAAGGTACAGAAATTCCCTTCTGCTCTTGAGCTGACATTCATTTTGAAGATAATTCTAGGAGAATGCTGGATTGGCTGAAGAGATTTCTTCATCTGTAGGGACTTTTTTCTGAGTTCAAAGAGCAAAAGCTCTTAGGCCCACAAGACCCCTTCACCATTTGTTTGCCCGATGTAGCTCTGTGCATCGTTATTCACCACAGGTCCTGGTGACCAGTGATCCACTTCAGGAAATACGAACGCCACAGTGGCAAATAAAGGACATCATTGATGACTCTCAGTGGAGACCTGAAAGTATATTTGTCAGTCTGCTCCTACCCATTGTCTGCCTTATTTCTTCATGTCATGCCTCCTTCTTCATCGCCAGAGGACTCCCAAGTCTGTATCAGCCTTACAGAGTTCCCACCCCAACAGTGCTGGGGAAAATGGCTGTGTAATGTCTTGTCTGCTGTTTGCTTTATAGGGTCTGTACGGCTGCTGAAGATTTTCCCCAAAGGTTATCCAACCATGTACCCTCTTGTCAATTAAAACTGCTTTTCTAAATCAAAATCATGGGTGACTTGGAGCCTTGTACATATGACAAAAGGCTGTGTCATTATTTTCTTTTGTTCGTTGTACTACCTCCGGCACCTTACCTTTCTCCTCCAGAGTGTAGTCTGACTGACCTATAGTCAAGCAGAGCCTCTCTTCTTACAATTTATTAAAAAAAGAGTCAGAAAAAAAGAAATTTTCTTGGCTCCACTTTCTCCTTCCCTCTCTGATATTATTGGCATCACAACTCACTGTTAACAGGAGCTTGGCTGCTGAATGTCGAATGGGGCAGAAGGGCAGGAATAGAGAGAGGGTAGTCTGTTTTTCTTGGTTAAATCTTATTTTTTCCAAG
>JAYRBT010000082.1:16333703-16393733 GCA_036023395.1 Myiotriccus ornatus | reverse complement strand
GTGCGGCGGGGGGGGGGCGGCGGCGGGGCGCCGCGGGGGGACCCGCCGCTGCGCTGGGCGCGGGCGCCGCCGCCCCTGCGCGATGCGCCGGGCAGCAGCAGCAGCAGCAGCTCAGTGAGCGCGGTGGCCGCGGCGGGAGGAGGCGCAGGCGGGCTCGGCGCTGCCGTCGCCGGAGGGGCTGCGGGGCGCCCCGCGCTGGGGGAGGCGCGGGCGGCGCCGCCACAGGTGACTCGCGGGCCGGGGCCGCGTTCCGCCGCTCCGCCGCCCCTGCGCGTTCGCGCCCCTGCGCCGCGGCCGCCTGCGCGAAGCCCATCCTCGGCCGCCTCGCCGTGCCGGCGCTGCCGGCATCACCGGGGGACATGGCTCTGCTCCGGCTGCTTCTCCTCCTGCTCCTCGCCCAGCGCGGACCGGGGGTTGCCGCCGGCCAAGGGCAGGCGGTGCGCGGCCGGGAGCGGGCGCTCGGAGGGACGCAGTCTATTTACAACCACATCAAGAGCCGGGAGCCTCCGCCGGCCCCGCGGAGCCGCTCTACGGAGAGCACCATCTTGGCGCAGCGGCTCGCCGAGGAGGTGCCCCAGGACGTGGCCTCGTTCCTCTACACGGGCGACTCCCGGGAGTTGCGGCGAGCCAACTGCTCCGGGCGGTACGAGCTGGCCAGCCTCGCCGGCAAGTCGCGCTTCACCTCGCACCCCTCCCTGCACGGGGCCCTGGGCACCCTCACCCACGCCACCAACTTACTCAACATGATCCTCCAGAGCAATAAGTCGCGGGAGCAGAACTTGCAGGGGGACTTGGAGTGGTACCGCGCCTTGGTTAGGAGCCTGCTGGAGGAGGACCCCAACATCTCCAGGGCAGCTATCACTTTCAGCACGGAGCCTTTCTCCTCCACTCCCCAGGTTTTCCTCCAGGCCAGCAGGCACGAGAGCCAGGTTCTCCTGCAGGACTTGTCCTCCTCAGCTCACCGACTGGCCAATGCTTCTGTGGAAACAGAGTGGTTCCACAGCTTGAAGCGCAAGTGGAGGCCACATCTGCACAGGAAGGTCTTAAACACGGGCCCCAAAACTTTGGAGAATAGCTGGAAGAGGCGGGAGAGCTTTGCTGCCGATAAGAACCACATCAGGTGGTCCTCACCATACCTGGAGTGTGAGAATGGGAATTACAAACCCGGCTGGCTAGTGACTCTCTCGGCGGCTTTCTATGGGCAGCGGCCAAACCTCATCCCCGAGTTCAGGTAGGAGGAGTTCTGCTCGCTTTCTGTTAAGAAGGGGGGTAGAGTGGGGGTTTGGTTCTGCCCCCCTGCTGAGGAAGGTAGTGCTGTGTCTCTGGAGTGACCTGATCAATCCCTGCCGCACGGGCTGCTCAGTCACACCGCAGGGCAACCTCAGGCCTTCCTATTGAGCTGTACCTTCGTGTGCCTTAAGGAGCTGTTGCTCACTAAGGAAATCGCTGTCATCTCCATCTGCAAGACAATGTTTGGTTTACCTGCTCCCATGGAAGCAGATGCACATGTGGGTTACCTTCCCGGTGTGCCTGTGGTGGGGAGAGGAGAGCATCAGTTGCTGGTTGAAGTTTATTTCTGCCTGCAAGAGGAAGATGTTTATTGAGGTGTTACTTCTTAGTATACTGTGTAATTAAACCTAGCTTGACCCCAGCTATGATTTTAACCAGCTTGGAAACATCACCACTGTGCTTGTAAACTGCAATTTCTGGTCTCCTGAGTGCATCTACTGTGGGGTGCTTGAGCCTGGTCAGTACACTTGTAGGTAAATAAGTGGTGGTGACAGCAGTTCTGTCATAGTGCATGTGGCTATAACCTGAACTGGCAGTAGGAAACTGTTCCTTAGGACACTCCTGGCTACATAGCTGTGTAATTGGTACCTGGAATATGTAAAGATTTGCTTATTTTTTATTGCATTGGGCTGTGACTAGCAGAGGGGAAGATGCAAAAAGGCTCTTTCTTTTATCTTTGTATTTTGACAGCAGAGAGGTTTGCTCAAAGAAAGAGAGCAGCCTGTGGGGTACGAGAAGCCAGATTTTCCTGCTGGCAGTTCTGTGATGGGGTTCATAGGTAGCTCTGCCCATTGGGGAATACCCACTGCCCAGAAGTAGCTGGCATTTGTCAGAGGATGAGAGAGGAACGCAGAATTTGCTTTGTGCTATGAGTTAGTGGTAGGTAAAAATAGATAAGACACAGCAGACACCAAAGAGATTTTGCCATACCTAGGTGATGAGGCAATAGTGTCTGTGAACACTGTTTTTCTTGGCTTAGTCTGAAATCCAGTGGGATGAGAGTGATACGAATGCAGTCATGAAACCTGGGGGGGGGGGGGGAGGGGATCTGCTGAATGGAGAGTGGCTGCTTATTTCTCTGTTGAATTGCTTTTTTGCCTTGCAGTTTTCACGCTTATGGGGATGGTAGGGTTAAGGTAAAATGAGCTCATCTGTAGGCTGTTTGTTGCTGAATTCCTCTCGAGACCAAAACCCAAGAACAGCTGTACTGCAGAGTTCTTCTGGACCCTAGGGGGTGCAGAAAAGTTCAAGAAACTTCTCACAGGTCACTGAAATGCGGTGTTTAACACTTGATGGACTTCAGGATGTGGGTGAAAGTTAATGTAGGCTGATATTCTCTTGCTGGGTACAGAGGTTCACAGAACCTGCAGAACAACCAGGCTGGAGGTGGGGTGGCAGCTATCTGAGAAGGTAAATTTTGATATAAAGCATGATTCAAAGAAGCTTCAATCTTGACTTAAGTGAAGAGGAAATAAACCCGTGTCTAAAGCTTCAATCTCAGCTCTGTGCCAAGATCCTGTGGTGCCAGAAGGCATCTCAGGGGTGTAGGTTTCTGCTGTTGTAGCTTTGGTGTGCAGGAAACACCAGGTCCCTTTTGGGAGTAACTCTGGCCAACCAAGGCAACCAGTAGATGTCCTCCTGGATGCAGTAAGAGCACTGCCTTCCCTGCCTCACCTTCCCAGCCTCTGTTTGCCACGTGAGAGTCACTTCAGTTGAAGAAATAGAATAACTTGTTATAACTCTGATACTTCAAGGGGCATCCATTGAGCTCATCTAAGCTTGGAGAACCACTTCTTATTTAGAAGATCTTGAGATGGAGTATGCTGTGCAACTTTTAAGTGTTATATCGCTGTTATACCCAACAGTTAGGATAAAACTAACAAAGTTTTGTTGTATCAATAGAGATGAGTTGGTAAGCATTTCTAAGAAAATGGGTCTGTATGTTTATTGTAACTATTAAAGAAGTAGGTGGAAGAAGTACATTTATAAATACACACATGCACATATTCTGCCAAGGCTAAATGATAGTTCCTGTGTTCCTAGTTTGAGATATGTTACCTGAAAGATGGGCTTCTAATACAAACTTTATTTTTGGCATATTGAGAAAGTAACTTTACAGCTACAGAGGAAATACTACACACAAAATAGTCTTCTAAGATTTGTGGTTTGTCTTAATGTTTCCAGAATGTTTTTTATACTTGATAGGTACATGGCCTCAGAGTGAGTTCTTAAAAGGAAAAATGGTTCCAAGTATGAGCAAGCAATAGAAAAATGTAAAATGTAATGTAGTTACTGGAAAATTAGTGTGAATCACTGTAAGATGCCTCTTGAAATAAACTTTATTTCTTCTCACCACCAGTCTTTGACTAACACACTATTTTGCCTTTAAATTCCTGTTTAAGGCCTTTATGATAAGGCAGTATTTATTAACCTTCATCTTTTGAAAAAGCTATGTTGGTTCTCCAAACAAAGTATCTTTGAACCATCTGTTAGGAAGATGTTAATGCATTAGTTAACATGCTCCTTCCATTTAATAATCTGAGGTTGTTAATGGTAATTTAATGCATGCCACTTTAATATTATTCTAGCAGCTTGTGGACTCTCTTTGCTCGTGTTAGGTTTATGGCACGGTAAATGAGGGTAAGAGATGCTCAGGAATATGCTATATCCATGGAAGAGAGTTCTTTCAGATTACAGAAGGAAAAGCCATTGCTCCTTCTTCCTGATATCTCTCCTTTGGCAGCAACAGATGGTATGTCATGTGGTGTAGCAAAGGAAAGAGTTTAATGAAGGCAATACTAATAATTACTACCGGCTGCGTTCAATACATGCTATTGCAGTGCTGTTGTCAATGGCATTCTGAAGGTGCAGCAAAAAGCAACAAGTTTTGCTCTTCACATTGTGAAGGGTTATAGTACTTTATGCTGGAGGATGCGAGTGTTACAGGCCAGGAGGGCTCTTGCAAACGGCTTGCTGTCTTCAGTTTCACCTCCCTCCTTACGAAGAGGTTGCTGCCAAACTGTCCAAAGTGAAGGCCAAGGAGACAATATGGGTGTTTAAGTTGTCTTGCCAAGGCTAACACTGTAGGCCAAGACTGAGATGAAACAGAAACCAAAGACAACTTGGTTGTGCTGATAAATGTATCAGAAGCTGTTCAGGCCTGGTGGGACCAATTAGCCCAGTGCAATGCTAAGTTAGCAGTTCTGGCTGGTATTTTGTTGTCTGCATTTGCTGGTCCTTGGGCCACCCAAAGTGCAGAGAGAGAACGTTACTACCTGCTTACAAGATGCAGTGCAAGCTCTCATTCAGAAATGAGGATCCACAGAGACTAGAAGTAATCACTTAATGTTAACCATCTCTTCTCCGTTCTTAAGAAGCCTAAACTGATGCAGTTTGCAGCTGAGATTCACCATCTAATGTGCCTAATTACTCCTCAACTCTAGTGCTGCAAAGGGTAGAACACCTGCATTTGTCACATATCTTCTGTGACCCTCCTCTGCTACTGCCTGTCATACAATGAGAATGAACAGTGTTCCATGGCACATGATGACCCAGTTGGCCTCTTTGCAGCCCTACTGAGAAAGTGGAAAAGTGTGAGAAGCTGCATGTTCTCTAAATTTTGCTTGGCCCCTGGAGAGGAAGTGAGAGGTTTTCATTGCTTCTGCAATCTTGGAGATAAGTGGGGAAGATCACTTCTTGAGCTGGAAGAAAGATGACCAAGTAGGCAGCCACTAAGAATATACAAATTAAAAACCAAAAGTCCTTCTGGATCACTGAATCAATCCTCTGCTGTTACGAGCTCACTCAATGTCATCAACTGACGAATCTCCATCTTAAAGTAGGTGGGCTTCCCTCTGGACAACCTGATGGTTGCATAGCTTCTGGTTTCTGATCTGAATTTATTCACAATCAGTTCTCATGCATTTATTCTGGTCCAGAACTGCTTTTTATCTAACGTAGCACTCTTTGCTGATGTTTACTGCCCTGACTTATTTATAGGCAGCAGTCCCTTCTCCACCTTTGTTTACTATACTATGTAAACTGGCTTTCTTTAGGCTCCTTTTATGAGCTCTCTGTTGGCATGGCCCTTCTTCTCAAGTCTTATTCCAGTATTTCCTGAACATGGTTAGTCAGATTCATGTGCAATGTTCAGCCTTGTGCAGTGACATCAATTATCCCCAAATTCTGATGAATGAATTGCTGCTTTTGCAGTTCAACATGTTCTCGTGTGTGCTCTTTTCATTTTCTTTAATGTCATCTTGTAATGTGCCAACATTTTGGGAACTGGTCATTGGTCTTGCACTATTTCGTGTCTAGTAGGTCAGACTGTCTTCAGGATACGGGGGCACTGGCTTTTTTTTTTCCCCTTCCACAGTGCTCTGGCAAGTTTTACACCAAATCTAGGACAGTATTTGCTATCTTTTTTTAAGGACTTTGCGGAGAATGCAATGAAATAATGTCTGTTTTGGCAGAAAGGTACTCAGTCAGCAAGCTGAGATTTTTTTTTTTTTAATTTTTATTTTATTTTGAATGGTGTCATGTTCTGAAGCATTTATAGAAAACTTCATTTTGAAGTTTGGCCAGATCAGATGTCGCATCTTAAAATTTTCTGTCCTCCAGAAGTTTGCTACTTCTCTCAATTATTTGGAAGGTATTCCTTGATGCAAAGATAATCTTTATTGCACAGTTAAATTGAGCTGTTTCTTCCCTAAAGGCAGTGTAGTGTAGTGATTTCCACTGTACTATTAACACGGACTTGGACCACTCTGTTCTTAGGCTATAATGAAACTCTTAGTTAAAGAAACGTTACTGAAGACAGATTAAACCATGGAGGTAGAAGTATATATGACAAATATGTAATTTCTTAGGGATTGTACATGATTTCATATTCCGCTAAATATTTTACAGCTATTAAATTGCTTGTAAAAAAACCCCAAACGTAGACATGAAGCTGTAAAAATTAGTAATTTTTTCTTTTAAACATGGTTTAATTCTTCCTCTAGCCCCTTTTTTTAGTTTTCCCCCAATCTTTCTTTAGTCTCAGTACTGAGCCAAGAAAGAAAATTAATTTTAACTGTTTAAGGGGACTTTTTTTTTTTTTTGTGACATCATACATTAGTTGTATAATCTAGAAAATATTTTAAGATAGTGAGCCTGACATCTTTTTTATAACATGTCCTGACCCTTAACATTATTGAATGTGTGGGTGGATTTAGAACAGGTTTTAAAAATGAAAAGTAGTAATTTATTTCCTAGAACTTGTGAAAGTCTTGGATTTATATTCCTGAAAAGTTAGAACAAAGAAACTTCTTATGATTTACTGTCTGCTTGTAGCAACCCCCAGTATGTTTTAAGTATTCTCTAAGCAATCAATTATATCTCTGCTGGCATTTTTCATATGAGGTCATGGATAGGGATAGAAAATTGGTTAGTGATGAAACACAGGAAATGAACAATAAGTAGGGATTTCTCTTTTTAGAAACACGATTCAGCCTTCTTCAGTATTGGAGAAACAGAAGCGGGTCTTCGAAGAAAGAAGTTAAATATGGCCATGGGAGTGTTGAAACACATACTGCATAAATGTCCACAGTTATGTAGCACATGTGAAGTTGCAATAAAAGGAACTATTTTTTTGGTTCAAACTGCTGTTTGACCGTTTCCAACTCCTCTGTTCTCTATCCTTGTCTCCCTTGGGCAAGACTTCCAGCACAGCAGGTTATCAAAGCTCTTTTGAAGGGGATGGACATGTGGCAGTCAGTCCTTACTATCCGAGATTCAGATCCATCTATTCTGTTTGTGAATGTGGGCTGAGATACAGAAATGTTCCTGAAGGTAAGAAAAAAAGCACTGCTGTGTTAGGTCAGATGAAAGGCTTACCTAGCCCTCGATCCAAAAGCAGCTTCTGGCAGGTATGTAAGTAAAAATGTAAGAGCAGTGGAAGTGCCGAGTTCTCCTATAATGGTTATATCCAATTTACCAATAATAAGCAATAAGAATAAATTGGTGTTCAGACTCTTTCTGAATCAGTGTTGATAGTAAGCATGGATTAAACTGATCTTCGTGATTCTAATTTGCTTTTTAACACACTTTTGTCTTCTGCAATGTAGTTTGGTGTTGTATTCCATAATATATTTGTATGTCCCACAGTATGTATATAGCATAGCTTCCATAACTTTGCTTTTAAATTTGCTGCGTGAATCTAAAATTGTTGGGACATCCCAGATTCTTGAATGAACACTTTCCAAAGTGTTTTCTTTATTATATTTTCTCTGTGTCAGCCAGATTTAGTTGTGGGTTATATCAAATGTTTTTATCGCCTGCAGCCTTTGTCAGTGGCCACCCATTTGTGGTCAGCTGTGAATGTGCCGAACAAAGAAGGGAGAGTCGTGATGCCCAGCTTGTTAACTGTCCTGCATTGTGAAAGCTGCCTTTTGTTACATTGATGCTTTCAAGAGTGATGAAAATAACTATTTTTTGGCAAAAGCTGTCTTCACTGTGAGCAGTCTTTATATCTTAGTTGTGTGTTGACCTTAGAGATCCAACTTCAGCTTTCTGATGCGTTTGAAGTGTTTTTAATTAGTAGAGCCTGTACTTTTAACATGGAGGTTCTAAAAGATGCCTTTTGGTTTGTCTTACATTCTTGTAATTTGTATTATGTTCCTTACCCAGGTTTATGCCTCTCTATTTTCCCTTTTTATTTTTTTTAATGTTGACTTCCACTTACTTTTAAGTTTTAGAATGGCCTTATTACCTTTGAATAAATCTTCAGGCTCAGAGGACTTGGTGTAGTTATGCTGAGACCATCCTTCCTGTATATGATCTCTCTATTTCAAAAGATTTTTGTGTTCCTAACCTTTTTTCTTCTACCATGTTCTGTACTGTTCCTTGAGAACCTTTCTTTCTCCCCATGGATAGTAATGGAAACATTAAAAAATAAAAATGCTGGTTTCTTAGTAAGTAACATGAATTTGGCTCCAAGACCTTTTTTCGTAGGGAGAATCTAATGTAAGTAGAAGCCCACCATCACTGACACCTGGCATTCCTATATAAGGTGATGCTTTGTGATGGAGTTAAGATGCTAACAGCAACTTAAGCATCCTGAAGGAAAAAAAATATTACTGCCCCTTGGAGTATCTAGGAAGCTCTCTAACTAAACTGAAGGGAAATCCCCAGAGAGGCAACTCTGCATTTCCCCCCTCCATGGCATATTTATGCCATAAATATGAAGGCAGGTTGAAATTAGTCTTCAGACAACAGAGGATTCAGCTTTAAGTATTCTGCTCTTGTAGTACTGTTCCAAATGGCCTAGAGGGATTTCCTTTGCAGGTGAATCCTAATTCATGTGCCCACACTGCCATGCATTATTCTTCACTTAGGTTTATTTTTAGTGAAAGCTGGTTCTCCTATGAAAATGTGTGCTGAAAAGCAACAGTCATGCTATGGCTGAGGAATTAGGTCAGTCTTTCTCTGTCCTATTAGTCTGGAAGGTAACTATGATCAGGTCAAAATTAGGTTGTATGCAATGTCCCAGTAGCCTTTTGTGAATGTGTCTGGATATGCAGAGGTAACAATTTTAACAATGTCCAAGTGATGCAGAATCCTAAATATGAACTTTTGAAAGCAACTTGAACCTGCAGAAGCTGCTGTTTGTCTGTAAGACTTATAGCTGAAAGTAGTTTGGGAGTTTGACACCAGCATTATTTTTGGATGCTCAGTTGATGGAGGAGCCTCAGGTGTTGGTATGCACTATTTGAAAATTAATATTCTTCAAAGTGTTAGCCTCCAAAATGAGTGGTCAGAAAAGGCATCTGTCCTGAAAACCTTGGCTATCCTAAATACAGTGGGCATTTGTCTAGAGATTTGCAGATTTGGGATGACTAGAGAGAACTTGTTTTTCTTATCTCCTTGTTTTGTGGTAAGGAGGACTTATGAAGGACATCATGTAGGAGTGAATGAATATGGCAGCAAGAGTCTAAGCAGCTGCTTGGATTTAGGGGATGATGTCTGCTTCAGTGTGTGGTAACCATGCCTTGTACCTTAATTATGATTGCTTGCAGTGCTTACAGGTACAAAAATAAGTGTACAAACTTAGAAGACAAACTTTGCTTGTTTAGCTGAGCTGTGATGGCCTCTGTGCCAAAAAAGCTTTTGAAGATCTAGAGGACAAAGATATTATTTATCACCATTTAAATGTTGGCAGGCTATTATTCTGTGCAGTTCTGGCTCAAGCTGACCGGGAGAAAGAGAACATGTTCCTTCTGCTCTTTTTACTCTTTTTATGATGTAACAGTAGAGGCAAAAAAAATTATTCTGTAGATAGAGGTTTTACAACATGTTGTTACAATGAAATATTATAACTACTGAAACTATCAAGATAGTAGGTTGGGAATATAAGCTTAAATCAATTTCTGGCACACATTTCAAGGCAAACAGCATGCCAACAAACAGTGCTACGGGAAATAAAGACAGACATTAAAGCTTCTTAAATCAAACCTCTGACCTGACAAAAAATCCTTGATGACATAATTCTTCAGTGATTATCTGTTATGTACAATTCAACTAATTCTTTCTTAACTACATGTTGAACATGAACACGCAATCCTTAAATATATATTTTCTTTTTTTTTAAAGGACTGGAAATTGTGGCAGGAAAAAAATATTTATTGTTATAAGGAGATTAACAAAATATACTTACCTGCCAGATAGTCCATAATTACCAGTACTATTGTTATTAATTTATGGCTGGGGCTTTGGTTCAGCCAGGCAGCATTGTCAGTGTGGATGAATGTGTTATGCTGACAAGCTGAGTCTACTCTTATACCCTTGATATTTGTCTGAATTGCTTCTACTGAGATAGCAATACTGCCATTATTCCCAATTAGTTCAATAAATGTAACACAGGGAGTTGGTCCATATACATTCTAGGAGGATGTATTCTTCCATATGTTCCATTTTCCGAATGCTGAGTCAAAAATAACTGAAAATGTGGGTGGCTAAACAGGCTGTGCCAGCTACTGTATTAATCAGAGATGGATTTGAAAAAATATATTGGTGTACTCTGTGTGTAATAACCGTGGGGTACAAGTCTGAGGTGGTGTTATAAAATGGCAAAGCATCCCAAGTGAACCCAGTAGAAGTCTTGTACCACCATGATGCTTTCTGTGAATGGCACATGTATGCTCAAAGAAAAAGATTAATGTGCACCACGAGGGGAAAAATTGACAGCCTATGATAGATTATAACTGTTAGAGATTGCTTTCATGATCCCGCTCTTGGGCTGTACTGTTTCTCCTTGTTGTAGATTTTCACCCCATAAATTTGCAAAGCTATGAGAAAAGGGAAAACCGGAACAACTTAACCATATTAGAGGTTCAGGTTGTGCAGATGAAGTGTGTAGGTAGAAAAGTTTGTATTGAGTTGATGAAGAGTGTATTTTGTGAAAGACAAACAGTCTCGTAGAAAAAGTTTTAACACAAGAGAAACAAAAGGAATTTAGCTTGAAACAGAGAATTTTTTGTTATTTCTGGAAGAAGTATTATGAAGATATTTTGAAATGAGATTACTTTCAGACCTGCATGACTTAACAGGGAGATCCTGACAAAACTGAAGCATAAAATGAAAGTGCACAAGAGGTGGAAATAGGGTCAGGTAACCTGAGAGGAATATGGAGACAGTCTGAATATGACTGTGACCATGAACATCTTGTATCAGCAATAGCATGGCTGACTGGACCAGGGAAATTGTGGAGCGATTCTCCCTGAGAATATTAGAAAGTTCTGCAGATGTGGCACTTAGGGGACATGGGTTAGTGGTGGCTTTGGCAGTATTAGGTTAATGGTTGGACTTAATGATCTTAAAGGTCTTTTCCAAGGTCTTAGCTGTTGAATGGAGAAATGTACTCTGTGACGCTGGATGTTGAAAAGACCAAGGTATTTGATGGCTTCAAGCACTACTGATCAGCCTCACCCCAATCCCTGAAAAGGTGATGGAGCAATTATTTGTGAAAACTCCTTCTGAAATAAATGAAGAAGAGGAATGGGATTGGGAGGAGTCAGCATGGGTTTATGAAGGGGAAATAGTACTTAACCAACCCCATTGCCTTCTGTGCATAGATGACTGGCTGTCGAGCTGGAGGCTAGTCATTACTGATATATCCCAGGGGTTGACACTAGAGTCAGTTCTCTTTAACATTTTCATTTGGTGGTCTGGACAATAGGGTAGAGTGTTGTCTCAGCAAGTTTGCAGATGATAAAAACTGGGAGGAGTGGCTGAAAGACTCGTTGTTTGTGTTGCCATTTTGGGGATCTCAGACAGGCTGGAGAGATGATCAAATAGGAATCCAGAAGTTTGGCAAAGGGAAATGCCAACTGATGCACCGTTGGAGGAATAACCCATGAACCAATACAGGCTGAGGGCTTAATGATTGGAAAACAGCTTGGCAGGAGAGGCCTTGGGGGGTCCTGGTGGACACCAGTTTGACATGAACCACCAATGTGTGCTTGTGGCAAAGAAAGCCACAGCCTCCTGGTCTGTGGAATAGTTTTGCCAGTGGGTTGAGGAAAGCGATCCTTCCTCTTTACCCAGCCTGGTGGGGCTCCATCAAGAGTGCTGTGTCCACTTCTGGTCTCCTCAGTACAGGAGACATGGATATACTGAAGCAAGCCTAGTGAAGGGCCACAAAATTGGTTCAAGATTGGAGCATCTGACAGACAAGAAGAGCTAAGTGAGCTGGTACGGTTCAGCCTGAAGAAGAAAAGGCTTCAGGAGCATTTTATGTGTATGCAAATAGCCAGTGAAAAAGTGTAAAGGAGAGACCTTTCTCAGGCTTATTCAGTAAGAGTGCAGAAAGTGTAAGGGGCACAAAGAGAAATACAAGAAGTTTAATTTAAACATCAGAAAACTTTTTTTTGACGCTATGAGGGTGGTCAGTCACTGGATCAGGTTTCCCAGAGCTGGTGAGTCTACATTATTGAAGTTATAAAAAACCCCCAACTGAACTGAGTCTGCTTTGAGCAGGTGGTTGGACTGAATGATCACAAGAGGTTTCTTCCAATGACAGTTGCTGTATGAATCTGATTTTTGCATCTATTTTGAACAAAATAATTGTGTTAAGGAGCTTTCAAAGGATATAAGTTACCTAATCAATTCTGATATGAGAAATCCAGAAGTACACTCCTTTCTTTTCAGTACGTGGCTCTGTGTTAAGATGCTATCCTGATTTCTGATGCTTGTCCCACTAGAACATGGCATGAATTCTCCAAATTGCAGCATTTCTGGTACAAGGCCACACTCAAATGCTTGCTCAGTGTTGTTACTGTCCCTAATTCCTCTGGTGTGTGTGTCGTCTTTCTTGCAAGTAATGTCTAGGTAAGTGTTCTTTTGAAAATATTTATATCCTTTTTTACTGACACTCTGCTCCAACAGGGCCTGCTTGTGGTACCACACAGCAAACTCTTAAGGTCTTTCTCCTCTCCTAGCAATGACTAGTTTGCTCTTCATTTGCAATCTGTACTTCTCTTTGCAGAAGTGTTTGTAGAAGGAAAGGGGAGTTTCCTTTCCTACCAGTTAAAACCAAAATGTACACAAGGGAAAAATGTTCCATATAAAGGAAATAAAGACCTTCTCTAAGGTGCTTGAGAGTTTCTCAGGTGAATGAGTTGCAGGTCGAATAAGGCTGAAGCAATATTGCTTTTCTCTCTGTGTGAATGGTCCTGGTGGGATCTGCATGTGACCAGAAGAGTAATTGGCTACCTGTACTGCTATGAGCATCTGAGTCAGGTACCTTCTTAGCAGGTTAAGATTAAGTTTGTAATCTGCTGATATCAACACCTTGAAGAGATAATCTGTGCAGTGTGGCAGTTTTTCCCCTTGAGCTTATTGGTCACTTGGATCATGGAAAACCCAGTTCGTTGGGGTGGAAGTATGGTTTGAGCATTTTCTGGAGAAGCTGCTGTTCAAGACAAGCGTACAAAGGCACAAAGCTGTAAACAAAAAGTATGTAAAAGTATTCTAGAAGTGAGGTGTGTGCTATTTTAAATTGAACTGCTAGAACCAGCACTTAAATATTTCAGGTAATTTCTAAGTGTGTCTGGGATCAGATTATTTAGATTTTAGGCAGGAGACTGAGGGGGATGAAGTGTTCCTGTAATATCTGACTTCCTGTTGGCTGTCTTACGTAATTTTGTAATGCATTCTTCTTCTGATCACTTAAATGATGTGCTTGTGTTTCTCCAATGACTGTATAGCATGTCTGAGGAATGCTCAAATTTAGCTGTTGAGAAGACTTAGCACTTGATTGTACTGGAGTCAACAATATTGTCCTGGATTTGATCAAGCTCACTCTTATGCCGGTTCTAATTTTGTTAGTAAGCACCCTCTCAAATATATGGCTCTGTAGATATGTTATTATTATGAGATTTGATTAAGAGGCAACACACTTTGAGGTGAGTGAGATGTTCTTGAGATAGAGGTTGGACCATGTCCTTGTTAGTCCACAGCGTGAAAGAAGGGATGATGGTGTTTGTAGTTGTTGAAATTCAGACTTGTGGAAATGAAAAATTCTGTCTAAAGTGGCTGAAATGACTGACTTAAAAGGAATGGTACCCCAGATTTAAGAAATCAGTAGAGAGCATTCATCCACTATGAGTGAGTTTATGTAATGATCTAGCAACTAGAAGTTGCATATTGACATTTTCACTAAGTCCAGACAGCAGCGAAGCAGTCACAGATAATGCACTCCCACAAAGTGATCCTATAAATGTTCTATGTCCAAAGTCATTCTGGAGGTTATTTTAGAGAGAATATCAAAGTCTTTGAAGGTTTTTTTTTTTAAGATCTGAAACTTCAGCTTTTTTCTTCTAGTGGTTTTTGAGTTGTTTATAAAACAGTGTTGGCCTTGAAATTGGTTTGTTAGCTTTTCTTTCAATAGAATTTTTGAGGGAAACTTGATGAAAACTTGAGTCTTCTTGGTGTGGGACTTACACAGTTCAGATGGTCCTTGAGGACCTCTGTGTGTAGGAAGCTTTTTTCTGGCTTCACAGACATCAGTGGAGTACTGCTAACTTGTATTGCTTTCTGATATGTCCGGTTTTATACCAGGGCTAGCTGGCAGGAACTGGGGGAGAGGGTTTAGATGCCTGCTGGAGGAAGATGCTGAGCTGCAGAGGGGAGACCTGAATGTCACCAGACACTGGAGTGTCTCCAGGGAGAATAAAGAAAAAGGCTTTTGCCAGTTGTTTTAGCAAGTAGGGTTCCCTGGAGCGAAGGGGAGAATATAGTTATCTCTGGACAGGGAGTGAGGTGTGGTGCCTGGTCCCTTGTATTCAGAGTTGGCTGGCTGGATTGCTGCTTCAGAAAAAGTAGTGCACGTCTTTCACGGTATAAATTTTGGGTCTTTGCTGCATTGTAAAATGTAAAGGGCATTGCGTTGTTTGAGTATATAACCTGTTCTTAACTTCCACCTTACACTTAATGCATTGGATATACTGAGCTCTTGCCATAATACATCTCAGTGAAGTCTAAAATAAGAATGTGTTTGTGTGATGATGGCTTGGGGAGCACAAAACTGTTTTTAGACACTTTATCAAATTCCATATTTAAAGGAAAGATGTAGTTCTACTTTTCAGGCTACAGCATCATAAAGAAGTCTAACCTATATCTGGAGTTATGTTCACGGCTGTTTCTCTCTCTTTTCAGAGGTGTTGTCAAGGTTGACATCAATTTGCAGAAGGTGGACATTGACCAGTGTTCGAGCGAGGGGTGGTTCTCGGGGACACACAGGTGTCATCTCAACAATTCTGAGGTACGTTTGTCCCTAAGGGACTTCACTTCGATAACAAATCTTTCCACTACGAGTACAGTTCTGTAGTATAAATGTTATTTATTTTATAGGTGTTAAATGTGGTTTGTAGGCTGAAGAAATCTTTCCATTCAAGGTGTTACGGTATGCGTGAGTTTCAGGAGTGCCTGCATTTTAGAATTATTGGTGTTGAATGAAACAGAAGCTAAGTTATTGTGAAGAAATAACAGTTACAGGGGAAAAGAATATTACCAATGAAATGATTTATGAGGTTCTGCTTTACAAGTCAAACAATTATTTTGTGCTCAAAATGAAAATAGGCTTTTAATGTCAGTATCACTTTTGCTTGGACAGCTTTGCAAAATACAGTAGAAGTTGGTTAGAATGCTAATAGTAATTTAGTCAGAAAAACACGGTCTTTTGATAGAATAGTACAGAATAACAAGCGGAATTGGATACTGAAATTCTTTCTTAGTAGAAATGCCAACATTTTGACAGAGCTGACTAAAATGTTTCTGTTCAGCTCCTTCCTGCTTCCCCGTTCTCCTGAAGGTCTCTGTCTGACTCCATCTGTCAGCGTATCATAGATCATTCAGCCTGGCCAGTCATATGTTCAATGAAACTTTAAAACAAAATACATTCAATGATTTTTCTTATTATGGCGTATGAAGTTGTTTTCAAGGGCACCTATTTGTGGGAGTAGGCACCTCTTGCACTTCTGTGCTTTCAGAAGGGACAGTAGGGAAAGTTGATGGTTGTCTACCAGAAGTCAGGAGATGTTTCCCTAATTTGCTGTAAAATGCTGATTTATCAAAGCCAGATCTAAATTTGGTAAAACAGTTGGTCTTGATGAATTCAACTGCTAACATTTTTGACCAAGAACTTAGAATTTTTGTAAACATTTTTTTATTGGGTATTTTTCACTTTGATTTTCAATTTGATTATTTTCTTAAAATAAACTTGAAATGAGAAGTGAGGAACTCTTTAATACAGACTGATTAAAGATTAAATATTTCTGCAAATGGAGAAAAATGTTTTTCTTTGTCAAGTACTTCTGAATTCAAGGGGATACTTTTTGAATATCTCATGTTTCTTCCTAGAAGGAAATATTGTTTCCCATGTGATCTGGTAAACCTTGTTTTTTAACATATGATAATTATCCTGAATGTGATTATATACTTTGGCAAGTGCTCCTCCTTTTCATAATGTCTTTTGAGCAAAATCTGTCAGCAGAGGGGTGGGATTGTAAGTTGTGTCTCTTTCTGCAACCAAGAAGAAATAGGGGAAAAACCCCCAACCCTATGAGAAGACTAAATAAAAACAAGGCAAAAGGAAAATGGAAAAAATGAAAAAAGATCAATGATGGGATCACCTGGAGGTGTTAATAACATGGCTAAGGAGATGAATGCCACTTCATGAAAGGCTTTTCAACTTGTATGCAGAGGATAAACCTGCCAGCTGTTCTTCCTTCTCCATGACACTTACGAGGCTGTTAAATCAACAAGGCTGTCATGGCTAAGGGAAGAACATACAGGTAGTAGAAACCTCCCCCAAAATGAAACTTGCAGGCAGGGAGTGCCTTTTCTTACTACACCTGAAGAGGATGAAAGTCCTTCCTTAATAAGAATGGGCATGGGAAGTTGCTGGGAAGAATCTATAGAGGAACTTCCTCTCCTTTTACCCTATGGTCACTGCTTTAGGAGAGTTCAGTCTGTAAAGAAAAAGGTTCTTTCTTTATGAGCAGGTCTCTTGTGGTTTAGCCCTAGTTGGCAACTAAGTACTGTGCAGCCGTTCTCTTGTTTTCCCTTCTGCCAAAGCCATGTGGAGGAGAATTGGGGAAAAAAAAAAGTGAAAAATTGTGGGTTGAGATAAGAACAGTTTAATAATTAAAACAAAGTAAAACATAATAATGATAATAAAATATACTACTACTAAAATGATGGGGGGAAAAAAAAGGAAAATAAAACCCAAGAACAACAAGTGATGCTCTTCCCAGTTTGTCTGCTGAGCATTGTGTCCTGTGGTATGGAATATCCCTTTGGCCAGTTCAGGACAGCTGTCCTGGCTGTTCTTCCTCCTGGCTTCTTGTGCACCTTCTCCCTGGCAGAGCATGGGAAAGTCCTTGACTTAATGTAAGCATTGCTTAACACACTGCTGTTGCTATCAATGTTATTTTCACAGTGAATCCAAAGCACACAGCACTGTACCAGCTACAAAGAAGCAACTATCTCAGCTGAAACCAGGGATAGTTTCAGGGGTAGATCTCATATGCTGCTTTTTGTACTTTGTTTCATTGGAATCTACTATGTGGGATAAGGGTAACTTACATAACTGTGCAACAATCTTTTCCACACAGTTTTCCTTATAAATGCTAATAAAATGATACTCTGTATGCTCTCTTTTATCTACTTAGAGGCAGATACAGAAATCTGCTGATGCTGGAATGCTCTACCCCCGTTAATGAAGTTTGTCTCTAGCTGAGAAAGGAAGAGGATGGAGATCTCTGGACTTCCAGTTCTGCTTAAGTTAGACCCTCCTTGCTCTCTTTAGTTTTGTTAAGTGAATTGAGTATTTAATGCAGCATAGCCTTTGTGCAGGCTGCTTGGTAAAGCTTTGCCATAGTGAATTTCTGCTTTGGCTCTGAAAGTCTGTTTATTGCATAGCCCATACTAATGGGCTGGGCTGGGCTACCAATGCCATTAGATCTAAGGCATAAAGCTCAATATTTAGAAATTCAACTCCCCTCTTCCCTAGTGCTATGAAAACATAGCTAGTGACATAAGGAATGGACAACAGGGAAAAAAACACCCAACCTATGGATAACTTAAAATGCTTCTTTCCTTTGTCTTCTATTTCAGGTAATTTTATAGTGGCTAGAATCTACTAGGCACACTGCAGACAAATTCCCCTGTTTTCTGTGCTGTTCTGAAGTGTTTATTTTCTAAATAAAAATCAATTGAGGGAGATGGAGGTGCATTACAGTGAATGTAAGCATATGGTAAGCCAGTGGTCTGTATGTGCTAGACAGAAAAAAGAGACGGAATAGATGGGATCCAACTTCTGCCAGAAAATAAAGAGGCTGTTGTTGCAAGTACTGTGTTGACTTCACATGGTATGGCACAGAATCATTAGGACACGATGCTGTGACACTGGGGTTTGTCTTTGGAAAGGCATCAAGAGTAACCTGATTGTGATGGAATAATTGTAGTGCTAGTCCTTTCTTGAAAGAAAAATAGCATCTGGTTGAGGAATTAAAGAATGTTATGACTCGAATATGCAAAATGCTTAGACATACTATTCCTCCTTAAAATTCTGTCTGTCCTTAGGTTTAGGTGTTCTTTTTTAGAATAGGTGGCTCTTAAATATCTTGATTTATGAATGGTGCCCTCAAATTGAATACCAAACAAAAGCAAGCTCAGAGAACTTTGGATTTCCCATTTTTGACTACCTGAATTCCTGATACATAGTCAAATGTTTTCCTGATTTGTTCTCTTTTGTGGACAGTACACCCTGATTTCGTAGCAGCCTAGATGAACTGGAAGAACAGGAGTGCACTCCTTTAACCTCAGGATAACTGGAAACTGTCCAGTCTAATTAGGCAAGAAGTTAAGTAAGACTTCACCCAGGAAAGCCAAACTGCAGCACTGGTTAAAATCTATTTCAGTTGTGACTTCTTTTTTTTAATTTTTATTTTTTGCAATTGTATCAGCCAAAAAGAGGCTGAGGGCCAGGTGTTATTTTCATGACCTGGAGGAATAAAGGTCAGCTCATAGTGAAGTATGAAGAGTTACAATTCTCCTTCCTGCCCTCTAGCTTGACACTCAAATAGAGAACAGCTTCCCCAAAAGCTATATGGGCAAGAACTTTGGATTCTGTGGGACTGCTAGAGATGAGGCATGTAATATCTGCAGCGTTAAAAATAATTAAATTGGGTAGACCATTAGATAATGCAGACAACTCTGAAATTAACAAATGTAGAAAAAGTGTAGTTGCCTGATAACAAATCCAGAGAAAATTCATTGGACAGGCAATGTACTGTCAAGACTGGTTATGGGAGCAAGAAAACATGCATTTTTACCCTGTTTGAAACCCTTGAAGACTGTTTTTTATTTTATTTTATTGGATTTCTTCTCCATACGTGCTGGCAGCAGCTGCTGGCACGTTTAGTAACAACTTTACAGTTCTTGTAGAGACACCAACAATAAAATCAAGGCTGAGGAGCATCAGAAGAAATCAGCTGGTGTAGCCCATTGAGCTCGCTGACTGCTCCTAACCAGCAGCAGTGTGTGAAAAGTGGCAGTGGACTCCACACTGTTTCCCCGTCCTCAGTGAGCCTGCCAACAGCTTGCAATGTGAGGCAGGCTCAGCTGACGTCCCTTTGGGTTTCAACAGTATTCCACAAATGACAGCGTGCAAAAATATCCGGAGGAAATGAGAGAGGCAGAGTAAACAAGAAAGCTGCATTGCTGTCTGTATGCAGTGTCTGTATATCTGTTTGTAGAAAGATGCATAGGCCTATTGTGTGTATGTATTCTGCACAAACACAAAGCCAACTGAGAAAGGAAAACAAATGTGCATTACAGCCAAGATCTCTTTTCTACTGTTTAGCAAAACATAATATTTTATCATACAGTATCCAGTACTACAGACAAGCAGCTGAAAAAGGGGGAGGCAGGAGTTGATTAAAAATAGAATTGTAACAGGGACTGAGTTGGAAGAGAAGGGGAAAAAACCCAAAGGCTTTCCAGGTTTTTGAAGCTAATGCTTTTCAGTGCTCTTGTCAAAGTGGGAATATTAATGTGCATAGTCTGTGGGAGAAGAAGCATGACAGGAGATTAGCATCTGAAGTCCTAACCCAGTGGGTCATATTCAGTATGGTTGATTTTGCTTATTACCTGCATGTATTTTCTGTCTTGTCTGTTAGGAGAAGTGCAGTCAGAATGAGAAAAATGTGAAAGAAAAGTGAATGGTCTTATGGATTATAGTTAGCTTCTAATTTGGAAACAATTATTCTTGAAACTACAGATTCCATCCAAGGTAGGGCAAGAGAAATACCCAAAGCAGAGCAGAGAGTTGTATGTCAGGATATATTTCCTCTTAGAAGAAAACATCTTTAGTGATAGAATCCAAATACTAAATGCAGTATCAAATCCTGGGCTGAAGGGGAAATCTAAGGCAGAAAGGGCCGTGGCTCCTTCTAGTATGCAGGGCAAGCAAACAGCCAGCACTTCTGGGATTCAGAAGCAGAAAGGTGTATCTGTGCCCTCCAACTGATCACTGCTCACACAGCCCGGGGTATTTGAAGAGCATGCAGTAGACACAAAGAACATTTCGGATGCTGTTTTAAAAATAACTTTGCATCATCTGCATTCATGGGAAAAGTCCCTTTATGACAGTAAACCAGATCTAATCTGGCACTCCCCCAGACACTGTTACATAAAATAAGGTGGAGGTTTGTCAGAGTTCTCAGTGATAAACAAGGTGCTATGAAAACCAACTTGCAGTTTAAGGAAGAGGCAGGTTGCTTAGCTACAGCATTTTTGCTTTTAAGAGAAAAATTTTAAATGAGACTGTATTTTGCAGGAGCTGGTCTTGGTTATCAGTGTTTTCTTCAAAGCAGAAAACCTTTGCAACAATTCCTTTCATCCTAGTTAGCAGTATTAACTTTGAGCATTTAAATTCATCTGGGTCAGTTTTATTTGCTGCTGTTTTCCTTCCCCCAGAGTTAAAACATGAAAAGTGGTAGATGTTTGGCTGAATGATGTTGTCTGTCAGAAATTAAAATAGCAGGGAGGTATTTGGTTTATCTTGCATATGACAGGTGATGGTAGCATTGCATCAGTTCCCATTTCCTTTGGAGCTATGCCTACAGTTTTGGATCTTTCTCTGCTTAGTAGAGCATCCTGTCAGACAGCACTGATTAGCCGAACTGGTGCTTCTTTCCATTGTGTTTGGGAAGGGGAGAGGTGAGGCTCAGAAGTTTAGTTAGCTGGTGGAACATGAACAAAATTATACATGGTGGTAGCAAAGGGAAAGTCTCTGAGCAGGGGGTGGGCCTAGAGAGGAGCTCCTCCCTGGAGAGAGGCTGAGAAGCTCTGTCTGTGGCTGGAGCAAGAAACAGAAGATCAGGGTGTACTCGAGCCACAGAAAGCCTTACAGCAAGGAACCTGGGGACAGGTAGCCCAGCTGTACCACTCTCTTGGCAGATTGGCTGTGAATTACCTTTCCCAGATGTAAAGTGACAGAAGCTGTATCAAATCCAGGCATAAACAGAGCACGGCTTCATTCAGGACTCTCATTTGTTATTACTACATTCGCAGGACTGTACAATATCTGAAAAATGTATCTAGTAGCATTAAGCACAGTTAGATATATGCAAATAGATGAATATTCGATTTCATTTCGATTTCAAAGCATCAGCTCCCTTCTGTGAGAGATTTTGATATGCTTATTTTCGAAGAAATGCAAGTACTCCCATATCTTGTGAGGTAAAATAAAGACTGTTACCATCCTGGAGCTGGGTTGCAGAGACAAAATGATTATCTCTGAGCTGATAGATGCCCTGACTGGAGATGAAGAGTGATCTTCAGGTGTGCAAATTGCCTCCTCCAGAGTTTGGTTTCTACAGAAAGGTATGACGAGCATGTGAGCTGAGAGTCCTGATGTGCTCCAGCCAGGGCCCAGGCTGGATTGTCTTCAGAATGGGATTTTTGGGGTGCATTACAGCATGCACCCACCCACCCCATACTTCCATACTTCAGGAAGAGTTAATCATCCTCATATATTTCTGAAGCCTGTGTCTGACCAGCTTAATAGTTTTCTTAGTGATCTTGACTTGTGACAGAATTTGGGCAAAAATGAAGTCACCTCCCCTTCTCTTAGGTAAACACACTGTTGCTACGCTTGCTGTCATTGCAAAGGACACAGCTTCCTCTGAACTGTGCAGACTCCATCCCTGACTTGCACACTTAGCTGTCAGTTTACTCAGACAATAAACTGCAGAGGATTTTTTGATTATTAAAATAAGACAATTCTGCTCATGCACACATTGTACAGTTATTTTTTTTAATTTGAACACCCCCCACCCTGGGATTTGAGAAGCAGTTAACTAATAGAAAAAAATAATTGTCTTACTTAGAAAAAAGCTTTTATGAAATGTAGCAACTGTTTATCCTGCCTTTTTTATACTTCATGATACCTGCACAAGAGGCAAGTTTAATTTAACCTGGAGAAGAAAGTTCATTCCTCTTTTTCTATAACAAATTAAAATTAGATTGAAAACATATTAAAGATCCCAAGATAAAAAGGCTGGAGAGAATAGCTGCTGAATCTTCATATTCAAAGCAATGTAGTGAGTCATAGTAATAGCCTTAATGGAAAAAAACTAATTTAGTTTTATTTTTGAAACACAGTTTTATAGCATTAGACATTCAAATACAGTAATTTTTATTGGTGACTTCTGGTAGGAGGTGAATGCTTTTTTTACAAATGAAAAATAACTACTTTTGGGTTACCTAAGCTTTTGTTTGAATCCCAGTAATCTGTATGATTTATTCTTACAGTTTGTATTTTGCCAGTACTGTAAACTGATGGCTATGAGGTCATCTGTTCACTGAGCCCTTTGCTCTTTTAGTTCATTAATATATTAAGCATCAGTACTACCATGGGAATGCAGAGCATTTGATTTTTGATCTTTTTGAGTATTACTTTTTTTCTGTGTTTTGGCTAGTTTATAAGCCATTAGTGAGCTTCATCATATTACTGCATTTCTTTATCATTCATCTCCTTTAAGGGTTTTACTCTTCTTTCTGTCAGTGAAAAAGTAAAGAAAGAAAAAACACTTATTCCCATATTCTTATGCATATAAACTTCTTAAGATAAATAAGATATTTACCATCTTTGATTCCTCCTTAGCTTACAAGGGATGGTGAGGGAAAGTAGATATTGCCATAGAGACCATTCAGACAATTTTATGTTTGTTCTACTGCACTGTTTTCTTCTTGCAGCAGGATCAGAATTCCTCTGCAGTTAAATCTGGTCCCTAGATTTACCACAGCTACTGTTCTCAAGGCAATCAGTTTTCATTTAGTTGCACAAAATAGATAGTAGGATTTGCTCTTTTTGTCAGAATGTCGTAGTTATGGTTTTTTCACCACTAATTCCATGTAACCATTCTGATACTTTTTTCCTCTTTCAAATATGGTTTGCCAGGGGGAAAGAAGTGTTCATAGAGTGATATAACTGTGCATTCTGATTTAAGCAAAGTGAGTCTCATATCTTTCATCTAAACCAGTAATGGTCTTACTGTTACATTTTAAAATACAGGCTTCTCAGGCTTCACCTGAGAAACAAACTGAGCCCTCTCTATAGCTGATAAATTGCATTATTTGCACCCCTCAAGTGTTTTTTGTGTGCATGTTTTTATATAAATACATATTTACTGCTAATCTGTGTATGTGTGCACAGATACGAACATCATAGGAATGCATGTCCATGAATGTCTGTGCAGACATTTCTGTGGAGCTGTGATGGACTCAGTCCTTTGCACAGAGGCATTTTGCTGGAGCTGCTTTGTGAAGAGATGCTGCAGAGGCTGGGGAGATACTGGTCTTTATTTTGCACCAGTAAGGGCTGCATGGCTGGAAAGCAGCTCTGCAGAAAAGGCTCAGTGTGGACACTAAGTTGGCCATGAGCCAGCAGTGCGTTTTTGGCGCCAACAGGCTCCTGGGCTGCATTAGGCGGAGCACTGTCAGCTGGTTAAGGCCTCCTCTGGAGGGCTGTGCCCACTTCTGGGCTCCTCAGTTCAAGAGCCGTGGATGCTCTGGAGGGACTCCAGTGAAGAACCACCAGAATCATTAGGTGTTTGGAGCACCTGATGAAAGGGGAGAGGCTGAGTGAGCTGGGACTGTACAGCCTAGAGAAGAGAAGGTTTGTGAGGTTTTATCTATGTGTGTAGATACCTGATGGAAAGGTATAAAGGAGACAGAGACAGACTCTTCTCAGGGGTAGTCAGTGGCAGGACAAGAGGCAGTGCTCAAACTGAAGCAGTAAAAGAAACCTTTTTTTTTTAATAAATTGTTGTGGTGGTCAGACATTAGAAGAGGTTGCCCTTGGTGAAGTCTCCACTGCTGGAGATATTCAGAACCTGAATGTACATGGCCCTGGGGAACCTGTTTTAGCTGAGCCTGCTCTGAGCAGGGGTTGGGACTGGATGACTTTCAGAGGTGCCTTCCAGGCTCAGCTGCTCTGTGATTTTGTGGTCAGCTGCTCTTTCATCTTTCACGTGATTCATTTTTGCTGTCTGATTTATATCCGGACAGTATGGTATCCCTTCTGGGCTTTGTGTTTCCACTCTGCTTTATTTACACTTATGTCAAGACTCTCTTCCACTGCTAACTGCTTTTGCTTATTACTTGTTTCTTTTAAACTTCTTATAAGTGTGCATGTCAGTTTTTTTTGAGAAATCATTTACTTCAGGCACTTTTTCTATAACAAGTTCAACACTTTTTTCTTCTAGTACAATAGAAGAAATGAATTAAGTATATCTAGATTATTACTTTTTTAGGTAATAGCTGTAAACATCTCTACTTATTTGCTTTCAGTACTTTTAAAGCCTAACACTAAAATTTTGACTTACACTGGCTTACTACTTGGACTAGGTTTGAAATATTTTTATCCTTTCATACATATTAAGTATCTAACACTTAAGTCTTTGAGTGGAGGGATGATCTGCAATACGGATGTGGTCGTGGGATTTATTTGGGCAACGTATACTGCATGGTAAAATGTGAGGTTTCCAAACAGACTAAATTAGACTACATGTATAGAATACTGCCCTAGAGTTAGAGAATTGCTAGGTCTATTCAATAAATTGTTATAGGTTTGTTTGAAATTAAGACATTTTGATACTTTTTTTCATCCTGAAATGCAGCGAAGCCAACACCAGCAGTGCATTTTCCTGAATCAACTTTTTAAAAAGTATTAATTTTGAAACATGAGAATATGTTTTTCAGGGTGCAGTGTCTACCAGTCAAAGCCTCACCAAAAGCGTGTCCTTTTTTGTCTCTTGAAGGGTTTAGAAAGTTTTGATACCATTTTTCCAGTTCTGTCACTAATCATATCTATCTTGTGCTGTTGGATATTCATTGTGTTTCTGAGCTCAGCCAAAACAGCTTGTCTCTCTCTTCCAAGAAAGGAAGTCAAATAAAGCAGCACTTCAGAACTTGTAAACTTTTACCAGACACGATAAAATATCCTTACATTCCAGTGTGTACAAGACATGGCACAAATAGGTTTTAAGCGTGTGAGAACAACGAATTTGTTTGAATTGCTGTGTTCTATGTTACATAGGTGGTCAGATTGTATTATCTAATACTCCCCTTTGTCTAAAATATAGTCAGTAAAGTATTGGATGTGCTGAATCATTTCATCATATGTGTCTTTGGTCCTGTGCTCCACCAGGGGAGTAGCACTGGACTGGTCACATCTCTCACTGAAAGTAGTCTGTAAGAAGAAAAAGGACAACTACCTTTTGGATGCCTCACTGAGACTGCCAGTTTGGCTTGTGCAGAGGAAGTGCTATGGGTGTGAACTGAGTGAATCTTCTTTAGGATAGATATAAGAAACACCCAGCATTTTTAAAGCAACTAGCACAGTTTGCTCCTTCTCCCCGAATCACTGTGACCATCTTTAGGAAAAGGTTCAGATTCAGAACATCAGTGGACATTAGACTTCCTTACATTTATTTTTTGCTCTTTTTCCCTATTTGTATTAAGTAGGTTCTCCCTTAAACCACTGCTAGCACTGATCTTGTGAGAGTTGACTCAAGAAACTGTGCTCTGACTGAGAGGTAAAGATTACCTATTGGAGGGTCGGTGAGTTGTCAGAAAATCTAAGGATATTTACCATGTATACTCAAAAATGAGTATTTTTTCAGCACTCTTCCAAAATTGCGTTGTTTTTATCTATTCCCCTTTCTCACTAAGAATTGCTTGTCTCTGTCAGAATGTCAGTAGCTGACATTTCAGTTTCTGATAGTCCTGTATGTTGAGGTGCAATCTAATCTCCTCAGGAAGGGCCTCTGGTATTGGTTCTTCAGGAGAAATGATAATGAGGATGTATTCTGTCACGTGATACTGTGTGCCAGAGTTGCTCTAGTTCTTTGATGGTGTGAAGGTATGGAAACAAATGTTAACAACTCATCCCCCAAAAATCCCACTTGCACTGGGGGAAAGCGTGATGGGTTTTGCATCGCAGGTACACAGATACATAGAGAGGTGTTTGTCATAATGAAATTAAATGTTTCTAAAAGCAATTGTAAATTAGGCCTGAAGAGGTTGCAGTCAAGTAGACTGTATTCAAGCCAAGGAAAAGGGATAGGAAGCTTGGAAACAACGGCTCTTTCTTATCACTTGCACTGAAAGTATTTCTGATTAAAGCTAACATTTGTTGAACTACTTTGTCAGCCTTTGTCCCTGAAAGGTAGGCCATTAACTTAACTGTTGTATAAGGACAGTAGTTCAAACTTGGGGTTGTAGCAATTAAATCACTGATGCCCAGTTTGTCAATACACTCAAGCAAATTCTGACAGAGAAGCCCTGTGCTGTATTGCCTGTGCACCTTGCTGTATGCTATTGCTTTATAAAGCACAGCTCAGCATCTTCTAGGTCACGAGGAGATCCTTCCCTAGTTGTTTTTTTTTCCTAGAACTTAAAATTGGCAACACTAAATAAAAGAGATCAGCAGGCTTCTTAGCTAAAAAAGACAAACTCGTGTAATGAAAGATAAATAACAGAAACCTCTTACTTAAAGATGTAATTAATTGTGAGGGCATAGTGACGATATTAACTATATAAACCAGGGAAAAAGGCATTTTATTAAGTTTCAAATATGTAAACTGAGATAAATGCAGTCCTATTAATGCAATTGTTTTTATTAAGGTAAGTGAACCATTTTTATTCAGTAGAGAACTGTGTAGAAAGTTGTTATAGTGCAAGTTAGAACCAACTTACATTTTAGACTCTAAATTTAAATCTAAATTTTTATCAGGCAGTATTTTTATTGGTAAATCCCTGGGTTTAATGTTAATTTTAGATTAGCTGGAATGAAAGTAATGCCGAAGTTTTTCTGTAATAAGACTTTTTTTAACCAATAAGTATAGTTCTAACATTACAGGAGACAAGGATTCCTAAGAAATTTCCAGATACAGCAGAGCAAGAAGTTGTTGCCGTAGAGATATTATTGAGCACCTGTAAAGTTAGTTTTTCCACACATGGTCTCAGGGTTTTGAATTACACGATATCTGCTCACACCCAAAATTCCTACATGAGAGCCAGTTAATAGTTTGGGCATTCCAGGCAGCCCTCTTCAGCTGCTGGACCAAACCTTCTGAGGGATCTGGTGTACTGACTTTTAACCATGATATGAAGGACCACAGAAATCTGGCAACTGGTAATTTACACATTGGGGTGATATGAGTACCAAAAAAAAAAAAATATACTAAGCTTGAAGGATTATGTCTTGGTTTACTCCTTTCTCGCCGATGTCTGGCTGTAACCTTTTATGACAGCAGAATAACTTTAGCTGAGAAGCTGAAAATCCCTTCCCTGCTGCAGAATGTTCCAGTAGAACAGAGGAGCCACAGTAGAAGTGTGTCTTTTGGTTTTGAGGTGAATGTCATCCTCTCAAGGGTGGTTTAAAAGATTAAAAGAGGAAAAAAGGAAAACAGTGGGCAGTGTCATATGTACCTGCACAGGTATGGCTACTGCATGTAAAGTCAACAGAAGTTGGTCTGGCCAGGTGTTCAGCTTTTTCTCATTGGACAGTGGTGCCCTTGAATTCTGCTTAGAACTGAACTGAAAGGGGCAACATTGCCTATGCTATTTTACAGGTGTACCAACAGCAGCTGGAAGTTCATTAGTATTCTATAGCATCCTGTGGCCTTTAGAAGGACATGAGTTTCTGAAGACTTTCTTGGAAGAAGGTGGGAAAACCATTATGTTTTGGTTTTGCTCTGCCTGAGAAGTCAAAGTAGATCAAATAACTCCATTATGCAAACAAGTAATGGATACATTATTCATCTCTGTCGCTCCCAGTTCATGCATTTTGTATATGATCTATTTCCTTCCATTTAATGAAGAAGCTAAAAACCCCTTTGTCTTGAACTAAGTAGCTCTTTTTTTCTCTTCTTTTTTTTTTTTTTTTTCCTTCATATTTTAACAATGTTGTTGCAAGTGCCATCTCGTAAGAAGTCAAATCAGGGTCAGGGTGTCCAGCTTACCCAAAGTGGAAAGGCTGGAACTAGTTTTAAAATTCAGAACTCCAGCGTTTACTGCTACAGTTGGTAATTGATATGTAATTGCATGCCTAGATGGAATGAGAAAAACCTGATTTTAGAACTAGTTATTCTAAGAAAGAACCTAACTGAACTATTGTGTGGCCTGGAGCTGCTTGTTTTGCATACCGGTCTTCGCTTAGGTAGGAGGAATCATAGAATACCTGCAGATTATTGAAGATTAATACTGACAGGCTAATAAAGGGCTACTTTTTCCTCTTGCTTACACAGGGTTTACTTGAATGTGACTCCACAGGCTCCAAGGAGCTGCTTCTGAGTCAGGCTGTCAAATCATCACTGAGCCTTGTGTTTCTGTGCAATTTCAACCTGAGGCATTGCTCTAGCAACTGTCACGTGTAAGGTGTTTAGTTCCCCCAAAAGTCCCAAAGCATGACTCAGAAGTTTTTAAAATTATTGCTCCTTCCCTTCCTTGCTGTTTTATATTTGTGCCTATTACCTAATTTCTGTGTTCACAATTTTTTACCTATTTTTTACACTTTAACTTCTACTCAAACAAACTAAAAATCTCAAAGTTAGTCTGTGCTCTGGCTTCTTTATATGAGACAAAATCAGGTTTATGTTTATCCAGCCATATTTAGTGCATCATATACATACCAAGGACTGAATTCAGAAATAAGAATGAAATTTATTTTTCTATCTGAAACTAAATTACTTGGTCTTTAAGGAACTTGAGGAGCACCTTTCTCTAAGGTTGTGTGTGTATGGGTGTTACTGCTAAAATTAGGGGGAAAAGTTTCCTAGATGTTCTTCCCATCCAGGTCTATATCAAGACCAAAGTTATGAATAGTTTGAACCAATCCTATGCCTAACATTGAGTGTTAAGTGCAGGTGAGTATCTTAAAAATTTCCAGTTCATGTTTTAATGTTTCAGGTGTAAATGTTGTTTAGAATTTGCTTTTCCCAAGTATCTTTATGCACTTTGCCTGCAGTATTTGTCAGTTAATCAGTAGGTAGCAGTGTCAAGAAGAGGCTTCCAGGGCTTACCCTGTATGGTTGACTGTACCAAGATGGAGTTTTTATTTATGAACCATTACTACAATTAAATTACCTTTTTTTTTTTTTTAGTTTGTTTATTCCCATCAGAAAATAAGAAAAGTAGGTCAGAAAACTGACACAAACTAAATACACAAACTGTTTCTGGAACCAGAGCTCAGCTCTTGCAGACTTTGAATGTTCAGTTCTCTTGTGACTTGATAGGTGCTGAGCAGTCTAAATCATTTTTCCTTAGAATGTAGTGAAAAATGGAGGAATTGCCTTTCTTAGGGATTCAATTACAATTATTTGTGTTGTCTTTAGTGGCTGTAGGGTAGTTGGACCTTAATGACCTTGTTTTAAAAATTACAATGTTGGGAAGAAAGGCTTGAAACCCCTTGAAACCAGTGCAAACAGCAATAAGAGAATCAGCAGTAAAGGAGCCAACAACTAGGTTGGCTGTTTAAAGTCTTTCACCCTCAAATGAAGGCTCTGACCTTGAATCCTTTTGCAAATTGGTTCAAGGTCCTCTATCAGACCTTTTCTGCCCAGAGAAGTTGTAGATGCCCCATCCCTGGAAGTGTTCAAGACCAGATTGGATGAGGCTCTGATCAGTCTGCTCTAGTGAAAGGTGTCCTTGCCCATGGCAGTGGGCTTGGAACTAGATGATCTTTAAGGTTCCTTCCACTTCCAGCCATTCTATGATCATGAGTACATTAGAAACAGGACAGAATGACTTAAACCTCAGTGGTACTGAAATGCCACCTCAGTTTTCAGCACAAGCTTAAATGCATTCTTTATATGAAGTCTGGACTTCATATAAAGTGAGTGAAGTGACTGAAGAAATGAGCTCAGTACACTGTAAAACTTGCCTTCAATCAGAAAAAGGTACAAGACCACTCTGTTTGGATTTGTGGGCTACCCATCTTTGTAGTGAATTCTTTTATATGCCTCCAGGAGGAAACTTGTAATACTGAAAAAATGGTTGGTTGATAGGCAAAGATATTTTCAAACTTAAATAAGGATAAAAATAACAAAAGTTGGTCAGTAAGACAACTTTCATCTGCCTAGCCCAGGTAGCAGCAGTAGCAAAGAAAGGTAGGTAACACAGAGTTTGGGACAGTTTGCACAAATTGACACACGTCTGTGTGCTGCCTGGTTAAGTACAGGTAGCTGAGTTGTTTCCTGTTCATGCTGAAGACATGATTTCCCAAGTGTTGCATAAATACATAGAGGACACTATACCTCATATGTAATGTCAAAGAAGTATGAACCAATACAAAGAGAAAAAACACTGAGGAAAATGCCACAATGTATGGCATAACCTTGTCTGTGGTAATCAAAAGGACGTGCCAGCATTTGTCTCAGTAATTGAACACCTAAGTAATTGAATTGTGTCTGACAGACACAAAGCAAGCCATTTTTGTTTGAAGACTGATAAAGGTATACAGAGAATGTTAAGAGTGCTTATATATCATCTAGTGAGCTTGGTGAGACTCCCTAGGTAAGGAAAACCATGTTTGGAGTTTGTTTCATGGTGGGAAGGGACAATTAACAGAGGTTTGCGAAAATCAGAGATGGGTTGAGCCCTGTGGAACTCATTTGTTATCTACTGAGAATCTCTTCAGTCTCAATTCTCTTGCAAAAATGGTATTTTCCCTACTGAGTAGAAGTCACATTTTTTGACTTGCCAGCATTGTCACAGCAGTAGAACTGATTATTAGTTTTAATAGACCAGAAATAAATACTGGAATTGTCTTACTGTTGTGGATTACTGTCTCTACCCAGTGCTTGGTAGAAATAGAGAAATCTTTTTATGTACATAGAAAAAAGAAATTATATGGAAATTGTATCCCAGCTCTGTTGTTAGAGGCATGATGAATATAAATTTAATGAAATACAGGACCATTCCCATTGCACCCTCTGAGAAAGATGCTTATTACTCTGCTTTGGTTACACCTCAATTCACAGGCAGCTGTGCTGGTTTAGTGAGGTGATATTAGAAAAAAGTGCTATTTAATGTAAGAGTTGCAGAATCTAGGAGTCCTGATTTCTTTGTTGCACAATACAGAGTATATTTTAAAACATCTATTTTTATTTAATCAGAAATTATTGAAAGCTATTTTCAAGCAATTTTTTCTTTTGTCCTTCCACCTTCAGTCTCCATCTTGGCAGTCTTCACGTTTCAGAAAGTATAGAAACATTTCAGTCTGAACAGTTCTTTCTGCAATGTCTGGTATTCACTGATTCCAAGGATTTCTTGCTGGAAAGGGAAAGAGGAATATTTACTGGGTGGTTAACACAGATAAGAGCCATCAACCTCTGCATCCTCAGCTTGTTTTGATTAAGATGAGTTAGCTTGCATTGGATAAAGATGCATTTTCCTTAAGGTTTCATAAGAGCCAGAAAAATGCATAGTTTTATACGAGTCTTTTTGACATCTAAAATAATTAATTTCTGTCTTTTTTTTTTTTTTTTAAATTAATAGTGATGCTGATTTATTTCTTAAAAGGAATGATTCTTGTCATCGTGGTCACAGTGAACCTTACCTATCATGAACACTAAAATCAGACTCGCATTTTTATCTCAAAAAACTTAAGGGATTCTGTCATCCATTTTTACAGAAGGACCAGCCATATTCCATCAATCTGCTATTACTTTTATTTCAGATTGTTTTTCTCTTGCTTTCAGGAAAGTTTCCATGGTTGTGTTCCCTCTATTATCATTCTAATAGACTGCAGCTGATCTTTCACAGTCTCCTACTTTTGGAGAACACCAAGATTGTAAATATTCCGAGGTGAGGCAAACAAAAATCAAAGGTACCAACGGAATTACTGAAGAGAATTAAAAGTCTTGGAGTAGTATCAGGCCTAGAGACTGAACAAGAAGCATTCTCATTTTATGTTATTACAAAAAGGGTGTACCCCACACTTTCTTTGTTACACCTTTTGTGAAACAATTCTGTGAAGTAATTTCCTGAGAAAAGAAGTCAAAAACCTAAAATCTCTTGTGCAGCTCAGGTTACCTAGAATTACTTAGGAATTTCTGAATGAACTTGGTAGACCACAAGACAATGACTTGGAGAGTTTTTACATTGCAAATGGTAAATTATCTGTTTGGTTGTGTGATGGGTTTTTGTGTGAAAATAAGTTTCTTATTCTGTATTTAAGCGTGTCTAGCTTCAGTGTGTTTTTAATCATGAACGTCATATGCAAATTCAGAGGTAACAAGTGGCTATCAGCCTCGTCACATCGTGTTATCTAAAGGCCTCCTTTATTATTGGTTAACTTCTTCTGCTATAGATATTTGTCTGGTTATCAAATGAAATTTGCCTTCTTTGTGAAAATGTTTCAATCCAAACTATTCAGCCTTTTTTATGATGAGAAAGTAAGTCTTCCTGTAAAGCCCATTTTCTGGAGTTCAGCTCAATTTGATGGATCTTTTTATGGACTTACTCTGGTGTACCACTGATCCTTCACAAAATGTGTACACCAGGAATGGGCACACATCCCAGAATGTGCTTCACCATTGCTGAATTCAGAGATGATATAATCTCCCTACTTCACTATTTGGTATTTTCCCTTGTATTATATTAAAAGAGTATGTTACCTTTTAGTCTTTCAGGTGACTGGAATGTTTACCTGGTAAATTTTCATCACTAATTTCTAATCATTCAGGAGCTGTTCAGAGTTTCCTTTTGCTGATTTCAAGTTCAATGGTTATCAGACTCCATATTTTCTGAAGATCTGAACTTTAATCACGTTCCTCTTTTTGTAACCTCTTTCCCTGACACTGTCTTTCATCTGCTTTAGCTCCTTGCTCCTTTATGTGTAAAATTCAAGTGTAAAATTCAGGTTGCATGCTCTGTGAATCTGCTTAACTGCCTATTGAAGTCATATTTTTCCTGTGTTATCTTAGTAACACTTGTTCTTGATCAAGCCTTCCTTTTAAACAGTGGTTTTCCAAGTTTGACTTTCCATTTCCTAGAACAAAAGGAGGAGTTTCCCCTATGTTTAAAAAGGGAGAAAATTTGGACCAACTACTATCAAATGCCCCATGGCCTTGAGTAGTCTCTAAATACAGAACTGTGGCTACATTTATATCTCAAATATGAACCAGCTGCAACCATGTGAGGCCTACTGCTTTCATGGCCTTAACTTAAAAGGAAGGCACATTTATAACACATACAAGCCTTACTAATTATTAATAATAGGCTGTGCTAACAAACATAAATATGTACTCCTAAAGCATTATTAAGGATTATATAGCATCTTGATTAATAAGCAGATATATGATTAAATACAATACTAGGCTAAATATAATATTAGGTTGGAAAGTTCAGCTATAGGTCAACTCCAGCTCAGGGGTACCCCCACATTACAATTATTCAGAATTGAAGAATTTTGCATCATCATTTTGGGTAAATTTTTTTTTCTGCTTGTAAAAATGGGAAATTTTTGCAGATATTTCTGTAGCAGAAGAGCAGTGTAGCGTATTGTACCTCTTCCCTTTGTAGTTTCTGCAGTAGCTTGGCAGCACCAGCAACTGGGGTACAGATGAGGCTTCAGGTTTGTAGTAGCTATGTAACATGTCTAGACATCCCTTTCTGGCTAGGACAGTTCTGAAGACAGAATGTCCTGGCATCCTAATGGAGATGGTCAGGATGTTTTTGTGCTCTTTCTCAGGGCATGAGATTTTCTTTCTGCAAACCAGCCCCTTCCCACCCCACCCAGCCGCAGCTGTAGGAATTAAGTGGTTTCTGAGGGTCAGATGTGAAGTGTGATAAGCACTGAGTTGGGTTATGGAACCTGACACAGAGCAGGTCCCTGTCCCATGCAGTAAGTGGGAAAAAGGAACACAGGGAAAAAAATTACTGACATCACAAACTGGGAAAAAAAATACCCCACATATACTTAGTAACAGAAAAAATGACTTTGTAGTCTATTCCAAATTCCTGAGGTTATTCCTTGAAGGCTTGGATTCCTTCTAAATATTAGCTGTTGCTGTTTTATAAACCTTTCTTGTTAAAACTGATTATTGCATATTCCGTGGCCTTTTAAAATTGACAGCACTTAATTTTTGAAGACCTACGAATTAATAAGGCCCAGCCAGATGAATGACCCATTAAAGAGATGCAGCATCCTGCTCCTGTCTGCTCTGTAGCCTCTGTCACCTTTTCTTCTGTTCCAGACACCCATAGACACTGCTGTGCAGTGCCCACGTTTTTCTTCAGTCAGTATTTTGGAGTGTAGAGATCACAGGAAGGGGTTAAAACTCCTGTCCGCTTGAACAGTTTAAGATCAGCAGTGGAAATGATTTGCAGGATTACGTCTTTTCTAGTGGCTTTTCTAGATGTCTTGGCCCACACTTCAGATAGAGTAGCTGGATCTCTGTTACCTGAAGTTGCTGACCTGCTTCTGCCCTGGGCTCCTGTTGGCATCCAAATAAAAAATAAAATGCTTCTCTCTCTTCTCTGTGGTACAGGTAATTATTACCAAAAGGATAACTTGGTGGGTCAAATTAAATCTTGTATTAAACATAAAGTGAAGACTTTATGAAAAATGGTAATTCCTTTTCGGTCTGTAGAGTTAGGACAGTTTTTCATGCTGATGTAACTGTTGGCCTGGGAGAAGCAGATCTGCCTCTATTAGCACAAAAAGGGTAGATCTGTGATCTTCAAAAGTATTCTCAGCTTTTTTAACCCAGTTCTGAGAGTTTACTCTGTTTATATATAGTGTAATATATTTTGCTCATAATTAGTGACCATTGCTTATGTAGAACCAGCATCAGCATTTGCTGGAAGCTGGATGTTTTCTGTGACTGTATTTTTCGGTTATATCTGGAAACTTGCTCACAGATATTTTTAGCCTTTTCTTGTCTATGCACATTTCTAATTTTTGCTCTGTTTTCTTGCTTGTGTCTGAACAGTTTTGTTATTTCCTGCTGGCTAATGGCTTCTAGTGGGAATGGCTGCTGCTGTGGTAATGGGTTTTGATAGACATGTTTCAAAGCTTCAGGAAAGCAAATAAGATCTACTTAGACTGTCACTAGCATAACAGAAGAAAAATAATTCTGTAGAACAAATGAAAGGCTTTTAGCCTTGTGAAGTTTTGTTTCTGCTCTTCTGGAGAAATCTTCCTAGAACTGATACTCTGCTCTGCTGGGAACAACAAAACCGCTAACTTTATTTTTTAAAATTCATGTCTGTGATTTCTCTGTGAAAGCCAATGCACACAAAATTCTACAAGACTGATAAGACTTTGGTACCGACTGAACGGGGTTAAAATGTCTCAGTTCTTTGTCCCTGCTTGGTATAGCACATTTTGTGGGGAAAAGGTAGTTTTCTTCTGCCTCTAGCTGTGTTATAGGAGATTGTGAATTGTCCCCTCCTGTTCACTTGCTCGGTGCCTGTCATCAGTTCAGTCATGCCTCTAGTGAAGCATGTCTTTGCCAAGCTGGAGAGTCCCACTCTATTCAGTTTCTCATGCTCTTATGCATGTTATCATTAGTTTTTTCTTTCTTGTTGAGCATTGTTTTGGCTGAAGGGGGCTGTCAGCTGAGGGTTCCACAAGAAGCACAAGTCAGAAGCTTTCTCTATGGGGAGTGGTGCCTAAAAGTGACAAGGCCACAGGGGTGACTTGGATGCTCAGTTGTGCCTCGCCTAGTAAAACACCAGGATCCTCTGCTGACCACTTGGCCTCTGTGAGGTGTTGGCTCCACGTTTATGGAGGCCAGGAACAGTAAGAGGTTTGGCTGCAATTGAGAAGCAGTGCCTATCCCTATGGCAGCTGGAAAGTCTAATCCAAGCTCCTTAGCGTTTCTAATTTTATGGCAGGTGTTGGCATCCTTACCCAAGTAGCAGACCATGGCCATGCATGAGAACTCAGGTTAGGGCTGTAACCTGCCCCACTTGCCTCCTCAGAGGCATTGCCTGGAGTGATAGGTACCATCAGGTGGTGTGGTGGTGGCTGCCTGGTGTTGATGTCCACGCTGACCCTTACACCCTAACTCACTGGGCAGTACACAGCATATACTGAGTATATAGAATGGAATCATGGAATTATTGAATGGTTTGGCTTGACAAGCCCCCTGCACTTGTTTGCCTTTAAACTGATGTTTGAAAGGCAAATATAAAGACTGGTACTTCAGCCCTGTTTTAAAATACATTTTTCAGATAATTGTCTTTCTCGTTTAAAAAGAAGTCAATGAAAATACTATTCAGAATACATGCCTGGTATGGTAAACACCAGCAGAACCCACTGGGTAATGTTTGAAAAGCAGAATGTACAATTTGTCATCAATCAGCTATTAAAAAAGTAAACAGCAATTGAAAATAAATCAAATGGAAAAAAAATGAGAATGAAAAATCTGAAGGTGTCCTAATTATGAGTGTCTGGTTATTTCTATTTCCTATTCAAGAGTTAAATTGAATTTTGTGTTGATAAAAGACATAGTGTGACATGCTCAATAAATGAATAATGAAGTGAGATGGTACGTAAAGAGGAAGAGATCTTGGATTCTGTGGTGAACATCTCTCTCCTTGTTTGTATTAGTGAAAACAGCCTGATTTTTCTTTAAATGGATAGTGTTGAAAATCAGCTTGGGAATGTGGCTGATTTTGACTGAAGGCTGTCTTAAAAAAACTAGATGTGAAAAGGCATGGCTCTGTGTCTGTATATATGTGTACATAACAGAACTGTTGAAGATTTGCATTTTATTTTGGAGAAACAATAGTTCAAAGAAGAGCTATTTCCCCAAATAATGAAACAGACAAATGCAAAAACATTAAAATTTAGAACATGATATGTATCATAATTAAAGTGGAGCTTTCTGTTTAAAATAAATTCAGAGATTTTTAAAAATAGTTCTGTACAGTGCAGACCAGGAGTAAGTAGGGGATTTTGTGTGTAGTATGTAAGAAGTGCCTGGCTGCACTTGTTGTTGGCGTGGGGGAGGAATGCAGGTGGTGGCTGACATCTGGCTTCAAGTCCAAATTGTGCTGTTATTGGTGCCTTCAGACAGAGTCTGCCTTTCCTAGGCTCTCTGGTTCAGGTCAGCTCTGCTCACTGTGTATTCGCAGCAGTCGTTACTTTTAAACAGAGTCTACTGTCTGTGTCCCAGGATTACATGACATTATTGGAAGCCTGTGGTGACAAAACCTCTGCAATTTTGCTTCTTGTTGTAGGCTGGTTATTTTGTCAATACTTTCAGCTCACTTCCTTGGGACTAGCTCTGTGTTAGTTAAATTTCCTAAGTCTATGCTTATTGACCCTAGCATATTTATTTAATGGCCTGCTATGTTCACCCGAGAAATGCAGTTGGAAGGAGTTGTCTTTGAAAATATGTTGTGCATTTCTGCTTCAGTTGGGAGTATTCTTTCAGCATTTACGTAAAAATCTGGATATAAATACACACTGGAGCATGCACATAACTCCTTTGAATGTGAGTAATTTTATTGATTAGTCTGTTAAATGTATTCAGTGTTGCCTCCCGTCATTCCCAGCAGGCTGACAGACCCAGAAACAATTTGGGTTCCTCTCTCACTGTGATACTTGTGGCAAGGACCTGACTTTCTTACAAGGGCCTGGGGAGGCAGAGCCCTGCAGTTTCTGCTACTGACTAGAATTACAACCACCAGCTTTAATTGTTTGCTGTAGCCTTTGGGATATAGCTCTGTCCTGGAGAAGAGGGCTCAGGTTTTTCAGGTTGTTAAAAGAATACAATCCCGTGTCTTTCTTTTCTTCCAGCACTGTTTTGATATTGTACACAAGGAGGTCAATATCCGTCTTAATTTTTCTGGGAAGGAAGATAAATGCATCAAGCAGGTGACAAAAAGAAGAGAGGATTCCTTTGTGCACTGAATAGTTCAGCACTGAAATTCCTTGACAGGGAGGACTGTGGAAGCTAACAGTTCACATATGTTCAAAAAACATCTGGACAGATGAAAGGAAGCAAAATAAAATGGACATTATGAAATTCAGTGATAACGTGTCTTCCCCTCAAGCTGGCGGTTGGGAGAGTGTTGTAGAGAAGTAATTACTGTGTATTATTCCAGTCCTTAAGGGCTACATTTGCTGTTAGTCACAATACCAGATTGGATGCTAGGGACCTTTGCACCTTTGGTCTGATTTAATGTGTCTGACCTGTGTTCTTGGCAACTTTCTTCAAAGGATGCTCATAGTAGGAAAACCAGATGAGGCCCCTGGCTGTATGGAATAGAAAGCAGGAGAAGTTGCCGGCACTGTGTAGCTTTCTAGCTTTATGGAAAATGGAAAAGGTTAAAAACAATAGTGAATTTCTCTTTTATGCTTAACTTTCTGAAGTCTTCCCTTGTTCTCTATCACTGTACCTTACTGGGTCCTAAACCTATGCAATTTTTTTTTTTTTTAAAAATCCTCTTACGAGCAAAATTTTGGACAGGACACATGCAACTGTAGAGTGATCTCCTAGAGGCTGAAAAATTATAAAAATTTCTGTTAAAATTAAAAAACCACAATACAAATCCCAGAAGAATACATGGGTAGGCTCCCGTTGCTGAGCGTGGTTACATTTTTCTTCCGCTAAGTCTATTCTACATGTGATTATGTTTTGATTGTGAGTGGGTAGTAGCTTCATGAGTTCTGCTGTAGACAATCTCCGTTCTCCCTCAAGCCATGCGTGGTTCCTAATGCATGCCTGGCCCACTGGGTTGCTTGTCTGGGGCTGTGCTGCAGGTGATACAGGCTCTTTCATACAACCCTGGGTTTTTAGGGCGAAAAATTGAGAAGATGACAGTTCTTGTTTTCTCCTTGCTGTTTTTTTTGAGCTGACTATCCTGAGCTTGTAACTTCTACCAACAAGGGGCTTGCTAACTTGTCTGCAACTCTCGCTGTGTGCGGGTCCTCTCTTTCTGGAGCTGAGTGTTGGCTCTGCGCGATAGAGCTTTCCACGGCAGGGTGTGAGCTTGCTTTTCCCTTCTAGCCTCTACAATTTCAGGACCATTAAGCCATGAACATGATTCAACAGCAGAATTACCTCTCACACCCACAGCACCTCCAACAGCCCACACAGGTTGTTTAGCCATCCAGCAGCTTTGTTTATAGCTCCCCTTTTACCCAGTACACCTCCCAGTATGTCACATCATGCGCTTGCTGCTTTTCACACTGCATGCGTAGCTGTGCCCAGTGCAGAAATAGGCCTGATTTGCCCCTTTTATTCCTCCATGTTTTGTGTACACCTGAAGTACACAAGTCTGTAGCTGTTTCAAATTATTATGGTAGGCAGGTAATAGGTACCCTGATTCCAGATCTAGTTATTTTCAGTTATATCAACGAGTATAGCAATTTAATTGAAAACATTCTGTTCTTATTTAGCTTTGTTAGATATATCTGCTTACCCACACCTGAATGTACTACTGAGATCATCATTATGAGTTTAACTCATCTAGAGGTTTGTGCAAGTAACATAGTCCCTTCTTAGTGTAAAGCAGTTTTACCTGTTGGCAGATTCACTGTATATTATTCTAATCCATGCAATATTGACCTGGCTGAGCTGTCATAATAATGCAACCAAAAATCCCACTGCCTGATACCCATATTCTCAGCTGGCAACGTCCCTCACTCTGTTTAAGTGATTTCTTTTGATGAAAATGGTCAAGAGATTGTAAGATGGTCCTTGCAGTAATGTCGAAGTGGTGACAAATCCTTTCTCTGCTATGGAGAGAGAGATACTCTGGGTTGTCCTTTGGTGTTGGGTTTGCTCTGTGTTTGAAAGGAGACTTGAATGTAGTTTCACAGATTGGATAGTAGCACTACAAAATTCAGAAATATCATTCTATATCACCAGTGGAACAAAATAAGACTGTTAAAGTCAAAGTATTAAATAAATAAAAGAATTATCTTTTATTTTCTTTTTTTAATTTTAGTGTAGGTATTGAAACAATATAGACTTAAAATTTTGTGCGTCGTGGGATCACTGTAAGACTGCTACAACTTCTGTATTGTTTCTATGACATTTTTAAAGAGATTCTAATATTTTTTTGTCAATTTTGAGAATCCTTTAGAGGGAGACAGAAAGTAAGACAATTTTATTTAACAGACCCAAATAAAGCCTCCCCTTTTGCTGCTGCTGGAGTGTGATACTCATAGAAGGGCTGAGTGTGGTCCCTGTTTACTTCCCTTGATCAAATTTAGCCTTAATGATATTTTTTTCATTACACTGGTTACTGCAGCGTAAAAAGCAGTGAGACAAGGAATATATTGCAGTTGGTTGCAAAGTGCTTCATGGTGGTGCTACTGAAAGATTACAGGGTATACTTGGAAATTCTTACATAACCTTGTATTATTTGTGCCTTTGCCAAAGTATTTACTTACTGTGAATTGTGAGCTGTGACTCTTTGATATCTGCTTCTAATCTTGCCTCCTCCCAGTTTAGATATAACTTAAGGATCAAATATATAACACTCTAGAAAAAGTTAAAGGAGAAGGTTAATGCTTCATAGCCTTTGAAATGTTTTTAAGCTATTCTTGGCTAGTACAAGGATCCGATTTCTATTTCTGGCTGCTCTTGAATTATTGGTTGCTAATAATGCATCCAAATTGAAATAAGAGGAAAGTAAAAATGTTACAAAGATGAAATTATGTTATTTTAATGTCTGCTATTATGCTACTTGCCAGGAATAGAATAAAATGCTTTCTACCATTTGGTAATTGAGAATTGCTGTGTTCCATTAGTGCAAGGAATATTATGATGATGATGACCTATGAGATATTAACTTCCCCAGCCTCAAGCAATTTTCTGTGGGGAACTGTGGAAATTTGAGTTCACTGAGTCTTGCCCTAGTGTTCTTCAAAGACATAAAAGTAATACTATAAAGATTACAAAATCACTTAATATTCATCTGTCTCAAAATAATTGCAAGTTAACAGTGATAAAAATCAATGTTACTGAAAGAAAACATTGGTGGGTTTTCTTTTCCTCATACAAGCTAAACCTGATTATTAATTTACTTTAGGGCTATGGCTTGTACATATGTGAAATGTTTCCTGATTTTGGATTTGGATTAAACCAAAACTAAAAACATGTTCCTATTCAAAAATACTGAGAGTTGGAATCAGCCAGGACCTGGTGACTTGATGAACTGTGCCACCTCAAAATTGTTTAAGATGGAAACTAATCTGTAAAGCCAAATATTCACTTGGAAAGACTAGGCCACATCAAATCACATATCGTGGCCTCAGCTGTGGCTCACCAATTTCAAGGCCACGTAGAGAAGATACGAATTACTGGTCTGATCATCTGCATAATTCAAAGCACAAAATGTAATTTGGTAATTCCTGCTGTGGAGGAAATGCATCTATTCTAGGATGTAAGTAAAAGCTGTCAAGTTTGATAAATCGTAACTGAACTTGCGTATCTGGGAGAAACATACAATCTGAGATTAAAGACTCTAATCAACGAGAAATTCCTTATTTCCTTTGGTAATTGCTTTGTTACTCATGGCTGTGACCAGCTCATACTCTGCTGTTGGGCTGAACGGGGGTGCAGTTTGAGTGATGAAATGTATGCTAATGCTGTTCCTTTCTCCATTTCTGCCTTTCTCCTAGTGCACTTTTTTCGAACTGTAATTTTCAACTGGATGTTCAAAGGGATGTGAAATGACTAAATTATAGTAAACTGAAGAGTAGTGGGAAATAAAATTACCAGGGAAGAGACAATGAAGGGAGAGAATTTTAACTGTGGAAAGCACCTCATCCTGTAATATAGTGAATATTGCAGCTTCTTTGCCAATGGGCAGAAGTGATGCATATCAGCTGAGGTAATTAGGGTAGTAGTGTTGAAATCACTGAAGTTGTTTAAGTTCGATGGAGAACAGAATTTGGCCACTTATTATCCATTTTTGGTGTATTACTCATATAAAACTGCGGAGATTGGTTTAGTTTTCAGAACAGATGTCCTTAATGTTTATTTGAGCAGTCCAAATGTTCTGGAGTTTCTGCTCATCATGCAGGGTATTTCTTGAAGCTCTAGTTGTAAAACTCTTGGATAGGGAGGAAGATGTTAGTTCTTGCAATGTAAGTGGGAATTTGAGACTGCATAAGCAACCTATATTTTGAACTGGGAATTGTGGCAAAGGTGGTAGGAAGTTATCTAGCTTATCTCTTTATTAATTCAGGAAGGCTTAGCAGGGCTGGATTTTGAAAGGCGTGTCTTTGACTTTTGAGTTTAACAGGATCCTTCCTTGTCTGCTGTGCTCAGTTATTTGTGCTTTCTCCCTAATCTTACCTGACCATTTGGTAACTCTTTGGAACAAGCTGTTAAAATTTCTGAATAATGAACTCAAGAATGCTTTGTGATAGAAAATAATTGGGGAGGGTTTGTTTTTCCTAATGTCACCCATCTCTCTTACACTTCTCTCTCTCTGAAAATCTGATTACAAATGAATTACCATGCTGTAATTCTAGCCTGCAATATGGTGACACCATTTTTGGTACAGCAAACTACTCTGTCAGAATTAATAAACTGTACAAGTGGTTTTCTAGAGATAACTTCTGAATTTGATGTACTGCAGGTTTCCATAGGTTCTGCTGGTTTCAGTGCAGCCCTGTGTCTAATACGTGGAGAGATACATTCAAATATCTTGCTCCTTTATCCACATAACTCACATTATGTTTCAGCTTGCCGGGTACCCAAGGAAAATCACAACATAATCTAATTCTGCATATTTTTTTGTGGTAAACAGCATTTTATAAGAAATATTACTTTTAATTTGCTTTAGATCAGAACACATTTAATCTATATATTATGCATACAGCTGTTGTACTAACTGTTGTATTCTGAGTAGTGAAAACTTTTTAAAGCTAGTATTGTACTGCTCTAGTACCTTAAGGTGTAGGCAGATGTCTCTAACAGTATTTATTTACTTATGTTCAAACATGATGACAAGTGTGGTGTCAACAGCTGTGAATTTAGTTTTGGTGGCGATGTTATTTTGAAGAAGATGGGTTATCCTGATCCCTGAATGCAAGGGGGATCTTTAGCATCCATGTGCTCAGCAGCCAGGGATAGGCAGAAGGGACTTAGTTTTATCCTCTTATCAAGGCTATAAATAGCCTTATAATTAAAATATATAGCCTCTGCAATTTGAAGTTCTGAAGTAATTTCAGTGTCGAATATTATTGATACCTTATCATTAGACACATGGTCTGCTAATTATGTCTGATTTGGGCTGTGCCTGGAGTCTCCTGTAAGGACTGTGAATTTTGGCCTTGGTTTCATGAAGGTTATGGATTAATAGAGGCATTAGCACTGCTGAGCAGCAACGCCAGTTCCTGTTGTTGATATAATTCAGGATGTTACAATTGCCTGCAGAAGCAGCTTGTAAAGGTGGGATGTGGTGCAGGGGATAATAATTGCCCTCACTTTTCACCCAGCATCTCTGAGTAAATTTTTCCAGAGGGAATGACAAGAGCTAAGGAAAGCAAAGCTCGGGCATTGGGAAAACAGGAAGGCTAACAGGTTGAGCCAAGAGCATGGACAAGCCTGAGCCTAATCCAGATTTTAGCTCCTGGTGCTGTTGAAGTTCCCTTTATTGGTTCTCCTTAAGAATACGTGTGTAATTGCCAAGATGTAAGTACGTTTTCTGAGCTACATTGTTCTCCCATCCAGCCTTACTTTGCAATAGTTCATGAAGTTTCATGTAAATCCTTCTGGGTAGTGGGAGAAATAATAGCAGCAAGACATGCAGTGGCACTAGAGCTGCTTAGATACATAAGAGCACACAAATTAGGGAAGAGTCACTCTGGCTCAGGAAGCTTGTGCTTCCTTGGAGCAGCCTGGACTTGGGTCCTGGCTGTGGTGGCTGGCTGCTCTGCAGAGAGCCTGGTCAGGCAGCTCTGCCTCTGCCACACTCTTTGAACCTGTTCCACAGGGTTTGCACACTGGCTGAGAACAGCACTGTTGTAACCTGCTTCTGCCTGCCTCCATCACACCCTCTTTGACTTTTAACACTGCAGTCAGGGAGCCAGAGGTCAACAAAATGAAAATGTTTAAAGTGTTGAAGAGTTAGCATGCAAACCTGAGTGGCTGTGCTGGCCCACACTGGAGCTCTGCGCTGCTGTGGCAGCGTGGTTTCCCAGTGTGCCAGCCAGCCTGTTTAAAGATGGTATCTCTGTGCTGCACTGCGTCCTGCAGCATCAACACACCCACTGTCTCCTGTTTGATTCCTCCTGTGCTCAGGGAAGTAGGACTTTTATAAATATAAACAGTTGTGTCAGAGGAATTTGTGGATCTTTAATCAATTGCTTCTCTTTCCAAAGGCAGCCCTCAAGCCACTGACTCTATTAGTGTATGTCAGAAAAAGTAGCAGTACCATAAAATCACACATTTACACACAGATGAGCAAGTCACTTTGGCTTGGTTTGTGCTTCTGTTTTATGCTTTTTCTTCTAAGCTGCCTTTATCAAGAACAGTGCTCTGTGGTGTGACCTCAAACTTGTTTCTAAGAGGTGACCAAAATATATGGAAAACTGAGAGAAAACTGAAGGGCAATATCTCTGTGACAACTGAAGTAGAAAACCTGTAAGAAGATGATACTAAAGTTTCTATTCGTCAGTGGGAATTTTGCTGATTCATGCCTTCCACAAATCTCCTAATGAAGTAGAAGAGCCAGGGAGACAGATCAAGTATTTTGGCTGTGTGAAGGGAGCTCAGCTTCCTCGAGATGACCTGCCTCTGGAGAGAGCTGGCACTTGGTGTATTTGTTAACAGGGCCTTCTCAGGTGTATCGAGCTGAGGCATCCTGGAATCAGAACACATACAAGAGCTAGCTGCTGTGGAAAATGTTTCCAAGGTCTATAAATACCTTTGAGGTAGTAATAGAAACATGGAAGGGGAATGTTGCTCTGTCTTCATCCATAGGAAGACAGTTATCTGAATTTAAGTCCAGGGAAATTGCAGGCTGTGGCAGATGTTTCCTGGCAAACCTATGTGTGGTAGATTGAAACACTGCTGTCCCCAACCCTCTGCATGTCCTTGCTGTCAGAGACCCGCACCGTTGCCACAGGGTTCTGCCAAGAGGTGCTGGGCAGGTACATTACCTGTATCCGTTTTCCATCCTGAGCTTTAATGCAAACCCACCTTTACCAGCTGATGATGGCAAGGGGATTAGTAGTTCAGTGTCTGAGGGAGAATAAACAGCCAGGGCAGCAATGTCCTCAGCAGCAGCTGGAGCCAGCTGTGCTGGCTGTCAGGCTAAATATTCAAAATAATTAACAACAGGTAGGTTCTCCAGAGATAATCTGCAAAACCTGTCTGCTTTGCCTACTTATGTGCCTCCTCTCCTTATGAAGTATCTGAACGCTGACAGCCTTTTAACCAGCCCTCTGTGTGACTGCCCATGCTTTAGGCCTGTGCTGTAAATTGTGGCTTCAAATGCTGACGCTGTCTAGGACAAATGGCTTATGTTGGGGTAACAGACTGCTGCTTTTTATTTAAGGCACTGACTATCAACCTGAGAGACTCACTGAGCGATTCAGACTGGAAGGGACCTTAGGAGTTGGTTTAGATATTCGTAGTCTTCCTGAATAAAATGTATTAGCTTAAACTCTTTTGCTGAGGTTTTTAGTGAAGCTGCATTACTTTATAACCCTAAGTCAAATATGGGAAATTGAAACATAAAAAGAAATTTAGGGGAATAGGAGGCAGGTTGAAGAGAATGTATGTAGAGACAGCCATTGATTAGTATAGTCCATGTGACAGTATGTTTTAAAGGACATGGCCAGAACAGCCATGAGTAGGATGGTCAATTTGAAGAAAGAAAATTCAGATTTCTAATGCCACATTTGGCACCAAGAGCTGAAACTTGAAGAATAAAGTGGTTCTAACACTGGGAGCATTGAAAGGTCAGTTTACTCAACAGCAGGGCAGACCCTGTGGGCAGCAGCGGAAAAAAAAAAGAATGAGACCATCTTCACATCGTTTAGAAAAGAAAACTGTCATGCCTTGTGGTTTGCATAGTCTGGATCACATGTGGCCCATAGATGAGAATTGACATGACTTCTGCCTTCATATTTGGGTGGTTGCTACTTTAGATCTTTGCACAATTTCTGACAAGCAGATTTATAATTTCTAGTTTATATACAAATTATGATAAGCAGACTTACAAGTTCATGCTGTTTGTTTCAGATTATCCTGTCTGATATTTCTGCCATCATGTGAAACATGATGAATAAATGCCTTACCACGTTTATATGCAGAAACATTGCAATTTGTTATTCAATGTGTCATTTATCCACTTCTGTTGACAGTTTCAATGAACTGTAGGTCATGGAAGTTTTATCTGGTGACTCATGAAATCATAATCGAATGGCCATAGAAGTCAGGCAATGAAGCACTTCAACAGAAACCCTACCACCATTTAATTTTCCATAACAAGAAAGGAAGGATGCTATGTGTTAAATAGAAGGTCTAATAACAAAAATGTGACATGTCACAATGTGACTGGTAGGTTTCTTTTCTTTCATTAATATACATATTGTCCCTTTACTTTTTGATGATGTAATTCCACGTCACTCCTTGCTCCTCCCTTCCCCTGATTCAGTCTGCCCCTATGGGAAGCTCCTCTCTAGGTTATATATTTGGAAAAGTAGGACAATTTCAATTCTTCCTCTCAGAAAGGTGCCTTCTTCTCAGGCTTCTGAGTCATCATGGCTGTGACTCACATGGCTTGCTTTCATGAAGATGAGTCACTCCAAATTTTCTGGCATTAAGACTGTCCTACTGTCTATCAGTGTGTTATCTGCTGTACACCAGGAAATGTTCTGAGCCACAGAGTTTTAAGTCGGCAATAAAGGGAGGTAACAAAAGAGAAGGAAGATCTTCAAGTCAGTGATAGTTTGATTTCTCTTCTTGGAGGATAGGGGAAGGTGAAAGAAGACGATGGTGATAAAGTATAAATTATTCTAGTGACATAAGCTGATGTTATTCCTTTGACTGCTGAGTTCCACAGGCAACAGTTCAGGGGACTGTTAAAGGGAAACTCTTTGCTGGTTACCTGTGAGAAAGAAAGAGAAAAGTCTTTAAGAGGCTGAAATAGCTGATGTCTGAAAATAAGCCTTTTTTTCCCCCCAATAGCTGTAGGCACCATATCAGCAGCCGTAGCAAAAGCCTAAGAAGCTGGATAGTGATCATGTGCTGCAAGAGTAAATATTCACCTTTTTTGTCAGCTGTTATTTTTTTCTTCAGAGGACCTAGAGAAGAGTAATAACAGCAAAAATGGTTTTGCTTTGATCATATGACGGTAGACATGCACTCTGAGAAGGCTCCCCAGAGACAGGGCAGGTTGTCTCTCTGAATTTTCCCATATTTGGCTTTTTCTGTCCTTTGTCTTTTTCTTCAAAGCAGGGGAATGGCACCTAGACATAAAAGCAGCAGGGGAGGGAATCATGTATGTTTTCTTGCATCTGTCCAAGAGGAAATGTGCTGGAGGGCTTCAGCACCCTGCAAGGCAAACTCAAGTATAGCTGGGGAATCTCGGGCAGCTGAGCTCTACTTCAGCACTGGAAGTTGGGAGCTGGAGTTGGAGCAGAAAGGGCACTGTGTTAGAGGGCAGATCTAGATTCAGTTCCCCCTCTGCTGCTGACCTTTCATACAACTTCTGGTAAGTCACTGAAGGCAACAGAGAGGTTTCTTTCCATGCTGCTGAATCCCCCCACTGCATTATGGGCAGCCTTTTTTATGTTTTTCTGTGGAACCTCATCATGCTTCACTTTTTTAATTTAAAACACAGCTTGAGGAAGAGCTCCTGCTAGTATCTTCATGCTGCAATAGCTTGATAATTGAAGCTCTCATCCAGGAAGAAGGAGACCAGATTTCAATATTATTACTTCAGAGTGAATATAAAACCACTCAGATCAGAGGAGTAACATGTCACCAGGCTAATGTTCTTCTTAGGTGGGACTAACCTCTCTTCCTGTTGACTTGTGTAACCAAGGATTCAAGATGAATCAGATGGGAGAAAAGGGTTGTGGAAAGCTCTGTTCTGTAGCCAAATGGTGAGGGACCTTGCTAGATACGGAGACTTTCATTTTTCCTGCTGCATATGTGATTTCTTAGCCTTCTACAATGAATCTTTAATTCTGTTTAATAATGCTTCAGCTACATTGCTGAGGAGCACTTCTCACCTTCTTCTGCCTTTCATCTTTCACAAGCACAGAGTCTGGTGGTTATTGCTCTTTCTTGGGATTTACGTGGTGAGGGTTTGAACCTTGTTCAGACAAGAGGGACCTCAGTCTATGTCTTTCTGTGTCCTATGCAAGAGCTCTAATCCAAAAATGGGGAAAGGGGGCAGGATGTTCAACTAGGCAACTGCAGCAGCTGCCTTGTGCAGAGACCCTGCTTCTGTCAGTACCCACATATCTGCCAGGAACAAGGGGGGAGTGAGGTCAGGAGTACTTGGCTTCTGCCTCTTCCTCAGGTGTCAGTATCTGTTCAAAGAGTGTAAAAGCCTGGTGAGCTCTTGTTAAGGGACTCTGTCAACAGGCTAAGGTCCTTCAGTACTCTATGACTCTTTTTTTGCAGGGGGTGGGTGTTTGGGCCCTTAAGGCTAGTAATGGAAGAAGTGTTAAGGCTGAAGTCCACCAACCATTTTTGGATGTGGTCCTGAGTGTACTGAGGTAATGGATACTCAGAGCTGAAGGCTGGGGCTACCTTCTTGGAAGGTTTTGTCACTGAGACTGAAAAGTTTTCAGATTTAACCAAGATGCTTGAACTTCCCTGCAGTATTATCTTTTCTTCAGAGCCATCTTTTCAGAAGATAACAACAGTGGATTAGAGAAAGATCTTCATTTGGGGATGTTTGTTCAAAAATAGAGAAACATTTAAAGTGATTAAAAAAAAAAATCACATCATTTTGATTATGTAACAGAGTTTGCATACTTCTTTCGTCTATAATCTTATTTTGGCATGGTCATGTTTAGGAAGGGGCTTCACAACTTTATGGAAGATAATTTGAAGGAATTCAGTTTATTCTGAATTAAATTTTATTTGTTGAATCATGCGTTTTTGTAGTTATTAGACTTGTTTAACATCCAACACATTCAAACACATACTGAATTCTAGTCAAACTAGTTGATGTGTCCCTTTAAATTTGCTATTGCTGTGCTTTCATCAAGCTGACTAGCACAATAGTCAGTGCCATGAAGAAGCTTAAAACATGCATATTTTATGAGCATTTCAGAGAACTGCCACACAAAAGGAGAAGTAGGCTATGTCTACAGCACTAACACTTCACCTAATGTAACCTTCTCAAGGGTTTTTTTTAGATTAAAGGAAAACTTCAGCATATGATCATTGCAGAGCAGGGTCAGAGATCATAAGAAGGGGGAGGAAAATAACAACTCATGGTGTCTGAGGACACTTCTTATCACCTTGGTGCATGCCACCTGATCATCAAACTATTCAGAGCTTTATTCAAAGGTTATTGTTGGAGTAATTCAGAACATATTAACTCCCAGCACTTGTTTGTGGGTTTGTTTCGGCTAAATGATATGAAATGTTGGCTGGGTGTTTCCTGTTTTTTGTTAACTGTGAAGGCTTCTGAAAGCTGGGAATTACACAGGATTCATAAAATACAGATAACATCCTTTACTCAGTTTCTATCAACCTCTGTGAAAACAGCTTTTCCCTTTAATGAGAGTGAAGAAAAATGCTTGCTAAAATGCAATGCAGTAGTTGCCTGCTTAAAAATAAACCAGCACAGTCTGCATCCTTTTAGTGTTTTGAATGCTGGAATATTTACAGGTTAGTTCAACTATAAAACACCACTGAGAATAGTAGTTTAGATATAGCATTATGTAACTAAAACTAAGTGTGCAACACACCTTGTGTTTGTTAGGCCGCACAGAAATATGTGGAGCAGTATTATTGCATATAAATATACAGGAACTGCAGCAGTTGTTATTCATTGACAAAGGTGGCAGCCAGAGACAGGGGTGACCTCCATGCAGGACTGAGATGGTGTGTGCAGGGTGCTTTGGGACTGGGTGGGTGTGCAGTGAAGCCAGCAGAGCTTGTTCCGGCTGTCAGGGCTGAGTGGTATCGGGATCTGTGCCTCTTGCTGTGCAGCTGGGAGGGTGAACAAGCACCCTGTGAGTCTTTAAGGCACGGTGCTTAACACACAGGATGCTTCTAACCTGAGAATAGCTGCAGACTGCTGAGTACTCTTGACTCTAGCATTTATTTCAGATTTCTCGTGAGGTGGCCTTTGGAGGACTGTTTACACAGGAGGTTTTAGAGGTACTGTTAAGGCAACTCTCCCTGGAGTTATTTTCCATTATTTACTCATGGGTTTTGTTTGTATGCCATTTTTTCTTGTTCCTGCTAACCATTGAAACTGATGATTGTACCATGTGTGATTATCAGACTGCTTGAGCTGTCTTTGCTCACAGCAGCAAAAATGTGTTGAGTCCAATGGCATCTGCTGGGCAGTTGTTTCTTTCTTCTGACCTCTGCTGCTTTCCTTCTCATGATTTTGGTTTAACCCAAATCCTCTGTGCTCAGGCTTTAGCAGATCTCTGCCCCTTGGAAAACTCTTCCCCCTCTCTTGATAAGATAGCTGTCAGGGGGACTAGGGAGAATTGCTCTGAGCAGCACATCTTCCTTGCACAGCTGTTGGGACAGAGCATGAGCTATCCCTGGGTATGGTGAGCTCACTGGCAGGATGAGCTCAATTCTGCCAGATCTACTACACACATACTTTGCAGCCTGGGTTGGGACTGAAGCATGTTTCTTAGGGAAGTATGTAGTTATCTGAATTATGAAATCATCTTGCAAGTCCTCCAATGCTTTGCCTCATTTTCAGTGTGCTGCAGCACATGAAGCAAAGGTTACTGAGAGAGCAGGAACTGTCAGTGAGCACTGGGATTTGTCCCAAATCCAGGTCTAGCTTGTGTTCTGGAATGAAGAGCCGACAGCCTTGGACTGTACAGTTACAGACCGTATCCTGTGATCCTCTTCCTTGTGTTGGTGTTTGCTGGGCCATCCTAAATTCCTCTCCTTGCTTCTGGTGTCAGCTAAAGTAGTCCTATAAGGGTAACACAAATATGAATTTCAGGGTGGAGGTAGAAGATGTGATCAGACTAGTCACTGTAGAAAGTCTATTGCTATGTGAAAAAGTAAATGAGGTGATTTAGTTGGAAATGGCACTAGGATAGAGCTGGGTATGATTTGTAAAATTGGAAGAGTCATGTAGTTCAGAGCAAGTAGATGTGTAATATTTATGGTACATGGCTTCAGAAAATGGTAGGAAAAGGAGGCAGTGCAGGACATTTAGAAAGGCAGCTCATTAACGTGGCTGTGAAAGGGCAGTTCAGGGACCCTGCAATGGAGAGGCACATGTGTCTCACCAAGGCTGGAGTGTCCCCAGGAGTGTCACAGGACAGTGATCAGGAATGGCCCTCACCCACTGGCATGGTGTGTGCATCTTGGAGGGCTGTCTAGGAAAAGTCAGAAAATGAAGGGAACCACAAGAGGGGAGTGAGGCTGCAGTTGGCTCTCCCCAGCTTTATCAGGAGCAGCCTCTGATTGATGTCCCCTGTAGGAAAGAACTGACAGAGCAAGTGGGCTCTTGGGAGCCATGGTACAGGCTAGGACTGGGGCTGAAAACACACTGTGAATTGTTACTTCTTCCTGTTGGTCAGAAGCTGTGGCAGGGCTGCTCCAGAAGCTGGAGCAGACAGTTCGCAATTTAGGCTGTAGTCCTTTGCAATACAACCTGGTGGGTTTATATCGTGTTTGAGACAGACTTGTGTCTTCTGAAAGTGAAGCATGAGCAAAGATTCTAAGTATGGAATTTTCTTTAATCTAGAAGTGGGGGCATAGAGACCAATGATTGCTCATCTTTCCGTGGTCCTCATTTAACACTGTCCAGAAGTCCAGAGTAGTGGGTAGACCTGGATCTCTCACTGCAGCCTCTGCTTCCCTGAATTACTTTGGGAAAAGGCATTTTGGCTGTTCTCTGGAGAGAAAACTGTGTTTCTTTTTCCTACAGCAAGCAAACCCCAGGATCACTGGAAAGCAATGTCATTTCCCAGTTTCACTGAACACTTTTTTGTACCAGTGAAACTTAAAAAATCCCTCCTTTTAAAAATTTTGTTATTTGTTACTGTCGTTGGAGTTGTAAACACCGACCATCTTTCAAGACGGTCTTTGCTGCCACAAACTGCTCAAATGGCAGGAGGCAAACCCCAGCATCACTGTGATGCATTGAGTAAATAATACTGGATTTCATTTTTATGTTGAATAACAGGATTGGTAACAGCTTTAATGGGAATGAATAGACAATGATGATAGAAATGATCCTGGGGGAGAATGAAATTATTCTCATATGGTCTGGGGAAGATTTGTGGTAATATATGAATATGCAACTAATCCTGTGAGCAAAGGAAAAAAGAAAAATAAAAGAAGGAAACTACCACTACTTGAGTAACCTCAGCCTAGGGGTGTAAAAGAGTCATGAAATGGGAAAGGAGTAAGCAACAAATAGCAAAGATGCTGTACAACCAAGTTATCCACTAAAGCAAAAAGAAAACGTAATTAGAATGCTATGAACTGTTTTTCTTCAGAAATTTCTGTAGTGTCTTCATATTGATATTTATTTAAAGCTTGGTTCAAGAGGAATTTCTTCTCTGACTTTGACTGTATTTAACTTAAATTCTTTATTATACAACTTTGTTTTTTTATTTTTTTGGTTTTAGAAATTGACTTCATAAAGATGTTTATTTAAAAGACATTTACACCTTGGTTTACCTTAGTTCTTCTCCAAAATATAGTATTTCAAATTCAAACCATCTCTTTTGGTTTTCTTGGAACTTACTTGTTTCGTATGTTCTGTTCCCTTATTTATCTTACATATATCTAGCTATTAGGCATTCATCATTTGTCTTTCATTTTTTGCACCATTGTTTCTGTTGTTAAACTGCTTGGCTGTTCATATGTGGCAGTTGGATAATGGAAGATTCATTGAAACTTTTAATTATTCTAGAGTATTATGTGAAAATGATAATGAAAAGATACCAGAATGTACATTTAATTAAGACCATTCTTATGAATGATAATGTGTTTTTAGAATTATAACTATTTTATATGAGTAGATAGTTAAAGAAAGCATGATTTCTTATTTATGAAAGCAATACAGTGATCCTAATATAAGCACTTCATTAGTTTCTAGATAAGTGTGGTTTGGAACTGAACAAGTGCAAATGAAGGCGGTATATAAAATTAAAATCCTTTTAAGGATAGTCACTTTGAGGGAAGTATCAGCACTGCCTGCTTTCAGTCCACAGCCACTGAGAAATAAATGAAAATTCATGTCATTCCCAGACAAAAAAAAAAAAAGTCCTTAATTTAGCTGAAAGTGTAAATACATATCTGCTAATTAAAAATCTTATTAGAGTGTTATTAGAGTTTTCCAATACACCAAAAAGCAAATCATAAATTCAAACAGAAGGCTAAGCACAAAATGCAAATGCACGCTCATATCTTCACTGGAAGGGATAGCAGCACACAAATCAAAGACATTTTATTCTGTCAGTAAGAATAGTGGCTAAACCCAGTAGTGGTTTAGTCAACCTTGACCTTGATTTTATTTTTTAAATTAAAAAAATTACCTTAATGAATTGACACTTCAATTCTTGCATTTTCTTGCTACTTATATGTTTCTGTTCTGACACTGAAACTCTTCCTTAGTGAAAGTATCTAATAATTATTAAAACTCTGGAGACTTACTAAAAGGAAAAAGAAAATAGATGTTGCCTGTGTCCTAGGCTCCGACTCCTATTCCTCCTAGAAGTCTTTTCACACCATTGTTGCACTGCTTTGGGAACACCAAAGACATGTTCCTCGTATGTGGGGAAAACAATAGAGGGTTCTTGCTGTGTGCTTCCTTTTAAACATAGCAATTCAGAATGTCTTGAATTGAATTCATCAGGAAAATAAGACTAGAAAGTACTTTCTTTTTTTCTTTTTTTTCCTAAGCATTTCTCTGTAGTCTTTTCTTATACCCGTAAAGTTGCATCTGCAGCCTTGGTAAGATTGAGGACAGTCTGATTAACAGTGTCTGTCTCAACAAGGTGCAGCAGTCCCCCAGCTGTGAGGAAATTTCCAGTGATTCTCAAATTGAAGTGCTGCAGGTCAAGGCTGCCCAGCTTGCTGTCAAGGCTACAAAGGTGGCAGATAATGGATCAAATGCTGCTGTGTTTTTTGTCTGCGAGTAGGTCGGTGGTGCTTACTAAATTGTTTAGATGGCTTTGTATTATCTTTGGACATTTGGATTTTAGGACAGATGCAGATAAGTGACTTCCCTGGTTGAAGAAATAATTATAGCGATTATTAATGTTTTGTTTTAGCAGGGAGGGATAGAGTATCTGATGGTGGGCACTGGATAAATTTTGCTCAGGAAGCTAGTTTTTGCTGTTGATAATCAAGTTAATTAATGATCGATAAGCAGTTAGGATTATATTAGGTCCTTGCTTAGTTGTTAGTTTGAGCAGGAACTGGTTGTAAATGATATTATAATCCCCTTGCTCAGAAAGCATGAAGTTTTGAGTAATTGTTACTCTTTTCAAAGCAATCAATAGGAGCTCATTTTCTTTATTCTGCTATTGGGTATTGTTGTGGTTTAACCCCAGAGAGCAGTCGAGCGCCAGGCAGCCACTGCTCACTCCCCCACTAGCAGGGTCAGGGAGAGAATTGGAAGGGTAAGAGCTAGAAAACTCATGAGTTGAGATAAAGACAGTTTAATAGGGAAAGGAAAAGCTGCACACACAAGCAAGGCAAAGTGAAGAATTGATTCACCATGTCCTGTGGGCAGGCAGATGTTCAGCTTTCTCCAGCAGAGCAGGGCCCCATCGTGCATAACAGTGACTTGGGAAGACAAACATCAGCACTCCAAACGCCCCCTACTTCCTCTTTCTTCCCCCCATATACGGATCATGATGTCATGTGGTCTGGAATATCCCTTTGGTCATTTGGGGCCACCTGTCCCAGCCGTGTCCCCTCCCAGCCTCCCACAGCCCCCCAGCCTCCTCACCAGTGTGGCAGTACAAGAAGCAGAAAAGGTCTTGGCTCTGTGTAAGCCCTGCTCAGCAATAACAAAGACATCTCTATATTCAGCTCTGTGTTCAGCACAAATCAAAACATAGCCCTGTACTAACCACTGCAAAGAAAGTTATCTCTACACCAGCCAAAACCAGCACATGTAGTTGCAGAGACTAGCAGCGTGCTAATGTAATGACTTTTATCTATTATACTTGACTCAAATAGTGGTGCTGGACAGAAGAGATGTGCTGTTGATTAGCTGTAGTGAGATTAACCAATCTGCAGCTGTGGCAGTGCATGTAGAAATGTGGAAGCTGTGGTAGAGATAAACAAATCTAAGAAAAAGAATGTTTTTTGCTGGTGATTTTTATTTTTAATTGGTAAAGCGTTGAATATATTGGAAACCCCCGTGTTTCTGTAGTCACTTTTCTATGCAGGTCACACAGTTAAAGTTGTGATTGCGGAAATGTACGAGCTCAACAGTAGAAAAGTGCTGAAAATGAGCCCTCTCTAATGGTGTTCAGGCCCACCCTGGGATAAAGAGAGTCAGATCTTGGCAAATTTGTGGGCACACTCCAATACCCCAATGCTGCTAAACAGGAGTCTGCCTGGAAGCGTTTTGGAGGCCAGCCATCCAGGTTAAATTGGGATAGTCTTGCAGCTCAGTGGGTAATGAGGACAGAACCTAGGCTCTGTGAGTGACAGGAGTGGGGAATTAACTGTGTTACTTCTGGGTGTATCTCTATTGTAATTTTAGCTTGGATTCTCATTGAAAAGGTGCATTCACCACTGTGTTGTGTGACTGTCAGGTCATCTCACACAGAAAATTTTGAGCCATTTGCCAACATGACAGTGAAGTCACAAATATGCTATGGTCCTGTGTGCTTTGTGAAGAGAAGGGAGTGGAGGAGAAGGAAAGCTTTCCATGAGGTGAAAGACATGGGGTGACTTCATCTGTTTCAAACAGGAGTGCAGGAGGTGCTGTCACTGCCCCAGCCACGTGAGATGATTTAAGTAGAACTTACAGTGAAAGATGAGGTATATCTGTTAAGAAACTAGACTTCCTTCATTGTATTGCCTACAGAATTTTTTTTAGATGATAACAATGACAAGAGAGATGTTAAATCCTATTGTCACCCGCCCTTTATATAGTCTAAGGTCTAAAAGCAAGGGCTTTATATTCTGACAATACTATAAAGCACTGCACAGCCTGGGCAGGCATTTTTCAGAAAACTAGTTTCTAACAAAAGTTAAGGGACAGAGCTTCGTGCCAACCCAGGGGCTTTCTGAATTCTTGCCTACTAACCACAAAGGGTATCTCTGCAGATTGCTTTGATGGGGCTCTGCTCCTCTGTGGCCCTTTGACGATTTGCTGTTCCTATAGCACACAAATGGGTAGTAAAGTGTTGCACAAAGCAGCATTTCACTTGTCAGCTGCACCCCTGCTGTTGATGCTTCCCACTAGGGAGCCACTGAGTTAAATGGTGCATAGTCAGCTGCATGTATTTTTCTTCTCTCCCATGCAATGACTTCACCTCATTACCTCCCAGGTGAAACTGGATCTGTCTGCATCAGCAACCTGCTTCTGATTTCAAAGAATGAGTTAGAGTTTATGACTGTTGACTGTGGAAGGCAGAGACATTGGAGCACTAGCCTCTTTTAAATCTATTAGACCAACTTTTTCTTGCAATCACTGCTTCTGGAATTAATTATTGGATTTTCTTGGTTTTTTTTTCAAATACCACAGTAGAAAGTTGAAAAACATAGGAAAGGAGAAGAGGGCAAGACTACAGAAGAAAATTTAAACTCTTCCCTGTGACTCCTGAGAAAGAGCACAGTAATCCTAGATGTAATATTTAAACAGTGCTTGCAGCTCTCCCTTTATCAGTTTAAAAAGTGTATAGTTAAATATTGAAGTATGCAGAACGTGAAAATGCATTAGTAAAAGAAAGGGGAATCATACGGATTTGCTTGCTTCTCTGCTCTATCAGCTTAGGTAACACAGCCTGAACACTTTTAATTGTCTTTGTCAGATATGTTTGAAAATTCATCAAATCTATTACTCTGTAACAGTTGTTTAAAAAGATGTAAATCCTTTCATTTCTATGGAGAGGAGCAGTGACAAATAATTACAAGTGTAAGCTAGGATCAAGAGTATCTGCAATTAAAATCCTGTGCTCTCTGAGGGTGTCTGCAGCTCCAGAGTACCTGAATCCAGGCTGCCCAGTGAGAGGTTACTTGGCATTCATCTCCTACTAGGCTAATCCTACACTGACAGCACTTAAGAAGAAATCTTTGTTCATTCAGCATAACCTATTTAATGGAGAGGCAACAACTAAAACAAAAAAATCACAAGCTCAGATTATTCCTTTACTCTAAAACCCAGTGTAGAGACTGAGGAGGGTGGATCACATGGTGTAGTTTCACTTATATTTAAGGCAGCTCCAGGCAAAGAATGAGTGGAGTGAAAAAACATCCTCAAATTCTGTCGCCAAGTGTAGTTTCATACTTCTGCATGTCATGCTATTTGCAGTGTTGTTTCTTACAGACCCCAGGTGGGAGAAGCACTTCCCACTGAACCCTTGGGAGCGCATAATGTGATGGTGCCCTACCAGGCTGCGTGCCTTGTTTCTCATCCTCTTGGAGGTTACCAGCTTTCCATTAGCAAGTGCTCTGGTAACACAAAAAGTACTGTAAATGTGGTAATACAGATCTCTTGAGAGGAAGTGCCTGGGGAATTGGACAGAAGTTGTAAGGGTTGTAGGTTCATCTTAAGGGATGCTGGTTCATCTTAACTGAGGATGCCCTTCTTCTCCAGCCAATATAAAGGTGCCTCTGAGTTGGTGCCCTTTTTAGATTGAGTAGTTGCTCTGACAAATAGTTCACATAAACCTCTGCTTGATGACTCCTTAATTCTTAAGCATTTTATGTGTCCTGGAGAACAACACTGTGATGGGGTTTGTCCTTCATTCATTAATCATATCAAACTAATCTAACAGAAGAATTGAAAAGAAGGGAAAAGTCAGAGCAGAAAAATACTGAAGGAAATTAAAAAGGGGGGAAAGAAAAAACAGATCAGCAGAGCAATTCCTGCAGGTGCAACTCAGCTCAGAACTGTAAGGATGCCTCTTCCTGAAAGGCAAGGGCTCTAGAAGGGAGACAGGAGAGGATGGAGCACTAAGTGTAAAAGCTCAGGAAGGCCATATCCCAGAGCTCAGAAATTCTGACACCCAATTGCTGCTGCTGTCCTGCTGCCTTGTCCTTGCCTGCTTCTTCAGGCTGTGAGTTCCTTGGGCAGGGATCATGTGTCTCTGCCATGCAGTGCTCTCGTGAGTGCTATAAAATATTTCAGTGCTCTGGTGAAATGTGTGAAAGCTGAGAAGGCACCTTGAACAGGAGGTAAGTGTGTGATAAAAAATGTAATGGGGTGTTTTGGTGTGAGGAAATGGGAAGTACATTTTACACTTCAACTATACCCTACTAGTGTCGCTTAATAAATTACTTAGAGTGCTGCCGTGAGATAAGGAAGCACCAAGGAGGTGTGAATGGATTAGTAGCCTGATACACAAAGGGTGCATCTGAGAGGTGAGATACTTTTTCTAAAGCATTCAGAGACTTTACCTAAAATGCCCAGAGATCAGTATCTTGTACTGTTCTGTTGAATCTCACAAACTACTCCCAGAACAGTTCTGGGTGCTAGAGCAGTCTCTAGGGGAAGGGGGGTGCAAGTTTGTGTCCTTCAACACAAGGGGAAGACCTGGACCTGTGATGCCTGCTGTACCATGGTAGATGCAGGTTCTCCTGGTTTTTCAGTGCCCAGTGGGAGACAACCAGTTCTTACTGAACCCATGCAGCCCTTACTGAACCCATGTTTTAATCATACAAAATTTAAACTCTCCTTCTGCTCACCAGTATTTTTTCATGAGAGTGGATTCAGGCAGTTAAATAATTTAAATATGACCCAGACAGTTCTTATTTTGTGAATAATAGTTGAAAAGTATTTGCTTATCCCTGACCTGTGCTAGTGCTAGAGCTTTGATTCAGCCCGTATCTCATCACTGTAAGTTTGCAAAATTGGAATGGCCCCAATTTTTCAATGGAGGCATTAGTTCTACTCTCCTCAGTTGGCGGTATTTAAGTATTTGTGATATATCACCTGACATAGTTTTGTTAGGGAAGAAATGGTATCACATCTGCTGCCAGTCAGCACTCACAGGCAGATGTGGTGCACATCTGTGGGATAGGGCATGAAGCAGCTGAACATGACAAGGAGTGTGGGAAGGGTCCTTGGTTTAATCTGCTGGTTAAGATGACTCTAGCCAGGCCCAGAGAGTGCTGGTGAACGGGGCTGCATCCAGCTGGCGGCCGGTCACCGGTGGTGTTCTTCAGGGGTCAGTGCTGGGCCCAGTCCTGTTTAACATCTTTATCAATGATTTAGATGAGGAGATTGAGACCATCATTAGCAAATTTGCAGACGACACCTGTTGTGAGGGAGTGTCGACCTGCTGGAAGGCAGGAGGGCTCTGCAGAGAGATCTGGATAG
>JAYRBT010000082.1:16311832-16333603 GCA_036023395.1 Myiotriccus ornatus | reverse complement strand
GGAGGTCTCTTCCAACCCAGTTAATTCTATGATTCTATGGATATGTGGATAGCTGAAGATGATCCCTTCCTCATGGAGAAGGATGGCCGTGGTCCATGTGCAATCAGCAGAGACCCCAGGCTGGAGCTGGGGTGTGAGGGCACCTGAAACCTCCATCAGGCAGGTGGGAAGGGGGAGCACAGTGGAGGTCGGGAGCATCTGTGGTGTTGGCTTCCCATGTACGGGCTTAATTCCTGAACGTTTTTCTCTTGCTCTTGTTGAAACAAATAATACTCCTGTCTCCCAGGCATGCTTTTTAGCCAGGATTCTGTCAGGTTAAAGTGGGGAGGACAGTGGACCATAGCCTTTGCCACTGGGTGGGACTGATGCTTTCAGACCACTTACTACCTCCTTGGGATCCACATTAAATAGGGCAGAAAGTAATATTGTGCTGTGCTGGATATTTTTGGCAGAAAAATTGTGATTTGCTAATGGCCTTTCCCCAGTTAAATGCTGTACAACTACATTCTTGTAATTAATATTTAATCAGACACTAATAGTACTAGCAGAATTCAGATGTGCTGGTGAGACCTTGCTGCGTCTCAGAGCTTTGGGCTGTGGTGCTGCTTAGAGAACAGTTATGGCTGTATTTTGAAATGATTCATTGACAGGTAACTCTGCTGGCATCTCTACAGTCAATGTGGAGGAAATATAACATAGGTAAATATGACTGCAAGTTGTTTCGCTCTATGAAATTTTACAACATTGAAAGCAAAATAAGACCTTTGGAGGCCACAGCTCCTTTAGAAGAGTGGACAGTATATTTAGAGGAATATAATGATTATTGGAGTGGAATTGGCACTTACTGTTTCTTTTGAAAATTCTACCTGAAAAATTGAAGGTTAATAAAAATTACAGTAAGATTTTATCTTTCTTTCCTCTCCTTTCTGACCATCAGATCTCTTAACTGTGCTGTCAGGTGACGTGGCTTTATCTCTTCTGTTCCTGAGAATAAAACTTTGGACTGCACCGCTAAACAGGAAACCTCAAAGCCAAGCCATGATTAAAATACTTGGTGAAATTAAATTGAAAGCCACATATGTAAAATTAAGAATAATAATGGGCAAGATCTATCTTCCTGGTGAAGCGAGTGTTGACATACCAGATACTGCCTTTCAGGTTTGAATGAGGAATGCTTATCATGTTTTTCTTCAGTTGTCATTCAGCCCAATGTTAATTACACCGTAGGGTTTCTCCAGTGACGTGTTTGTTGAGCTGTATGTAAGTGACAAGATGATTATGTCTAAATGATTGGTAAATGTGTTGGCTTTGAGGGCTTAAATATTTGTATAGATGATTCTTCCAAAAGCTGAGGAATGCTTGGCATCTCCACAGATAACAGGATTACAGCTTTGTTGCACACCTTATTTTAGGGCTGTGTTTTAATTGTCTTGCTCATTTTGGTAGTTTCTTACATCAACAAAGCCACCATGAGAATCCAAGGGGCTCTTTCAGTGTAAGAAGGAAACCAGAACAGAGGTGACAGAATCTCCCATGCAAAGAAGGTATTTCTGTTTAGCCTGAAGACATATGCAGCTATGATACTACTTCTGTGAGAGCAAACGAGGAGAAAATATATCTGAAGTTAATGTCTTCAAGCTGGGAATGCCTCTTACCTCTGTGAAGGGTAATTTGTTTGGACAACAAGTTTAATAGAATTCTGCGAAGTTATCTTAAAGGATGAAATTTTGTAATAAACATCCTGATTGAAATCAATGTAAATCTAACAGGAAGAAAATTCTAACAATTTTTATTTCTAAGGAGCTGCTGATACATTCAGTTAAGGAGATATGTAAGGATTTTGAATTCCAGGGTGATGGCCTAAAAATGTTTACTGACTTTCCCCCAGTTTTTCTGTAAATTAAGGAGCATGTCTTAGCCTAAATTGAAAAGTGAGATAAAGGAATACGTGAAGCAGGAAAGAGAAGAGAGAGCTTTAACTGGCACAGTTTTGGGTTGTGCAGGAAGGGAAACCTCCCAAGGAGGCAAATGGGGCTGCAGGCAGGAGGGGGAATAGGCAAATCCAGGCTGTGCATTGGGCAGACAGCCTTTCCAATCCAGTGGCAGCTCTCATGAAAGATGAGTTAGGGCATGAAAAGCATGGTGGGTTTACATGATAAAGGGAGAGGATGCTGTCCATAGAGAGATGTGGGTGATGAAATTCTGTGAAGTTCTCATAGCTCAGCTATGAGTTACTGTTGTGTAAAAATTGGCCAATTTACTGAAAGGGAAAAGATGTCTCTGCCGTGTCAGAAGTTCTGCCAGTGGAGCTGCTTTTTTGAGGCACAGGCTTTTTGGAACCTAATAGCTACTTTGGTTGTCTAAGAAAATGTGAATCATTTAGGCGTGGGACAAGAGGGTAACCAGCAGAAACTGATGCACAGGAAGTTCCACCTGCATATGAGGAAGAACTTCCCTGTGCAGTTGACCGTGCACTGGAACAGATTGCCCAGAGTGGTTGTGGAGTCTCCCTCACTGAAGAGATTCAAGAACCATCTGGTCACAACCCCAAGTAATGTGCTCTAGGGGACCCTGCTTGAGCAGGGAAGTTGGGTCTGATGACTTCTAGTGGTTCCTTCTGACCTTAACTGTTCTGTGATTTGTGATTCTGTTCTGAGTCAGCTTTTTCCATAATCTCAAGTGATGTTACAGAAAAATATTCCAAAAGTTCCTTGGTTTTCTTGGAAAGAGCCTGTCTTTGTTAGTCCTAGCAGTGAAGTTTAGTCTGTGTCCATTACGTCTTTGGCATTGATTATGGTGAGGAGGGTGTTCATAAATAATAATAATTGAAGTCCTGTTAACACTCATACAATTATATAATTCTCTTCCTCCCTTAAAGATCCCACAGTCCACTTTATTGGCTTCACAAACACCTCAGGGATTTTTTTTTCACCTGCTGAGACTGAAATTGAGCTGTTTCAGTGGTAAAACTTGGCAATTGGTTGCATCTCAATGCAAGTGTATACTTGGAGGGGGCTTGCTGGAACTGTAGGGATTGAAAAACAGGATTTGGGGATTAAATGGTTTTAGGAAAGTATTCACTGATAAAGCTGGAATTTGATGAGGACCTGGGAAATTATGTGGCTTAATGAGTGTTGTTTGCTAATTGGCAATAGCTGCAAGGCTGCCCTACTTTCTGGTCTTCTGGAATCTGCTGGCAGCTGGAGTTGCAGGTGGCTCTTTAGGCTGTGGTGACCTTCATCTTTAGGTTTTATAACTTATTAATAGTCTCAACAAATGAATTTATATTAAAAAGTATAGATTAAAGTATAAAAGCAGAAGGAAGCAAAGTGGATTTGATTCTGGCATCGTTATCCGGTAATTTCGCTGAGATGACTGGAAGCACTGGAGTCACTGGAATTTTGTTTTATTTAAAATAAAGGCAAATGAGAACAGAATTGGATCCTTCTCATTTTGTCTTTCAAGTGTCAGTTACAATAAATTCCACGTGACATAGATTGTATATATCTCTTGTTCTGTGCAGTTCTGAGCACATTATTGTGATTCTGAAAATAATCACTCATCGTTTCCAGAACAATTGTCCTTTCTGATGGACTGCTGTGCATTTGCAGCTGCTTTTGACATTATGCCACTAAAAGCTGGTTTGTCTTTCAAATGTGTTTCCTCAGTTCTGCTTTGGGGTTCAGCAGCACAGTTGCCTGTGAGGATAAATGGCTTTAAAGATTACAAGGTTGAGGAAGAAGTATGAGGGAGGAAGATACTGGATGGCATCCTTGCAATAATAAGATATACTAAATCCACCCTGCCCCCTTCCTCTGTAGTGTTAATTTTGATGTGAGAAAAACTAAAATGAGAGTAGCTTTGCTACAGTTTTCTGATGAAAAGAGGTTTTCATAAATATGAGATTTCAGCTGATGTGATTTTTTTGAGGGCAAATGTCACCTCTGTTCAACTTGGTGCAGAAAGGCAAGGTTAGACCACTCCAGGACATGGCTGGGCTGCAGCCCCTGTCTGTCCCTCCAGTGGGTTGCTGTCTGGCTTCAGACTTGTTCCCATCTCCCCAGGATTACATATTTATATTAGATTGTATCTACATTTTGTTGGAGTCTTCCTTGATATTGTTCTGTATTACACTCTTACAGTTAAATATTTCTCATCATCAAACCATCCTCTAATCCAAGTTCTGACTTGAGTGTAAGAAGTGATCCGTGAGGGTACTGACCAAGCAAGTCAGCAGTTATTGATTAGGGCGTCAGTTTTGAAGACTGATGATTTGTAACCCAGAAATATTAAATGAAAGATATATAGGCTATGTGCACTAAGATGCGATTCAGTGAGGACAGATATTATGAAGTGATTGCTGTAATACGTTGCAATGTAGAGTTGTTACTAAAATAAAAATGAAATTTAGAGAAAAGTGTGTTAGTTATCAGATTTATTAGTAACAGTAAAACAGATATATTGTAACTTTAGCTACAGCTAACTGATGGTGATTTTAAACAGCCGCTCTAGATGTTATTTCTGTTACTTTCAATGCAGGTTTACATGCAAACATGTTTCTTTCACAGCTAAATGTGATTTCTCTGTTTTTTTCTTTTATTAACTTTATATGGTTGGTATTTATGTGAACTGATACAATTCATATCTATTATTTTGAATTAACAGTAGTTAAGTTTTATTACTAAGGTTATTAGTGCAAGATGAGAAGTCTTTTTTTTTTCACTCTCTGTGTGTTTGTTTTGGAGTTTTATAATAGGAATTGGTTATGAGATGTAGCTGAGGAGCCTGTAAGATATTTCTAGGGAGGGAGGGAGACAGTTTTCAGGATATTATTAGTTTGTCTGAATAGCTGGGTAAAATTTTTTAAGGCAATAAAGTAGCATTTCTGTGTTAAATTATCTGTCTTGAAGCATTGGAAACTATAATGAGAAAAAGCATGATGGGTGCAGTATATAAAATCCTTCCCCTCTCTCTCATGTGACAGCTGGAGGCAGATGAAGAGGCACTGGCGCTCACCTGGCTGCTGCTGGAAGGGTGTGTTCTATAGGTGGAGGTGTTTAATTGCCCATTGACTTCTTCCATTTGGTCCTTGCACAGAGAACTTTTCCTTCACAAAACTGATTTCTCCAACACAAGTTTATAAAAATTCGCTAGGGAGGTGAAGTTGTGCATTTACAGTAGATTGTAATTTGAAAAGTAGCCAAATGCTGAGTGCATCCCAATGCTTTTCCCAAATTTGCTTTAGTTTGAATATAATTAACTTCAGTGTCTAAGACTTGCTCTGTCAGTACCAGCGTCACTACCAATGTTAACTGTTTGGCTTTTTTTTTTTTTTTTTTACACATTAGGGTAATTATAAGCAGCATAATAGTCTCAAAAGAGCTAATAAAGATAACAAAGAGTTACTGCAAAACCCAAGTACAATTTAGCTTGTCAGATATCCTTCTGTATATCATGGGAATACTGTAAAAATATTTATAATATAGCGAGCAAGTTACTACTTTCTAGAGCAAGGAACCTTTATTTTCTTTTCTTTTTTCCCCTTTTTCTATATGGGTATGATGCTGAACAGTCAGCCTGGTATATATACTAGTTCACCAAAACACTTCTCATGGTATAAGGCTGTATGAAATCCCTAATCTTGAGATGTCTTGAGAATTTGCAAATGGGATCAAAAAAGAAAGTCCCTCTGAGAAGTCCATAGATAAGGAAAAGATGTATCATTTACAAGACAAGCAAAACAGAGGCTTGTAGATAAGCAAAGAAAACACTCTCCTGACGAGAGGTAGGTAAAGGTTGTTAGTAGGTAAGTCCCATTGACAGTCTGCTGAAGTACTTGTCCTCAAGTGACCATGCTGATGCCTATGAACTTCTGAACATTTTTTAACCTTATCAAGGACCTCCAAACCTGACCTGGAAGCACACAAACTCTAAATCCTGCGGGTTTGCAGGGCTCTCATGCTGCTAGTAGAGAGTGCTTTGCTTTTTCACCAGATGTTTCTGAATTTTTTGAGCTTTCAAAACACTACCTCTGGGTTTTAGGGTTTTCATTACATATTTTGCAGCTTACTCACTGGAAGGTTGATGAAGAGACTAGGATTTCACTGTAAGCTTCTACCATGGTCCCTTCATGTAGCTTTATAATTCTATAATATAGTGAATACAATCCTATGATATAATAACTAAGATGGAACTTTTGAATAGTTATCATATTATAGGATTGTATTTACTATATTATAAAATTACAACTTTTATGTATAGAATTCAGAAACTTCCTGGAATCTGTGAGGCAATGGCAGTACTTAGGGAGAGTTTTCTTAGACTCAAGAAAACTCAATAGAAACTCGTCTAGAAACTTTGCTAATTTATAATTCACTTACTATGCAGGAACATGTTAATATAATTTACCTGGTGGAGGTTTTTTCTTTTTTGTTTGTTTGTTTCTTTGTTTAAATAAAGTCAACAGTTGAGATGGAATTTTCAAAGTCTCAGAACAGAAATGTGGAAGACCCAGTCTGTGTCCCATTTGCACTTTTAGAAGATTTGGAAATGTATTTGAACTGGGAAGGCTCTTCAGGCTTCTGAAGGGGTTGGTTTCTGGATTTGTGTCTTACCTCATAATTGGGAATAAGAGTCTTTTGGAGGGAGGCAAATTTAGAGTCTTTGTTATTCCTTGGGATGAGGTGGGAGATGTTTCTGGGGAAGTGGGTCACAAGTCCCATGTCCTTAGTGATGTGTTATGTTTTGCAGCAGAATGAGAGTAGAAAGGACAGGGAGGGGAGAGAGTAACAAAACATAGCAGTAAGTTAATTCTACAAGCCTGTGTGCTATAATGTTGTTGTTCTTGTGGTATTGTCAACCCAGGAAGATGGGTGACCATTATTTATAAATATGAAACAAAATCTGATGCCATTAAATTTGTAGGTTAATGAAGTTACTAACCAAACGTTTTCTCTCTTAACCTGAAAGTTATTTCATCTTCCATTTTCATCTCCATAATATTTATATGTTACCGGCTAAAATCTATGGATGTGTGACAGGACCTGGTTCCACCTCATGTGTCCTGGCTTTAGCTTCACTGGTCTCAGGGATTGTGCCTCTGGATGGAAGTAGTAATTGTGTTGTATCATCTGCAAGTGGTTTCAAAGTGAGAGTTAAAAAGTAATGATATAAAACAAGAGTGGGTGTTTGTATGTGCGTGCCTGTGTCACATTAAGGCTGTCAGGTCTTTGGTGCTATTTCTGTAGTGGCTTCCAATACAAAGGGTTTGCTCTGTCAGATGGAAAGTAAACTTGACATTTCGTTGAGTCTGAGGCAAACTCTTCCAATAATCTTATTGTTTGCTGAGGTTTATATGCCTACATTGTGCTGCTACCAGATGCTGTTTCACCATTTCTGAGAGCTCTCAGAACAAGAGGTACATTTCTATAATTAATGATGGAAAACAATTTCATTTTTAATTTTAATGTTGTCAGAAAAGATCCAGTCCATCGTGCTTTGTGAACCAGCTCCTGGCAGCTGCTGAATAATACAGAGAAAACTCCAGCTTGTTTTCTCTTCAGTTGATGTAGCATGTTACTTGTTATTCTTTAAGCCCTGTTTTCATGCAGGTTCATTAAATAGATTTGGTGAGTGACAGGTACCCTACTACTTGAAGGCCACTTTGATTCCTGTGTTTTGGTGTTACTCTTCTGGCACTGTATAATTGCAAGTACTTGAGGAAGAAATAACTACAGTGCAAGTAAACCTACTAAATTTCCTGATGTTCTCAATGACTCCTGGGAAATTGGCTTCCAAATTTGCAGTCACATGATTTTCAAATAGTGTTATCAGTAGTTACCCTGCCAGGAGAAGGAATACAAAGTTCCAGAGTTTCTGGTTCCAGAGATTGTTTGATGCTTTGCTTTAGCTTCCTGCTGCAAGCTGGAACAACATCATGTTTTATCTCTGTGGTTTTATCTGTCATTTGGGTTAGCAGGAAACTCATTTTGGAATTGGGTAATCTGTCTGCTGGTTTGGGACCTTGGGTCAAAAATGGGGTGTTGCTGAACCAAGGGGAAGCAGAGTACTGAACAAATTAAAACAAAAAGTGTACTTCATCCTTCCAGCTTAGATTTGAACTTCACCTTCATTTTGGTATGTGTATTGTTATATCTTGGAGGATTAATTAAATGTGGCAATACTTCTGTGGTAAAGATTAGTTATGCTATGGATTTATACAAGAAGAAAGCTGTCCTGCTTGGAGATCTCACAAGGGTGGAGGACTGCTAGCGAGATTTTAAGCCACCTTGGCACACTTTTGAGTCTGGACTGCTCTGTGGATTCCTTGGGCTCTGGGACCCATTAAGCTGTGGGTGATGTGCTCCAGTAGACACCCACCCACCTAAAATTTCTGTGGGTGCAAGAGGACCCTGTAATACAGAGTAACACAACTCCTGTTGGAGACAGGACAAGGGAATATTTGCATTCCTACACATATCTAGACACAATACCTTAGTCTGAATGCATTTTACAGGTCTGTATCAAAGCTGGTGTTATACCATGACCTTCAGAGAACAACTTGATAGTGTGTGGCTTTCATAATGTTAAATGGAGTCTGGCTGTAGCTTTGTATGAAGGAGGATTTCAGCTTGGGCAGGAAATGGCAGTCAAGCAGAACAGGGAAAAGTGTCTTTTTATCACCATGGCACAGGAATAGCCTTGTTGAAATAAGTGCAAACCTGAAGGAAAAATAATGATGGGCAGAGAGAAGCATCATGAAATATCAAAGGCAGTAATTTAGAGAGAGCCTTCCAAGGAATTTACATCCATGGTCAAACCCATACCCTCCAGCTCCAGAAGGCAATGGAGGAGTGAAATATGAGTCATCAAGGCTACATGGCTTTAGATAAAAACTAGAAATCTAGATTTGAAATAAGTGAAGCAGAAGAACAGATAAAATATTTTCAAAGTGTCTGTCTAGAATGTGGTGGCTCCATAAATGGAGCTGCATCACCAACACTCTGGCTAGCCTAAGACCTAGAAATGAGAACATGCCTGTAGGACAGTTACTACTCAGAATTAAGGCCTTTTTCCTCAAAGCTGATAAAGGTTGCAGGAAGAAAGTGAGCATTCAGAGCAAAAAGCGGGATTTCATGGTGTGCTCTTGTGGCTGATCTCTGAGGTGTCCTGGATGAGAAGCAGCAAGCAACTCGACAAGTGTTAATTTATCAAGTGTATTGCTGGTTTATATTATGTTGTTAAAACATTTTGTTACTGATTTGTTATCCACAAATTAACCTGTCATGATGAAAGCACTTTTAAAAATGCCTGTACTTGCCAAATGCTGAAGAAGAGGTGGAATGAGCTGGCAAACAGTGGGTGTTCTGTTTTCATGGTGCTAGTGGGGCATGCAGCACCTCTGTGGTACTTGTGCCTTGTAGTGAGTGAGTATACGGCTCCAGGCTATGGAGATCAGTGTCACTGTCAAGTAGTGGCATTTGGGGAGGATTTTTTCTGATGGCAGCAGTATGGTGCTTCTTGTCACTGTGACATGACCCTTCTGGTGGTGCTTAAACGCCAGTCTGACAGACCATGGTCTGTAGTGTTCTTGGGCAAGAGGAGGAGTGATGGCATTGTCACAAAATCATGGTTTCCTCCGATAGATGAAGTTGTGAAAGTAGACAGGTGATAAGATTGAAAACAATCAAGAGGAATATGTAGTTTAGCAGAGCTCAGATCATAGGTTAAACCTAGAAACTGTGCTCTGAGGGAGAACCCAGCCCTGAGGATGGGAGGCTTATGGCTGGAACATGGATATATGTTTGACAAGTACAAAACCTCAAAATCTTGTAGTGTCTTTTAAGTAAGATTAACTTAGATTAACTTTCCTGATGAGTTAACACACTGTCAAACTCTAAAGGCTACAGTCCAGAATAAAGCAAAATTATTGAAAGGATATTGATCAACTTGAGAACAGAGCAGTCACTCTGCTGAAGGACATGACTGTCTTCTTGAATTAAAGAAATATGCTTTTAAAATACATGCTGCTGATGGTCAGAAATGAAAGATGCGTGGGGTGATTCCTCCCCAGGGGCAGGATCCTGCATTTACCCTGGCTGAATTTCAGACAGTTCTTCTCTGCCCGTCTGTCCAACCTCTCAGGGTCCTTCTGAGGGAATGCACAGCACTCTGGGGTATCAACCACTTCTCCCAGCTTTGTGTTTTCAGAGAACTTGCTGAGGAGGCCTCTTCCCCTTCATCCAAGTAATTGATGAATAAATAAAACAATACCGGGCCTAGTTTTGAACCCTGGGGAGACATCACTAGTGACAGGCCTCCAACTAACCCTGTGACACTGGTTATGAACCCCTGGGATCTGCCCTTCAGCCAGTTCGTAATCCACCTCACTGTCCACTCATCCAGTCCACGCTTCCTGAGTTTGTCTGTGAGGATGTTACACTGTTGGCTGACCTCTAGGAAGGCACCAGTGCCAGCTAAAGCTTTTCTTGTGACTGGTATTTCAAAGAGCAATCTCTGGTGTCTAATAAAAAGTATGTCTTCATGATGTAGCTTTTCCCTCAGCAGGAACACTGAGAAGGTAACTCCTCTCTACCAAGATGTTATTTTCATGAAGCTTGTGGGAGCTTAGCAAGTTTCTGACCCCCACTGCACTGTCTGGAACCAGCCAGTAAGTCAGAAAAGTTACTGTGGGTTGGGAAACTGCAACACAAACTGTCGCAGATGTTTTCCAGTGTCTTGCTAGTCTTGCTAGTATGTGGAATCAGCCTAAAAGTAATGTTTTAAGAATCAACAAGTAATTACTTGAGTGGTTGCTGGGAAATACAGTAGAAATGATGGATACATCTGCCGGCTAGAAAATGTTGGTTTAGCATTGTTGTCCGTGTTAACTTATTAAAATATCGTGCACGGTTTCCCACCATTTTATTCCTCTCTTTGATTTGTGCATCTAAATTACCCATTGATTTTTTGCATGAACTACAGGATATTTTTTTCCCTTTCCACCTAGCAGGGCCAGCAGGCTGCCCATGCAAGAAGCACATCAACAGTCAGAGTCTTTCCAAAGAGTGGCACAATCTTCTGGATGTTTGGCTGTGCCTTTCTGTGAGATGAGCTGTGCAATTCCCATACACCCTCTGTTACTCTTTCCTTGATGAGTTCTTTGATGAATTCCCCAATTCTCTTGATGAGTTACTGGGTTGGACTGACTATTCTTGTATTTCCTATTGGCCTTTATAAAAAAATGTGTTCTTAGTATTGTAAATAAATAAATAAATATTTTAAAGTTTATAAACATGAAAAAAATAGGTTTCAGAATGGAAGTAGTTTATATTGTCATAGCGCTGTTAATTGCATTTATTGGCTGAGACAGGCCAACAGAAAATTTGGTTGAAAAATTTTCATCAATAAGTAATACCAAATTAAGGGGTTTTGCATTTCTTAGCACTGCATCCTCTGTGGGGATCAGGAAAAGATACAGCTTTCCCCCTCACTAAATGATTCTGGAAATGACTCACATTCTTGCAGGTTCTGGCAAGCTTTCTTGTCTGACTGTGTGGCTCATCTTCCAGGCAAACTTTGCAACAGTTGCTGCCAAGTCACAGATGAATGCAGAAGTAGCTGGCAGAACCAGACATCCAGAGGTAAAGGACCTCTGTATGTTTTGGCATGTTCCTTGATAGCTTCTGGAAGGTCTTCTGCAGATAATGTTTGATATTTCCAGTGTTGCCCATGTGTAAAGCACACAATTATCCGAGTGATAGGAAAAAAAGGAGTGGAGAGAGAGTATGAAGAGAATTCTCTCTAATGTAGGTAAGACACTGAGGAAGTGAATTAAACTTTGCTCTAAATGAAGTTTAACCTGTGCTAATGGTGAAATATGTCTTAATTAATCCTCAAAGCCAAGGATATCTGGCCCCGAGAATATGCCTACGAATTAATTACACTGCATTATTTAATGGCTATAAAATTCTCAGTCCCTTTGGTGTCTGTTAACAGGTTCCCCTGTAATTGCTGTGCAGTTTTCTAGGAAAGGAGAAATTGTAATTCTGTTGTTTAGCATGTTAATCAGAAGCAAAGTTTGATGTGTTCTAAAATAATATTCAGGTTACCAGTGTCAATTCCAGACTGTCAAATGAAGAGATTTTATTGTTAAAGTAGCCTGACTGTAGACTGCACAAGTGTTTTCATCAGTAGCGAAAAATCTGTCTTAAACACTGCCATTGCAGAGAATCTGTGAGTGTCCAAGGTGCACATCCTCTGAAAATTGCTGTCCTTCTGTAAAGGATCCTGACTGTGGGAAGCATAGTTTGTAAGCTGACCGTGGGTTCTCCATGTGCATGACAACAGCTGATGATGAGTTTTCTGCTCTGTAGCCCCACCATGGCCCCCAAGTAACCTACTTTCAAACACTGGTGAATCAAACTTTTTCTCCTTTTACTGTCCTCTAAGCAGGTACCATGATTTGTACCTGTTTCTCATCTCTCATTTCTTTGCAAAATGCTTCACTTCCACCATTTTTTCCCCTAGTATTTGAGTTTTTGTAGTGTTTATGCACCCAAGGGCTGATAACATCTGCACATTGGGAGTGAAGGAGATAAGGAACAGAAGGGAATCCTGTATGTCCTCAGACATACAGCCTGGTCACCAAAACGACTCACATTGAAAAAGAGGTTAATTAGATGTTAAAAGCTCTATAGTCTCTTACATTTAGTAAATGACATTAATTTTTCTGCCCTTTTTTGCTTGTGGTTTGTCAGTAGTCACATGTCATTTATCATTATTTGTGTGAATGAATTAAGGGTCCTTACCATTGGTATTTAGTTTCAGCCCATGCTTAACAAAACCAGAATAATGAAAATTCAAACTGAAAAACATTGAGGAATTTTTAGCAAAGCATCAAACTAGGAAGACAAATACTGTCCTGACAGCTACCTTTGCTCTAACCTGAATCAGATCAGCTGTTGTTGTGCTTCAACTGACTCAAACAACTTGGTGTTATTCTAAGTCCCTTGTTGTTGGAAAACACGTTTTTGAACTTGCATATAAAAGATAATTAAGTCCCCCAATGTGCTCAGAAGGGAGGAGAAGAGCTACAGGGACCTAAGTAACTCTGCTGTGTAAAGCATGAAGTGTCCAACCCTGTCCTGTCTTTTTGAAACAAACTGCTATATTTGAAGACTAAAGCTTATGAGTAGCGTGGTTGGCAGGCTGGCTGCCTCCTAAGCTGTCTGGACGCAAGCAGGGCCTCCCAGGTGTTGGACAAGGTTCTTGGATTGTATGGATGTGCTCATCGTTCACTTCTGAGACTGCAACATAAAACTGTAACTGTAACATAAATAACATAACATAAATACTGTAACATAAAACTCTCCTCTTGAAGGGTAAATGAAGTGAGAAAATACAATGGCTAAAGCCTTTTCAATGACAGAGCTGTCATTGACTTAGGCAGAGACACTTTGGCTTTTGTCTTCTTTTACTTATGCTTTTTATGAGTAAGTGTGCTTGACCACAGTGGTAAATGGGATCAGAAAAAAGCTCATGGGTCTAGCAGGACACCAACCTGCTCCAGCTGCTATTGTGTGCCAGGCACAAAATTACTCATATGTGTTTAGCATTTTCTAGAAATGCCTTATGTGCTGCCCCTGACCAGAGTAAAGAAATATGGGCTTACCTGTATTATTTTTGTTAAACTTTATCTATCATGACTTTGCTCCTATTATGTCCTGTGAACAAGGAGTCGACTTTAGGAAAGGGAGATGTTCTCATTTCTGTATGCATGTGGAAATACAGATTTTGAAAGCTGCTATTCCAAAAACTAGAAATACCCAAGTCAAGGCCAGCTGCATTTTAATTAGTTTTTTTTTTCCTCCTTAAATTCTAAAATTACTGGTTTCCCCCCCTCTGCTCAAGAATGCCACAGGACAGATTTGTTTAGTCATTTATTTGAGTTTCTAAATTACATGTGGGACATGATGCCACATGCTCTCTCTTAAAACTACTAGTTTCTTTTTGCCCTCTTCTCCCATTCCTTTTTCTGGTGTGGATGTAACACCTGCTTTGTGTGTCTGCTGAATACTTTGTCAGTTGGTTTCTGCCTAATCAGATCTGATGAAGGGCTTTGCCTCACTTGTGCCAGAAGATTTGGCTCAGACTTTCAAAGCAACTGCACAGGTTATTTGAAGGGTTTATTTTCTTTCAAGCAGAGATAATCTTTATCGCATTAGATTTTACCAACTTTGTCCTTTACAACAAGCAGCATAAAATTAAACCAATACATACTTTTAAAAAGTGGTTTAGATGTTGTGTCTGTGTTGATTCAGGGGCTATTTATTTATAAACATTTTCAACATAAATATTCATGGAATATTGGTTTTTTTTTAGCTGAATATATAATTTTAAGCATACTATATTAAGCCTGGGAGTCAGTAATTAGACTAGTACTGTAAACCTAAAAATGTAATACCAGGGAACAGATAGGTGGAATAAATGTGCTGTGTGAATTCTACACACACCTATTATTCCCTTTTTAGCAAAGATAATGATAAAGCTGATCTTAATGGTAATCAAGCCATCTGTAAGAAGTAATGGCTGGAAGTTAAAGCAATATAAATTCCATTTAGGAGTATGATGGCCTGAAGGGCACATGGGTGAAGGATAATTCAATAGCCATCTGCATCTTTCACTGTTTTCCTTGACGCTGGCTGCTGGGCACGTAGAAGATGTGATACAAGCCTAAATGGATCTTCTGATCTAACCTATAGTAGCTGCTTTCCCTAATTAAATAAAGTATGATTTTTAAAAAGCTTATGAGTACTGATGAATTGAAAAATGCTCAGTAATATGGTTGGTTTATTCCCAGAGCTTTGCTCTCACATTTATAATGAAATCTAAAACCAGGTCAGTTTTATGCTTACTTTTTTTTTTTTTTTTGCTTATGTGGAAGCAGTAATTTTTCACACATCTTTTTTTTTCAGTGCTAAGTTCTGTATGGATCAAATCTGAAGTAACGCAGCAGCAAATTAATATTTTACTGGCTGTGTCTGCACAGTCCATTGTGTGTTGCTCAGTTCCTGTGCTCCTGGGGCTCTGAGGCCCGTGGCTGATTCTGTGGGCTGCTGTGGGTGAGCTAGTCCAGCTTTGCAAGGCTTGTGCTCAGGGTCTGCCACTGGGGTCACTGGAACCAGGGTGCCACTTATCAGGGCAAGGACAAAAGCTGCATGTCTGTGCCTGCTGTGTATTGTGTAGATTCACCCACAGACTGCCAGGAAAAGCCTCTGTGTCTGTTTACAAACATGACAAACAAATCTGGACTTTGTTTGCTAAACTCCTTCTGTGCAGCAGAAAACTCTTACTCAATTTATTTTTCACCAAAATATTTACCACCATTGGTTAATAAAATATAAACTTTTAAATCTTCTGTGAAAAGAGCAAAATTTTTCTTTCCAGGGAAAGTATTTTTCCCATTTTTGGCCACGTGGTATTTGGTGTTCTTCCCTGCCTAGCTGTTGCAATTTTTGGAAAAAACTCAGGCTGTAAATGTTTGCATGAAATGTTGAGCAGAGTGGAATTTCAGAGTTTGAAACTGCATCTAGCCTAGATCTAGAGTGATCTAGGCTTCTTTCTCTCCTTCTCTCCATTCCACCTTTCAACAGGCTGTCCTGATCCCTGTTGTACCTTTGCATGGGATTATGTGCAATGCAAGAAACAAGTTGACAATTTTTAAGGTGTGCATTACAACTGCCAAAGTCTGGAAGCAAGGATAATGTCCTAGATCAAGGAAAGATAACAGCATTTGAAATAGTTTGTTCATTTTCAAGTTCTAGACTGGTCAGTGACAACAAAATAAAAGTTACAGACTTTTATTTGATGTGAATATTGAATGTTTGTGAAAGGATCATCAGTAAAACTGATTAATGTTTTAATTCATTTTTTAACAGATTCATGAGCCTATAGCATATTTTATGTGAATAATTCTGTGATTCTTTGAATTTGTTCAGTGGGAAAAGATTATGAATATAGTAGTAAGGGTGCTGCAGTGTTCATAGAATACAGTAGAAACTACTTCTTTTCCTTCAAAAAGAAAATGCAGTCTCTGTGGCACAGTATATCTTCATGTTACAAAGCAAGAAGCCAGAAAGGCAGAAGAGAATTTTCTCCTTAAAAAGTCTTTTTACCACTTTAACTACCTTTCTGCACTTGGTTAAAGAGGTTTTGCTGCTACTGGACTTGCACACACACTCATCCCACTTCAGTTTCTCCTGCCCTCCACGCTGTCAACAGTCACATTTCTGCAGGGTAAAGGTAAAAAAATTTGTTCCTTCTCTTTGCTTTTTTTTTTTCTTTTTTTCCCTTCTTTCATGCTTACACAAAAGCTGAATGAATTTTCAGTGTTCTTGCGTACCAGTTTCCTACTCATTAGCTTTTTTCCAGTAGCACCCACAGGCCTGCACTGCCTGCCTGGACACCAGATTGGCAAAGGGTGCAAGAAAAGATGATGCCCTCTAAGAAATGGAGGCAAAGAAAAGCTAAGTGGCTTTCCTCACATCAGGCAGAATGATGTCCCAGAGCTGAAATTCAAGATAAAAATTTATTAATCTTTCTTTAGTTTTTCTTTCTGAATTTTTCTGAAGTGTCAGTGCAGACTGTCCTTTCCTGATGTACACTTGAGTTTTTGAAACTCAAATGTTTTTTACTGAACCCTGTCCTCTGCAACTTCCTGCCAGCTGCAGGCAGTTAGAGATTGAAGCATATTCTAAAGTCAAAGTCAGGTGAGATGGCAGAGGCTGTTTTAGTTAAATCATTCAGTTGGTCACTGAGGAACTGCTGGTGTCTAGTTCTTACTCATGGAGACATGCTGGTATAGGTACTCTGATGCTGTAAGTACATCTATACTGATGGGAAAGGCATTTAATGTAGAAATCTCCTTCAATCTAATGAAGTGAAATAAGCTGTACTGGGAAACATCATTTTACCAGTGTTTCTACCTTTATGTTGCTGTACTGTTTCTTCTTCCTCTGTACTAGGCAGAAACTGTTTGATGTACAGAAGTGGTCTGACAGTAGATGTTCTGTCATGGTAATGAATTTGCTGTGGTTGACCTGATGTCAGAAGTAAACGAGAGTGAAGCTGAGTTTAAACAAAACTTGTTTCACATATTGCTTCCTCAAAAAGGGACAAGAGAGTTTAAAAGTATGCGGCTCCTGTTGACATATGTTTTCTCTCACCAATGTTAGATGGATGTCTGCAGCCATCTTCTCTAACCAGTTGTTTGTGTTTTGACTGGGTTATCCCCACTCTGCTGTGCTTGCCATTGTGTCAGGGGCACCAGCACGAGCTTCCAGTGCTGCTGGAAGAAGATTGGTGGCTTGGCTGTGGGTGTCCATGTTCTTTCTCACGTAGTGTGAGCTCCAGCTGTCTGAAATCCACCTGCTGTTCTGGGAAAAGTGCTGGAAACTCTTCAGGGAAAAACACAGCCATTGGATGTCCTGCCTAGAGCAAATGTGCAAGAGTCAAATTTGGCACTTGGTCAGTTCACCAGTGGAATAGGCTTGATTATAGCTGTCTTTGCTGTCTTTGCTGTGATGAACAACAAGACAAAAAAACTGGAGTGATATATGGCTACAGGAAAAGCCACTGAGAAAATGCTGGCAGTCTGCAAGGAGTGCCTGTTTGTTCTTAGAAGTCTGTGCACAGCATCTTGTAATCTTTTTATGCTTGAATGTACATCTGAGTGTACAGTTGTGTGATCATCTGCGTGACTTTTCCTTTTTTTCCTTTCTCACAGTGCATGCCAATTAAAGGCCTTGGATTTGTGCTTGGAGCCTACAAATGTATTTGCAAAGCTGGATTCTATCATCCCAACATCTTCTCAGTGAACAGCTTTCAGAGTAAGTGCCTTTGCTTGAGCTAAAAAAAAAAAAAGAAAACAGATCTAGCATTAATAATGCAGGGCTCCTTTTTATCCTCGTCTGGGTTATACAGTAAAATCCCAGTGGTTTGCAACTCTCGGATTATATAATCACTTAAGGAGTTCTAGCCCTTTGGTTTGTCATTCATGATACTCTTGAGGATCCTGTAAAACATACCCACTTGAAGAATATTTGATTTGTAAATAAATTGAAAAACATGAAAAGAAGTTGTGCTAAGGGGAAATAGAGATTTCTGGCATCTGTGCTCAAGCGGAAGTATTCTGGAAATTAATCTGCTCACTTTCTCTTTGGCCAGAGTAAATGAGAAGGCCCTAGCCTCTGGCTTTCTGTGGGCTTTAATTTTTTTCATTTTACTTCATTTGCAAAGGAGAATTCAAAGGAACATGCAAGCTGTAATACATGCTGATGAGGTAATGGAGATGGTTCAGCCCTGGAAGTCTGCTTGGCTGTATGATATGGATGACAAACAGCATCCACGTGCCCAGGGCACACATTGTATGGTACTTAGACTGAGTTGCCCACAGCAGGGGAAACAGAACTTGGTTGATTCTCAGCAGGAAAAACAGATAAACTGCATGCCCAAACTTGATGTCTGTTATTTTTATTGTATGACCAAACCTCTGCACAGATTGCGTGCTGCAGTTGTTGTAGTTGTACTAGTAGAGCTCGTGCTGCAGTCACAGGTGCAAAGATGCTGCTTTAAAGTCTAACAGGGCGTCCTTCTCTTCCTCCTGCTTTTGGTTAAATACCATCCCCAGCTTCTTTGCACCATCCTTTAGCCAGAGGTTCATGTCATCAGCTCTCCTCTGTGAGAGGAGTTTGTATGAGATGCCCAAGGAATGGCAATCAGTGACTTTCACCAAGCTTGATCCAAGACTGCGTGTATTATCTCCTGCCTTGTGTGAAAACAACTGTTCCCGTTCCACTGTAGAAATACCTCTAGTACTATTGAACACTTAACCCTGCACATACGTATCTGTGAGAGATATCATGCCTCCTGTATATATTTGTAGCCTAAACAGCACAGTTTGTTCAACAGTTTACCTGGTGAGAGTTTGTTTCCCCTTCTCTTTTCATATTGTAAAGTGTTGCAGATGGCAGCCTTGTGATAGTGCTGTTTCTCTGGGCTGTGTGAATCTTTTGATGGAGTAAGGAGGATGTTTGGTTCCTCCTGCAGTGCAGTGAATTCTGGGAGAACTGGGATTTAACTCCTTGAGTAAGCATATATGTAACAAAAATCGTTCTTAGATTTTTGTCATACCAAATGCCAGACAGCACATGAAAATAATGTGCCTTGAGATCACAACAGCATCGATCATCAGGGATGAGATTAATTTTATTTCATGTATAGGCTTGCTATGTATTAGTCACCTAAGTTTCAACTGCAGTCAGCATCAAGAGTGTGGCTCCCCTGGAGGGTACTTGGTCTTTATATGTGAAAAGTAATACCTCAGACAGGTAACCTTTTTTCTCCATTTACTTTAGAAGAGCCTATATACCTAGCTTAGAAAGGACATTTAGCTCCTAACAGAGTGAAATTTTGTCTCAAGAAAGTGTTTGCATATGCTGATATTTTCAGGTGTGTAATTACATGATATGGGACTGGTTTGAGTTGAGCCTTTGTATCTGTGAGTTTTGAAATAGTAATAAAGAACTGGTTTAAGTCATCCGAATGCAGCTCCATCTGCCAAGTTGTATAGATGATTTTGAAAAGTGAACAGTGAGATGGGAAATTACTGAAGTGATGAGAAAAACCTGTGGTTCAAAGGAAAGTTGGCCTTGTCAAACAGCTGCATTCTGTAAAAAGAAAAGAGGAAAAAAATTCCATGGTTAAAATGCCTGTAGTATGTATTTGGTGGTTCAAAATGATGATAACATAGGAATTCCAGACACGAATCCTTCAAGCAGTTTTGACAGAAACTGTCTGACCTGAAGATCTCTGTGGAGATAGGTTGGTGAAATCTGATGATAAAAAATATGAAACTCAATAGAAATGTTAATCATTTAGAAAGTATTCCTAGTGGTATAAAATAAAGAGGCAGCAAAGATTTGCAGGTCTTGAGATATAAGAAAGAAGATAGATAGAAAAAATGACCAGTTTTATACTTCTCTGGATTGAAAAATTGGATGGAGTGTGTTGTGTCTTGAAATGGGAGCATTTATCAATGATACTGGAATTCTGCTTCACAGCAAAATGTGGTCAACTACAGCTGCACATTGTGCCTGAAGTGTCTGACTTTTAAGTGGGGGAAAGGTTTTGCTTTAGGTCCAGATTAATGTTTTGGTTTGAGCCTGAAAGATGCCTGTATTAAATGGCTTTTCAGGGATGTTGAATACTACACGGTTTATTGGTAGGAAGGCTTAAAAGGTTGCTTTTCTGCCTCTCTGCCAACTCAGCTGTGGCCCTGAACACCAGGATGCAATGTGGCATAAACAGTGTCCCATGTAGGAAAGATTCTGCAGAATACTTGCTTTTCTATCTTAAAGCAGTACAATGTTGCTATTCCCAGAGAGCTTGCACGTGTTGCAGTTTCCCAAAGAGTGTTTGGGACAGGGACACAGCCGGAATTTAGGCTGTACTGAATAAGAAGGCGGGTAGGAGGACATTTCCCTCCCAGGTGCCAAAAAGATATAAAACCTTTCTATTTTTTCTGCATGTGTTGAGCAGGACCCTCGGTGCCAGTGGGGCACAAAGTTATTGACAAATTTCCAGGGTCTCTTTTGAGGTTGGAAATTGATTTTAGGAAAAAAATGTATTTCATGTATGCAGGTTGTATTAACCTGTACGTTCTTGAGTACATGACTATGCACTTATGGCTCATTTTTAGGTAGCACTATTAGTATAGGTAGAATAGACTAACTGATGACTACTTACATTTTAGCATTTCTGGAACACCCTTCTTCAAAGCAGTTCTGTTCTCTGCCTCATGGGATAATCAGGTTTGCATTGGAAAATCTTTAGCAGAACAGTGGTGCTTTGTTCAACCTAGCAGTTTGCTCTTTAGCAATGTATCATCCATATTTTGTAGAAATTCTACTTAGCTCTTGTTGTTCGGATGTGGAACCTGCCCTGTGCAAAAACGTGCTTGCCCCAGAGGTTGCCCTTTTGTCTGAATACAGGACTGTGCTGTGTATAACTCTGCTGTGGTCACATAAAAAGTTCCAATAGGGGTTTTCAGTTCAATTGGAATTCCCATTTTTTACACCTGCCCTTTTGGCTTTGGTTCTTCAGCAGAACTCACATGTGCAGATCTTGGCACATATGGAGGTTTTTACTGACTTCAGCAAGCCCTTTCTGGGCTGAGGCTTGTGACCATGGCTGATTACCAGTTTTTGATGCTGGCAGGTCGAGTTATCACACTGAGCTACTGCAGCATTGCTGAAGCAACTGGAGTTGTTCCTCATTTACACCATTACAGAACAGGAGCAGAATCAGTCTTTTGTTCTGCTCAGTGCTCAGCAAGCACTGTGCTCTTTGTGTTCATCCACTGAATTCCAATTGGAGTGTGGGATGATTTGTTTGGGACGGTAGCAATCCCTGCCCTGGATCTCAGCAGCCTGTGGTGCCATTCTTAGTTTGCTGGAAGATCTCAGCTGGCAATATCGCAGCTGCTGAGGCATCCCTTGCGTGGCAAACTGTCCTTAGGAGAACTGAAGCTGATAAAGAGTTGCCCTCAGGAGACCATTTCAGAAACAGATGGGCCAATCCAACAGAAAAATAAGATGGGATAGAAGAGGGAAGAACTAGGAAAAAAGTATGGTAGAGTGGATGTAGCTGAAGCATTTAAGTTTTTTGTTTTATTGTATTGTACTTCATACTAGTTTGTGTCCTTATTCCTAC
>JAYRBT010000082.1:16274769-16310141 GCA_036023395.1 Myiotriccus ornatus | reverse complement strand
CTCCCACAGTCTGGGTCAAAAAGGCACAAGATCTCCTCTTGCTGTCTGCTTGTAACTAAGAAAATCTGACTATCAGCGTGAGTCAGCACTACTCTGCTCTATTCAGGTTTCCAATATCTTTGTTTAGAATAAAACTGCAAAGAGAAATTCACAATCTTCACAAGAAATACCATTCTGTTCTTTTCCCACTAGGGAATGCGGGAATCAAGCAGCCTGCATTGAGGGTGAGGAGCACAGGGCTGTTGGAATGGCATGCCAAACAAACAGGCCTGGGTATAAGGCTTCTTTGTTCCTTTCCCAGGCTTTGCCCATCAGCAGATGTGTGCTCATGTGCATTTGTACAGAGGTTTGAGAAGGCAATAAATAATTGCCCTTGGAGAAAACCTTCTGTTTAAAATGTTTCAAGCTAAAAGTCTGAGGAGAGTTCCATGAGCCCATATGCACGTGCAACATCAGTGGAATAAGATGTCTCTTGAATTAAGACTAAACAGTGGATGATTTACTGTTGTCAGTGACAAAGGAAATTCTTGATCAAAGAACTTGGAGCAATTCTCTAGTCTTGTGTAAAGTGGGAGGAGTTATCACACATTTTAACACACCTTTGACTTGGCTTCAGCAACATTCTCTTGTTTCTGTGAGCTCCTAAGGCTGTCTTGCCAATAGTAAACATTTTCAATGAATTCATTTTTCCATCTTATTTAATAATATTCTTTCTTTGTCCCCTTTCACCTTTTTACTCTGTTAATTGCCTGTAGGGTAGGAAGCCTTAGAGGGGTTTACAGGCAAGTGTTCATAGATCAGAAAAACTTGGAATCCTTCTATGTGCTGTTGATGGGTTCATTTTGATGGATGAGATGTCAGCTCAAGAGTCACTGATTTTCATAGACAAAATATTAATTTTTGCCCGTAGCTTTTCCAAATTTCCTGGTGTGCTTGTGTGAACAATGGAAAATTATACTTAGTGTACGTGCACTGGTTTTGCTTTGCGGACAGAGTAGTGCAATCGTGCAACAACATGGTGAACAAATGTTAATTAAGAAGGCTTTTATCTAATTTGAAGCTCATTAATTCACTAGATAGCATCTTTATGAAATTGAGGAACAATCTGAAATAGGATCAGAGCGTGTATTATGAACATTAGGTAGTTAATGGGTCTGCTCTTCATGTGTCTGTGTGAAATCCTTTCCCTGTTCTCAAATCTTTCATGCACTTTTTTTCCCCATGCAGAATTCTCCTTCGTAGCATTTGCTGTGCAGATTTAGCCCACTTTAAATGTAACAGGGGAGCATTTGATGTTTAACAACTTCACTTTCCTTCATGTCTAAATTGGTCTGCATTTTCTAAATGTTACAAAGGAGAGTGAAGTGAGAAAAGCAACACTGGCCAAGCTATTTTGTAACCTAATGGGAGAGGCCAACCGGGAGGGAAAGGATGCCCAGCAGAGTAATGGTTTGCTTCTGTCTGGATGAACTCCCCATCCTGTACCACTAAAGGTGTCTCCCCTTGCCCTTTTGACACTTTCAGGAAAAGATGCAGAGAATCGCTTTTCAGTTGGCGAATTGTCGGAGGAAGTCTACACCTGCCTGCCCTGCAGAGAAGGATGTTCCTACTGTACCGACGATACTCCCTGCTATGCACAGGAGGACAAGTATTTACGGCTGGCCATCATCTCATTCCAAACGCTCTGTATGCTGCTGGACTTCATAAGCATGCTGGTAGTCTACCATTTCCGCAAGGCAAAGGTAAATGAAACTGAATTGTTTTGCTTTGATATTCCTCACTATGTGGTACAGACTCATTTATCTTAGGTGTATAGCTTCTCATTTGGAGAATCAGTTTATCAGGTAAGGAGCTCAGGTCAAGGGGAGGATGAGATTTCCAAACAGGGACATTTGTCTAAATTGTTTATGTAGTTTTGGAAAAAAAAGTTGAGCAATTTGTGTCTTCCAGTGAAATACTCTTACATTTGCAGGAGCTCAACAAAAAACAAGGAAACCTATTATGTTCAAAGTAATTCTGGAAAATCAGGCCAATTGATTTGGTATCTAAGGAAATATGGGGTTTTAGAATCTTGGGATCATGAAAGTCTCTGTTTTAGCACTACTGGGAATGATGTTTGTTTTCAATATATTTGAGAGTCTAGCTTGAAAATAATTATATGAAAGAGAAATACCTCCAGGTAGCTCCTAGAGAGTTTAAACGTGATTCTGTGGTTAAAGTTTATTACTTTTTTCACTAAAGCATGAGAATATTCAAAAGTATTTGTAAATTTCTGTTGCAGCATTTATGTACTAACCTAATGAACTTTCTGCTTTTACCTTACCGAAAATCTTGTAAGATCTCTTGGAATCTCACTCTTGCCTCAGTAAATGCAGAATATTCTCTAAAACTTCAAGTTTAATAAAAAGAAATTAATTGAAGACAGCATATATTCACTACCTACATTTATTTGGGAGATGTAGCTGTGCACATAGTATGCTACTTTGTTGAAATTAAGAGCCTCATCCACTTTCCATAACTAGATAAGCATTTCCATTTTGATTTTTGGAACACTTGATCCCACAATCTTCCTAATCCTGCAGTGTCTGTGTTACAAATGCATGGCTCATTTTGAAAGACTTTAATATCCTGGCAGGAAATCATGGAACGAGCAATAACATTCTTTTTTTTTTTCCTCTTCTGTTTCTGAAAGAGTCTTTGTATTTAATGATATTGCATAAAATCATTCAAATTACAGACTTAATTGTATTTAAAAAGTTTTTCATTATGAAAATTTGTTGTAGGCATCTTTTTAGTTGCTTAGCACTAACTTAGCAGAAGAACTTTGTTCCCAATTTTGTGAGGTTTTAGTCTGGTAATAGTACTCTCTTAAGGCCATAGAAAACATCATGAAAGAAGCAAGTTTGGCTTGATTTTTTTTTTTTTACACGTTGAAATATTGTTTTATAAGAAATGTCTGTATTTTCTCACAAACAGCTTGAGATCAGGCATGAATAAAATTGCATACACTCTTGCACCTGTACACTTACGTATGTTCTGATATACGTATCTGCTACTGTAAGAAGAAAGATATATCTTTATTAAACATACTAGAGAAATCTTGTGTGTCACAAAACCTGCTAGTAACGAAAGGTACATTTTTACTTTCGTGATGATTAGTCAATTCTCCAAAGTAGTCTTTGAGTAAAGAACCAGATGCAATCTGAATCTTTAATACCAGAGCAATACTAAAGAAACATATACACACACCTTTCCTTGTTTATGAAGAGCCTTTCAATTGTTATGAAAAGGTTTGACCTTACTTTTTTTTCCAGCTTGCCTTTTACCATTAGAAATCAAGACATCTGAACGAGTGAAACCAGATATAAAACAAAGCGTTCTTTTTTCCAGAATGAAAAGTGATGCCTTTCAGGCATTGCAATTCATTCACTTGGCCAGAGATATATTTAATTACAATTTTGCTACCCTAGAAGAGAGTTGACTTTTTTCTAGATGTGTATCTCACGAGGAAAAGGGCAGGAAACACGAGACAAAAAAAATAGTATGGTGATTAACAAAGCCTTCCATTATGATTGATGTTTTCAAGAAATAGAAACTGATAAATTTTCCCTGCTTTTCATGTATTCAGCTGAGTTTTTCTGTGGTATTTCTTTAATGTTTTTTATCTTGTGGTACAGCATGATTTGAAAAAGATCTCATGTGTTTACCATGAAATGAGAAGCTGTATGGAGGACAAACATACCGAGGACAATGAGTATTTGCTTAAGAAAACTGCTGGTTACATTGGGAAATGACAGAAATTTGGAGTGAAGGAAGAAAACTAGTAGCTGACTATGTACTCTTTGGCAAAGGGGGAAAGTCATGAAAATGAAAGAACACAGATTGAAATATGTTCAAAATATCTGCCTTTTTGAGAATTTCCAACTGTTAGTGAAGCAAACTGCAATTAGTTTAGTATATGTGCCTGTGATTAAAGTTGCTATGTTAAACTGCTCATTTCCATTGTGCTGTGTGGGTGTCAGAAAAGAGCATTTTTTTTGGATTCTCTCCCACGTGTAGCACTACAGTATTCAAATAGTTACAAAAAGTAGTTTTCAGTACAGTCTCTGAAATTTTCAGTCTCTTCTTTCAGAACTTTTTAAGGTTCCTCTAAAGATTCCCCTTCAGACTTTTGAAAGAACTCTAGAAAACTGCTGAACTATTTACTGTGGAATAAGCTACTGCTTGTATTAATAGCAGTAGAGAAGGAATGGAAGATAGGAATTGTGACATCTGTGTTTATAAAAACTTCCATAATGGTGACAAGAACTAAAGATCAGTAGGTCCAACTTACACAGTTGCAAATTCATAGAAATGGTAATAAAAAATAGAACTACTGGTCCATGGATCACTGTAGGAAGTGAATTTTTGTGAGAATGTGATGCCCTACAAATGTATTTATAGCTCTGTGAAGGTGGATTATGAGCATGTGGGTATGAGAGTACTTTTTCCAAGGTCTGCCACCAAAAGCTCTTAAAAATTATGATCTCAAGGAGCTAGGTGAGCTACACTACTTATAGATAACCAAGAGATGACAGAGGAAAAGACAGCACAGGAAATATGATATAAAGTCATGTGTGACAAGGAGATGTTGATGTGTGAAGGTATATTCATGTTTCCTTTTAAGGTATAATTAGAGCCTGTTTAAGGGATCTCTCAAATGGTTAAAAAAATGAAGTAGATGCATTACACAGTTTTTGGTTGCTTTATGTCACTCATTGGCAAAAAATACCTTGGATCCCAAAGTATAAAGCAATTAAAACAGGGTTTGGAAGAATAGTGCAGGATATTTCTGTATATATTTTTATGTTTCTAGGGTGTTTAAACACAGTGGTTTTGGTGAAACTGCGAGGATAGACCAGGAAGGATCACTCTCTGCTCTTTTCCTTCTTTAATAATGCAGCACAGGCCATGAAGTGAGGTAGGGCACTGGAGTCTGAATCACAAAGCCCTTCTTTTGCTCTCTTCTTGAAAAGCTTTTAGTTACTCACATGGACTTCCACATTTGGTATGTGGAAAAACAAAGTTCAGCTTGTTGATCCAAAATATAGTTGTTCCAAACTAGTGGTACCCCTGACCAGTCTGACCATTGCCAACCTGTAAATGTGAGGGCTAATTAGTGACTTCAAGAAGAAGTCGGAATTGGCCAACAGTACAAAATGGAACAGCTAAAAGATACTATGAGCAAGCTCAGATCGATGCTGATGAATTCATTTAAGGTTTTGTCAAACACAGGTGAAGTGACTCAGCAGCCCTGAGATCAGCTCAGCAGCAATGTTATTAAACTGCAAGAGTCGTAATTGGAGAAAATCACAGGCAGAAAATGTGGCCCTTTGCCAAGAGAAGGGAGAACTCCCAAAATGGTAAGAATAAAAAAAATTTGGAAGGCGGCACAGAAGGAGCAGCAGAAGCTAAACCACTAGTGAAAAGCATTGTAGGGAAAGACAGGAAAAGATGAAAATTGTAACCGATAGAGAAGATGCTACTGCTATAATGGGAAAAGACAAAGCATTTCAGCAGGAGAGTAAAGGGAAGAAATGTGCCAAAGCAAGAGATAAGAGGAAAAAACTATTCACAGCTAATACAGAAGAGAAAGCAGATGTGCAGATCACTTCGAAGAAATCTTTACTGTAGACACCCCTCATGCCAGTCAGTAGTGAAAGCTGGAAACCCTGAGCCTGGCATTGACACAAAGTGCAAGAGGCTGAAAAACTCAAGGGAGATGAAAACATGTGAAATCCCACCAGAAAAGATGACAGCACCTGACAGCACCAGTTTAATGACACTGAGGGAGTTGTGTGATGAAGCCTGGGAAAAGAGAGTTTTCCTCAATAGTGGAAATGTTGGAGTTGTGTTAGACTGCTCTGACAGGGTGATCTTGCTGAATACTGCACCTGGGGAGATGGTGAGGCTTCTGCAGTGCGAGAGAGCTAAAGGGGCACTGCATGTAAAACAAGGAACAGGCTCAGTGCTTTTGATGGTCAAGATATGTCTTAGCAGTCCTAGAGGAGTCTGTAAAGGAATAGGCTCAACCTTATTTCCTTGGTTTTCAAAAGGCTTTGACAGAGTATGAGAGGATCCTACAGAACAACTTTCTGCCCTACCAAGTCAGATCTTCATGGCTGTATATAGAGGCCCAAAACATTCTCCAAGATGAACAACTAGGGAAAAAATCAGCTTAAGGTGAACACTAGCAAACATTATGTGCTGTGGCATTATTATTGATTTTATAATGCAAACATTACTACTAAAAACACATTCAGAAAGTATGAGGCTGAGCTAACAAAAGTAACTGGTTAGAAATCATGGATGCTAAAGCAAATATTCTCAAAAATGAGAAGCTGAACAGTGATTTTGTAAGAAAAAGTATCAACAAAATGGGAGAATTTATGTGAGTAGTGTTACGTGAGCCCATGGAGAGCTCAAACAGGGAGTCACCAACTGCAGTATTGATTACATACAGTGTAGGGTAGGAGTAGCAAAGCTACCAGAAAGAAACTGAACATTTAAATAACTATAAATAATAAAAAAAATTTTTTAAAAAGTTTCCAAGTTAGCATAGAATTTCAAGGACTAAAATTCTACCAGAGTCCTAGAGAGGAAACCAGCTGCATTGTAAACACGTTCATGTAGAAGTACCAGAAGGACATTACCTGCAAAGAACCTAAAGGGCTCATCAGTTATCAGGATGCCTTTTCAAATGAACTGGAAAGTAGAGCAGAAAATAACTGACCTTTGCATTGCAGCCTGTCAAGTCAAACATGGAGCTATCGGGTAGGATACAACTGCTGTGAGGAATTGTGGGTGCCTTTAAGAAACGCTAAGAACCTCTGCTGGCAAGGAGGACAGAGAAGCTGATCTCAGCCATAGCTTGGAAGGGGCTAATTGCTGCTTGGATGATGAAGGAGAGATGAAAATGTGACGCCAGCCTTGACTCACACTAGACCTATTCAGAAGGGTCTTGTTTGCTGGGAATTCTCATTCAGATCAATGCTAAAGGCTTCAGAGAAGTTGCACTAAAGCCAAACTACTTTGCCATCATCTCTCCTTGTCATGCATAGTGGGGCTGCCAGGTTCTGAGAATGCAGGAACTGAGAGCGAGTGTGGGAGGAAACCTTGGGGGGATCTGGTCTTTCTGTCTGCCTAACCTACCTGTGGCCAGCATCTCTGCATGTAAATCCAGCATATCAAGGTAAAATTGACAGCAATGAGCACACTTGGAAAAGGTTGTTTTCAGCTCTGAAAAGTAATGGAAAAATTGCTTAGAGGAGAGTCTTAAACACAGCAATTTGGAATGATGTCGTATGGCATTAACGATGAAGGACTGTGATAGATGCCATTGGAATGAAGGGATTTGCCTCATTCAAGACCATTTCCAATCACAAATATTAGAAATTTATAACTAAACAACTTTTTTATTGCACTGGTCTTCCCCTCTCCCCCCCCAGCCCCCCTTTAGGAACACTCAAGAACTGTTGAAAATACAGAAATACAAATACTTCTAATGAGAGAAGGAAAATGTACATCCAGAACACTGGTTAATAGGACCACATGATTAATCACCAACAGGAATAAATCATTTTACCTCTCTTGAGGGAACTGTGGCAAATAACAGCAACAGACTGTTTTTGTGTGGTTTTTACTCTGTTGAATACAGATTTTCATTGTTTGGAGTTCAGCATGGCTAGATACGCTGTGCCACCACTATTCTGTTTTTCGATTTTGTGTAAATGTATTTAAGTGTTCTGCTAAATATGATTTCAAAACCGTGAAGATAGTCCCTAAACAATGCAATTGTAAACACTCCACAGAACTGCATATAGATGGAAAGGCAACATGCAGATTTATGCTGAAGTTCCCCCTTTTAATAGTGAGAAATCAAGAATGTCTTTTCTCCCTTACTGCAGCCGTGGTAGGATGCAGTGATTCAAAGTGAGGTAATCACAGGCTATTGCTGTGTGATACATCTTTAAATATTAAAGTGTGCTGGCTTTGCAAACATACCTCTTTTGCTAATGTAAATCAGCCAGTCCTTTCTTTTTTTTTCACTGCCACTCCAGTGGCATCTTGATGTGCTTATGCCTGGATGCCTTTCATCTTTGGTGCTCATTCTGCTTTTTTCTCCCTAGACACCAATTTCTGACATTTCAGCTGAAGTGGAAACTTGATAGAGGGAAGAGATCTTGCGCAGGTGGAGCAGCTCCCTTTACATGCTGTGCTGGTGGGCATACCTGACAGTTGGCTCAGCACATACACATTCTGTGCAGTGCTTTATACACCCTTTCTTCATCATAGCCTTTTGTGAGAACCTAGTTTCTTGTGAATTCTCAGGAATTTTATTATAGTCTTCACGTGTGCAACTTTAAAGACATTGCTGATGTTGTTTTCAAAACTATTGTTGTTTTTAGTGGAATTCTCTTTTCCTTTATTAATAAAACAGAACTCATAAAATGTCCCTTCCCATTTTTCTGGGGAGTTAAGATGCATTTAGGGATGCTGTACTTTTTAAACTATCACATAAACAATTGCAGAGTGCCTTATTGAAAAGATAAGAAGTACAGGGGCTGTTAGCCTGTGGCAGCAGTTGAGTCTCAGGGATGATGTACTGTCTGCTGGACTTGCCAAAAAAGCAAGCATTGGTAGGCATGCTGCATGGGTGATACTGCCCTGTGTTTGCACGGTGTTGTGGCAATCACTTTTGTATGTATTTGCATTCTAATACATTCTTGAGAGGCAGCAAGGACTTGTGAATAGAAAAAATAAACCCAGTTCTGCTATAGATGCTTAAGGCCTAATGAAAAACTGAAGGGTGAAGAAACTAGATATGAATTATGTTTGTTGATTTCATTTCAGTCTCATGAAGAACAGCTAATGGGAAGAGCAGGGCAGTAGGAAGCACAAAATGGCTATGCACAGGGTTCTCTAGACTGAGTCTGCTCTTAATGGACAATGTTCTAATGGTAGGTCTTCAAAATAACTTTCCGTCAGTACTCAACAGTAGCTCTAAGAATTCAAAAGCTACAGTCTTCTCTGTAAATCTTTATACTAAGCCAGGGCTTGTGTCTACAATGTTGGATTGCACAACACCTTAGGGCCCATGTGGAAAACATCAATGATTTTTCAGGGAGTGTGCTGACTTCAGAATGATGTGAATCAGCCATGGACTGTGACATGTTTGCTCCACTCTGATGTCTCAGCTGATTCCTGGCTTTTGCTTTCTTAGTGTCTTGCTGTTTAATACCTTGCAGTATATGAGTCATTATCTTCTGTTTCACCAATACTCCAGAAAATTCTACAACATACAGCCCCAAAGTTCAAATGAGTGGAGCTGATACTGGTCTTTCAGTGGAGGGTGTTGGCCAAGAATACAACTGTCACAAGAGATGTGGCTGGAGTAGCCTTGAAGGCATATATATGTTTAATTGTGTTGCACTATGATTTCACTTTTAAAATAATGAAAAATAAAGATAATGAAATCCTTGACTTCCAACAGGTATTTTCTAACAAGAACTATAGCAGCATAGAATAACTTTCCAGAGCTGTTTCAGAGCTACAAATTTAACTGTGCAAACTGCTAAAATTTTTGGTTTTCTGTTACACTTTTAGTCTTGCTGCGTCTTATATTTGTAGCCCTTGTGGGGTAGCTGAATAAACCAAATGCTCTGTCACATGATGGTAAGCTTTCCCCCTGATTCTTTGATGCAGTAATTTCAGGAGAGTTGCATTTACCTGAAGTTTCATTTGGGTTTGTGAATTGATATTTACAGATTTGCTGGGAAGAGAATTCCTATCATGTCAGCAGAATAACAGCAACATTATTTATTTATCCTGCTATTTGTCTTGGAGGTGCATCCTGCTGTGACCTTTCCTTGTATAATCAATAGCAGTAACAAAGTCCCTGATGGCTTGCATGAGGTCTTTGGCATGCCTCCTTTTCCGAGAGCAGACTTCTGTCTGAAGCCGGCCTTTTCTTTTCTTGTGAGGGTCTAAGTGTAGGCTCAGAAGAATATTCCAAGCATAAGCCCAGTTGGTGCTAGAGGGACTTTGAACCAGTAAGGTTTTTAAAATTTCATTTCAGTCAGTCATTTGCTGTATGAGGTTTTTGTCTTTGGGAAAAACATTTGGCCAATAGACAGGGCCAAGGTTTGGAGGCTGAAATGTGGCTTTTGGGATTCATATTCTGGAGTGCTGGTGTCTGGACCCCATTTTGATGCTGAAAAAACAGTATGACTAAGGAGAAGCACTTATGAAGATGAGAAAATAAGCTTTTTTAGAAGTTTCACTCAAAGAGAAGGAAGAAATAATATAAAAAACAAACTGGGAAAGAAAACAACAGAAAAGATGTGGCATGGAAACTTCCAAATAGCAGAAATAGAACTGTATTGGAAATCTTATTCTAGTAAAATCTTTCATTTTTTACTGAATATTTTTTTATTGCAGACCTTTTATTAATTGATAGCATGTTCAGAGAAACTGCTGGTTTTTATGTGTTTTTTTTTTTGGTTTTTTTTTTTTTTTGTGGCTATATCATTGGTTTAAGCTGAACACAGATCATTCAGACTAAAACATATGCCTGTTCTTCATTCTTTTCTTCATTTCTTTGGGCAAAATTTGAAGGTTTATAGCAGCAGGCTTATGCTATCAGCTTCTCGTTAGAACGTCGTGCTATGAACACAGTCAGATTGCTTTCTGCCTTCCCTGTCTCAGCCATGCCTTCCCCTGTCTAAATTAAATCGTGACATTTTTCTCTGACATCTTCTCATCAGTATCAATATAGAAGAAAAGAAACTTTGATCTCCTCCTGCTTCCCTCTAGGACATCCCAGCTACTGCTTTCTTGGTTACTGTAGCAACCTGCTTGTTACTGAAAGTCATTTTGTACTCCAGAGCTCACTTGGCCTCCAGCTATGTCTGAGCCTTACTGAACTCCGAGTTCCCTTTTAATATATGTTTTCTGCAGACCTGAATTTATTGTCTCAGCTTGGTATCTTTTGTCTTGGCTACTGCAGAGTCCTTTCAGCTGGCCTTGGCAAATGCAGTCATGGCCTGCTCCTGCCTATTCAAAATGATGCTGCAAACAATTTTCTGTTCCACCACTTTGTGTTGTCCTTGTTGCATCTCCCTGTTGACATCATACAGGAGATATACCTCTTGGTTTTTCAACTCTCCCACATGAGCTTTTTCTCTCTTCTAATGCCATTTCTCTGATGCAGAAGTGTCAACAGCAGCCTCATCTTGTTCCATTTTTCAAAACCATCCTTTGTTGCCTTCATATTTTCCTTGTTTGGTACAAGCTTTTTGAGAGCATCCCCTACTCTCCATATTATGGCTTCAGATTCAAGTGCTGACAAAGTATGTGACTCAGAGCAGGATACTGATAGGCTTGGACTACTAATTGCTGGTTATGATACATGATATTGCCTTGTTGTTTCATTGTTCTTCTCATCTGCCCTTATCTGTCTGTTGTCCCTTCAACTCTTACCTTTGTGGAGGTAGGACAGTCTTTTTTGCTTTCTCCTTGTGCAGGGTCCACAATAACTTGAGTCTTCCCCGAGTCTGGGCCTTTTGGCAGTGCAGTGGTAGGAAGAATAATTAAATTTTACATAGCAATATTTCCTTCAAAGGCAAATGTGCTTTTATTTCCAGTGAAACATACAGTGATCTAAACTTAATGAGACATTACTTAACATAATAGATTCTGAAGAGCTGAAAAATTTCATAATTTCCGGAAAGAGCATTTCTCAGATCCAATCTATTAGTTTGGAGTGGTTTAGCCACTTGGCTCTTGTAAAGTAAAAGTGAATAAAATAAACTGGAGTTGGATTTAAATTCTTCAGAATTATGAGGTTTTGATTCATTTTGATCTTCATCTGTAGTCATTTGCCTTCTCAGTCATGTGAATAATGAGATTTTTTTATCTTCATGAGATTTATTCTAGCTCTTCTTTTCTTACATCATTGTCAGTTTGTTTCCTCTGAGATATTATGGATCTTGAGCTTTGCAGTCAGGTTGGGGTTTTTATCCTGTAACGTACCACAAAGTATTGCTCTCTACATGATTAAACCACCATTTATATAGACTGTTTAGTGAGCTGTGGTATTGCCTTCTGTAATAGGTGAGGCCATGTTGAATGAAATGCTGAATTTCATTTCAGGTATTCCAAAGCTAATTGTAAACTAAAGCAAGGGAACATACTAACAGAGCCCCACCTTCTGCTCCCGAAATTTGGTTTTATATCCCATCAGACTTTTTGTGTATTCCGTTTAATCTCTTGCTGATTAAGCAACTATCAATATTAGAATGCATTTTATTCTTGAAGATAATGCCTTTGCCTGTTCCTTTCATTTAATTTCTATGTTAATTGACTGTATAACCTAGCAAAACAGGCACTTAAAGTGATCTAGATTTTTGATGATCATTGTTGTATATATTCAGCTTTCAAATTAACCTTAAGTCTGTGAATAGACTGAAATTGAACTTAGGTATTATTTACCTTATTACTGATTTTCTTTCATCTCCTGGTGATCGAAACAATATGTCCCCAAGGAATTCCCACTCTTATAAGAAGAGATGTCCCTGGGACATTAACTATTTTCATTGTGAAGGTTCTTTACCCACAAATACTGTTTTATCAGATATTTATTTTGTAGGTTGTGTAGTGCAACTAAGATGCAGCAGGACCTGTGCTTCTAAATAGAGAACACCTTATCTTCATCATGATATATCATACAGATTTCATTACTTGCATAACAGAAAGGATCAAGGGCCACATGGATTGAAAAAGTATTTGAGGATATCCTGTATGCCTGACATCTTGTGCACTTATAATGAAATTGATTTATGATTGATAGCCTTTACTTTTCCTGACTTTTTTTCCCAGTAAAAAGTAAATTGAATAATTCTGTTCTATTTGAGCTCAGCTTCAACGAGTAATAGAAAAATATGACCTTCATGTAAGTATTCTTCAAAGGCTTTAAAGGGAAATGAAAGAACATGAGGATTATATTTATTTGGTTTAGGAATACTGCACAAAACCTGCAAATGCCAGAAAATTCTGACAATTTGCCAATATAGTTTAAGTGGCAGCACATAACTGTAGGCCTGTCTTTGGAAAATTGGCCTTTGCTATGAAATCTTCTGTATTTGCAATCCCTATCCTATTAGTAGGTATTATTCAAATAGAACAATTACCATTAAAAGTATTTGTCAGTGTGGCAAGAGGTTGAAGAGGACACACAATTTTCTCTTCACTATTTTATGGAGACATTTTCAAAAGAGGTGCATTTCTTACTCCCTTGAAGTGAAGCGTTCCCTGCAGTTAGCTGGGAATGAGTTGCTTGAGTTTTGTTCCTTAACCAACAATAATAAAATTAAAGGACAGCTTTGTTACGGAAATTGACAGTTCCCTTTTCCTGAATAGCAGTTGTAATGAGTCACTGAATTTATTATCAAGAGAATCAATAAATTATGACAGTACTCACTGAGGGTTCAAAGAAATCCTTCCAGTTGCTTTTGTGCTCATTCTTTATTCCCAGTAACCTCCTTCCAGATCTGAAGAGTATTAAGATAACCACCACAATAAATGTAGTTCCACTCTTTTCTGCTCTTCTAGTATCAGTGTCTAGGAACTGGCAACTTCTGTCTCTTGACAAAGAGCCAAACATCTTGCTGTTGCTCAGCCTCAGGGACAGAAAAAAAGGATCTCTGTATTCTGTTTCTTAAAAGTAAACTTTAAGTGAGATAAAATTCCTTGGAGTTAGCACTTCGGGTTTTCCACACAGCTCTTTCACTGAAAAAGATAACAGTATCTTTGTAGCTGAGAAAAGATACATGGAATAAGAGAGAGGAAAACATTTCGGTGGGCTCTAGAAAAACAGCACATGAAAATCAAAGGAAAAATGCAGTCATACTGAAAAAAGTTTTTTTGTTGGGAAGGTTTATTTTAATAAGAAAAGCAAATGGTAATAAAACATTTCAACCAGCTCCACTTCAGACCACATATTTTCAACTTGACAAACATCTCTTTTCACCTCTGTTGTTTAAAAGAAGTAAAGAACCACTTGTACCAGGAAACAAGAATTTGAGGAACGGTTTTTAGGGAAGTAAGGAAGAGATTTGGGAATACAGTCCAGTAAGGTCTCATCATATCTCCTCACATGTAGAGGAGAATGGATCTGCACCACAAGGGTCACAAGGGCCCTCCTGGGAGCACTGGAGAGCAAGCATATTGACATTACGTATTACCCTTAGCTAAGCTTTTTATTTCACTTGTTGTGAGACAGTTTTGCATAGTAATTTTTCTAGTCACTTCAAATATGTCAGCTTAGTACAGCAGAGCACACCTGGGCCTGTTCTCTGTATTTCCTTGCTTCTCTACCATTCTGTCATGTATCCGTATGTGTTTTCCAGTTGTACATTGAGTGGCAGATACACTTTACAATTTAATAAATCTGGATGTGTTGTATTTAAAGTTGAGATCAAAGAAGAATTCTATCTAATTTTTTCCCTGTAGTTTTTTGTTTGCTTCATTTATCTTTACGATAAGCTCACATTCTGATGAAGCCATCTTTGCAAAAGGAAATCACAGCTTTCTTTGGTCATTTTTTATGTTACAGAAGTGGCAGAACTGTTTAACAAAAGTGAAAAAAAAAAATCAAAATATGCCAACCTTTTCCCCTCACTAGGTTTCCATGGTGTCATGCTCATATAATACGCAGTGACATGTGGCCCTGGAAGAATCTGCAGTCTTCCCGGACTGATACCAAAAGTCTTCAGTTATGTTAATTTGGTATTATGCAATGTAAGAGATACAGGATTACTTTAATTTTATTCTAGGTTTTAATTTCTTCTTTTTTTCTCCACTCTGAAAATAGTTCAACACTCATATCACTGACTTTGTGTGATGACATTCAGGAATTCAGTGGTAATTAATGCTGCTGTATTTCCTGGATTGCTTAGGACCATAGAGAATCGAAATGCAGTATCTTCTGTGCATATTTATACATCATTTCAGCTTTTTATTTTGTTATGCTTGATGCAACTTGGACAGCTTATTTTTTAAATTTCCCTCATGCAAATAGTTGTTAACCACTTACTTATGACTCTTTAGCAATGGCCAAGGGACACAGATGAATTTCTTCATGTGATTTGCCCGAGAAATGGTGTTACTTTCTAAGATAGAAGGATAAGGAATGACTGTTTACCTCAAAGGCTACTAATGTGGTCTAGATGCAATGAGTAGATGGAAGACTGAGCAAATCCTAAGGCATAAATCAGTCCTTCACAAACACTATCCTTTGCAAGCCTAGATAAGTAGATGGTATAGGTAGCTAAATTAAGTTTGAAAGTTAGTACAAAACTAGAAGCAAAATAAAGTGCAGTATCACTGAGATGTCAGCAATATGTAACCACTGAGTGTGACTAGGAAATCCAGAAAGGACAGTTTTATTGGCACAAATAAGTAAATACAGAAATGAAACCCCGAAAGGGAAATGAGCACACAGGCAAAGTGGCAATAAACAAACTGTACACAAGATGAACAGGCAGAGAAATAAACAAGCAAAACCAAAATAAATGCCAACAAGCAAGGCGGATGCAAAAAAACAAGCAGCTGTTAAGGAAAAGAAGAAGAAATTGAGCAAATGTTACGTGCAAGTTGAAGAAAATCCCACTGCATGAAATTTCAGGGCTGTATACTAAAATACCCTGATTTCTGTGATTTCCACCAGAGAATTTTATTTGTGCAGCCAGTATAGGTGGACACCAGCTGGTGGAGGCTTTAGTTTATCATTAGTTTCCATTCTTTTGTTTATTTTCTTAAAAGAGCAAAGGCTTTTTTCTTGAGGTATATGGTCATATTCACTTCTCTGTATGTTGTAGATGCCCATAAACTCATGTGTTTGTGATGCTGCCCCCAGCAATGCCTGAGGGGTCCATACTTGCAAAGTCTGCACAGTGGAAGATTTAGCTTTTGGTCAAAAAACTATCACTCAGAGACTGCTGGAAATACTAATTTATCTAATGTAACATACATTTATCTAATAAATTAATTTTAAAACATTCTGCTTTAGTTTTGGTTTTCTCCTCTTTAGTTATTCCCTTTTGTTAAAGCTTCAGTGCTGGATGGAGTTTTTTCTTCCTGGACCTTTACCTCTTGGGATGTAGTGGTCAATATGAAAGAAAAAAAGAATTCGTATATTTTTAAAATCAGTTATTAAAATATCTGTTTTACTTTGCAGTAGCAAAAATTAAGTTTCAAAAATGTGTTTTGGGAGAATTCTCATACTTCCATTTCCATGCTTTTTTTTTCCTCTACACTTAACACAAAAATAGTACTTTGCTTGTACTATTTCTTATTTGAAGTTTTGTGCTTTTCTTCCTTGCTGTGGATAGCATCCATATGTGCTAGAATGTCTCCTCCATTTAATGAGGAATCCTGTTAAGAAGAGCTGTGATATCTTTAAACATTGGGTTAAAACCTACATTTTTCTGGTATCAAAGACTGAGATAAAAGCGCAGTTACAACTTGGATTCAAGCTCATCTTGAATTTCAGTGTTGCTTTGTAAGCCACACTTCTTTTAAGGCAGGAGGGCGAAGTGCACAGATAGAATTCACAGAGAAGGGTCCCTACTCGATCACAGGTGAGAGGAAAATCATGGATTATTACTTGTTTGGAAGAAAAGCTGTAAATGCTGAAGTTTTTGCCCCTGCAGGTTCTCTTACAATCACGCCATCCAGAAAAAAACTCAATAAGGAAGGACATGTGAAAACTTTTTTAGAAAAGGATGTTCACCCAGAAGCTGTATGAAGACCGGATGTTTTAGATAATTTCCATCTTCCCTGTATGAAGTCAGTTTCATTTACTTTGTTGGCCTTTCTGTAGCATACAGATACATTGTATAAAATAAGAAAAAAAGAGGTTTGAGTATTGCTCAGTCATGAGAGATGAGTTCACTGACCTCTGGCAGTGTCCTGTGTGGTGTTGGGCAGAGCCCTCTGCATTGGTTCCCAAGGAGAAAAGTGTCGTCATACAAAGATGTTATGAAGAAAAACTGTATCAAAACAAGTGAATCTTCCACCTATGGCAGAATCAGGGCCACAAAAGGATTCTTGTGGACACAGTCCTACAATCCTTTTTATAGTTTTTATAATTTTGTGCTGGGAATTTGACATCACAAGTGTGAAACTCCCTGGGGAAGGAGATGGTTAAAGAAAAGGGAAGCAGTGCTGATGTTTTGTCTTTAAGATAAGGCACAGTTGCACTCTACATAAATCATCAAACTTGTTGGAATACACTTTGTGTTAGGAAAAAGAATTGATTTTTTTGTTTAATTTTATGGTGTAAGAAAACATGATGGAGAGACTAAACTAGAATCAGTAAGGAAATGGCATGGTGTGTTTACAGTCCTGACAAGTTAATATCTGAATCAACATCTTTGTACAAAATTTCGGAAAAAATAAAGGCCCTTTCAATCTAAGAGCACACTATATTCAGTAAAATGGTAGATTATTCATACATATTATAGAAGCCAAGTAATTAATATTAAATAAATAAAAATATTCAAAGGACTTTTGAAATTTAAACAATGCAGAACAAATTCCATAGTTGAATTCATATCTGTAGTTCCCGTGATCCATAATTCTTGACACTTGAGAACAAATTTAGCAGTTTCAAATTGTATCCAGGTATTGTGTGTTGAATAGTATTTAACATAGAAAAGAGTGATTTTTTTTTAAACTGGATTTTGTAAAACACAACCATTTTAATGGGCCTGTGAATTAAAGAGTGTGGAGCATGCCAGTATGACAGACAGCTTAATATTCTGCTTTCATAAGCTTTACTGTGGAAGTGTTATACTGACAAAAGTGAAGATGCCTTCTGCAAAGAACCCAGCATTGAAATGTCACATAGAGAGAATTTTCTAATATTTTGTGTTGGTTTTTGTCTTCTAGAGTATCAGGGCTTCAGGGCTGGTGCTGTTGGAAACCATTCTTTTTGGATCACTTCTTCTGTACTTCCCAGTAAGTCAAACTATAACTTTTAAAAAAAAATTATATCCTTGCCAACATTTTAAAACATTGTATGAATGACTTCGGTGAAAATATAAATGTCAAAACTAGTTATTAGTTTAATATGACTGTAAAATGTGCTGTGTTCTGTAAATATTCTTAAGAGCACTCAAATGTTTTGCTATATTTGTAATAATTCTCCATTTTAAATTTACTGAACTTGCCAGTCATTTTAACTTCGAAGTTTTTAGGTGTTCTGGGCTAAAATGAGGGCTTTTTTTAGAGATGACTCCTCTAATCTATGCTATGGGAAAAATCAGTAAGATGTGTAAAAGAAAGACACTGATTATACCAAGTATTTCTCTGGAATGTTGTACAAAGGAAAATAGTTATTTCAGTGTATTAATTGCGTATATTTTGATGTTTCTAAGGCTATGTGACATCTGCAACACCATGTATTTGGGAAAATTAGATTATATTATTTCTATGCTATAAATGGAAAAAAAATAATTTCACAGTCAAATGAGAAATACATTACAAAGCTTTTAGAACTGTGGATCCATTCTCTCTTCAAAAATCCCAGGAAAACTGAGGTTGTTAATTGTTAGTAAGCCCAACACAATGACTAGATGAAGCAAGACATCAAGTGTAAATTGAAAGAAGTTGATAGCATGCAGGTCAGGAGACAGAAACAAAGATGGAGTTGTGGGCTGTTTTAAAATATGTTTGTGTTTTCTTTTCCTCTGTAGTCAGAATCTTCTGTGCTTTTACAGACCAATATGTAGGTACTGAGAGATGAGCTGGATAACAAAAGTCTTTAGTAGTTGCAGAAAAAGCAGCAAATAAACTGTAGTAGAATGTGTGAAGAATACTGTAAGAAACACAAATCCTGATGGAATTTTTATACATTATTCTTTGAATCGTGTGGTCCTTTCAAGTTCTAAAGAAAAAGTGTGTGCATTTCTAGGATAGTTTTATGTGTTTTTTCATCTTTCACTTTGCAGATGTCAGGGAGGCAAAAGATTTTGTTTTTTCCCTATTGTACAAATGTTGTTTACAACCCCAGGGTTTTCAGAGTGTCTTTCATATTTCCATGTGGTGAACAGAAAAAGCCCATGCACTGTTTCTTCAGCTGGTGGTGTGAAGGAAGCATTTACAGGAATTCATCGCATAAACCATTCCATTTCACAAAGGAAAATGCTGGTTGTCTGCCTTCAGGTGCTCAGTATCAGAGATACTGAGATACTGTGGGTGAAAAAGACTTCTCACAGCAGTTGATTTGAAGGGGCACTACTGTTAAGATGCAAGAGCTGGTGTCATCCACAACCTTTAAATGCAGAGACAGGAAGTGGTCCTGGGAGGGAGGGTTTTCAATAACCCAAACATCCCCTCAGCTTGTCACTGACATTTAAACATCTCCCCCTTTTTTTTGTCACTGACAGTAAGGGTGTTAAATGTACAGCAAGTGCAAAATGACAGTTTGATGCATTCTGAGGAAAAAAATTTTACAGAAAATTCCCGATTAGCCTGTGTTCCAGTCGGTATGTAGATACTTGACCAGAGCTTGTCTTTCTCTGCACATCTCATTCTCATACGATATAAAACTGTCCACTGTGAACACATTATGTTAGAAACTAATAGGCAAAGTGTACCTGGTTTCTCTCTTCTGGCAGTTTTATGTTCCCACACTCTTTGCTGGGGTATTCTTCCTTTCTTACTCAGGTAATTATGAATCAGGCTGTTACTCCTACAGGTTGAAACAAAAATAGAAATTTTATTGTTTCTGTTTTGAGGGTTTTAGGGGAGGGATGTAGAGAATTTGGTATTGGGAGGTTATATTAATGTTCACATGGATAAATTAGTCCTGATTTCACCAACCGCAAGAATATGGTTTTCTAAAATCGAAGAAGATTGGGACTGATACAGAAAGATCAGCTCAATTCACTAATCCAGGGCAGGGCAGTGAAACAATGTATGTGTGAAGGGTATAAAGTGTAGTCAGAGAGGTCTATTAAAAGCTGCAAGTTGGGGATTATGGGAGGTGGGTCCTTGGAACGTGAACTGTTGATATTTTGCTGTACACGGACAGTATCTAAGTGTGCTCACCTGCTTATTGTCTTGAAAAGGAGAACAAAACAGAACAGAATGGCATGAGAAAGGAAACCCAAGGTCTGCTTTTAGATGATAGAATGAAATGTAAGTTAACATATGGAATGGAGTTCACAAGCATCACTACAGTAGGGTGCTGTCTTTTAACATAAGGCTGTTTTCCTTTTTGTGTCATCTCTTCTATTGTGATTTGGAATGTAAAACCAAAAAGCTTTACTTTTGCACTCAGCCAAGTGCGGAATTACACGGCTTGGGCTTAGTGTGTGTAACAATGTAAAGACATAAAGTGACAGCATTTCAGTTCTAAATAACTGAAATCACTATTCATTTAAGGATTCAGTGCAAAATTGCATTCTTATTTAAAAGCAAAATCCCCTTAGATTTTCTCAACGCTGCTCCAAGTCTTTGCATCTTTATTCTCTGTTCTTCTACAATTTCCTAATTCTTGCTTTTTATAGGTCTGCTCATTCAGTCTGTCTTGAATTGTTTTGAGAGCCTCCAGCATACAAATTTCACTGTGTCCAAAAGGGGTTTATTGCATCTCTGACTTCTCCTACCCTTCAATTAAATGGAAACCAAAACCTACTTTGTTACATCGCTAAATTTCTTTCACTAATTGTGGTTGTTTTCATGTCTACATGCAGTAATCTATTCATAGTGTAACATCATTAATTGAAAAATAATATCACCATTCAGCTGCTTTTGGTGAGAAAAACAGCTGTTACAATGCCCTTCTAACCAAATGGGAAGTGCAAATGATGGTCTCCACCTAAATTTATTATTCAAATTCTGCTATACTGATAACAACACTCTGATCTTTCCTGAATTATAAACAGGCAGATGAGCTTTGTCTGTTACAAATGCATAGATTTTACCCAGAAGTTGCTGGGCAGCTCTCATTTTTTGTATTTTCTGTAGTCTCACAATAACAACTCTAATTTCGCTTTATTTAGTCTTTCCAATTATCAGTGGACCTCCTCCAAATGAACTCTAGGGTTTCTAATTGATTTTGCTTATATTTCTTTGTTCTTAGACTTTGAATAGAAAGGCAAAACCCAGCCATCTTATGGATGACTCCCTTGACTTCTGTACTTGGCATCTGATTACTTTTCTTTTCCAGAAATATTAACTATGGTGAAACTTATATACCTTTCCTAACTCCATGTCTTGCTAATACTGGGAACTCACTGACACAGGTTTAAAAACTTTCGCATGCTACAAAGACTTTCAACAAAAGTGAGCACAAGCACAATATTGTAAGAGAGAAGCCTGATAGTTGCATTAGGGGTCACATCTCAGCTGATTTTAGACATCTGTCATAGGCACAAGTTGAAAAATAGGAAATTATGATTAGATATCAGGAAACATTTTTTTTATTATGAGGGTGGTCAGATACTGAAACAGTTTGTCCAGAGGTGGTGAAATAACCATCCTTGGAGGTATCACAACTTGACTGGGCCCAGCTCTGAGCAACCCACCTATTAGACCTGTTTGGAGCAGGGGGCTGGACTAAATGACCTCTGAAGCCCCCTTGCAAAGGAAATTTTCTGTGAGTCTGTGTTTCTTATATATGTATCCATAGCTGAAACAATTAGCCTATGCTCACCAAATCCTGAAGAGAAATGGGCCTTTTATGGCTTGTTTTAGACTTGGACCTTGAAGATGAGGTGCATCATGGCTAACACTTAATGAACTATAAAGGAAGCCTGCGGTACTTGCCTCAAATGGTAATATTTCTACCCTAGGCAACTAGGATTGTCTGATATATTAAATATTTTACATAGTGCTAGCCTATGTTAACTGAAACTCCAAAATTAACTCCAAAATCCATACAATATTATGATACAGTTTCTACAGCCAGTGAAAAAAGTTAGTGAGTCTGATGATGCAAATTTCTTCTCCATGTTCTTGATATAGCAGATAAGAAGTACTAGGTTTAAATTCCAGCAAGCAAAAGTTATGTTAGACTGGGGGGTGAACCTTGTAACAGTGAGATCAGTTAGATCATAGGATGAACTAGCTTAGGAGGCTGCAGAGTATCTTTTTAAAGACTGTTAGGATTTTGTTCCTTCAGTCTTCTCATCCTTTGGCTAAAGAATCTGAATTCTTTACCTCTTTCCCTTGTTTTTCCAAACTGCAAATTATAGCAAGGCAATATTGTTACCACTTTAGAGAAATGGAGCTATGGGATGGCAGAGCATTGACTTCATGATGCTCATGAAATAATTCCATAGTGAATCCTGGAATAAGCTTTGTGCTGAGACATCTTGTTGCATGTGTTAGTTGTTAGGATGTGTTTCTGGGGCTGTCTTAACTCCCTCTTTCACATTTGAATCACCTACTCTTTTGTGTTAGAAGGAATAGAAAGTGAGGAGTGGTAGAGCTTAGATATGGATGTGGGGGTTTTTTCCCCTCAAATGATCTGTATGTGCATTAGCATGGAAGAAGTGAGCCATGAGGGTCGGGAGGATGAGGCTGTGGTAGCTGCATTAGTCATAACAGTCCTGAGCAGAACGAGGTCATTGGAAAGCTCTGGTTTTGAGATTAATGAATGTGAAAATGGAACAGTGTGAAATACTTTTATGCATTTGTCCCTCGAGTATTCCTATAAGGGATGCATTACAAGAGCTCAGTCACTCTTCATTCTATACACATTGATGTGCAGTAAGGTCAACTGAAAGATTGGCTTTTTCCAGCACATTTAGCACTGCAAGCCTGTTCTGATACCCCAGATGTTTTAGGCTGATTCTTTTTCAGAAAATAATTACATCTTCTTTACTCACAAAATAGTGTTTAAAGCTTTTAGGATTAACACTCGTCATTTTGCTGTTCTTGTTTTGGGTAAAGAACGTGCCTGTCTTTGGTGTTCATGTCACTGAAGTCCAAGGACAGTGTAAATATCTGCTCTGAGATAATCACTACAGATTTCTCTAGTACTCTAGAAAAGGGTCTTTCCATTTTATTTGGATCATAGTGGATTAGATGTCCAGACAACGGAAAAGGCAGATTTTAAAAACTATGTTGCCAGGATTTTATATGTACGTTGTCTTGCTCAGCAGAGAAGCAAGGGAACCGGGCAGAAGATGATGCAATAATTTGTCTCCCTTGGTCAGTGTCCTTGTCAGATGAACGTACTTTTTGAAGTTAACATGCAACCAGTAAACCAGTAGAGTTTTTCTGAGAGCCAACTTTCTTTGAATGCAAAAGCCAGAAGTAAGGTGGTGTAGCCTCTGCATTACAACCTCGTGCTTCAAGGTACAGAAACCTCATAGGTACTGGAAACACCTCTGTCCTTGCCCTGAACTATGCTAAGAAAAATGTTTATGACTGTTGCTATTGATAGGGAGTAAACACTGAATATTTTCTACTTTTTGAATAAATATATTTGAAATAGCAGAAAAAACAAGATACACAGTGTGATAGTTCTTCATGGTTCTGTTTCCACTAATATACATAGCTATCCTAAAAAATTCTAGTAACTACTATCAACTAGAGGCTGTTGTATATATAATGATACATGTTAAGAACTGTGATTAGCAAGAGCTATATAATCTTGATTAGATATTGATATCTCTGTGTATATGACCAATATTTGGGCTATTGGAAACTTAGCAGAGCTATGACATCTTAATTTCTAAGAGATCATGCAGGTGGAATTTGGTGACGAGTATTTGTTTATATTCTCTGTGTTTATATATATCTGTGTGCTGTGTTCCCAGGATAACTTAAGCTGGAAGGGACCTCAGGAGGCCTGTTGTCCAATTTCCCGCTCAAAGGACAGTTAGTCACGGCCATAAGATTTGCTACAAGACAAGGTGTCATGGTTTATGAATGGTATTATGAATGGTATTCTCTAATTTAGTACTCCCATGGAAACCCCACATGCTGCTCCACCTCTCCAGTTGAAGGCACAAAAGGCAAAGATCACGGGCTGAGATAAGAACAATTTACTGGAAACAGCAACGAGATATGAAAATGAACACTGACAGCAATGATATTAAAAACAAAAGTGTACAAAAGAGTGATTCAAGTGCAAAAATGCTCACAAGGGCCCCATGACAATAAACGATACTGGACCACTCCCCCTGCCACGTTTTCTCCGCCAGAAGGAACCCCTTCTCCTCAGAATACAGTCCCTTTCCCCCTCCTGGCCCATACCCCCCCCTCCTGGCTACTGCAGAAAATTAACCCTGTCCTGGCCAGAACCAGACACAAGGTTACTAAGGGCTTTATCCAGCAGGTCTGAAAAACCTGCAAGAATAGAGACTACCCAACCAGGCAATGCACAGGCACACAGTAAAGTCACATGGTTGTAGGTTTTTTGAATAGTGATAAAATATGTGATGTTGCTGGAACATATAGTGGGATTTATAAATGACAGGCTGAAGATATGTCAGTGAACGTACAGGTACTGATGTTACTTTCACGTCTTGGACTCTCACGCTTATCCTTGTGACATTATTTATGATACCAAGACAAAACTCCGTTTTCCCCTTCCACAAAGGTACAGTACAGTATTGTAGGAGGCCAATGTTATCTTTGCTACTCTGAAAGCTTTTTTGGGAATTGAGTTTGAAGGACACATTTGTCAGAGTCTAAGTTCACTGAATAACCAAGTATATGTAAGCGTGCAGGGCTTGAGAGCTGGAGAGAAAAGGACAGCAACCAGTGACCTGACCCAACTGCCACACTGGGTTTTTGTTGACCTTTTTATTTTAAATTACTGTCTTGCACTGCTGGCTTGCAGGGACTTATGTGGTACAGTCTTGCCAGCCCTTCATTCAGTGAAATTAATCTTGTGGTGAGGGGAGCGGGGCAAAATCTTGTGGTCTTTCCTATTCATTCATGATTCCACTGAAAAAACTTGCATGAATAAGCTTTCCTGTGTATAGATGAAACTCTACATTAGTATATTCTTTTCAAAATAGTGTTATAAAACCAGACCACAGTCCTGAAAAACAGTGCACAATATTTAGCAAGTGGTTTTAAAATTTTTTGGATACAGCATGAGCAATAACAAAAGTTAAATGAGTATAAGCAATGTTAAATTCCATGAGCAATGCACAAGTTAAAAATTGCCACATTTGAAAAATAAAATTGTGGGAAGTCTTTTCTGATCATGCTTTAAAACACAAAAGTTATCAAAGGGTAGAATGTGGGAGCATTCATATGGAGGAAAATAGTGCTGGAAATATTCATGGTATGTTCCTTACTAAAGCCTGAAACCATGCTGTAATAATTCATCCTCATTACTCTGCTCTCTGAAGCTAAACCATTAGAGGTACTTGAGCAGGAGACCACAGCAGTGCCACTTTCAAGTAAAAGAATTGCTGAAGAACACCTGACTGAAAAAAAACTCGTCAGTGAAAGTCCTTATTTGGCCTCACTGCTTCTGCTGAATTGGAGTGAAAAAGCAGGAAAAAGGTCTTACTGAATGATTATGTACTTTATTGTTGGATCTCAACAGCAAATAAGCTAGAAAGGATTGGACTAATTTTCTCAGCCAGACATGTTTTGATGACCATACTGATCACTTGGCAAGTGAACTGGGTTGATAGGCATGATGCTTTAGAATATGTTTGAATTTCACTGTAGTGATGGAAAAGCTTATGAAAAGAATGAATATATGAGAAAAGACACATGTATTAGTTCAAAATATAAATGTGACCACATTTTTATTAAACTGTAAAACTAAAGAGACAAGAAGTTTTGATAGTATGATGAGCCAGGATTGAACTGTGCCAAAAAGGAAAATATTAAAAGTTGTAGGGGCCATGTGCATATTGTCAGTAGGGTATAGTCCTTTCGTCAGTGATTTACCCTAACTCATTAGGTCTGTCTTCTTTTATGTATGAATGCATTAGGTATTTCCTAACCATCAACTTAAAATGTTGCACCCTGAAGGGTGATTAACGGTTAATGATTAGGAGAGATGAGGAATTCAATACATCACAATGGAGAAAGAGAAGAGTTAATGTCTTTGGAAGAGATCCTTAAGAAAGGAGATTTCATCCATCAGAGACAAGGCTGCCCTTATTGAGTCATTCTGCATGCTGAGTACCTAGAAGATGCAGACAATGATATCTTTATGGTTTTTAATAACAGCTGCAAATAACAGAAGTTAAGCAGTTTTCAATTTACAGGGAAAATTGTATGATAACTAGTGAAATCTTTGCACTGGAAAAATCTTACAGAATTATAATAGTGATAGTGCAATGTTTTCATTACTGTGTAGCCCTTCTAAACGCCTCATTTCTAAACTCTGGGATAAGAGATCAGTGGGCTTTAAATCAATACTGTTAACCCAAGACCACTTATGGCCTGATGTAAATAAGAAATTAGCCTTTTACATGTAGAAACTAGGAAAAGTAATATAAATACTTATGAGAGCAAAGACAAGTTAAAACTATGACATGTAATTTGCAATATAAATTTGTCAAAACACGTCAACAAGTAGTAATGTACAAGATATTCTGTATTTCTTCTATTATTGATAATAATAAAGTCATCTGATAGAAATACTCAAAGTTTTAGTTTGCCAGGGTTAAAAAAATGAAGAGGTAGGGGCCAGCAGGTACAAAATTTGCTACGAAACTAGCCAGATTTATTTCTGAAACTGAAACTTGAAAGACTAGGGCTTGGGTCTAAATCTACATCACATCAAGTAGGGAGAGATGAGATTTTTGTTCTTAGAAGTAGCAATAATACTGTGGATGAGACAGAAAATGTTCATTAGAGCGTGCGATTAGTCTTTATAAAAAGCAGCTTTTTCCTATGTGATGTAAACCTTCTGATTTCTTGGATATAACTGTGTATTAGGACCACATAAAAAAGCACTAGTTTCAGCAGACAGTGTTTTAAACAAACTCTGATTTCTAGATTCTCTGCTTTTGTGGGACTAAGCACAGATCTGCAAATAGAAGCAAGTTTTTAGGAAGGTATAAAGAACTACCTTGTCTTCATAACCAATATTAATATGCTGATCTCTCTTTGAAATCTGAATCCAAAGTAGATTCCTTGTAGTAGTATGATGCAATTCAGTAAGTTCTGGACGTTCTTGAGGGAGAGAAAAAAAAAAAAAAAGCAAAGAGAAATATACCAATTCAATCAGAACTCTTATCGGAAATGACTAGAAGGATTTCAGAGCTAAAAATAATTTAAGAAATTCCCAGGTAATGCATATGGACAAAAAACACAGAAAATAAGAGGATGACTTTCTTTCATCAAAAAAATTGTAAGTGGAAGAAAAAACCATTTTATACAGTTCTCTTACAGGGTGTAATTTATCAAACTTAAATTATTTAAATCATCTTCAGTTTTCATTATTATTTGATGTTAATATTTTAAATAAGCTAGGGTGCTAAAGCCTTATTGCATATTGTTTAGTCAGTAAAAGCAATGTAAAGAGAAAAGGGAAAGGATGATAGTGTGAAAACAGAATAGAGAACTTCGAGAGTTCTCACTGAAACACGGCAAAAAGTCTAATGTAGCAACAGGAAAATTAATCCAAAATTGAGCAATCAAACGGTATAGAAATGAAAACAAGACACAGATGACATCTTGTACTTTGATACAGTCAGCACTCTTATTATCACAACTACATGTTATAGAAGATATCTGTAAAACCACAGATTGTACATTCAGTGCTTGTTCTTTGCTTGCATACGGGTATTTCTCACTACTCCTTGCAAGCTTTCTTCTCCTTTCCTAAAACACCACTTACATAATTGTATAAGATAAATCTTTTATTCTTTCCTTTTGCTTCCTCTGTATTGATGTGTGGTTTCTCATCTCATATTTAAATTATGAACTCTTTGGTACAGGGATGTTTGACTTAGCTGTGCCGTGCACAGCAGAGTCCTGATCAGTGAAAAAGAATCACATTACAAATGGCTGTTACTAATAATAACAACAAAGTGCTTAAAAATATTTTATTAAAGGTGTGAGCAAGGACACATTTAATGGTGAATTTTTCATCTTCTCAGAGGTCTGATAGCATGCAACTGTTTTTACAGTGCTAAACATTATAGGTACTTAATGAGAATGATCTGAGAATATTTGATTTAGGCTTGAAAAGATTAAGGCATAGAAGTACAAACAGGAAAAAGCCTAATACTGGTCCCACATGGACTGTATTTCAGAACTACTCTAATAATTTCTATGGAGCTGCATCCAACTTGTATGAAAAGACATTAGATGATAAACAGCAGAAAGAAACTGTCACTAGAAAGCATCGATCTGTGGGATTTAATAGGGGGAACAAGGGGAACATTAGCATTGTCAAGGGGAAAGAGCAAGAAGAGGTCCTGGTTTTACTCAAATATTTCAGTCATCTTCTTAATAGTCACAAAATGATGAATTTGTAACTCAGATTTGTCCATTTTTAGGGGACTACCTGTTAAATCTACTAATTTAGCCTAGTTTTTTAACTAGCCTAATCCTCTCAAATATAGCATGTACTGGAGTGCTATATACAAGCATGTGTTCTCAATGTTCAGCTCTGTCTCTTAAATTCCTAATCTGACAACACCAACATGCTGAATCCTTGAAATGTTGGCTTTTTTTTATTTTAAATCTGGCAGAGCTTCCTGGCCCATGGAGTCAGCCCATCCTTTTTTCTGTCTTTACTGATGGCAGTGCCTTGACACCTGTAAAGAACTGATCTATAAAAGTCTGTGTACTATTTAGTCAGCTATTTATAGCTATATTTATTAAACCTGTATCTACTTTCCAAACCTTAAAGCATATTTACGTATTTGAAACGATAATCCAAAGAAGTTACTGCCATAGTAGCAGGCACTCTCTGTTCATGTAATCACCAATTGTTGCTACAAGAAGGCAAAAAGACCTCATAACAAGTATTTTAAAACCCTAAGGAACATTTTTATTAACCATTAATTCAACATAAGGCTCTGTTGGAATATCATATGCTCGGGTCTTGAAAAAAGATCCAAGAATTTTGGAAGATAGCTAAATCAGAAACATACTCTAAATACCTACCATCTAACTCTTAAGCAAGATTCATAGATTTATTACTGACAGCAATAAGGTATCTGCCAATTTCAGATGTCACAAAGAATACATAAGAAAAATCTAAATTTCACTTTTAGCTGGTCTTTATGTAACTTTTCTGGAACAAGAAACATTCCACATAAAGAAAGTTGATGCGTTGTGCTGTTGGTTGTGGGATTTGACAAGTAATAAGGAGCACTTTTTTCTCAAGCAGGATAACTTGTCTTTTTAGGATAAATGATAACAGTACTTATTACATTTGGATTTTCCACAAGTACCTATAAACTGGGCTAACCTGATAACATCAAAAGCCTTTCATATCAAATGTTATGATTGTGAAAGGCACTCATTTCTGATTTGACTCTCCAGTGTGTATAGCAGACGTCAGATGTGATCAAGAACTTGAAGATGTGAAATTGATAGATAAATAATTGTATTTGATGCCATAATTAGAAATGTTATTGTTAATAGTAATAATAGAAGATCAGATTAAACAAGCAAGTTGACAGACAAGGAATTCTTGAGAAGACACTAAAGTTGAGAAAAATCATTCTCTGTTATTGTCAACAAATGAAAACAAAAACTTTGGAACCTTTATCTAATTTTGAGTAGTGTTTAGTCTTAGCTCATTAAGAAATAGGTTAAAAAACAGGACAAAGTTGGACAAAAGTTGAAACCAGAGTGAAAGAAAGAAAATTAAACAGAGGACAGAGAAGTTCCTGTTGCTAAATACTGAGTGCTCTGTTGGTCTGGAGAGCACAGCAGACATTCTTGAGATTTTGTAGTTACCTAAGCAAGCTCAAGGAAATGTTTGGTTTTTTTTTTAACCCTCCATGCATGTCTTTCATAAAGTAGATGAAATTTTGTAGCAGGATACAGTGAATCTGCTAGATTCATTTCCTCAGACTGTTTAAAGTAATGCATTTTTCTCAGACATGTCACAATCAATCCTGTCAAAATCTGCCAGAATGGATTTGTTTTAAATCATGAATAGTTGTTATATATATAGTAAGTGTTCAAGAACCTTGAAGAAAAAGAAGGTCATGGCCCTCTGAGTACTCACAGCTCCTCATCTAAATGTGAGGCTTGAAGTGTTTGTTTTGGGCAGTCTCAGATATGGGGTCTCACCACTTAGTTGGTTTATCTCATTTCTGTCTGTCTATCTTAGTAGTCTGACTTCCCTTTTAAAAAATCGCTGTGTTTCTCCTTGGCCTCCTGGAGTTCAGTTATTTTGGTTTCTGTTTACCATCTCATTCTTAGTTCTGGTGACAACTGTTAATTTTGCTCTTAAATATTTTGTCCTTCTGCTTTTATATTTGTTTTTTTTTTATTGTGCAGTTGTTTATTCAACACCACAAGCGGCTTGGTAGGGAGGATGGAGAAGGAAGTTCATATAAATAAATAAATGCAGTTAAATGCAGAGGACTGCCTAGCAACAAAATGCAGTAGAATATGTCTCTCCTGATAGAGGGTGGGCCTTTTCTTTGATAAATCAGTGAAATGTTTGGAGGACTCCCCCTGTGCTCAGGAAGGAGTGGAACATTTGAAGAAAGCCTCCTTCTGCTGTTTTGTTATCTGTTAATGAACACATTTTGTGGACCATTCAAGTGAGATGTGCCAGGAATGCAAATGAGCGATCTTACCCTGAAAGACTGGTATTTCTAATGTTTTATTTTTGCAGCTACCGCAACAGGAGGGAACCAGCAGGTACTGGTTATAGCTATTTTGGTCAGTGTCTCTGAAAAGAGGAGACCAAATATGGTTGAATAGTTAAGCCATTAGTAGGGAATGTGTTTCCTAATACAGCTTCAACTTTTATTATGGCAGGTCTTTTAAGGACTCAGCTTCCCATTGGGGAAGCATTGCAACTCCATATTGCAGTGCTCAGTTTTGGTGCCTTGAGGTCAGGTGAGGTAATCTTGGCATAAGAGGGCCATGTGCTCCCAGTCAGACACTCTTGGCTAGCTTAGGGAGTTGGATGTGCTGAAGAGAGAGGAATTTGTGGTGTATGGTCTGCCTAGTTTTTCTACCTGGGAACATACCTTCCTTCATATGGGCTGCAGACTTGAACCCTCTCTACAGGTACACCATGCACTCCTCACTGTCTTACCCAGCATAGATGGTGAAAAACCTGGCCTGTAGACAGTCGTTTTTTTTCAGTATTCCACTTGTTAATGCTTTCCTTCTGGACATGGCGCTTGAGTTCAGTTCCTTCCCCCTCTGGCTCAGAAGATACAAATTTGTACTACCTTGAAGAAAGTTTTGGCTCTAAGATGAGGAGTGTTCACCCTCTTGTGCTGCTACTGTTCCATTTCATATGGCTTCATTAAGCATCAGTAAATGGATATAAGCACAAATATTAATCCAACTCCACAGAGCAGTAGGGAGGGTATTTAACCTATTGGGTAGATTACCTATTGGTTAAAATCTGGCTTCTAATTGAATGGTTAAGTTATTTTTAGGTATGAGCAGAAAGTAGCATATGGGCCTCAACTGATGTCATTGTAAAAATATAGCTTGAATTTAATTGGTTTCCAGGTTAAATCATTTACTGTCAAGAACTTTCCTCAGAAACTTGCTAATTGTTACACTGCAGACAGGGCACTGTTGTTTCATCTAATGCTACTTAATTTTCAAAATAATAAAAAATCAGCTCCTTGGAGTTTCTTTTCCTTATTCACAATTTATTTATCTACAGTTACTTTACATGTTCGAAATGAGTGGCAATTATATTTGCATTAAATAAACCTTAAGTTACAGAGAAAGCATAGTTCAGCAAAACAAATTGCATGTCCTGATGCGGTTCTGAGTGTCTGAGTTCAAATCTTTATGACCTGAAAAGACTAAATTTATATCGTGCGAGAGAGAGGATTAAAGTTTTTAATGATAACCAAAAAAGATGTTAAAGATCAAATATATGCCTGTCTAATGCAACTTTATATCTCAAATGTTTTTGTGGCTTCTCTCTTACTTTTTGAAAAATAAATTGCCCATGTCAAACAATTAAGGATTCCTCAATATGTTTATTTGTGCATTTGGCAATGCCATTTTATGAAAAACCTGAATGTATGCAAAGGTTAGAAAATGCAGTGTTTGGAGGATGAGATTTGCCTGTTATGCCTCAGGGATTTTACTGTTGCTGATTGTTCAGGTGATGAGCAGCAGTACAGATTGAGATGTCATGAAACTTTGTTTTCCAGAGGAGGAGAATTTATTACCCTAGTTTCTCCCAGTCAGTGATTTCACATTGTGCAACACCTGGTGTCACCTGATTCCTCTCTTTCCTACACCATTGTGCTTCAGAATTCTCACCCACAGCTTGGTGACCTCCACAGACTTTTTTAAGTTTTTCAAGTCCACGCTCAATCTCCTGAAGATCTGCTCCAAGATCCAAACCTCCTACTTTCCACATCCATGAAGCATTTCCAAAGGGAGGTTTCTTTTCTGAGTTGTTCTCTTTAGTTGGGTGCCTACACAGGTTGAAGCTTTTGAAGACTGCTCTTTCAGAATTGAGTGTGTTGTTCTTGAACTATTAAGGAAATATTCTTCCCCAGGTCTGTAAAGAAGTGGCTCCTCTGAGTTCATCCAGCTGTGCTGCTGATACATTGCCCAAGATTGCTTCTTGGCAGCTTGTATCCAGTATGTCTACTCTGAGATCATTGCTTTTCATTTTACGAGTTTTTCATTTTCTTCTGTAATGGAAATGACACCTGTCCCTTCAGGACATAGCCCTCAACGAGCTACTGTTTCTGTTACTTTCTTTGCCATCTTATTTCTGTGTTTCTGCATCCCCCTTAAAATCCACGAAATATACCTTTTGTTCTAGGCTCATTTCTTTCCAAATCAGTTGATTTGTTCTAAAGTTCTTTGCTTCCTTTGAGACACCCAGTTTAAATTAGTAATAAATATTAAATTAGGCTAAAGCCTTTTCCAGCTTGTTGTCCTCTGTAGTATTGAAGAGTTGAAGGATGGGCTTTACGTGGTCTGACAGGTTACCAGCTGCTTGCATTTGAGAAGGAAAGAGTGCTTAAAGCTGTGAGTAAAACTTTGGAATAGCTATTTGCAGTGCAGGGTTGTTTGTTTGTTTGTTTGTTTAATTACTTTTAACTCTGAACATTCCATTTTAACCCAGCCTCCCTTTATAGCCTATGGAGAAAAGTAGGCACCTCTGGAGGACAGCACTCATACCCTGCCTGAGGTGCCTGTAGAAGGACAGTGTGGTTTGGCCTCTGCCTACAGTGCTCCCCACTGAATACAGAGGGAGTTTAGCCTGGCTGTCTTGGACTTCAATTCACTTGTCTTCCCTAGCTCGGGTGTGTAGAATCTCTACACCAGATTTATGGTCCCTATAGAATTAGATGGATTATAGTATCAAGTCACCTTAGCTGAATGGGGTGGAGGAAAGTGAATGTAGAAAATATGGCCTGCACACATACTGTGTGAGGGAGTGTTTTATGGCTCATGGAGATGCCCTGTGAACCCTTCTGCAATAACGTGTATTTCAGAGTTGCTTTCTGTGTTGCTTTCCATGAAGAAGAAAACATTGGCACAGATATACTTGAATTATGCTGCTATTTTGGAATCAATGTGCTTTAGAATCTTCAGGAAAACTAGCTAACTTTTGAAAGGGAACAAAAAATACATCAAAACTATTTCCATATTTAAATGTATATATATATAAATATTTATACAAACGTATGATTAATTTTATTCTGTTCTTTAAAAATCACCTAGATATCATATGTGACTGAAAGAAAATCTCAGAAGAGCTTGATCATCTTGGATGTAGGAATTAATTTTGCTAAATTTGCTTTAGTTTCTCGGTCATCATAACTTTACAATATCTGCTCAATACTGCATAAATATTTTTATTACATGGATTTATCTTAAACGGCTTTTTTTTGCTTTTGACTAGAACCAAAGAGCATGAGCACTCTGGCCCTCTTAGCTAAGCATACTGTCCAAACAATTTTTTTGAAAGATAACAATGTTCATATCCTTATGATGTAAGAACTATAAGAATGTTTTTCTACTGGAAAGAGAAGAAGTGTTTCATTCCTATTTCTATAGCTTCTACTTCAGAGTGAATTTTGAGTTTGCAGCTGTGGCTGGACTTTTTTAATTACTCATAATTAATTAATCATGTTAGTGACATCATTTGCTTGATATGGTTAATGTAGATTTAAGATTAATATAGATCATGCCAGCAGAGTATGTCACTCATTTTCACTATTCATCCAGTTACCTCTCTACTGAAGCTGATGGCTTCAGTTTACCTAAAGCAGATTTCTCAGAAAGGCATCCATTCCTCATTAGGGAACATCAGGAGATGGAATATTCCCAGCACTTTCTCTGGAGGTTTGTCACACTGTGGCCTCTGGCTTATCCCCACTGTTGTTGCTACAGGTACATAAGCTGAAAATTAAAAGTCGATAGTTCCAGCAGTGATGTCTGCAGTAAACTAATCAGCACTGGCTGAATTGAGGTGTCCAGCTGGTATTTTGTGGAGAGAGTTTTTCTAAATTGCTGGTTGTCAAAATAAATACTGACAAAAACTTTCCTGTGCAGGGTTGCAGCTGGTTCTGTCCTGCTCTTTGCTGTGATTTAACAGTGTATTTCAAAGTCCTGGTCTGTCCCCATTATCTCTTCCCAATAACAGTCTTAAAAGCTGATGTCATTAGAATTCTTGCCTTGACTCGTGAACTTGCCAGTACATAGTTCAGAGAGAGCATGCTGCCAGGAAGGAGATATTTCAGAAGAACCTAAACCATCAGGTAGTCTTTTTTCTCACAAACTTGGTGTTAAATACCTCACTGGCTTTTTTAGATTAAGACCAGGAGATAAGGTATTTTTGGAACTCTAAATACTGCATGTTTTCTTCTGCCCAAGTAGAAGTCAGTATTTGGAAATATTCACATAAAACCCCCTCTCTGCACTGTGTATTTGTAAGGATTTCAGCCATACTGTATTGAGATATAAAAGTCTATGGGACTTTTATAAGTCTTTTGTGACCTGTGTCTTGCATTAAGTATACTTGACAAATTGCTCTGAATAATTTAGCCTATTATGTCTTGATATAGCTACAGCTCTTGCAAGATTTATTTTAATATAGTCTCCTTTACCATTTGTCGTGGTTTTGCCCACCAGCCCGTCCCTAGGGCTGTGAATGGTTTTGTCCAAGTAGATTTCCGGACAAAACCCAA
>JAYRBT010000082.1:16254229-16274669 GCA_036023395.1 Myiotriccus ornatus | reverse complement strand
CATGTTATTTTCCTAAATCCAGTCTCTTTTGTCTGCATAAACCTTCTCTCAACTAATAGTAATTGTGTAGGGGGTATAAAAGCAAATTAACCCAAGGCAAAACCACGACACCATTATGTTTCTGAAAGATTCCTTCTTCCTAAAATCAGATGTGGTCTTAAAATTAATAGTTAGATTTTCCTTGTTTTTAATAAAACAATGAAACTAGCATATCCTTAACCCTATTGTTAAAATGTGTCGATGATTTTGCAAATGACTGGGCTGAATAGATGTCAGGTTTTTTTATTACAGATGTTTCAGCTCCTTAAAATGTTTCTCTTTCTGCTTCTTTGGTGACCACATCTTTATTAAGAAAAGATAATAGTAATGCGTCCAATAAGTAAGTTTGGAGTTTTGTTTTCACATATGAAGTAGGTAAACTAGGACATTCTGTTGTCATTTACCCAAGTGGCATGTCACGTGGGAAAAAATTTATCTGAACAAAGGACAGAAATAACTGGATTATAAAAGTTAACTGGTGGAAAAAGCAGATATTTTAGAACATGTTTTGACTTTTCAGCTTCCTTTGATTTTCCACTTTTATAATTTTGCATCAGCGAGAACAATTTTTGGTGTGCCCATACATCCGTACCTGTTGTGTAGATAAAATGTTCTGATGAAATTATTTCCATTAATTTTGAATTATGTTTTTTGAATGTAACACACACTATGAAATTAGAAGGATTGAATGATGAAGGAGCTCAGCTTTTCTGTATTTCACTTGTGCTTCTCTTCTCATCCATAGTGTGCATGTGGCTGGAGCCCTGAATGTCACATCTGCTCATCTCTGCTTTAGTGTTCCTGCTGGCAATCAGGTCTAATAAGCTTCACTCAAAACTTGACCGTGCCCTTGATCAGGAAACCCACATTTTCATTTCTCTTTGAATATTTAACTGGAAAGTAATCCAAGACCTTTCTGTTTAATTTTAGGGAAAAGAACATCAAATGAGAGAGTGCAGAGTGTCGGTGTTAACTACACTACTTTTAACGCTTGAAGCTCCTTTTGAAGACAAGAAGCCAGATATTTTTTAAATATTTCAGTAGTTGCCTTTCAGTGAAGTCAAAGGCTCCTACTCCCTGGTTAGCTCTTAAATATCTTTAAAATCAGATAAATTAATATTTTGTGCTTCAAAGCTGTGGCTGGTGACCTGTGTGAGTCAGGAAAAGCTCCTGTGCACAGTTGGCTACGTGGATTCTGGTAGGAGTTAAATTTTCAAGCACAACAGTTACTCCTGTTTTTAAAAATCCTGTTTGAACAGATTTTAAACTTTCTGAGGCAACGTCTTGATTTAAGTGGATGTCCAACCAAGTCCACATCTGGCCAGCTTGAAGTCTCTGAAATACTGAGATGAGCCAACTCCCAAGTCCTCAGGGACTGACTTCTGAGGCTGTTCAGGTGACTTTTAGGGTAACTGTATTAAAGACTGTGAGGCTGTCAGGAGGGAGCCAACATATGTATGAGGGGTAGACACATACCAAAGACAGACAAATAACTGGCGCATCAAAGCAGATGGATAAGAGGATCTGTTGGGCCAGCCAAGCCCATTCCTGTTTGGACTGCCTGAATAATATTAATTTGCTGCTTTTGCTTTATGGTAGTGGTGAAGCAGAAGTACATTTGAATGAGAACAAGGAAAACCTAGTATGTAATTCAGACTTTATTTTCTCTTCTGTCTTAAGATGGGACATTATTAGAGCTATCGTATATATTTTTTTTCAGACTTGGATTTTTTGGTGTTAGGTAATTTGTTCACTACATGTTGTCATGTTCTCAGTGGAACTTATGAGCTTCAGACCTTCTTCCTGTCCTGTACTCCATGCTGCAGAAGCACGCAATAACTCACAGTGGTCAGGAAGCTGCCTTTCTTGGACAAACATTTGCCCCATGAAATTGGATTTGCCACCTCCAACAGCTCAGTGCCTATAGCCCCTTAGACTGGGAGACTTCCTGAATGACCTGTTTAGGATCATCATTCCCTGAGCCAGTGCCATTGAAATTTCTCCTTGTATTTGAGAAGTTTACGGTTAAAGATAAATAGTTTATTCTATTACAGTGAAAAGCTAAACATAGTCTTTGTTTGGAAATAGATGCAGAGAATACATGTAATAAACCAGTAATTCAAGGTGATTTCTGTTTCTCCTCAGTTCCCCTGGTGGTTCCCACAGCAGCCCGGTGTAGGGGTCTAGTCATTTTGTTTATACCAGTTCTTAGCTTTTTTCCCATAAGAGGGTACAGACCTGGTGTGCTGTCTTGTTTTGTATCTCCTTTCTCTTGTTGATTGTGAATTGAGCCTTAGGGTACCCTTCAACCCTTAGCATTTATACCTGATTCAGCCAGGGCATCAGTTAATGACTCTCATAAGCTGAGGAACTGGTTTGTGACAAAGTTTTAGCCAATATTAAGAAAAAGCCCCAGAAAGCCCTTCTCCACTGCTTGGGCCTTGTTGGGCATAAAACTTGATTTGTTGAGGATAAATATGTTTACAGAGTGCAAACACTGTATGTCTCTTTTTTAATCCATCATGGATTATAAATTGATTTTTTATTACTTGACTTTAGAATACTATTCATTAGGCCAACATTAATAGGAACAGTGAAGCTGGATCATTAGTAAGTCTAAGCAGCAGCTAGAATTCTTGGCAAATAAATGCATTTTCAGGCTATGTGTTCAGGTCACTTATAAATAAGTATTTCCAGAGCTGGTAGGATCTGTGACATACCACTTTTTCTCTTCAAATTGGACGAAAGACTTGACAGCATCTTGGAAGTCACATGGACTTTTTTTTCCTCAAAATAACATATTCAGGGGTGTCTTGTCAGGCATTGGCTGAGATCTGGCTTATGAACAGAGAAAAAAAAAAAAAGAGGGAAAATAATTGAAGATATATCAGTAAAAAGGCATACTAAGTATGCCTTGTGTCAAACCAGAATGATCTTGAAGGTTCTGTTTGCTTAATCACCAGTTATGTCTCTCAGGAGGCTAAGTGAGCTTCACCCTAAAATATTTGTTCCATAAAGGGCTTTAGAGATCCTTTGTTACTGTCTGATGGGGATGAATCCAAAGTGTAATAAAACCTAGTGATAGCAAAGGGTTCTGACGAATCAAGTTCTAGAAGTCTGCCCTTGTATTTTACACTGGTGCTGGTGGTTAGGAGCTTATACTGGGTTGTGGTCTTCCAAACGGCTTTATAGGCAAGACAGGTCTTTGCTGAAACAAAGACACAGACAGAGATTTAACATATATTAATATATATATTAAGACAGGCAGTGAATATCTACGGTTGAAAGTATAGTGGGAAGGAAAAGAGGATTTCAGTAGGCGGAATTTCAAGCTGGACTTTGTGTGGGTGACTAGGAAAAACTTGTCTTTTTTTGTGAAGAAACCCTGAAGATCTTGAGTGGGTGTAAATATTTTGACTTTGACATACATCTTTTCTGAAATGCATTGCGCCCAGCAGCATAGTGACTCCAGTGCTGTGTACTGGGAATTTGATTCAGTTCCAATTCAGAGGCAAGAATAAAACTTACTGAGTAGTTACTGTGGTTTCCTGCAGCAAAGTGCTTTATAGAGGCATAGAGCTGATGATCTGCCACAACTTTGCTTTAAAATGGTGAGATTTGCAAGGATAGAGGGGTTTGATGGTACTGTTGTTCACAGGCATATTAGAGTAAAATGTTGTGTCTTAAAAAGCACGTATGGTTTAAAAAAAATGGGATGGAAATGGAAGGAAGTATTCTTATGTAATTAGCCTAAGTGTATATTCAGCTCCTATTATACCTCTAAAGTGTTTTGTGTAGTTGCACCGGAAATACTTGTTGGTGGTACAGGATTGGATAAGGAGTTGTGCACTCGCTAATGCTTAAGCAGATGATCTGAGCTGTGACTCATGTTTTGAACAGTGTTATGTGGTGCCTGTAGTGTACACAGGCTCATGAATGCCTCCATTCATGCCCATCTGTTAGGATGGCATTGTGCCCACATACAAGTGGATTGATTGGTCCCTTTTCTAGGAAGTGTAGTGCCAGATTGTTCTGAGTTTGCATGGCAAGCTTTTCTAACATTGCAAACAGCATCTCCATTGCAGGAAATCCCTTCTCAGTATTAGGACTGAAACATTAAAAAGTGACTTGATGTACCCTGGAGGATATTTTATATGTTGAAAGAAACTACTGAAACATGGCAGAAGAAGGGAGATGGCCCATCTCACAGCACAGCAGGATACTGAGAGGAAGTATCTGATGGCTTGTTCTGTAGCAGAATTGCCTAGAGACAGCCCCAGACAGCTGTTGCAGTCAGGCAAGGGCAGATGGTGCTGGGCAGTAGAACAGATCAGATGGATCTCTTCACAGTATCTCCTAGATGCTTGTTAATGGAATTAGCCCAAAAGGCATTATGTTAAATGGCTGTGTCATGTCCTGCATTGAACTGTGCAGAGTACTTGCAGAAAATTCTGAAGTTTAATATAAAAAGTAGATAGTTCTCCTGAAATGCTCTCTGGGTTAAGTGCGCACAATTTTAAGAAAAATATGGTTATTTGCAAATGAGAAAATAACTATTACTCTTGCATCACTTCTGTCTAAAGTAGGTGACTTTCACCTCACATCCATAACCAGATGATGCTGATGCTCACATTCTAAACTCTGAATTTCATTTCCGTGTATCTGACATGGATAACATCCCTGCCCACAGCATTAGGAACTAGGTGATCTTTAAAGGTCCCTTCCAACACAAACCTTACTATGATTCTACAACCAAGGGAAAAAACAGTAGAGTTCAAAAATGAACACTTTGAGGCTTTTTGAGTTAAGGTCCTGCTCAAAATTTTTTACGTTTAGCTTTAGGATTTGTAGCACTGGCAACCACATGTATTTTTTAAAGTTCTTTGACTTCTGATCTTTTAAGACATTATAGCATTGCCCATTCCCTCTCAATATGGAGTATAGCAGTTTGATGATTAAAGAGGAAAATGAGTTTTTGATCTATTCATGTGACTTCTGTGGCTTAAAAATAGAAGTAAAAAGCAAATTGTCTTAAATACATTACAAAATAGTTACAGCTGGCTATGGAATGCTTGGTTTAGTCCTCCTGATGCAGATTATTAATTGACATGTAGTAAAGCAAATTCCCTAAAATAAATGCTGAAATACCTTTCTAGCCCATGGAGGTGCATATTTGAAGCCTTTAGGCTAAGACTCTGTTCAAGTAGCTGAAGCTGAACTTCTTCAAGGTACCTGCCTTTATCCCTGAGTTACCTGTGGAACTTGCATTAGTAGGGCTGATTTACTAGACCCCCTACAAGGTAGGTAGAAATTATATGCCTGATTTAGGCAGACTGAATCCCAGTTAGTGCGCCTTGGGGAAGTGCACAGTATTAAAATATTTTTGCCTGTATCTGGGGCTCAAGGTGAAGTGCAGAATTAACCATCTTTTAATGTGCACAGTAAAGTTAATCTGAAAAACAAAAGAATAATTTGTGATACACGGAAGTATTGCTCACTATTAACATTATAGAGCTGTGATGAGGTGTTTTGTTTTTTTTTTAATGATCTTTCTAAATGCTGTTTATCTTTTTAAGAAGCAATGGCACTGAGCCTATAAAAGTCACTAATTGCTGATTTTTTGTGATGACAAACTCTGTTATTGTATTGAACCTTCAATTGTTCAGTGTTAGTTCTCTTTGCACTTTTGCTGCCCTACCTGTTCTGATAACGAAAATTTGCTGTATTGTGGGAGGTGCCTGTATTGACTTCAGCCATTGTCTTTAGAGTCTGTGTGTGTCTGTTCATCACGTGAGATGAATAACAGAGCTGGCTGATCGCTGTGTCAGCAAGCTAAGTCCCTCTTCCATGACCATAATTCTCGAGCTCTAAACACACTTGACAGTTAGCCAGTGACCTTAGAAAGTCTTTTCATCTCTGACTCCACAAGTGGTAGCGTGACTGCTGGGATGGTGTTTTGGCAAGGATAAGAATAGCTTAAAAGACACTGCGTTTAAAAGCAGACATCTAAATGCATTTGTCCAAATGACGAAGACGAGAGAGTTCATGAAGTCTCACGCACAGTTGCAGTAACTGGTACATGAACTGTCACTGTTTGGCTTCTTTTCTGCTGGTTTCCAAATATTTTTTCCCCTGATCTTTGCTGTTTAAGTAACAGAAACTGATGTCTGGTATTTAAGTGGATTCCAGGAGCTGGTAAAACAGGTGATAACACGTTTCTTTATGTACAGTAAAGGGGTTTTATTACATCCATCAGGAAAACCTCTAAGCATTTTTAATGGGATCTATGCTGCTGTCATGGTCTAATGCATTATGAAAGCAAAAGGGGAAAATGAATTATTGTCAGATTTTTGGTGGACAGGGCAGTCTTTTAGAACTGCAGAGGGATTCCCTTGTTCTGCTGAGAGCAGCATGGATATGTGGGTGAATCCTGGTTTCATCCTACGCTCCTCACTTGGAGCTCAGCAACCTTTTGCTGCATGTTGTTTGTCACTTGGAGAAAGCTTAGGTCTGGGAATAACAGTAGTGAATGAGGTTTTTGAAGGTAGAAGAGGCTGATATTAAACTAAACCAAGGCTTCTATCTTATGGGGGGGTTGTTTGTTTGTTTTTTTAACCTAGGGAGAGTGAGGGATGGAGTGCAGCAGCCATACTTTGGACCAGGTTCTTTACAAGAATTGTATTTCTCTTAGATGAAATAATTGAGCATAGATTTAAGGGCAGTGTTTCTATAGCCCCTTGGCTCCAATCCATGAAAGATTATTCAATTTAAAAACTGTGCCTCTGAAATTCATGGGGACGATAAGAGACTTAATGCTAACAAGAGCTTAGAGAGGGCAGTCACCTGAATATTCTGGTGAGCCCTGATGGGAATGGGAATGGCATATTCTTAGAATAGCTTTCTGGAAAGCCTAGGAAGCAAGTGAAGTGTACGTATAGCAATTCTTGCTCTTCAAAGCCTAGGTCCAGGACAGACCGCGTGCAAAAATAGGTAGAAATGGATGTTGGCCCTTGCGAAGGCATTGTAACTATTCTCCATCATATAAACATGGGAAGATCCGAAAGAGATTTAAACTTGGATCAAGTCGTACTTCTGCAATGTCCTAGACCACTGGGTGAAGGAGCAGGTAAAATGTGTCCTTGTTCAAAAAGAAAAATGAGACCACTTTTCTGCAACAGAGCCTTGCCTCTGCAGCCTTCATGGTGAGCTGCCACATGCCAGCTCACACCATGCTGCATTTGGAGTGGTGGTTTCCTGATTGATATCTAGCCAAATGCCTCAGCTGCTCATACAAACGATTCAGTGCAAATCAATGAGACTTTCTAGACACAAGCAGTTAATATTTCAACAAGCTACTGCAGATGAAATTGCTGTGTCAGACTGAACAGCAAAGAGAGCTGTTGCCCTTGTTCAGAAAATTCTATGCCTGGAGAGTTTTCCGACCTTCCCATTTCAATTATGTGAAAAATTCTGCTTTCAGATCAACTTTGAAATGTTCAGGATCTCTGTACACCAGCCTTTTTTTGACATTGTTTTTCTAGTTTGGAAGAATCAAAGATGAAATGTGGAGTTTTCTACCCACTGGCAAACCTCAGGAGGCAGATTAATGCTACAGACTTTGCTCTGGTTCTGCAATTGTCCTAATGTATATAGTTGTATATTAGGGTAAGGAGTCATTGCTATCATTCAGGTCTTTCTCAGAAACTTTTTGCTGGATGCTCTGTTTGCCCAAGCATGGTCATGCGTGTGTGGATGCATTTTGGTATTCCAGCTGATTTTCCAAGGAGAAAAGCTGCATACTGTTCCTTCCTTTCTGACATGGAGAATTTGTCATATTCCCAGAAAATGTCTACCTTGAAACATGTCAGTCCAGTGAAAAAAAGCAGATTAAGTTTTGCACCACAGTTTAATTGAGCAAACCATATTTTTAAAAGAAGTAGTTTGATTCTGTAAAATAAAAGCATGCCCACAAAGCACTGAAGCTTCTCAGCCCATGTCTGCCACTTTTGCCCCCACTCTTCTAAAAGAAGTCTGTCACCCAGAGGATGCAGTCCTGGGCTTTTGGCCATATCCTGGACTTGAATTCCCATGCAGAAGAGCATTTACTTAGGAAAATAATACCATGTGGCAGCCAGTAGGCATAATACTACCTCTTCTGCCAGAATGTACTGACTGTAAATGAAGCTGTGGCAGATGGCCTGAAATGTTTCAGTGCTTTCTTTTCTAGACCAGGATAACCCAATTAATTTTGTACTGTGGTGCACTGGGTCGTTTTACCAAGTTCTAGACAGACGTGTGGGATGCACTGGGTCTAACTGCTTATCAAGCAGGGTCTGCAGGTGGGGTAAGGGCAGCTTACAGACAAATCCTTGGGACATCAGGCTCCTGGTGGGGCCAGATGAAAGAAGGAAGGGGCCAGTGGTGTGAAGGAATATGGGATCATGCCTCAGGACACCAGGGACAAAGCCTGTTGGACTGAGAAGAAATGGATTCTTGGTTCAAATTGTGACTGAGTCCACCGAGCAGTCCAGTTTTAGAGAAGGGTGGCATTTTACTTGGTAATGAAGCTTCTATATGCACTGTACCTGCAGAAGTAGCTTTATGTTACTGCTTATGGAATGTTGTCCTCATGCATTGTACTTGGTAGATAGGGCAAAAGGCCGGTAGGACCTTTTTGTTGTGATTAGAGAAATATGTAGGTGAACAAAAAGATTATTTTCATTAAGAATGTGGTGATGCATCAGGAGATATGGTATAGCTTAGGCAAAATGTATGGGGAAGAAAACAGTCAAATATGTCATCAATATTTTGTCATTTTGGATAGAGAGAGGCTAGTACAATGACTTTAGTTTGGCAGAAAAAAATGAGCAGCTATAATTTTGATAGGTTTATTAGGAGTGACTTTAAAGTGTAACCTAGTAAATACAACCTATCAAACCAGAATTAGGCCAGCTGCATATTACTGGAATAACTCAAGGAAAATGTCCTTGTCTGTTCTATCCTCTTCTCTGGGTACATGTTTTCACTCAGTTAAGAAAAGTCAGTGGAATTGCATTTAAGAGTGTTGTCACTTCACAGTCTGTCACAGGGCTTTTGCCAGCTCTCTTCAAAAGAAGTTGGTGCCTATAACTGTGCCAGCTGGTTGATCAGATCATCCTGCTGCTTTACTAGAGAATCTAAATATACAGCAGTACGAGCTGAAATGTGTCTGCTGTCCTGTTTTGCAACTATTCTGCATTTGAATGAAGAACTACTTTCACATGAAAGCAGTACTGAAGCTCTCTCTATCTTTCTGTTCTATAGGTTGTCATTTTGTATTTTGAGCCAAGTGTATTTCGCTGTGTTCTCCTAAGATGGGTTCGTCTTCTGGGCTTTGCTACTGTTTATGGAACTGTGACGCTCAAGCTGCACAGGTATTTCATGTATTAATTTCCATCTCTGTGGGAGTATGTGCAATCTGTGTGGAATCTTAGATGGAAGAGCTGCAGATATTATCATAAACAAGTGCTGTTTCTGATTTAAGACCACTGTGTATTTCTCCTCAATTTTCCTGTTCAAATTATATACTACTAATTGCCAGTCGAGAGCTATGAATGCAGACAGGATATGATGAAAATGTTTGCATCAACTGTAAAATTGTGCAAGAACCTCTTTTCACAGAAGGTGAATGTATTTTCCTTGAATATAGAAAATACAGAAGTGTTCATAGAGTGATCAAAAGTTTCCCTGTGAAATGTTCATAGAGAGATGCTTTTGAAGTGTTTAGGTACAGCAGTGGTGGGAAAAATAATAGACTACAGTGTATGTAGTTACTGTGTTTTCTTATGGCTCTTAAGTCAAGGGCTGCTTTCTTAAGGCAGTCACAACAGACAGGCTACACACTCACAAGCATCAGTACCTGCCCTCAAAAATGTGTGAGAAATTCTGCTTTCCATGGGGCTGGCAGTGCGTTCACATTTGATTCAGAGATTTAAGGTCTAGAGGCCCAACTTCAATTCCCGCTTCTACAGTCCCTTTAAAAATTTAAGCCTTTTTTGTGTATGCTGTATAAAGTTCTAATGCTTTTTCCTCTTGAAACTTTAATGAAAAAAATTACTGATACATTCTGCAAGTATTTTTATTCAAGCAAAGAGATAAGCAGCATATTGATACTTGGACATATTGGATGAAGTACATTTGCTCATCTTTTTATCTTAGTTTTATTACTGTGCTGGCATGCTAGATAGAGGAGGTTTGATATTATGCTCATAAACTGAATAAGAACTAAAAATATCTTGTGTTTCATAATGCATATTGACTTGTCACATTTTAGGTGGAAACCCCTGCTTTGCCACTGAAAAAGAGTCTCTTCTTGCAACTCTCTTTTATTTGTGTCCCTGACTACAAGTGTATACTTTGCCTAATAAACCCTGATTGTAAAGTGCTATGTCTGGCCACATCTTTGCATTGAAATTGATCAAGAAAATCCCACACCCTCACGGTATTTTCTGGGATAAACAATTTCTGATGCAAAAAGTATAACAACTAGAGCACTACAGACGAGAGAACCGGTGACTTTGCTCGGATCTTTGTTATCTGTAACTCAAACAGAGAGAAACAGCCTAAGACTGTGGGCAGTTGATGTTGTCATTGCAGTTCTCCTATCGTACAAGGTGGTTGTTTATATGATTTTACATGATGTGAGGAAGCAGTTGATCTTACGAAGTGAGGGCAGGTTGCAAAATTGGGCAGAAAGTCTTACACTTCTGCTTTGCTCATTCAGCTGTTTGGTGTTACTTGGCACCTGTGCTGACAGGGTCATCAAACAGGACAAGGATTGAATAAGAAACCAAGAATGAACTACATCCTCATTCTTGATCAGCACAAAGCCATGAAGGCTAGCAGCTGACTGGACTGTATCAACAGGGCAGTCACCAGAAGGCTGAGGGAAGTGATTATTCTCCTTTACTGAGCATGTCTTAGACTGTATCTACAATGATGTGTCCAGACATCAGTGAACATGGGTGAGTTCAGTGAAAGGCCATTGAAATGGTCAGGGCTTGAAGCACTTGTTCTGCAAGGAGAGGTTGAGGTTCGTTTGGCCTGGAGAAGAGATGGCATTGGAGGGACCTAACAGCAGCTATCCAACAGCTACAGCAGGTGGAGCCATGTTCTCTACAGCGATGTGTATCGGCAGAACAAAAGATAATGACAAATTGACATAGGAGATTTCAATCTTATACAATATCAGGGTCAACGTTACACAAGGAAAGCGTTTTTGGTGTCAGGGTGATTAAGCTGTGGAGCTGGTTGCTCATGAGGTTATCAATTTCCGTACTTGGAGATTTTTAAGACCCAACTGGATAAATCTCTGAGCAGCATGGTATAGATTCACTGTTAAGCCTGCTGTGAGCATTGGATGGCTGCCTGAGGTAATTAAAATTTGAATTATTCTGTATTTTTTTGTGAAACATGAAGAGGGAAAAAACCCTATTTAGTATGTCGTTCTAGAATTACTTTCTCTAGGAATCGATTTTTTTTTTTGTTTTCCACACAGGTAACCTGACTATTCATTTCCTACATTCATGATATTGTGGGAATTTTTGGTACAGAGTATTTCAGTCACAGAGTGTGTCTTGCAAAAGACTGAGTCAAGTTAGATGTATGTTTTATTGTATATATTCACAGCAGTTATACTGATTAGGAAAAATGTGATGCTAATAGAAATTTGGTAGAAAATTTTTCAGATCTAATTCAACCCACCATCCTTACAGAGCTGAGAAATGGTTTACTGCAGACACCACAAATATTCATGGCAAGACTGGTTCCCTCCTGCAGCTCGCCTGTGTCTTGGCTGGGGGAAGAACCAATTGCTAGCAAGGAACTTGTGATTTTTCTATGTTTAATGGGAAAACCAATATAGTGTAAAGGCAGCTATTAATGATAACAAGACAGTCTAAAGCTGTAGTTCTCAACAAATGAGGTGCTTTGAGTAGCATTGAAGTAGCATTTGAGTAGCATGAAGATTAACCAAAGCCAGGTAGGAGTCACTGGAAACACTTGTTTTCTTTTTAGCTTTTTTTTTTTTTTCCCTCCTGTAGCTTCTCACTTCCTAAGGAGGTCTCAGAGGTTTTGTTACGGTCAAGCGTCAAGGAGAAATCAGAAAAGTAGTCAAAAGCAGATGCTTAAGGAAGAGTAAAAGAACTGGGAAGTCATGTATTGATTCATTCTTTGAACACTTGTCACAGTCAGTTTCTACAGTGCCTCATCTTAAATTGCCTCTTTCTTATTCATTGTGCATTTTTAAAATAACGAGCTGATGTTTGTGGGGGTGGAAGAATAGTGGGTAAGGAAATGAGCTTAATTTAAGAAATCTATGCTATTTAAGAAATAATGCACATACAGTAGGAGCTCATAAGGAACAAAATTTTACTCATTAGACTGGTCATGGAAAAATCTGTTTTCTTGTTAGCATGTCTTAACCTAATTAATTCATTTCCTGAGCATAAGTAATTTCTTGTCTGTTGCAAACCTTTTCTACTTTATTTAATTATTTTTATGGTATAGAAAAAAGCAGGGCTTTAGACAATAAATTTCATATAGCATTCCCTCATGAGGCACATGCAAGATTAAATTCTCATTTTTGTAGTTCTTCCAGATTAAATGAGTCTCATTCTGTTGTGTTGTGGCTTTTTTCCCAATAAGATCTGCATTATTAAAATCCTATTTAGCTCTTTTGTATCTCTGCCATTCTCAAGCAGTAACTAGCCTTAACTAGACAGCATAATGTTTAAGTTTCATATTTCTGAATAAAATATCTACTTTCTTATGTATAAACTAATAAAATGTAGCACAGCTGTTACAAAAACAGTGCAGAATTAATCTTGATGGAACACAATGTAGAAGTGGGACTAATAAACATTATCTTAAAGAAAAAAAGTCAGCAGCATATAAGATTATTAGAGCACTGTGATCCTGAAAATATTCTCATCCATATTCCTATTAATGTTTAATTTATATAAAAAATGTGTAGATACAGCTGTACAGTTCCATGGGCTGTTTTTTTAATCACCTTAATATAGCAAACATTCTTCCTTATCATAGTAGACTGAATTTGGCTAGGAAAGTTCAAAGAGAAGATAAAGAAAGCATCTGGTGTTTTATTAAATACTGCTATCATGAATAGAAACAACCCAGCAGTGGGTTGGAAGGCCCTCTGTAATGATCCACAGGTATCACAAGACCTTTCAGATGTCTTTTGATGGCATGCAGGAGCACCGTGGCAGATAATGGGAGAAAGGACTGGTTTTACACATCAGATTACATGATAGCAGAAGGGCTGCAGAACTGGAACTGGAGCCTATCCTTTCTGAGACCTTATCCAAGTCCAGGACCCCTCTCAGGTGGCAAAACTTTGCGCTGTGATGCAGTACCTTCCATGCATTTGTGCATGCGTTAGCAGTACAAGTAATACAGCTCTACAGACTGGGGTTTTTCTCATTACATGGAAAGGACAGAATTGGTCCGTGGAACAAGGTATCTCTGCTGGGTGGGATTATGTCATGAAAGAGAAACCAGGCATTGCACTGCAATACTTGAGTTACAGGCTATTTGTGGAGGAGTGTGAAGAGGGAGTTAAGTATGTGACTCACACACAGAGGCTGATCACAGTTGAGTGGAAGGAGGGATTTGCAGATCACATACACTGATTGTCAGTGAAAAATCATGACTGGAGAGGAGGCTTCTGGTGGGCTACTGTGAAGGATGAGGAATAAGCCTGATACTATTTAGCATTTTCAGTTGCAATGAAGAACCAAGCAAAAAATGATTACTCATAAAATTTGTGGATAACACAAAGCTTGGTGAAATGGTAAATTTTGTTTCAGAAAGTATAGTAATGAAAATCATAAAATATCTTGAGTTAGAAGGGATCATTGAAGTCCAATTCCTGGCTGGTGTTTGAGGGCTGGCAAAATGCTTGATACTGTGAAAGCTAGTCTGATTTTTAGATCAGCAAGAAGACTGAAAGATGACTTCTTGTGAGGTATGTAAACCAGCAGGGAGAGGAAAAGTAGCCACAAAAGACTCTTTAATCTATTGGACTGAGGTTTAATAAGATGTGGTAGCTGGAAGCCAAAGCTAGAGAAATTCAAATGAGCAATCTGGCACAAGTTTTTCTCAGAAGAGTGCTTAGCTGTTGAAAAATCCAACAGAAGAAATGAGAAATTTTTTATGCTGCTTTCAGTTCAAGACTGAGTCCTTTTTTGGAAGATTCTGTAGTTAAGTACTACTACAAATTCCAGGAGTTTCAATGGAAAAATGTAATATTCTGCGTTATACAACTGATCAAGTTATAAAATTTAATGGTTAGTCCTGTATTTAGCCTTTATTTTACAAATATGCAATAAAAATGATGGCTTCATATTAGTATGAATCTATTAAGAAATTAAGCATATTTATAAACTGAAATTACATATAGTTGTACTGCTTAATGGGATATACCAGCTGCTTTGACATTATTCCTGATCACTTACTCTAATGTAGATCTTTAGGACTGGAGAAAGTGATCTGTGGAACAAATACTCTCACATATTAGTTGTTCTTTTCTGGATTACTATGAAGGCCAAAAATTGCCATTATGTTCTTGAAAAATTGAGTACCTGATCAGTGGTAACCAAGCACTGGTGACGTAAAATGCTGTCTTGCCCTGCTGTAGCATACACAGGGGTAAAGTTCATCAGGATTGTCCCAGTCTGCACACTGGTGAATTATCCTTATAGACGCTATTCTGAAAGATGTCCAAGGTGCTCCAAGAATTTTAGATGCAATGTATTGGATCCATGACCTGAACTGGAAAGGCCAAGACAATGCTGACTTGACTGCTTGAAGCTCAGGAATACATACCTAGCAGGTCCTCTAGAAAGTTGTAGTATTTATTAACTCAATTGTAAGTATCAAGCTATTTATTTTAGAACTAATCTGCAATATTTTCAATTTACAGCAAAAAATTTTATTAAAAAATAAAAATGTTTTCCTACTGTAGAGTATTACAGTGCAGGGCAGGTTTTGGGTGTTCTTGAGTCCTACCTCCTCCTTGTGCACTCTGCGCTTACTTGCAGTTATTCTGTATGGTTCAAGCTGGAGCCTCTGTTTCTGGCAAATCTAAAAATACTAACTGTTAATAATGAGTGTAAAATTTTGAGTGCCTATTTCTGTTGTGTGAATTAAGTTAGCTAGCAGTGCTGCACTACTCAGGGGCCTCTGAGTCTCTTCCCAACCTTCAGCAGCACTGTGCTCTGGCGGTTCACAGCAGCGTACTTGTCCTGGTGGAGCCATGCTATGCTCTTGGCCTCTGCAACAGCAACGCCTGTTATTCTTCTTAGATCTTCTTGAGCAAAACAATCCTTCTCCCTTCTTCCTGGGATTTTAAGGAGATGCCACCTGTTCTTCCCAGGTGTGGCCATGGAGAAGTTACAATTTCCTGTGAGTACAGTGCTGCTGTGCTGCTGTTGGCAGCACTGACTTCCACAGAGTTGCTGGGAAGTGGCAGCCACTCTTGTGACCACGAATCTTACTAAGCTTTTTGTTTCTCCTTGCCTATCTTTTTATATAACTATTAGGCCACTCTGACCGGTAACTTCACCAGTGTAGGTATTCCTGTTTCAGCTTCCTATTCTAAAAAATGTCAGGCATTGACAACCAGGAATTCACTGATTCTGCCTTGTTGGTGTATGTGGACCAGAGTCTTTGTCAGATATGTTTTTCAGCATTGTTTTGACTTTGTTTTTTACTGTTCACTTGTGAATAATGCAAATGGGCATTACATGTCTGAAATCATACTTCAGTTCAAACTAAATTCATGGCCTCTAAACAAGGGGCAATGTCAGAAGTACTGTGGCAGTTTCACCAGGGTTGGTAAAAAGAAAATTGATGTATATAAGCCATGGAACTGTTTGATACCATTGTCTAACTGAAATAAGGCTAAAAATGTATGAATTTTTTAGTTCTAGATGTTGCAATCAGATTTGCGAGCACATTTTTGCACATCTGTTCTCCTCCTTGACTTGGTTTTCTAGGTTTTGCATGTGACCAGGTTCTAGAACTTTTTTCATGCTACTGTTCTTGTTTCATGAAGTTATGTATTAAACTGTATTAAATTATGTATTAAATTGTATTTTAAATTAATTTTTCTTAAAACATGTATTTTCTAGCTCTCCTATGGTTTCCTTCAGTCCATAAATGACCATCATAAAGTTGTTTTGAGATATTTCTCTAGCACCTCAGAAATCGTTCTCTTTAGGATTTGAACAAATCTCCATATAGTGCTGAGAGCCTTAAAACTGATAAAAGAGCTGGAATTACACTGTCCTAGCCATCCCTTAGTAACAGCCTTAATTACTTTATGCAGGATCTTGCCTCAGCAATAAGTCTGCCTTCTATCTTAGACTGAACAGGCTTTTTTTCTTTTAAATCGGATTAACGTAATCCAGCTCTGGACTTTGCTTCCCTGCACTTTTCCAAATGCTTTGGAGAATGTGGCTGCAATGACCAAATCTCAGTTCTAAGTTTATATTCGATTTGCAAATCATACTTTGCTTGTTGAGAAAATGGCCTGTGTGTTGCTCTGGGATCCTTGTATGTGGTGATTGTTAAACTTGTTTTAAAGTAGCAATTGTTGGCTTCTGGTGAGTATCAGCCAGCATTGGCCTCTGATGAACAAAAGCCTATTTGTGCTGGCTGGTAAACTGTGCCACTATTGTACCCATGGAGAAGACACTGACTGTTTTACTATTTGAATGTATTAAAATGTAGGGTTTTGCAAGAACCTATGCTATGTAATGTTTAATTTTGCCTGTGACTCAGTCTCTTGTAAGAAAACTTTGTCAGTGTCCATACTCAGAAATATTGGCTGGTGTTCAGTTCAGTTTGTTCTCTTCCTAAGATGTTACCCCAGGTCTAGAAGCCCACTGAATAAACTCCTACTGTTTTTCATATTCTGTATTGGGATTTGCACTCACACCTGCACATCTGCACCATCAGAATCACTGATGTTAGCAAGGCACAAAATCCTTGTTGATCCTTCTGTGTGTTTTCATGCAGTTTTTTATTTGGGTGGCAAACATGATGGTGTTGCCCACTGTCTATTTATACTTTGAACTTTGTTTCTGTGCTTGCTTTTCCTCTCATGTGGCACTCTGGTATTTATCTGGTTTATCTTTGCTCAGAACTCCAAGCTCTCAGCAAAGATCCTCAGAGTCTTGGACGACTGTTCTAACTGTTCTAGAATGGTTTTTGTGCTAACAAATGGCTTTTGTGTTTCTGACTGAAAATGTAGGCATGCCCAAGATAAACTGTCTCACCCTGAGGGGAATGTGGTATGTGCCATGAATGAAGCATGAGGCAGCAGTACCAAACAAATGCTGTCACTTGATTTTCTCCGACAGGGTACAACATCAAGCAGATACCTGAAAGCTTTAGAACCCTGCAACAGTGTGCCAAACATAAAATCATAGAATCATTTGGGTTGGAAAATACCTTCAAGATCATTGAGAGCAGCCGTAAACCTAACACTGCCAGGTTCACCACTAAACCATGTCCCGATGTGCCACACCTACACATCTTTCAAATACCTCCAGGGTTGGTGACTCAACCGCTACCCTGGGCAGCCTGCTCCAATGCCTGACAACCCTTTCTGGGAAGAAATTTTTCCTAATATCCAATCTAAACCTTCCCTGGCATAACTTGAGGTCAACTTGAGCAAAAAACTGAACTCTTAACAAATAGCTAAGGTGTGCACCTCACTAACATAGTGATGGTGCTTCCAGTCCTGATACCAGTGTGCTTTTTACTAACACAGCATTTCTGTGCCAAGTCCCATAACCTCTCTTGAAGATGAGAGCATTGCACAATTGCCTTAGCATTTGCCTAGTCCATGTCCTCCAGGTTTTCCCTGGTTGATGGATCCAAATGTTTCTTCCATATTCATATTTGCATTTTAGCCTTACAGGGGGTGGGTTGCATCTTCATTTCCCTTCTGGAGAACCTGGACTACCTACTTCCTTGCTTCTTTGTCAGAGCACCAAGTGACTCTCCATTTAAGCTGTTGCCCTTTGGTAAGCTGCATAAATCATCATAAAACTATAGGTCATTTGGACTCTCATGAATGTGGTATATTCTGCCAGGATGTTCTTCAGTTGCCTATTGCTTGCCTCTCCAAGGAAAAGTAAGGCTGAGCAAGATCAAGAATGGGGCATGCTATTATCCTCTTAATTCATATATGTTTTTGTTGGTAAAAGCTATAAACTGAGTAATTTCCAGTTATTTATTTAGCTGTATGTATACTTAACTTGCCAGCTTACAGGATGTTTGCTCTCTAATTAACTCCAAAACTGGAGTTACTTAAACTAAGTACACTTAGTTTTCATTAGCTATGCATTTATTTTGAGCACTAGGCATTATTTTAGCTGTCATTTTGGCTTGTGAGCCCTTCATGACCTTAAGCTTAATCATGATACTTTGTTGTTTCATTTATCACTTCCGTGGAGCCTGCAGCATTGGTGGTTCAGTCCCTTTCAGGGTGTAAGAGCAGGCAGACTTGTGTCACTCTTCAGCCTTTCTTCAAACACCAGGTATAGCAATAGATACGGCATCATTTTCCTCAAACACTGACTGGTGTTTGAAGAACATAGATGTCTGGTCTAGCACCATCAAGTGTAGTGCTGTATTTAGTGTAGACTCTTTCACATGCCTTTTTGTCCCACAGGTCTTCTGATCCCAAGTTCTGTTTTTAAGGTAATTTGTTTGCTAGACAAATCCTAGTGGGTTTTTAAAGGGCTAATTCTGGAGTCCCAGTAATTCCCTTCTGATTTTTTTTTTGATCAAATGTCTGCCAGTTCTGTTGCTCAGTTTCTCCACCTCAAATGACAAGACTAATTCTTCATAGAACACCATAGGTCTGTTACAAACTCTCTTGTTCCCCCTTTCTTTTGAGTGTCTGTCTAAAACACTCCTTTTATGAAGAAAGTCCTGCATTTGCAAATGTCAGTGCAACAGTTTCGTAGCTGGCTGTCACTGACTCTGCCTGCTGCCCACACCTCAGTGCTCCTGGTTGCACATACACAGCTTGCCTGGATTTAAGTCCAGGAACCCTGAAGCACCTAAAGTGCTGCTTGAGCTGAGAAAGATAGATTGACCACAGAGAACTGAGTTGTCTGTGTTTTGTTTTCCTTCTGTAGTGTTCAGAAACCATGCAGAGGCAAAGTTTGCTTTATCCAGTGGCAGAATCCAGTGTTGCAGGACAGGGGGCTCATAGCCACCAGCTGCTGTAGCTCTCTGCCAGACCTTCTTAAAGACACAGTTCCCCTCAGCTGGCAAGGACCTTCTTGTGCAGAGTGGCATAGCAGCCAGAGTGTGCTGTGTCTGTTAAATCTGCAGCCCAGCCAGAGTGCACAGATCTTCTGAAAAAAAACAAACAAAAACCCCAACCCAAAGCCCTTGAGACTTCAGCTGTGAGGCAGAAAAAACGTAGACTTTATAAATCAAATCAGTGAACTTTGTAGTTGTTCTCTGCAGCCTTTTACTATAAGCATAGTGACTGTACTAAAGCCACTGAGAAAGTTCAGCCTGCAAACCCAAACAATACTATTTATCCCAAATCCCAGAAGGATTTCCTGTGTGGGCTTCTCAGTTTCTGAAATAAACACAAGACCGTTGAGAACAGCAAGATCGAGTATCCTGAGAGATACTGGAAATCAGAATTAGTGAGGTGAGCTTTGTAGCTGTGCTCTCAGAATGCAATGAGCATTGAAGCTTAGCTGTTTCCTAGCTTGCAGCCTGGAAGTAGTCCTAGCAGGCTCAAATGCATGAAGAGCTGGCAGCACACCCTGCCCTGGACAGCCTCAGGTCTGTCACCATGCCTCTGCATTAGCGTGAGAAGTCAAAGTCATCCATGACATCTGCAAGACTTGTCAGATAGAATACAGAAACCAAATTACACATCAAGACTGTTTTCAATGAAAACAAACCACATTTTCTGTTCCTTTTTGTCTCCATGCTCAGTTACACTGGGTTAATTTGTTTTATTTTCATCTTTGTGCTACATGGAACACCACATTTAAGCTGTTTGTTATTTTCAAGAGTCCAAATCTGTTTCTTGTGTGATTAGCTCTTGTTTCATGGATGTCTGTCGGGGTTTGACTTGACCACTGCTTCTCTGGGCAGTCTCTGCCCGCATTCTCCACCCAAAAATGTCGTGGTTTTGCCCTGGGTCAGTTTGCTTACACACCCCCCACACAATTACTTTAAGTTGAGAGAAGGTTTGTGCAGACAAAAGAGATCGGATTTGAGAAAATAACATGAACATTTATTACTAGCAAAATAAAAACTACTTAAGAACTATAACTGTAACAATTCTACTTAAGTA
>JAYRBT010000082.1:16243473-16254129 GCA_036023395.1 Myiotriccus ornatus | reverse complement strand
TCCTTAATTTATCTTTGCAGATTTTACAGAGCTTCAAGCTTATTGCATTTTCCTCCCATTCTGTTCAGTCCATGTTGTTGGCAGTAGGGTCTCATTACTCTGTGTGGGTAGATTTCCTGCATCTGCATCTTTTACATCTTTCGCATTTGATTTCAGTCAGAATTTTTGAGTGTTTTATCTGTCTTATAGCAATCAACCTTTCCTCTTTTGTCCTGAAAATTGTGGCATTTAGATTAGCTCTCCTGTGTCCTTGCTTCATGCTCCTTCAGAACAGCAGAATGATTTTAATTATCATTAAATAAAAACATTATTCTTGTTTTTCTTGACAACTAAACATTTGACTGTAATTTAATTTTTTTTTTCATTATTTTATGGTGAACACAGAAAACAACAGTTTGCAGGATTCAGCTTGTCAGTTGGTGGTGTTTCTTCCTGTGTGTGTGAGAGGAAACTAGGAGATGAGAGTTAGTGTTTCTTAGTTGACTTTTTAAACTTGAATATTTTATTGCAAAATGACAAAAAAAGAGAGTATTTCTTTTAGGTATTGAAGTTGTATGTTGCATTGATATATATAACCTTGCAGGGGATCATGAGTAATTGTATTGCCCTCTTCATTAGAATGGGTGGCAGTACTGTCTAGTAATAAATTTGGAAAATAAAAGTGAAAATGTGTACTTTAGTAGGCCCCTGAGAGCAGAATTTGTGACACTTCGTAGAATATTCAGTCAAAGCTCTGAAGAAGTTCATAGAACAAGTTATACAAAAGAGCTTCTACTGCTAACTATACTTTTAATGCTAATACACTTCTAAAGCCTAATAAATTTTAAGATTTAAGGTCTGAATAAAAAGCTTGTCGCAGAAAGCATACTAGGAAAATATAGTTTCTTCCATCTATACATCTGCACAAAGACTACAGAATCACAGAAGAGTTGATGTTGGCAAGGACTGCTGGAGGTCACATAGTCCAACTCACCTGCTCAGAGCAGGCTCAGCCATATCAGGATACTCAGAGCCATGTACAGTCAGGTTCTGAATTTCTCTGAGGATGTAGTTCCACAAGGTTTCTCTTAGCAACCTATTCTAGTGTCTGAAGTGATAGAAAAAAAAAGATTTTTCTTATGTTTAAATAAAATTTCCTGGATTTAAGTTTGTACCCATTACCTCTCATCTTGACGCAGGGCACAACTGAGAAAGAGTCTGGCTCTATCATCTTTACTCCCTCCTATCAGATGTTTATGTACATTTATGTACATTGATAAGTTCTTCCCTGAGCCTTCTCTTCTCCAGGCTGAACAGTCCCTCTCAACCTCTTCCCTTATAAGATGTTCAAGGCTTTCAGTCATCTTTGTGGCCCTTCACAGGACTTATCTCCACTATGTCCATGTTTCACTGGTGCTGGAGAGGCCAGGACTGGACACATCACTCCAGCTGTCTCACCAGTGATGAGTGATTGGTGATAGGATCACCCCCTCAACTCGCTGAACATACTCTGCCTCCTGTGGTAGAGAACACTGGTCCTGATATGGTCCCAAGGGTACACACTGCTGGCTTATGGTCAGTTTGATGTCCACCAGTATCACCAAGTTGTCTTCTGCAAAGATGCTTTCCAGCCAGTTGGCCCTCAGAATGTACTGCTGCAAGGGGTTATTCTTGCCCAGCAAATAATTCTCCAGACACGCAACTTTAACCGTTTTCACAAAATTTAAATTCAGACAGACAATCAGAAACTAGTTTCCAAGAAACTGAGGCTTCCTCAGAAATGCTTATGATTGGCAATTTTTTCTGACTGCTACTCATGCTTACAGATATTGAGAGTAAACATAGTTGAATAAGCAGTAGATCATGGAATTTTATTAAAGGATTAATTTTATTCAGATGTTGCTGATACTATGCAATGATTCTCAGCTACTATTCTCTAAATTTCTTATAACTGTATGTTTTGTTTTATACGAAACATTGGAAGAAGAGCATACAGAATGCAATTTAACTCCTCCAGAGCATGAATGTAACTGATCTGTTTCAGTAATGATAGTGAGTAGCATGTCAGATTTTTTAGTTATCTGTCTTGTTACTACAGTGTTATAAACGGAAGTGCATTCTTCTGTATTTGACTTTCCTCTGGCCAGAATTTGTGTTCTGCTTTAGCTGAGAAACTGCTGTGCAAATACTGATACTCATTTTCTTACGTGGTCATTGTTCTACTTTTTTCTTCCAACAGGAGAGGTGTTTGACATACTGAAGTACCTAAAAATTTTAGTTTGGTCTGCTTACCTTTAGAATTTTTTTTTCCCTTAAGTTTTTAGCGAAGGAAACATGAATACGTTGGGCAGTATGTCAGGGAATTTATGTGACTGTCAGCTTGGTTACCAACTGTTGTCTGTTCATCCTCTGTACCAGCTGTATTCAGAAGAGAAGACAGGAGTTTGAAGTAATAAGGGTTTGGAACCTTTGTCATTGTTGCTTTTGAGAGTGGAGAATGTAAAATAAGATGACTAGTAAAGCAAAGGGAGATCTGTGGTAGCACTGCAAACTTTAATAGCTGTATCTGCACCCCTATATTGATAGATTAGAGGCATATTTATATATGATGTTGTTCCTGCATCTCCTGAGAGCCTGGAAAGCCTAGAATTTGCAGTGAAAGACATGAAGCTTCTGTGGAAGCCTTTGCTATTTACCTTGCATGTTGGACTTTTTATTCTGCAGAGGGTCACTGCTCCTCAGTGCCAGCACCTGGCCTCTTGCTTTCTCCTCTGCTTGACATAGACTAATAACTCAAAACCCAACTGTACAAGGTCCTCAATAACCTGCTGTCATTAGGCACTTCTGTAATTTCTCCCTTCCAACCTTGGCTGTTCTGTGAATTAATCAACCAGAGACATAATAACTCCCCAGATGCCTCATGAGCTGTAATACCCTCGCCAGCATTTTCATTCCATTCAGTTTAAGCTACTCCAGGTGCACATTTACAGAGGAATATTGTTAGTAATAACAATATTTTATGACACAGAAATTTTATTCAAAAAAGTTAGTGTTGTTGATGGTCTCAATTTCTATTGCTGTTGACACTGTTATATTTTGTGACAGGTAGAGATGTTCCTGATTTTATCTGTTATGAAAGTGGCTTGAATGTTATCTTTTGCAGACAAGCCGAAGAATAAACTTTCCTTTCAAATACACATGGGGATCCTAGCCATGATACCTGCATGCACAACCACAAGATAAAGTTAATATTTATTCCAAAAGTGGAAGGAGAACACAGTGCTGATAAAGAGCTTCTTTTTCTGTAGAGTTGATATAAAACACTGGTGCCTGTCAATCACATTATAAAGTAGTTAACATTTGTTTTATTAAAATGGGCACAAAATCAGCAACAAATATTATAACTAAATATTAGAGTTATGTGGCTTTCTGTACCACATTTCATTAAACCTTGTCATCTTGGCATCATATAATAAGGATATTGGTAACTCAGCACCTCTTCTGAGTCCTGCTGAAGTACAAAAGATCTGAGAGTAGGATTGTTCCAGTGGTTTACATCTGTGCTGTTTTTCTTGCCATGGTAATGAATGCATCTAAGTGAGAGTAGAATGCATCAGGGACTGGACCTTTCAATGTATCCTGTTCCTGAGTGTCCTCGTGGTTGAAAAGAAATGCATATTTAGAATTGTTCTTGTTTATCTACATATGATTATCAATGAAGTGAAAAGATTGGGAGGGTGATCTGTTAAAAAAGTGAACATTTATATGGCTTCATTTGGATATGTAAGGATGCACGTACTTCTGGTCCTTTGATATGGAAGCGACTTAACCAGTTCACAGTAACTTTCAGGACTGAAATACTCTGACAGAAGGAAAACAAAAGGAAAAAAAACCCCACACTCCCAAAGATATAAGGGCATAAAAATGATGGTTTGTTGCAGTGTATAGAGATGGGAGAGGTTCCTGTCGCTGATGTTTGCTTCCTGCATCTTTAATAATGGATTGCCACTTTAAAGTAGCATGCAGGAATGTTATTTCACAGCGGAAAAGGAAACAAGGGCTTGCAAATAAATTTGTGAGGAGACATTTCAGTGCCAAAAGATTTTGTGCATAGTGTTTTAGTGAGTGCTTCACAGATACAGTTCTTTTCCTGGTCTGCTTCTTCTCACTGGATTTTTTTCAAGGCAATATACTTTGTCATTAAAATCCTTCTTCTGCAGGAACCTCCTCCAAAAAGGCAATGAGAAAACTCAGACTATCTGTTTGATTAGTCAAGGTGACTTGTTTTTTGGTGGAAAACACTCAAGGCAACTAGATGCATCGGACCAGAAGTAGCAGCGTTTGTGCGTAATTCTTGATTTGTGTGTCATGCTCTTGCAGGGCAGGTCTGGATTTGATCTGGCTTGATGAATTTTGAAGTTACATCAAATTTTCCACAGTCTTCTCTGTTTCTTGTGAATTTTGTTTCCAGATTCTTGGATCTGCTCCAAATCTCTTACTGTTACCTGCTGCTGTCTCCCAGATGTGAGCTTGCTCAGCAGTCCACAGACAGACAGAATATAGCACTTGTGTCAGAGAAGTCTACTGACCCCATTGTTTCTTAAAGAATTATATTTAATGTCTTAAAAATATAGATAAATACCAGATGTCACATGGAGTTTGAAGATCCACGAGAAAATCTCATCAGCATGAGAAACTGTATAAGGAAAATGCAATTTGACTCCTAAGGAGAAAAGAATCTTGCTGCTTTTCATCTCCTGCAAGTGGAGTATTCAGAAAAATCACTCTGTCACTGAAGCATCTGTGATGACAAATCCAAACCCAAACTCTGTGGTTAGATCTTATAAATCAACATATTTGTTGCTTTAGAGCGAGGTTGGGGAACCCCCTCGTTGCTGGTGCTGTGGAGACCGTGCAAAGCACCTGCACTGGTCTGTGTGTTAACGGGGTCCCAGGGATGGCAGCCTGGGTGAAACGAAGCCCTGCCCTGCAGGATCTCAGATCCTCCTCTAGAAAATTCAGTAGCAGAATTGTGTGATATAATTTTAAGAGCACTATTTAATAGTTTTTAACATTGTTAAAGCAGCTAATAAGATGAAAGAGATCACATAACACCACATTTCATTTTATGCTGCTTTAATATAGAAACTTGCTGTGTAATTAGGATTAAAATAAGTAAATGGAGGAGATATTTTTATTGAAATCTTTTTATCTTACTCAATCCACAGTGTAGCACACACAAACTAACAGTATCGTATTAACCATATGTGAAATACAAAGGGTAAAACAATGAAGCATCTATCCATGAACATGGAGACATTTATTTGTGAAATATGGTTATGTTGTTTTACTTCAACTGCTGACTGCTCTTTGGTGCATTTCTCAAAAAGCAAAGTGGAGTGATCTGTAAATATGCTATGGATATATAGTTCAGTCTTCACAATAAACAAACTGCTAGCAGAGTGAACTGTGATTCATTCAAGTCTCCTAGATTTTTTTTCACTGTTGTTTGATCCAGAGAAAAGCCTTGCATTCTTCTTGTACGGTATCTGAGTGAATTAATTAATCTATTTATAAAAGTGGTGAAACATAGTACAATTGTGATGGATTGTTAAGTCTTTATTAAAGCTGTAGCTTTTCACATCATACAAATGGACGAGCATATTTACTGTCTTTAGCTTTAGGAGTGAAGTATTTTGGTTTTCTGGACGTATTAAAAATGCTGAAATGGTACTGTTTTTTTCAAGTGGGGCTTATCATTCTCTGATCAAAAGTACTTATGTAAGGAGGAGAAGAAAGGAAAGAAAATCTTTCTGTATCAAGATAAATAGCCACTCTCAAATTTACTTTGGTTTGTATTTGGGCTTTATCCATTTCAAGACTTTCCCTGTCTGCAGTGTGACTGTTTTAAGAACAAAAATACAAACTTTGGCATAAGTTGTTGACCAGTTACCATATTGCTGACTCTAGAAGGTTGTTGAAATTGTCTGTGATTGTTTTCAGCAGTAGAGGGTGCCTGTATGGAGCCCTAACAAGGAGGTGAATTTGTCATCCCAGCTGGTTTTACTCATGTGCCTTTGTTAAATGAAACATTGTGAACTGGTATCAGGAGTGGATTTACCTTTTGTACGTTTGACTCCACAGCGTTATGTGAAGCAAATTTTGGAATGAAAGCCTTGAAAATGTTGACTTGTTGTAGGAAAAGGTTACCAGGAGGCAGCTTTTGCATCTGTTTTCAGTGTAAGCTTCCTGATACATAGTGACCTTGAGATCTTCTGTACTACCTGTTCTGAAAATGTTTGATAAGGGTAAATAACTCAATGGCTTTAGATTTACAAAAAGATAATAACCACCTGATGAATTTTACGAAATAATTAATTTAGCCAGAGCTTGTGAAGGCTGAAGGATTTATAATCATCAGTCCAAACTGCTAGTCTTAAGGATCTATGAATTAAGGTTTCTGTCACAAAATCACTACAAATTTGAATGAAAAAAAGACTTCAACAAGAATTGGTTTCTTAGGGAGAAAATTGTCTGAGGAGCTGACCTCGTTTTTCACTGAGTGAGGGATGTAGTTATTTAAACATATCTACTAGGAGGAAGGTATTGAAATAGGCTGTGTTAACCATTCAGTAGCACACTTGGAAAGAGATGGCTTTGTGCCTATCCCAAGTGTAATAGATTGATTACAAGTTTGTCTGAGTACCTGGTTAAGCATTTCTTTAACAGTTTAAACCTTAAGAAGACAGTGGTCTAGACTGCAATCAACATCCTTTGATATGCATATCTGGGAACTGACGAGGAGCCAAAGAAACAACAACTACTGGTAACAGAGGAAGAGAATGTATTACAATCAACATGGAGAGTGCCCACATGTCTGAAGCAGAAATATTACCTTTTGGAAGAACTAACCGATAGTTAATTAATATGTAACAACTTATGTAACCAAAATTAATATGTAGTTAATTAATATGTAACAACTTATGTAACCAAAAAGATATAAAAAGCGGGTTTTTCGAACTACCCACCGGTAGTGCTCTTTTGGGTCCAATATGACCCAGGACTGCACCCTGCGCTGGGAACCCAGCGCTGCAATAACATTTCTTGTGATCCTTTTATTCTGCAGGTATTCTTTGTCGTCTCCAAAATCTAAGAGAAGGATTCACTTCTAACAATTTGGGAATTTCGTCCAGGATTTCTGCCCGGTGGCTCTGAGCTAGGAGGCCTGTGTGCCAGGAAGATGCATCTTGCCTGTAGTTTGGCAATTCTGGAACCAAACCTTCTGTTCAGAGCAGCCGTGACAGAGAACCTTGAGACAAGCGGCTGCAGAATAAAAGGCAAGAGAAAAATTAAACACGCAAAATTTGGTAAAGTACTACAAGAAATATTTTAATTTAAAAAGATACTCCCTTTGTAGGACTTGTGTGTCCTCAATTATAATTTAGCTATCTCGAGCATTTCTAGGTAACTTATAACACCAAGGACCTGGGATTTTCAGAATTTTAGGAATCAGATTTTGTGGCCATGAGCTCTTGATTTCATTGCTACCAAAGCAACTGTGTGATGTAACCTTAAGCCCAAGTAGCTGACAAACAGGAGACATGAAAGTGTTCAAGGCCAGGTAGGATGGGACTTTCAGCAATCTGTTCTAGTGGAAGATGTCCCTGCCCATGGGAGTGGGGTGGAAGTAGCTGATCTTTAAGGTCCCTTCCAACCCCAGCTGTTCTGTAATATGTCACTGCTGGTTGTCTGGGGACAGATTGATGGGCTTTTTATTTAATGGTTTATGGGGTGCTTTGCAAGAGCTCTGCCTCATCAGAGTTTGACAGAGAAGTGTCAGGCGTTTCACTGGCGCTCTGTAGTTCTGCTAATCTCAGCAGGATTCGTGGGGGTATTAGTGTAGTAAGTGGTTTATTAGAAGAGATAATAAGCACAAAGCAGATGAGGATTTAATAAATAAGGAGACTTGGTCTGCATCACTGAAACCTAGTTACGTGACATGGCAAGTCCCCTTGTTGAGCCTTCTTACCTCTCAGCTGCCCAGTGCTTAGTAAATACAGCAGCACACACTCAGGATGGGCAAATCCCCTTGAGGAACAGCCTTTACTGATGAGACCTACCTGGGTGATATGGTGATATAAACAAAAGCACTTTAAAAACCAACACACACACGCAGAGCTTCAGTGTCTCCTGCAATGGGAGCTGACAGGCAGCTGGAACAGATGCGGGCAGCAGGGCAGTGAGCTGGGGAGCAAGGAGGCACTGAGGAAAAGCAAACCTCAGCTGGTCTGTCAAAAGACTCCTGCTACAGTTCTTGGAACTGGCTGCAGGCAGAGCAAGCTTTCTGATCTATAATCCACCAGGAAATTGAGCCTTTCTCAGGTGGGAATTTAGACTTGCAGGTGAAAGGAGAAAATAAAACCTATATATAGCATGAAAATTGCCAGAATCTAGGCTACATTTAAAGAGGTAACAATGCTGTTTACTCATTCCAACCTTACTTACAGGTTGGCAGACAAAAGCTACTTCAAATCAATAAATTTTCATCAAAGCAAATCATATTTTTAGACTTTTTCCATGTTATTAAGTATACATGAGACTGTGAGTCCAGTGCTGCTCACATGGGAGTGAGTGAGTGGTTTCTGATTGCAGTGGGAAACCTATTGGTTTCCTGTTGCCTCCCAATACCCAGAGCCTTCCCTTGAACTGCATGTAATTTCCCTCCCACCTTCCTCAGTCTGCTCAAACTCTTGGAAATTATGTTGGTGTAGTTTTGTCTTCTGTACGTTTATCCAGAAGGGGAACTTTCATTTAAGCACTGTAGAATTACCTTTAAACATGTAACATTAAAACTAATCTAGGAAACTTCTGTATGAAGTAGCTTGGCATTGTCATGACCCACCTGTCTTAGCCTACTAGTGGTAGATTTTACCAGGCACTGAGATAAATACATCTTCACAGCTTGTTTTTCTACCCATACATGTGATAAATTTGTATTGCATTAGTTCTTCACAGCAGAAAAACACTTTAAAACATTAGGGAATATGTCAAGGAAACTGTACTTTCAAAATCACATTTTTGAAAGTAAATATAATTTGTTACGGAAAACAGACAGCACTGTTTCATCATTCAATACACAAGAATATCTAATCAGTAACTTCTAATGTACCATGAAGATATCCTCAGATATTAATGCTATTTATTAACCACAGACTGCCAGGTGAGGATTTGAAGCCAGACATGCTTCCAGTACAAAGGAAAAAATCCTTCAGCCAGTCTTCCTCCCCATGTTTCCAGTTCTGTTGATACTTAGGGTTTATCTTTTAACTATCGAGCAAGCTTATGGTAGTGTTAGTGGTCTCACTGTGCAGAGCAGCCTTCACAGGATCACAACGTGGGTCAGGTTGGAAGGGTGGGTCATCTAGTCCAACATCCTTGCTCAAGCAGGGACATCCTAGAGCCCCTTGCATAGGATTGTGTCCAGGTGGTTTTTGAGTAACTCGAGTGAGGGAGAATCCATAACCTGTGCATGGTCATTCACACAGTAAAGAAATCGTTCCTCATATTCAGGTGGAACTTCTGTCCATCAGTTTCTGTATGTTGCCTCTTGTGCTATTGCCTGGCACCACCAAAAAGAGCCGGGGTCCATCCTCTTGACACCCCCCTGTCAGATACTTATAATGTTGAAGAGGTCCCCTCTCAGTCTTCTCAAGGCTGAACAGGCCCAGTTCCCCCAGCCTTTCCTCACAAGAGAGATGCTGCAGTCCTTTAATCATCTTTGTCACCCTACACTGGACGCGCTCCAGGAGCTCCACGTCTCTCTTGTACTGAGGAGCCCAGAACTGGACACAGCACTCCAGATGTGGCCTCACCAGGGCTCAGTAGAGGGGCAGGATCACATTCCTCAACCTGCTTGCAGTGCTTTTCCTGAGGTAGCTTAGGATACCACTGGCATTCTTGGGCACAAGGGCACACTTGTGCTCTGTTACCTATTACAAAATCCAGTGCATTTGGAAGGGTTAGTTGATTCTTCTATCTTTTTGCCTTTCATGGCAATGTTATTGACAGTGTATTTGCTATTACAAAATTCTTCTCTGAAATCAAAAATGTGTGAGATTTCCTGTCATCTACACTGTGATTTATTGCATGCATGGTGTGAAGGAATTGATATATTTTGGTGGCTGTCAGCAATATGGGGCCAAGTTTTCTGGCTATACAAGAGATGGGGACTCTATGAAGTATTCATACACCCAAATAATTGCCAGAACTTATTTTTCTAGTTGTTGTACCTTTTCACTGGACAGCAGATGATGAATATGATGCAGGTCTTTCCATGCCATTGTTGTGGTGCCTCTCAGTCCAGGTTTGCTCAGGTTCAGTGTGGTCAGAATCAATAAAGCAAAAGATCATCCCAATTTCAGTGAGCATTTTCTTCAGAGGTGCACTTCTTGTCTGTTCTGTGCTGAGGTCTTGAGAAATCACTTGGGAAGTAAACAATGACTAATTTGGACACTTTCAGCTGGAAAGTTGTTTAGAAAGCTGTTAATTTCTCTTTTGGTTGGGTTTTATCCTTTCCAGGGAGAGCCAGTAACTGATGGTATGAGTCCATCTTAATATGATTTCTGAGGTCTTGGACCTTAAGTATTGATATTCTTTGTTCAGTCATCTTTTCTGATG
>JAYRBT010000082.1:16220673-16243373 GCA_036023395.1 Myiotriccus ornatus | reverse complement strand
TGAGTCCATCTTAATATGATTTCTGAGGTCTTGGACCTTAAGTATTGATATTCTTTGTTCAGTCATCTTTTCTGATGCACTCAGTATTTGTGTATGTGTATGTAACTGTGTGTCAGCTGTGAAGCGTAAGCTCTCTCTGACGTTGACACGGTGCCATACATGTGCCACAAGTACCTTTTCACTTTTAGTAGAATCACATCAGTCTACAAACTCAAAGTAACTAGTGACATATTCACTGTTACTCCAGAAAAAGCAGGTAAGACATAATCCCTGCACTGCAGGAGAGCAATATACTTCCTAAGAGCTTGACCTGTTATCTTTCTGATGTAGCTTTCATATCACAATAAAAATCATCAGTCTGAAACAGAACAGTTTGACAGAATGACTCTGTAGAGCCACAAAATGACAGATGCTAGAAATAAAAAGTAAACAGGCTGTATTGGGTCATTATTGTCAAAGCAGGATCCTTCACCTGTTGTTCCTGATGCTTATGCAGTCAGCAGTAGTTTGGGGTCTATCTTTTCACAGGACAGATTATTGATATAACTTGAAAATTTAATATGATTTTATTTATTTTCAAAGATTACACATTGCTTCTCAGGATGTAACTACAGCAGCAGTCACCTGCTTTGCTTGCTTTTTCCAAGCTTGTGATTCCAGCCAGTCCTGTGAACCAGTAGGCTTTGTCCCTCTGCTTCAGACCCACTTACAGCATCACTTCTCTTCCCAACTGCTGGGCTTCCCTTGGCTCTCAGTGTTTGCAACCACGCCATCCCCTTGTCCATTTATGTGGAGCCAGACATCCCAAAGAAAACCCTCAGACTGCATAGCTTAGTTCTTGACAGAGCAGCCAGAAGAGTTGGGAGTTACCTGCAGTGGTCTCCAGGCAGTTCATTCAGTCTGAACTGTGCCTTCTGTTTACTCTGTAAAAAGGATGGCTATTGTATATTAGCTTTAATGCTGCCTGTAAGTCAGAGCTTTACTTGAAGGCAGCTGTGTCTTCCAGCAAAGCAGGTAGAGCACATTGCAGTGTTCTGTCTGATCTGCCTGTAAATGGAGCTGATGACATGTCACTGAAAGTGATTGTTTGATTATCCAACAACAGCACAGAAAAGTGGAATGCAGTGGAATGCTGAATGGTTTTAGGTGGGAGAAGAATTAGAAGATGCCGAGGAAGATGGTGAAGTTTTCTCTTGTGCCTTAGATCAGAGACCATATGGCTCAAACAGAGCCCTAAGCTTCTACCAGGGCACTCACTGGTGCTTGGTGCTGCCAGGCATTTTGAGGGTGGGTAGGACAGGAGGAGAAGTCTTTCCATTTTACATTGACTTACTTGATACTCATAATTAAACATTAATTTGCTCAGGAACTTGCATTCAGGACTATATATGTATATATATTCACAAATTAAGTAACATCAGAGAACATTCCTAGGCACTGGAACTCCATTCTCTGTCCTGCTGAATTGTAATGCTGAGAGTAATAGTATGGATGCTGGCTGTTCTGTGCCGGTTGCCATCAGTGCCAGGGGCAACCCAGGGCCTATTTGATTTTCTTGTGTAGATGCAATCCACTGGCTTCACTTCTTACCTCCCTGTGAGAATTCTCTCTCATTTGTCCCATAGCTAGTTCGACCCAATACATAGATACAGAACTGAGTGATAAAGGGGGTCTGAGCATTTGCTACCCAGAAGTCAGGGCAGGGATTTGAATTAAGAACTCCCCTGTTTTCTGATAGGGGGTGCCAGCCATCAAACACTACATGCTTGGTGAGGCAGTTTGTTCTCATATTGCAGTGATTCAACTTTTTTATAGTGAACTTTGACTGTATGAGTCAGAGGTACAGGAAGGATAATGATCCTCCAGGCTGGTGAGAGGGCTTGCTCTTGGGTGGGAAACTCCTGGGCACTTGTCTCTGCTTGGATCCATGTTCAGTAATACAAAGGAGATGAGAGCAGATAAAGCATGTAAGTCAGTGTTGAGGTGGTGAGCAATGCAACTTTAGATTCATGTTGTGGCAGGAAGATTAGGGAATTGCAACTTTGGAGCTCATGTTCTGGTTGAATATTTCTATGCCACAGCCTCTGAAAAGGAGATTTTCAACACTGCAAATCTAACCCAGCTTTCCTTACATCTTTCCAGAAAAAAAATGTTGTAAAAAAGCAGTGTAAAGGTTGGGTTCCACGTAAGGCTACATGACCAAGGTAGAAATGGTCATGGTGTGGGATGCTTATTTTTGTGAAAAAGAGGAGAAAAAAGAAATGTGATTTGATCCAAATTGGAGGGAGTTTGACTGCTGTATTGCAAAATGTTATTTGTTTCACTGTGCAATAACATAATAGCACCCACCCTTCTCCCTTAGAAAGCTGTCTCACAGGCAGCAGATAATGAGCTAGTACTGGAAGAAATCTAATGGGTCCTGCCTTGTTATGTCCAGAAAAAGCTCACATGTTGACTTTCAGCAGAATCATCAAGAATTGACTTTGAAGAGCCAAAATACAGAGTTTCTAATAGTTCTCAGCTGGTTTGCATGATTTCTCTAATTATTAAACCTTCATAAAAATGTACAATGAGATTTTTCTCAAATGACAGACTAAAGCTGAAATTTTCCAGTTCACTACAAAGAGAATATGTTTTCCTTCTCTTCAGAGGAGCTAACTATTGACCAGCATTCACAACAGGGAGTAGGAAAGCCTTTGCTCCCTGATTTTTACTGTTTAGAAAATGAGGGTTTACCAGTGCTGCTCTGGAACAGTAGTGCTGTGGCTGAGCAGTGTGGAGGGAAGTGGAAGTGGCCTGCCTTGCCTCTGTGGAGTTTTCTGTCTCTCCTTCCTGAAGTCTTTGGGAAGCTGCTTCCAACATAAGGCACTTCACACATAAAGGCAGAGCAGAACATCTATCAAACATGGAAAGATCAAAAATCGTGACTCCCTGTGGAGTGACTGTTGGGAGGGAAACAGCTGAATAATGTTGAACATATTCAGATCTCTGACTTCACCTAATGCACTCTGTGAAGACTGTGTTTGTAGTCAAACGCAGATCCATTTTTATGGATATGGAAAAGCTCGTGCTTCTGCCTTTAAAGGCACTGCTCTATTGTTGTTTTTCAAGGGAGAGGCAACATCAGTTCTTTCTGCCTTCTCTGAGACAAATATAAGCATAAATGTTAATCTGAAGTATGATTTTTTTTTTTACTGCTGAAAAGGCAGGCCTGGCTATGGAATGGTTTGGGAGGTGGCTTGATGCTTGGTACGCTGAAAAAACTGCAGAGCTGACAAGGGCACTTAAAAACTCAATTTTCTGAGAAAAAAATCAAGATCCCTAAACCTCCTCAGTGATAATTTGTGCCTTCATGGATATTGAGGGTATTCACTGGACATGCTCATGCTTAGGAATCAGGACAAAATCACTGAAACAGCTTACCTCTTCACTTGGAAAAACTCCTCACCCCAGTCTCTGAAACAGTCTTTAAACTTCATCCCATCTGCTTCTAAAGGTCTGGGTACATGAAAAGTTCCAAGATAGCCTTTCCACACTGCTCATCATTGGTAGCTTAGCAGGACCAAGGCCGGAGCACTGCAATGCTCCCCACAATGCTCCCAGGCAGATCTTGTGCTGCAGGCGGCACACGGAGGTGTTCCGTGCCACATGAAGAATCAAACTACTCCCTCTTCCCAGGGTGATTTCCTCAAGTTTTGATTGTTCTCATGCTCCCAGGAGGACCTTTTTCTGCATTAGCAGGTGGTGACGGATAGAAAATGCAGGTGATATTTCCTTGAATAATTCTTGGTGGGAGTAAAATTTTCCTGATAGTAAGTGCAAATATTTTTAGAGTGAGTGTTACATGTTCAGTGGCTGTTACATGGTATACATGCCTGACCTATGGTGTGGCTTATGATGTTTCTGTCCGAGCTTGAAAAATATGTTGTTGCCTCTAAACAAATCAGAAACCACTTAATTAGCCAAGTGCCTTCCACAGTTATTTCTATGATTAGTAGGTTATTGTCTCAGCGGCATCTAACTCAGTGGGAAAAATATCTAAGTGTTAATTTGTTCTCTGGAAATAGCATGACTGGGGATGAACAGACAGACAGCATCAAAACAGAATGAAATCTAACATACATGGTTGCTGTTTTATGGACATGACCTTTCCTTTTCCAAAGACAGAAGTCTTCCACTGAGAACTGGAAGGTACAAAACAACTTGACAACACAGCATGTGAATGCACGTCTTTAACATAAGCATAGCTAATATTTTCTCTTATTGCTGTGTAGCACTCTCCGGGCAGCAATCAGTTCCATTTAAGTATGATTAATATGAAAGTAATAGTGTCTCAAATTTCACTCTTGTAGATAGTGTCTGGGGAAAGAATGTTGATTTTTTTTTAAATAATTTGATAGTAAAATAAAAGGAAAATCTAATTCCTGAGAGACTTGCTAGCACTCTTCTTAATTCTGCACTGTCTGAATTTTTCAGGGTTTTGAAGGTATTCCTGTCCCGAACGGCTCAGCGTATTCCATACATGACAGGTGGGCGAGTGATGAGGATGCTGGCTGTTATTCTTCTGGTAGTCTTTTGGTTTCTCGTTGGCTGGACTTCTGCAATAACCCAAAATTTGGAGAGAAACATTCCACTCATTGGCCAGGGGCAAACATCTGACCACCTGATCTTCAACATGTGCCTCATAGACCGCTGGGATTACATGATGGCTGTTGGTATGTTAATTTTCTAGTTTAATTTCTAAAATGAAGCTTGATTAATTTTTCTTCTTTCAGAATTTCTTAAAGTTTTGTCAGACTGCCTAATATTATGTGAGAAGCTTCTATGGAAGTAAAATAATTAAATTATACTGAAACTTCTATGCCTTTCAAAGGTTTGTAACTTGGATTGTAGTAACAAACTGATGGGTGCTTAAGACGTTTCACCTTTGAAGGTAGAAGGTATCTAGTTCTTCTACTACTGAAGCTCTTCAAAAATTCTTCTGCTATTGAAGTCAGAAATTGTGGCTAGATTAGTTTTCACACCACAGAACTGGGCAGAGCTCTTGCATGGGGACGTAAAGAACTTCCAAGAACACTCATTCATAAACTTACAGAAATGGGCGTCAAAGTAAAGGAAATAGGAAATGCTTATCAAGTATGCCAATTTAATGTATTTGTTGGATGTGTTCTCAGTGCATGGAGTAGGCAGAAGCTAAAAAATGACACTCCACAGAACTTATAGAAAGGAGAAAAATGATTGGTTTTGTTTCCTTCACTCTACAACAGACAGTGGGTTAAACAGTGTAATGTACTTTCTCCCAGTGGCCACACAGTTTTGGTGCTTCCACCTAGAGCCGTTTTCTTCTAGTACAGCCCAGGCTTGGCACCCACTGTCTCAAATACATCAGTGTTTTGAAATCTAAAATAAATTCTTATCTTACTGCTCTTTCCCTGATTCTCCCATGGACATCCCACTGACAGAGCTCTGCTAGTAAGGATTAGGGAGAGGTAATGGTAGCTCCTCCTCATGAGAGTGCAGATGATATGGCCAGAGGTGGTCTGCAGGTATGAGGAGTGTTTTCTCTGAGAGTGGTGTACAGATGGCCAGTGCATGGCAGTACACAGAGCAGAACACTGCTGCCAGCCTCACCAAGGAGTGTCCACGGCTCTAGGGTGTAATATCTCAAAGGCAGTGAGGCACACAGGTACCCCGTCTGTCAATATGCTCACTGGTAAACCACACAGAGAGGAGTAGAGGGGTTATGTTTTGAAATGCATCTTGATCTGGCCCTTTTGGAAGAGTGTACTTTGCAGTAATGGAAAAGTACTCTTGCCAGAGTTTTAAAATTAATAACAAAAGAGAATTAAATGGGAAACAATAGCCCATTTTGGATCAAAATTTCACTGCATTTGACAATGTAATTTCATTAAAATTTTGATAGTGATGGTTTTTGCATAATGACAAACAAATGGTTTTAGTCTCTGTATTTTATAGTTCTGGTAGTGCAGTGATTAACAATTCTGATCTTAATACCTAATTACGATCAATAGTCCCTTTTTGGTAAGAAGTTGCATAAGTTACTGTCTGTGTAGTCTTGTCAAAAAAACAAGGATAATTGTTTTAGATCTATTTACATTTAGAAGGGTTTTAAATGTTTTTCAAAATATACTCAAAGGTAGTAGAGGCAAAGTGAGCTCTCAAACCTGAATAAATTGGGCAGAATTTCTTGTGTTCTGTCATTTTGTCTTCTTACCCAAATTAGCTCATACACAGAGTTATGCTTGTGCAAGTCTTCAGTAAACTGTGCAGTCACATTAGTGGTATCAGGAGATGTGCACCTACAAGACTGTACTAACGTGTCTGTCTATATATATTTATATATGTGTGTGTGTGCATGTGCACTTCAGGATTTTTATTCTTAATAGCAGTCTGAAAAGCTTACAGTCAATAGGAACTACTTCCGAAATGAGATGCTTCACCTCAGAGATGTGTCAGAAAAAATGCCCATAATGCCGAACCTCTTTTATTCCTATAATTGACTGGGAGCAGCCTTGCAAAATATTCTATGTGATAAATTAATTGATAGATTATGCTATTTGATTTCAAATGCTAAAGTAAAACTGGTGCATAGCAATTTTTTAAAGACTTGTTATTTCATTTAGTATAGTTAGGCACAGTATTTTATATAAAACTAGCAAGTGTTTTGGGATATATTCTGTTACTTGTAGTCCTTGATGGAACACCTCCCTGTTTCACTTGGCTGTCAACACTTCTTTGAAACGCAGAAAGGGAATTTTCAAGGTCGCAGATTAGTGAAGTGAGAATTAACAAGGCTCTGTTAGAAAGTCATAATGAGATGAATCCTTTATGCTACCAGAGATTAGTGGAGTTGGGATTTATGGAGCATTTTCCATACTAATCATGCTACTTAGACTCTGTCTCTGGAGACTTTTATTGCAGTGAACGTTTTATATTTACATTTCCATTAAGTTTAAGAGGATTCTCTCTGTGAGAGAAGTAGGGACCTAGACATAAAGGTTGTCACCATTTCTGGCATTGCCTCTTTACTCTCTGATATTCTGATGAGAAAAATTAGCATTCAGTAAATCTTATTTTATCTACATAACATAATGTGGGTTAGTGTGTGTTTTCCTTGGGGTTGGATAACTGTGGATAGCTTATTTTTCACTTGCCTGGATTATTTTTATTTCCTTTGTGTTTGTTTCTGCATCACTTTCAAGGCTGGGATATCTGTCTCATTGACAAGACATGGCATGGGTGACAGTCTGAGATTGCAGAGAAAGACCTGGGGGGTTGAAAACACTCACCCACAAAGCTTTTTTCCTATGGCCTGAATACATTCTATACCTCTACCTGTCACAGTCAGTTTCCAAGTTGGAAAAAAACCCAAGTGATAAACATCTGATAAACCTAAGGGCTTGCAGTGTCACAAATGAAACTATTATTCTTTATCCTGAGGAGAAAGCATCCTAAAAGTGAAACAGATATAGGCACAGGATTTAAAAGAACTTTCCAGAAACTGGAAAAAATACAAAATAATAAGTTCCATGAACAAAGCCCCAGGCAGGAGAGAAAAGCAGGCAGAGACATAAACATGCCTGCACAAGGACAAATTAAAAGCAGAGGTGAAATCTTGGTGGATGGATGTTCCTGACTTCATTGGGGCCAGAGTTTCACCCAGCATGAATAGGATAAATTTTAAAAATCCCCCATGCATTCTGTGTGCATTTTTCAGTGTTTTATTTAGACATGAATGACACGTATTAACAAAGCACAGGGAGGTGTTTTTCCCCAGAACCTGTTTGATTCTTGGCTGGCAGGAGCAGTGCTACTCCTGTGTGTCTGGCCTGAGCTGCTGCTACAGCCCAGGCGTCTGTAGGTCATGCTTTGGGTCTTGGGCATCAGGAGGATTTCAAACACAAAGCTTTCTCATGATGGCTGCATCCTCTCAGCCAGGAAAAGGAACAAAGTGAGTATTTCGGACTGTTCCTAAAAGAACTCCCTCCCACTGTTCATTTCCTGATATTTAACAAGTACAATGTTTGCAGAGAGGGCAAGAGGTGCCAGGACAGGCTCTGACAGATTGTGCATTAAGACTGCTTGTACAGTTTTGAGCTGGGGCATTGTAATACATCTTTATGAGGCCCTTTATTAAATATTCTACAGCCTCTCTGCTGCATTCAGTGAATGAATGATTATTATTTCTTTTTGTTATTCCCATTTGATGTGGCCCAGTGCCATATTCAGAGTGTATGGTTCAGAGCATGCAATGAATAAAGAACTGTTCATTTCCAAATGGGCATTTTAAAGCATGTTCTCCTTAGCATTGATGCACAAAGATTAAAGCCAGAATTGTCAACTGTAACTATCCATGTTAAGTTTCTATCTTGAGACATTGAGGGACTGGTTTTTCAGAGTACTGTTTATAGCCTTCTCTGTGTGGAAAGCACAACCAGGAGATGCCTGTTAGAGTTCCACTGGTGTGGATCTGTCTTCATCTCTCACATTAGTTGCTCAGAAAATGTATCATGTAAAAATAGTGATCACTTGTGAAAAGCTTACTCAAAGTGATAAGGCCAGAGATGTATCAAATGTTTGGAGCAGAAATAGGAGAAGAATACTGTCTTACAAAGTACCTTCAGCTCTGTCCCTTTTCTGCTCATAAGCCACTTCTGCTACCACGTACACCTCTTCCACAGTCTGCATCACCAACGCTGTGTGCAGTTTATGTCACTCTTCTCTAGGATATGGTAAATCTGGAGGAGTATGAGGAAGAGCATCAAAGATGATGAGTGGTGCTGGAACCCCCAGCTTGAGCAGTTTGGGTTGTGTTACCCCCTGCAGTAATGTTGCTTTTTCTTGTTATCTGTTACATGGTAGATGAATTTCCAGACCCTTTATTCAGTAAAAAATTCTACAAAGTATTTCTGCTCAGGAAACCATGTTTGGGTTGCCTTAGCTGCAGGTTTATGTAATGGTAAATGCCATATTTCGCAGCTTCTGCAAGCCACTTGCGGGAGGAGTTGGCTTTGGGAGAGGCTGGAAGGTGTTCTGACTTCCTTTGCACCACCCTTATTGGAATCCACTACTTGTACTACTCCAAGTCTTTCCAGTGCTTCAAGTACTTTGGAAACCATTGGCATTTGCTTGTATTCCCTTTAAGATGTGAGATAAAAGGCCCCACACTCAGCCAGTTTTCAGCTGCTGGTGGTAGATCTTTCTGATCCTGTTCCTCCTCTTTCATCCACACACAAGTGAGGAGGGTGATGAGGCACATGACAAGAAGAGTGGCCAGCTGACTTTAATAACAGTGAGCTATAGAAGGAATAAAGTGCTTTAGTATAAGGGCTCAGAGAAACAAGGAAAGTTCCTAGGGATTTTAAACCTGAGCACTCGCATATGTTTAGTGCAGTGAGACTCTTAGACATGTTGCTCACACTCAAGTCAGTGGATATGTTTCCATTGCTAGCAAGAGCCGTCTCTAAGGCACCCTCAAGCCATGGGACCCACAGACTGTGGGTCAGCATGTCCCTTGCATTGCTTTGAGTTTACCTGCAAGGCAGTTTTGTGGCTGTGTGGGGGACAGAGTATGCTTCTGCCCCCCACCAGCCCAAGGACCCCTGCTCTTCTTTCTCAGCCTTGCACAGCCACAGCCTGCAGAAGTTCTGGTAGGGAAAAAAGTCTGGAATTGGCACCATTAATTCTTTCTCCACACATAGATCTTTTTATTGCTGTGTATAGATGATTAAAATGATGCTGAGATATGGTGAGAGAGACAGATAAACCTTTGGTAATTTATAATTTGCTAGGAATAACTTGACACTAAAGACTTACACATGTAATCACAGTTCATTGAAATATATGAAAATCCTTTCAGTTGAAGAAAAAGGCTTCTCCTATGACACGGTGCAGCTCTCCAGGTGGGAGATTGGACGCAGCGAAGCAGGAAGAGATTGCGTTGGCTGGCAACACAGGAGCAATCAAGGACACAATTTTTTCCCAATTTTAAAATGGCTCCAGCTGGCACCCTTAGCGAATAAACGGATGGAGGAGCTGTGCTTCCAGATCCAAAGCTCACTTCATTTCAATAAACAGGATTTAAAATGTAGTGAAGTGTGGTGGAGAAATAGATGAGTTGTTGTAGCTGTGTTACAGATATAAGTAGAGTGGTAATCAGTAATTTGCTTCCAAAATCTGAGCTAAAAATGCTATAGCTGTTGGAACAGTACTGTTTTACCAGCAGTGCAGAGTTCAGAATACCAAGTGAACTTAGTCAAGTCACAGCTTTAATGGGCCTTCCTTTATTAGTTTAAGTAAAAGAGACAGAGCAGGTCACCATCTCTGGGGATCAGTGTCCTGTTCTTACCCTGTGATGGTGCTTTTTAAACAAGTAAGTGTGATCAGACATAAAGCTTCATACAGAGTCATGAAAATGGGCTTTAATCCTTCAGGAGTGTCTTCTTTTTGCAAGTGTCATTCAGGCAGCAGAGTGCAAGCGAGCACAGGGATGGGTCTCCTGGCTCCAGGGAGCTCCTTTCAGCTTCTCTAGCCCACAGCCATCTCCACTGAGAGGCTGGCATGAAGAAGCACAACAGAAGGGCATTTCTGCCAGGGTGGGAGGACTGAGAAGTGACTAGGATGGACAGCCTGAAATAACTCGCTTTCATTTCCTGACTGTGGCAGGAAGGAGACACACAGTTTAGATTTAAGCTTTTCACAAATATGGATAAATTTATTTCCACTGTCACCTTGCAATGACAGTGGCATTATCCCCATTTTACATGGGCAAAGCTGAGGCACAGTAAGATTAGGGTTATATGGTCCATTTAATCTGGGTGTCCATTTTGCAATGCCTTTGGCTCAGTTGCAGAGCTTAGTCAAATCTATATATAACGTTATATGTGGTCTCACTGGCTACAAATAGAGCCCTGCATGCTTAGTTCTGCTGCAAATTGCAGCAAAAATTCCTTGTTTGGCACCCAAATAGCAAGAAAAATTCTCTCTGTGATCACCTCCATGAAGTTTGGATTCGGTGGGGACCTCGAGTGGGGGCTTTTTTTCATATGTATAGAAGCTTTAGGCACAGGCAAAGTTAGAATTCAGTTGTGCATGTGCACTAGACTGGTTTTCCCCACCCTGCAGTCTTTCCTCTCATTCACTAGACATCTAAATGTCATTTGCAACAGATTACAGAGATTTCTTCATTAGCCAACCTTGATTTATCCTTGGAAATGCTCTGCCATGTACATTAAATAAGTCTGGTCTCTTAGGAAATGATAGTGTTAACTGAAGACTATATATGCGAAAGAGAGCAATTTAGGGCTGCATGTGTGGTATTTGTATTTGGTGCTGTCCAGTTCTTAGGCAGCAAAGCTGTAGAAGTAAGGATGAAGTACTATGCTAAGGCCTCTGAGAAGAGTTGGTGTGTAAGTGTGTAAGCCATGTTCCAAGTTCCATCTTCACATTTCTTGATTTTTCATGTTTCCTTATATGAATCCCAATGACTTTTTCAAATCTTTAAAGAGAGGACAGTGACTTCAATCACTGCTCTCAGTTTGTCATATCTTGCTCTGTAGTTCTGTGCTGTCACATGAAGTACAGACATCTGCAGAGCGGGTAGTGGAAGTGGCTGTGTTTTAACGTGGGGATTTCCTTCTGCTGGGGGCTGGAGAGGCAGGCACAGGTCAGGCTGCACACACTGTGCCATGCAAGGCATGACACAGCTTGGCTGATGGACGCTGAAAGAAAATGCCACAGGCTCTGGACACAGCTTCACCTTGTACTGGTTTTAAATAATTTGCAACACAGACAACTGCATGTTTAGCAAAACCTAGTAAATATACTAACCCAGATTTTCTGAGAAAGTTTGACTGAGTCAATAATAACAACCCTGAAGCTGTCCTTTTCTAACAACACATATGTATCACAAACGGTGAACATATATAATTGTCCTTCAGTATCAGAAGATGCAAAATATGAGCAATGGCCTAAACAAATGTCAAGTAAGCAGACATGGCACACTCTTCATTGTAACAGGCCGGTGGCATCAGGCATGGGTCTGGCCCAGTATATTGGATGATCAAGCTAAGTAGTCCAAATTGCTTCATTTTCTAAAAACATGATCAGCATCACAAAGACAAGGAAGACTCATGCTTTATAAGCACTGGAGAATATATTAAGCGGGTTGATTAGATAATGCAAAGACCAGATAAGAGGTTCTGTGGATAAGAAGTAGGTAGTGACTAGGAAGAGAGATATTTAAAGATTAATTCATTTATGCACATGACATATTGAGGTCACTTTACATATTCATCTCCTACCTTCCATACGCATCTACATCCATTTATGCCTTTAAAGCAATTGTGCCTTTTCTTAACCTCTTATCTTTCAGAGATTTTCTTCTGACACCCGAATGCCTGGTTTGAACAGTTAGAGAGTAGCTACTGCAGGTTTTTTTAGAGCTCTTTTATGCTTTGTTGTTTTTGACTCCAAATTTTCTGTCCAGAGAGCTTTTAACAACTCACTTTCCTAGAAATTTCCATAATTTTTCAGGAAGGGAAAAGGTTTCCTTGGTTTTGTGCTTAATATTTAAATGCAGTAATTTATAACCCTTGTGATAAATCATACTTATAGGAATAAGATCATGTGTTTTGAGCTTTGAGTTTGGTCTTGACAGGTATGCAGTATGCTAAGATATTCCTTTAGTGATCAGAAAGTCACTCTTTAGTGGAAAATTATTCAGCAAGCCGATTACATTTCACAGATTTTAATCATTAAAGATGTTTGGTGCAAAGCAGTCACTAGTATGCCATACACAAACCTATTAAGATCTCAGAGATGAGTGGTATGCAAGAACCTTTCTGCATGATGGCCAGATGTACTCAATTAACTGTCTATCTATTTGAAGTTAGTTATATTTTGTTTTTCATCAGAGTAATAAATACATTGATGTATCACCTTATTTTATATTGAGAAAGAAAAAAGGCCATATAGAAAAAACAAGACAGCAGAATTTTATAACTCCTTCAGATTATTGTCACAAATTGCACTAATAGTCTGTAGCTAATTATAGGTACTTGATTTCCCCCCTCAAGCACAGCTTTTACATTATACATTTAAGCTGTTTAATTAGTGGTTTAGGTAATAAATTGGTCTTCTATCAGTCTGTTCTGTTTTGTCATTGCTTATGAAATTATTGTAATGTTGGGCTTAGCAAGTAAAGGAACTCTGTTATTTTACCTTGTGTTTTAAGAGCTATTCCCTATTTGTGTTGCATACCAGATGTCACACTAATTATTATCTGCAGACAGGAGTGCCAACTCTGCTCTATATGTAAAGCTTTTCTAAAAGCATTATGCACCGAATGGTGCAAACTACTGTTATGCTTCAGTATGTTGATGCTTTGAAATCCCCCCTTGTTGTCTTAGGAACTCCTTGTAACTATGATTGTGAAACAAAACTGAAATTTTCAGAATTTATCAGATCTGGAGATCAAATGCTACCTGCCTTCTTACTTAGCTCAGCTAAATGAAATGTTTGGGTTGTGTGTGGTTTTTTTAATGAAAGTGTGGCTTTTTCACTTTCATTTGCTCTGTATGCAAAAAAAAATAATTATTGTAAATCGTCCAACTTAGAGCAGGGCTTTTTTCTTGTAAAAATAAGCAAGATTCGGCCCACACCCTTTAGTTTAAGTAAGAATACCTTCAACACATGAAGTTCTATATGAGCATTTTTATACCTTTAAAAGCCAAACCTTTTCAAGCTCTCAGCCTCTGTTAGCACTTTTAACTGAACTTTTCAATCCATAAGAGACTTAAACTCTTCTCACTTCAGCTGAGAAAGAGAAGAATGGACCATGGGTAGTTTTGTGGAGTATGCCTGTTATTTCATAATTAGCTTGTCTGTTCAGTTCTGCTGCTCATTTTGGGGAGCAGGGGGAGTTTGGATGAAAGGCAAAATGTTAAGAAATAGATTTTCTGGCACGTTCAGGCGATTCCTGCTGAACTATATTAATAAGAAGGGTTTCCACAGAAGATAGGACAGTAAGATAGAGTTATTTGGCTTTAGCAGCCTAATTCTAACCATTTTCTGCTTTTCAATGTCTTCTAAATTATTATGGAGCAATTAAAGCAATAAATTACAGTGCTTTGAAGAGCGATACATTTCCATGCCGTGATTCTGCATATGCAAGGCAAGTACTTAAAGGGAAAAAAACCCAAAAAACCAAACACTGCTAACATTTGTAAAAGAGCCTTTACTGTTATTTCACTGAAGCAAAATTTGTATTCCACTTGGCCAGGAAAGACTTCAGGAACAAGATCTCTTGGTAGGTCATTCTGCGTAGGAGGTTTTAGGAAACCAGAGTAATAGACTTCATTGGTAGCATAGCTAATTTTCTAGGAATGAAATGGAAATAGCAGCCAATTTGCATAGGCAGTGAGTGTATGGGGGATGTGGGAAAAACATACCTGCATATATACTTTTGTTGAGCTCAAAACCAGGCTGGAACACATAGTCTCAGAAGATTCATACCATGCTTTTTTCATTTTGACACTCAGTAAGGTCCCAAGTCAAACTATTACTCAGTCAAAAGATCAAAAGGTTTATTATTGTTGGGATTTTGGTGAGGAAGAACACAAACACGGCAGTATGCATGGATTGTGCCTCTTCAGATTTTTGAGTTTATGTAACTGGTAGGGCTGCCAGGTCTCTGAAGGATATGTTCTAGTAAAAGCAATGATCTCAGAGCGAGGCCATCTATTTTTCATTAAGAAACATGAAAAGTGTTGTTCAGAGTTCAAACTGAACTCTTACCACAGCACAGTGAGATCTGTGTAACTGAATTCATTTTATCCAGACTTGTCTCTTACTGATTTTAGATGAAATTAATAGCAAAATTAGAAGTTTCAAAATTATATAACAATATAATATAGGTAGTTTACAGCAGCTGTGGGCTACTAAAAGTGGAGGAACCAGAGGACGTTTTCTCATGAGATATCCAGTACTGATGTTTTATTTCAGTCTGTTGCTAATGGTGGGGTTCAAAAGCTTTTGTGTCCTTATCCAAAACAGACCAGTAATTATTTGCTGATCACTACCATAGGGTGATGTCACTGATCACTGGTTTTAGTTACAGTATAATAACATTTATTGGCAAAAATAAGTATGAAATAATACTGCATTTGATTGTAGTTTTTACTGCTAAAATTCAACAAGGCAAAAGCAGTATGTGAGTAACAACAGGATCACACTCAGTTTCTGAAGCTGGCCTGGAGTAATGCTGGCATTACGGGGTCTAACACAGAACTGCATGTTGCTGGATGACACTCAAACACTTTCAGCCTTTGTCACCCAGACTGGAAGGCAAGAGGGACAGGCACCAACTCTATTCATAACCACATGGCAGAGCTTTGGTTTTTTTTTCTGGGAGTTTTTTCAAGATGGGTAGGAAATCATCTCATTTGTATCAAAATCAAAATGATGTCAACATCAGACTGTCCACTGGAAACTGAAGTCAGCATACTGCTGAGTGCAGATGAGTTAGCTCTAACTGGATAATTAAAGATGATCTTGACCTTTTACTCCTCCTTTCTTCCCTTACTCATTTTTCTCCTAACAGAAACACGTCATTTGTTGTAATTGCATTAGACCCTGAGAAGTGACTCATCATATGATGGGTACCAGCAGAATTAATTACCATGAACAGAGGAATTTTTTAAAACCAAATATATTGTTATATCTGAGTTATAAACCTTTGAAATGAAAGTGTTGTCTTAAAATCATGGTCTAGTAGTAGCACCAGTATCTGCCTCTATAACAAGAACCAGATCGACAGTTAAAAATTCTTGCTATTTGAAGTGATGTACTTCTACTTATGTAGTACCAAATATAAAAGCAAGCAAGACATTATTAGACATTGTCTTAAAGTTTGTCAATTGAAAAACTGAAACACCATAAATGTAAAGGTTCCTGATCTGGAAAAAAGTGTGTAAAGTTAAACCAAATGTATGATGTACAGTAACAGTATGTGAAAGAGTTTAAATGACTATGTGTGTGCCTATATACATGTGTATTGTCTTTGCATAGATACTCACACATACAGAAGATACTCTAGTACTTCACATTTCCTTCCATCTATAAAACTAATTGCAAATTATTTCTTTTTGTTCTTCTCACAGCTGAATTTTTATTCCTCTTGTGGGGTGTTTATCTCTGCTATGCAGTGCGGACAGTCCCATCAGCATTTCATGAGCCACGTTATATGGCTGTTGCAGTTCACAATGAGCTCATTATCTCTGCTATATTCCATACAATTAGGCAAGTGATCTGTAGATCTAGTAATTAACTATTTATCTTACAGGTTTCATGTGGTGCAACTTAAAATGAATGAATGGGATAGGATGCATAACGGAAGGTCTTATAAATATTTGTTTCTGCTAATTAAGAGATAACTAAACTTAAAAATGTTACCATGGGATTCAAGAGTATGAAATCATATAATTAGGGGTTTTTTTCCAGCATAGCTTATAAATTAGGTATATGATAAATCAGGTATAGCAAAACTACTGTCTGTCTTCAGTGATCTACATACTGCTCACTGTTTTGTACCCCTAGAAAAACAGCAGGTAAGAATGTTGGTTTATATGAACTTTTCCTGGTGTGTAACAGATTGGTGAGCTGCAGCTATGTGTTAAGATAACTAACTGTACTGGTTTGGGCATGAAGCATGGTGTTTTATATGCTGACATAAAAATATTGTTACGCATGTGATGGTATATTAGTAATATAAGCCCATGTTTCTTATAAAGTCTATAATGAGCTCTACATTTCATACTTGTAAATTATATGGGTAGTATTTGGGTAATAAGGGTCTTTGCTAGAGCTACATGAAAATTACTATATATGCCTTTCCTACAGAGTATCCTGTAAAAATTAATTGGTCCTAGAAAATGCAAAATAGCAAGATAACATGAGTTTCATTTCATCCTGTAAAAACTCTTAAGATGTTCTCACACCTTCCTTTGCCTCCTGACTGATCTCATCTACTAAAATTTTTTTTCTTTAACATTGCTTAATTGACAGTCTTCAAATACTCTTCTCTGTTCCTTGGTCTGTCTTGGTACTCATGTTCGCTTTCATGTTTTTTTCTGAGTAAACATCAGGAAAACAAATCCTTCATCTCAGTTCTTTCCTGGTGCTCTTTTCCCTTATCACTGTCATACAGTTCACTGCATTTTTCAGGCTTGCAACTTTTTTTTTTCTTCCCCTTCTTCTAACCCTGTATCTCAACATCCACATACTCTCAAAATCTTTACTCCCTAACACAAACATCTGCAAATTTATTGTTTAAAAGCTATATTTGATGGAAACATTTTTTGTTTAATTCCTGGTGGATGTAAAATTCAATTAAAATACTTTTGAATTTATTATAACCAATATTACAGCTTCTCAGTCAATTCTTCTCCCCCCCCCAATAATTAATATTCCTAAACTGTGTTTTGGGCCATGTTAGAAGATACAGTTCAGTGCACTAGGAGAGCTATTATGTGGACTGCACGTTTCTTTTAACAATAGAGCAGGATGAAAGTAATCTTGGATTAAAGAGAGGAGAAAAGGGAAAAATAGAAAAATGTGGCATTTTAATACATGCTTTATGAAGAAGACAGAACAGGATTAAGTCTTTCAGTTTATCTTATTGACAGTCCTGTGCCTCCAGCCTAAGGTCTGTTGATCTTGTTCTTCCTTTTTTTAATGTACATTTAGTATTGATTCTTTGCCATCTGTCTGATACATGATGGTTTGTTGAAGAAATATCATGTAGTGTTTATGGATAGGAAGAATAAAATACACATGATTCCTCCTGAGATTATGTCCATTTCCACATACAAGTTTTAGTCTGTTTCCTTACCCTTTTTTTTTTTTTTTGCTTTCATCTTCCCTGCCAAGGATGCAATTGAAAGGGTGGATATGTAGGACTCAGATTTATGTGACATATCTGAGTTGTCATGAAGTTGAAAGCACTGGAGCCTTGAAGGACACCTACAAGGCAGCTTTCCAGTTTAAAAACTCCCAAAGCTCATAGAAGATTGATGTGAGCACTAAATAAAACCTTGAACTGTTTAATTTTGTTTTCCTTTTAAAATATTCCCATTTCAGAAAAAGAGGATTCTGGATTATCTTCAGATCAGCATAGTATTAAATTCCTGCATTGCTCTTTCTCTTATATTACAGAGAAACCCCAAATTTATATGGGAAAAAATCTCATTCAAATAGAAACCCCATCTCTATAGGGCTGAATGGATACCACAAATGCTATTTTGCTTTTAGAGGTATTGTATGGCATGTATACCTTAATCAGTCAAGACCTCATGCATAAAGCAAGCAAAAAAACCTTCACAGAATTTGAGGATTGGATCTGTTCAGGGTTAAACAAATCCAGTGGGCATCAGGATGTGGGAGCTTTTTCCTGGCTGTCTGATGGATCTGGCTGCCGCTGTTTCCATTTGCAGATTGAGCACATCCACTGCGGTGCAGTCACACACAGCTGCCCACGTGGACCAGTGCAGGCCCAAAACAGACAGCCTGGTCCTGTTCTTCCTCTGCAGCTGGACACGGGCCGAGACCTTGGGTCTTCCCAGGTGCAGGTCTCCGGTGTTCTTCCCTCACCTCCCTTATCACCTATCTGTCCCAATTCTTGTCTTCTCCCAAATAAACTTCTCCTGTTGGTCCAAGTTTTGCTACGTCTGTACTCGTTTGGTATTTGTGATGCCATTAGCTGGGTAATCACAGTCGTATATGCTGTTACTGATACGGTTACACGGGCACCACTGACCTTGCAAGTTCTCCTCCCTCAAAGGTCCTTCGGTTACCTGTGAAGTCTGGCCATCTTTCAGATGACTCCCCGTTAACCACCTGTGAAATCTTGCTGTCCCTTACAGCACTCTCTCTAACTTTTGTTCACTTCTGTTGTTTGTTACATCCAGCAGTTCATGTCATCTTCATCAGTTCTCATGTTGTGTTCAGTTAGCTAAACCTCAGGCCTGAGCCTCCTTATATCCCTGCACATCCCAGCAGCAACATCTCTGTAAATGAAATGTTTCATGAACACAATAAAAGATTATTACTAATTATTTCTTACAAAGTATTAAACAAGTAATTACGACTGTATTATTGCAGCATATAAACCAGTGTTTCATGCCAGACTATTCCTGTTAACAAAAGCTTCTGCAAAATGTGCATTTGTGAACTTGGATAAGTTGCAAATGTCATTTCTGTCTGAATGATTTTTTTTAAACCTGCAAATTGCAAGCCAGCAGTACATCCATTCATCCATTGCATTGCTTACTGTTTCTATCTTTGGGAGCTCACTAAAGCAGACAAGCCAAGCATGCTCCAGCTAGCTTTAACTGCACTGCTTGTTCTACCACTCTTTTGGAAACCTCAGCAAGGAACTGCTTTGTTTGGGAGGTTCAGCCACTCATTTCTAAGCATTCACAAGGCTCTTGGGCCCCGTAGCAGTGAGCTGGGTGGTGCTGCAGTCAAGACCATTTCTCTGCTTTCCACTAAAATGCATTTTAGTTCAGTTCTCTCTTTGATGGCTTATCAGCTGTACTCGGTAGCTGCGATCTGTGGACATCCTGTGTTTATGGAGTGCACTGCAATTTATCATACTACATGTGCTTATTTAACCTAAAATCACCCCTTCACATCCTTAATCTATGTAAGCTGCCATAACTCAGCTCAGGCCAAAGAAACTGTGACAATATAAACCAAACAAAAAGACAGCTCAATACAGTGAGAAAGATGGAATAAGCAGTATCATTTAAGGTCTGTTGTTTCTTTTTATATTTTGGTTTGTTGACTGGGTTTTTTCTGAGTTGTTTTGAAATGTGGTATATAGAAAAAGCATGTGGATATAATTTTTAGGCTGTATGAAAGCAGTACAGAACAAAACCAGTTGTGTTTGGCCATTCAATGAAAAGAAACCTAAGGAACATTAAAGATATTAAATCTAATGCACTGGAGAAAGCACAGTGAATTGCAACCCTGAATTCTATTTTCAGATTCATTCTTGTTTCAAGACTTCAGTCTGACTGGATGCTGATGCTGTTCTTTGCACACACACATTTGACTGTGACAGTCACTGTTGGGCTACTTCTGATCCCTAAGGTATTTGAATCTCCTGTCTCTTTTCTTTTGCCAAGATTAAGGCAGATAAATGTTGTCATGCAGAAGCAACTCTGTATAAATCTAGCAAGCAACTGATAGAAAAGCAAGATGTAAAATTTGGCTATTTGGCTACCTAAAAAGCTGTTTTGGTGTGGCTTTTTTTTATTTTAAAAGCTTACACATTTTCAAAGATTCTTTCTTTCAGCTTTCAAAATTCCAGGAGTTTAAAAGTACTTAAAATTTTGATATGATAAATATATGAAGGAAAAAATTCTGCCCAGCTGTGTTTTTTTCAGATACTTGGGTGACTGTGCTGCTGCCAGAGTTTGCAGAGATCAGACAAAGGGTTTAGGCAAGAGGATAGAAAAGCAAGAATCAGGAGACTGGAGTAGCCATGAGATAGAGAGGCTGGGATTTAAACCAGGCGGTTATAGGCTGAAAAGGTAGAGCCCTTTGCAAATCAGAGCCTGGGATGGACAGATGCTGCGTACTGGGAGGAGACATGGCCAATGACATGGAGCCAGGAGCAATGGTGGGTGCCAAGATCAATGTGTAGGGGCACAAGTGTGGGGGGAATGACAGGAGTTGGGGAAGAGAAAACGCTCTGAGCGCTGCAGTCACCTCCCATTGGGCTCTGGGACCAAAGTGGAAATATGTCAGTCTCACCAGGGGCAGGAGAACTGCAGGAAGCTCCACCTGTCTTTAGCACTGATCCCCAGGATTTGAATGGAGCTCCTTCTTAGGACAGTACCCCAGCAAAGTGAATGATTTTATAATGGCCTTTGAAATGACCAATCATATTAGTCAAAAGGTCAGGAGTCAAAGATAGGAGTAAAAGTGAAAGTTATATATGAAGGAAGAGCATTAAGCAGTTTGAGTTGATAGAATTTTCAGGTTAATGAAGCTGCTATTCCCATCTTTTGCCTATGTATCTGAACAGGGTATGCTGATAATTGTCAAATATACATACATTGAACAGTCACAACGAGGGGACACATTGATGCAGCCTTAATACCGCATAACCTTGTTTTATTTTAAATTACTTTTCTGGTCTTTAGCAATAGTCTTATATTTTCTACTTTGTATTCATAGAATTTATAACATATCTTCAGAGGTGTCTTTCTAAACTAGCCTAGAAAATTTGTTGAGCTTTCTGAAGCTGACTCATAACTACTGATCAACATTTTAATTTTTAGCTTATTATCTGTGTAGTGCTGCAGAGGCTTTTCTTCCAGCGTACCAAAGAATTCAGGGAATTAAGATTCGCAAGGTTTTGTTCTATTCATAAAGTCCTGAAGACAGATGAATGTGTGAACAATGGTAACTACAAATGAGTGAATCAGTATGAACAGAACAATTATGACAACCTCTCTCCAACGCTTGATTCAAGCGTTTGCTAAAACATAGACGAGAAAAAATGGTCTCCTTTATCATTTGTTTCCATCTTTTTTCCTTAATTTTTCCTTTTTTCGGCCACCTCATGCCTTCCTTTTCAGGGTCAGGATCTAAAATGGAAGAATTGCTTTCTGCAGGATTATTAAGCTGTATGGAATACAAAATAGTATCTTACAATTTTAACTGCTTAATTGGAAATACTGTCTGAAAGTCTATTTTTGCCCTAGTTTAATTGAAATGCCATTTAAAGAGGTTCAAACAAGCATCAAAATAAGTAGGAATTTTTCCTTAAGCAAATATCTAAGATTTATCAAGTTATGGCATCTTAATAAGAGTTCCTTCCACAAAATACTGATACTCCATAGGACACTACTTATGCCAGTGAAGATTACAGATAGTGTTTTGAGTTCGAGAATCACATGAAATCTATAGAAAGATCATTTTACCATAAAAACTGCTGTAAGCTCTTACAGTGATGTTGGAGTAAACTTTTGCACTCATGGCAACCTCTTTTTTATGAATACTTATTGCAGTTTTCACATTCAAGCAATAACCCAAGAGATGATATAGCAACAGAAGCTTATGAAGATGAACTTGATATGGGTCGATCTGGATCCTATCTGAACAGCAGTATCAACTCAGCATGGAGTGAACACAGTTTGGATCCTGAAGATATTCGGGTACATAAAACTCATTTAAATAGCATTCATTTTCAAGAACAACACTTTTTCCTACAAGTAAACTCCAAATTGCATGCATTTATCTTTCTTTGCAGATATCAGCTGAAAAAGGCTAGCTTAGATCTCTTATGGTTGTGGTATTGGGTCATGTAAAATCTCGTGGAAACTATTCACTTAGTGTGAAGAGATGCTGAATTATTAGTTGCAGTAAAAGTCATACTGGCAGCTAAGGAGGAGGAATCATCTGCAGCAGGAGCTGTTTATCAGTTTACATAGGCTCTTTGAATTGTCTTGAAGTGCTAACAACATTTGGTTTCAGTGTGATTAGCCATTTGTATGTAGCATATACATAAGCATGAGCCCCTGGTGGTCTAGTGGTTAAAGACGCGGCGCTGTCACCGCCGAGACCCGGGTTCGATTCCTGGTCAGGGCCACTCCCCGGGCAGATGGAGC
>JAYRBT010000082.1:16176334-16220573 GCA_036023395.1 Myiotriccus ornatus | reverse complement strand
AAATCCAATGCGCAGGCTGGAAGGTGTAAAGACCTTCCCCGGTTCTTCGTTCGCGAAGTCTGGCCATTATATTATATACATAAGCATATATAACTGCATAGATAAAACTTTAAAAACACATGATTAAAAGAAAAAAATTATTCCTATCTTGCATTATAAAAGGTGTTATATTCTGAGAACAGATAATAGCTATAGAGATCAGCAGGAAAGCATACACCTCAGCATTGTGAAATGTGAAACATACAGCATAAATGTATATGAATTATGTGTGCTGTGGAAGGTTTGTGCATGAGAGTTGAACTTATTTTTAAAGTGCAAAAAAATCGGATTCAATTTGGTGGAGAAATAGCATATTTAAGAACTAGAAAAGACAGTGAAGTAAGTTTAATGTCATTGTTAGAGCAATAGATCTTGCATTCGCCAGGCTGCTTGTTTGACTGCACTCGCTCTGTACATACTAGTTTTGCCATTCACTTTGCTTTGCAGGATGAGTTGAAGAAACTATATGCCCAGCTTGAAATCTATAAAAGGAAAAAGATGATTGCTAATAATCCACATCTCCAGAAAAAAAGGTGCTCTAAAAAGGGCTTGGGGCGCTCGATAATGCGACGTATTACAGAAATCCCTGAGACAGTCACCCGTCAATGCTCCAGGGATGAGAAGGACCTGATGGAGCACAGTGCTGTGAAGAGCTTGGCCACACTGAAGAAAAATGCACAGGATTCCACAAGCTCTGCAAAGCCAAAGGAAGAGACTTTGAAAAACATGGTCTTTTCCTTAAAAAAGTCCCACAGCACTTACGATCATGTTAGGGATCAAACAGAAGAACCAAATGGCTTAACTACAGAAAGTGCAGAAGTTATACCTGCTGAGAAAACACTCCTGGACTCCTTGAATGGTAACAAATTAACCAAAAATGCTCCTGAAAAGGTTGAAGCTGTCTCCACCGAATCGGTCCCTTTGGTATGCAAATCAGTAAGTGCACATAACTTAAGTGCTGATAAGAAGCCTTTGCATCCAAGAACGTCTGTGTTACAAAAATCCCTCAGTGTTATTGCTAGTGCCAAGGAAAAGACTCTGGGACTAACGGGTAAAACACAAAGTCTAGAAGAAAGCACTAAATCTCATAAATCTCAGCAGAAGGGTAAGGAGGCCAGCAAAAAGCACTCAGCCTCCGATAAGGGGGAACATAAGGATTCCCACAGGAAAAACTCTGCCCAGTCTGAGGAAACAAAGAAAGCCCATAAATCTGGAATTATTAAACAGCAAAGGGTTAGTCAAACACCTGCAAATCCAGACACAGGCCCAGGTAAGTCTTTACACAAGGACAATTTTGACAGAGGAGAAGTTTGTCCTTGGGAGATATATGACCAAATTCCTGGTCCTGTGCCTTTCGACTCTAAAGCTCAAAAACATGTATCCATTGCTTCCTCAGAGGCAGAGAAAAACCACCCTTCCCCACCAAAGGGGAAGACTCATCATAAGCTGAAGACACCTGAGGGGCACCAACAGTCAAATCAAAAAAGCTCAGAGAAGGTGGAGGCAGCCACTCGGGAGACACAAGAGCAGCAGGTCTTTGAAAACGAGAAAAACCAGTCAAATTCCAAGTCTCAGGTCGCTCCTGGGCTGAAGTGTGAGAATGTTAATAAATATACACCTAATACCTGTGCTGGGGAGCGGGAGGAGCTGCCCCAGAAAGCAGCAGAAAAGGAAAACCTCAATAAATTGGCAGAACAGAAAAAAAATGCCTCTTCTGAGGGAAATGTGCTTTCATCTAACTCCCATAAGCCAAGTAGTTACTTACAGCAACCTTTAGCGTCTCGAGCTGAAGTCTGCCCTTGGGAGTATGATACACCAGATTTACCAAATGCAGAAAGAAGTGTAGCTTTATTGAACACCTCTGCTATAAGTGCAAATAAAACAGCAGCACCTCGAAAATAAAGAGGCTTTTGGACTGAGGAGAGTAGCAACACTGAGAAGAAAGACAACAGGAAAGACAGAAGGGACTTAGGCCAAAAGGATCTGAAAATTCCTAAGGAGCATCACTTAAATCAAGGGAATCAGCACTACAAATAAGTAGAAGTTAAGTGAAGTAAATTATCATTAGTGTTGTTATTATTTATTTGTTGAGTGCCAACAATGTGATTACCAATGCCCAGAATATGGTCCCTGCTCCAAGGGTTTTACTGTGTCAGTGAAAGAAATCTGCCTTTGTGAAATCACTTTTCATTTAAAAGAAAAATAATATGATGGTAACAAACGCACAGTGTAGATCTTAACCGAATTATTTCTGGATGCCGTAACTTGCTTTAACTTGCCCTTGGGACTTTAAAGATCCAGCAGAAGTAGGGCACAGAAAATGTTCTGATGGCAGAAAGGGGTATCAATGAGCAGCTTATTAAAATGACGACTTTTCACTTTACATATTTAATCTAAATAGCACTGCTAACTCAATGCATCCCAAAATTATTTTCTATAATGATTGCTCTCATTTTCTTATTACTATGCGTTTAGGTACGCCGTTGTGTCTCATATTAAAGCATTCCAGATTGTATAATTTTTGCAGATAACTTTGATATTATGTGACACAACAACACATTTATGTGATCTGCAGATACTTTCTTCTAATTGCAAGTTAAAATATCTTTTTGTTTATATATAGAATTGGAATAATCTTTCACTGGCTATGGAAGCCGTAATTCATATCAGGAAATTGTTTTGGTCTTTGGAGATAAATTTTTTTTTCCTTTCCTGTGATTTATATAGTGATTTTTTTTTTGTTTACTCTCTGTTATTTAAATTTATAGTTTGATACTGTATTATTCGGGAGTTTTATATGCAGTAAATTATGCACTTCCCTGTTAATGCTCTTAGACTTTGTTAGTAGTGGAAATTCAGTCGTCTTAGCTGCATATTAGGACAGCTTGTCTGTTTTTTGTTACTAATTGGAAAATATCATCTAACAAACCAGAAATCTTAAACATCGATTGTGATGATCTTGTTCAGTATTCCCTACTGAGCATATCCTGCTAAACAAGTCAAGCAAGAGTGACAATGAATATACCCCAGAAATGATCACCTGTTTTTCTAAAACCAGACAACTCTGGGAAATACATTAGCTAGCCTATATAGAACAACACTGCACTGTTTACTCCTGATGGCAAACCTCAAAAACTTGGCCCTTGGAGTGACAAGTCCAAAATATTACTCTTCCCCCACATATGCAATTGTAAGAGGTAATGGGAGTTGAAATGATGGCATTTCTCTCCCACTCTCCAAAATGCTTTGCTTTTTTTAAAAAAAATTTATATGTACATTTACAGTAAAAGTGTTTAATACAGTGCTACTTTTCAGCAATAGCACCAGTCCTTATCATGCATATGAGCTTAATTCATAAATGGCCTATTCACAACTATGAGTCTTAGTGATGGTTCACCATCAGGGCCTGAGGACATATTGTAAGGATTCTGAGTAGTATGAGTAATAATGAAAAACCCCCGGCCATCTAAATGCAGTACCAGTAAAGTGCTGTTCACTGGAATTGGCTATACATAGTGTACTGCAAAACGAAGACAGCTCAGTCCTAAAGAACTTGTGCAATTTGAGAGAAGTGATGGGATTCAGTGGAAGAACATGAAATGAGGATGATTGAATAGAATGTGTTGTTTAATATATATATAATATATATAAAAATAGATATTTATATATGTTTAATATATATATATAAATGTCATATCTAATACACACATGCACATACACGTATGTAGTATAAACTGATTTTTGTGGCATCATAGAAAAAGTGGCTTAAGATAAAATGGAATGAGCAGAGGGTGTAGACAACCTGGGCATGAGGAGGACTTTCTCTGTCCTTTAAAAGGGGGGGGAGTCCATGGGCATGGCTAGACTGACAGATCAAGATGGATCTGATCTTCCTACTGCCTCTGCTAAGCCCTAACCTGGAATGTGCCAACACTTAAGCCAGCGGAGGACAAGTTGGCTCAGGTCTTGGTGCTGTCTAAATACATTTACCTCACTTATAAATTCTCCTCATAGCTCCAGATTAAGTGGCTGAGCTGCCCCAGCCAACCTGGTTAGCCAGAGTGATGCTCAGTTACACCACGAGGACATGCTGACTTAGGTCTTTATTACTCTGGGCTTGTCCGACTCTACCGCCCCTCTTTTGTAGGGTGTAATTACAGCCTAGGAGACCTGACTGGGACCCTGCAACCCAGAATCCTTTTTTTCCCCCATGAAAGGGAGTCAGACATATGAGCCTGAGTGGTTTGGACATCAGTGCACCCACTCTGTACACACAGTGCCACCGGCATCCTGTGTGCAGCCCAAATCCAGCTCTATCCTTAGTATGGAAAAGAGCTGAGGGTAGACCTGGTGTGCTCAGATTCTCCCTTCCCAGTCCCAGACACTGGTGGAATTTGTCTGTAAATGTTCTGTCAACTTCAGTGGGACTTGATCAGCTCTTCAGAGAGAAAGTAACCCTATATTTCTATGGGAAGAAGTCCATCCTGGGAACATAGCTTTCTGGAAGTCCTCCAGGAGCACACTGACCCCGTGTGCAGAGAAATACACCATTTTAAATCTGATGAAAGGGTTACCACCTCACACCTCCCCAGCCTTCAAGGGGAGGTTCTGCAGCCCATCTTAGCAGTGGTTTGTGGGAACAGGATGGGGGGACAGCTTATTGCAGGCTGCCCTGACTCACAAAGCCAGTGCTTTGTCAGAGCCAGGCGGTGAGGTTAGAAGTAGGAATCCACGGAGGAATCATGAAAGTAGATATTTGTATGTTCTCACTGCCTCTTGGAGACAGATGGTCGCAAGGAGTAGGCACCAACCCTCTTGCCCTCACTTGTCTTGCCCTCCATCCTTTACCTCAGAGCTGAGCAAGGCCACACTGCCCATGCCCTGCTCTGTGGGAGCCGTGTTGGGGTGCAGCACACACCAAGGGTGAGGGGATCCACGCTGGCAAAGTGTCTGCACAGTACCACTGCCCCTTGCATTCCTGGCAGGATCAAGCCCTTTGTGCATGACTGTGTCTGTGCCACCGCTATGTATCTATAATTCCTTGCTTGGTTTCTTTTCCTTTTCTTTCTTTCTTTAAAAGATAACTTCATTAGAAACACAGAAACAAAGCCCAATCCTTGGCTGGTGTAAAACAGCTCAGCTGCACAGCAAGCAAGAAGCAATGGTTGGTTTACCAGGGAAGGCACTGGCTTGTATATTCTTGTTTGGGTTTGATTTCTTTCATCCTGACCGTTTCCCTCACTTCTTAAAAAGTGTCTGTTATGGTTCTTTAGGCTCGTTGTAGTCACATCCCCTAAGACTGACACAACTGGGGAACTTTCCTTTAGAAGACAACAAAGCTTTCCCCAGTTTATTAAGCAACTGATCTTTGGACTCCAGATTCAATTGGGACTTAAAATTATTTCACACTTAAGAAAATGAGGGGCCAAACTTCACACAACTATTCTATTTCACTATGATGCTGCTAGAAGCATTGCTTAATGAAGACATACTAAGTTAGACATAAATAATGTTCTGCATTTCATAGATTTTTCTCCACCAGCAAATATGGGCTAGATTGCTTAGCTGTCTTTTTCTGGAGTTTCATTGTCATTGTTCAGCCAAGAGAAGTGCAACTCTAGAATGAAAATGTTATAAAGATGTTTTCTAGCAGATCTGTTCAGAGAAAAGACAATAAACATGAAGGTCACAAACATTTGCTAGGTTGTCCTTTTAAATGCATGTGCAAGCTGCATTTCTCCTTTATTTCTAAGCCATGGTTTATAAAGAATTAGATTTATACCAATCTTATTAGACTTGTATAATTTATGCAAGATTATGCGCTTTAAAATATGAACCAGTACACACCTATCATCAGCTTTGGTGGCATCATAGACCTGAAACCGGACAATACTTTTATATTTGCTCTCCTTAGGCGTTTGCATGCATATGACAACAGGCAGGCCTGAGCAAACACTGCCTTTGACTTTTAACATTTTAGCTACTCCAAGTTGTAGAGTATATAAAGCTGTAAGTCTCTTCACTTTATAATGTGGTTCTTATGACAATGTTATCTGGCGACCAACAGCATCCACCATGAAATACTTGATAGATTTATGTTGTAATGTGTTGCAGCATGTAAATAATGTAACTTCTCTGCAATAAAGCACATTTATATGAAATCTGTCTGCAGGCTTTTGTGTTGTGGTTTTTTGAAGTCATTATTGATCCAAGCTAAACAGGTTTCCCATCAAACTTCTAAAGTAGCTAATTTTACAGCTTATATGATCTGATCATGTCATTAGCATTTTCTGGATTTTCCTCATATTTTCTTAACATCAGCCTTTAGAGTAGACGTGTATTGTGTTCAGGATTTCTGGTTAAGGAAAGAGCTCTGTTTTCTCAGTGATTGCAATTTTGAGATCAAAAATTGTAGAGTCTGTTCTATTTCCTTTTTAATTTAATGGCAACTACAGTATTAGAAAATACTAGGAAGTAACTGGATGGCATTTTATCATGTCACTGTAAAACCCTACAGCTCATCTATACTGTAACGTACATACCTGAATTCCTCATCTAAGATATGTGTCTAACAGACATAGGAAAGATACAAAGAATGGTATCAAAGATATCAGAGACATAAAATGGCAGCAGTGTAAGTGCAACTTGTTTAGCTTGGGAGAGAGATGACTCAGAAAGGGGAATGAGACCTACATAAAATTGTGAAGGATTTGGAGGTAATTAGGAGACTGGAATTTGCTGGATTTTATCATGCAGAAACTACAGAACACCCAGGGTGGCCATCATGCAGCAGCTTAAAACAAATGAAGTTTTCTTCTGTATATGGCACAAATAAATTGTGAAGCTAATTTTCACAGATTGCTGTGGGTATCAGGAGTTCAAAAAGCACTGGAGAGGTCATGGAAGAGAAATCCACCAAGATCCCTGAAAACTCTTAAATCCCTAACCTGTAGATGGCTGATAAGTAGTAGAATTCTCTTTGCATAATCATCCAGTTTTCTTTTCATAATCACCCACTGCTGGATATGGTGCATGATGAACATTTCGTGCAGCACAACCTCTTTATGTTTTTTATGTCTGCATAAACACAGATAGTTAGGCTCAATTAGCTTATTTTTTGTTGTCATCCGTGTGTTTTTTAATTATTATTGATGTACAAGTCTGGTTGGTTCTTGCATGGGCACATATATATGTTCCCTTGTGCCTCTCCCGGTGCCTTCTGGGTTGAAATGCTGATATTGGGGTAACCAGTCTGAGTTACAGCATCAGGTGTAATGGAGACGTGACAGGGAAAGAAGGGGAAGGGAATTACTTATGTTTCGTAAATGAACTGTATACAAGTCCTTTGCAAGAAAGTAGTCCAGATACCAGCAAAACAAGGCTTGGAGATTTTTCTCTGAACCACTCCATGGGGCTCAGCTCAAATTGAGAGCAGCTTTGCTACCTCAGGTGCTGGGTGTCAAAATTAATAGTGGCCTTTTGAGCCCCACTTCTGACATTTTCAGTTTTTAAGAAGTAAGGGAATGATTTCCAAAGTTTTGTGGCTTTGGAAATCATCCACAGCTATATTTTCAAGTACCATCTTGCTTCTCCCATTACATTCCGTGAGAGGAAACCATGGCTGTGCCTGCCCAGCCATGAGAAGCTGGGCCGGGGGGGATGTCCCACCATCAGCCTGATGGCACCCCTGAGGAGGGGATAGAGAAGACAGATGGGCTCTACACAGCAGTACATGGTGGGAAGAAGAGAGATACAGGCATAAATTCAAACAAGAGAGGCTCAGAATGAATATTCAGAAGACTTTTTCACCATGACAAGTCAAACAATGGAGAAGGTTACCCAGAGGTTGTGCCGTTCCCATCCTTGGAGCTTTTCTTGGATAAAGACCTGATCCTGTAGATTTGAGCAGCAGGTTGGAGACTTCCTGAATGATCCTATTGTTCTGGGAACAGTGTTTACTACCAGAACTTACTCCTCACTTGATCCTTTGGAAAGCCTGCAGGTGGATACCAGGCAGCTCTGACTCCTGCCCAGGAGCACAATGCACACATTCATTTATACAATACATAACTGTGGGCAACCCTCTTAACAAACACCAGCTGCCATTACAGCATTTGGCTTTTCCTCTGACCTCCAGAGCCCAGATGATCATGGTAACAAAGTGTAGAAGGAAATTATTTTCTTTAGAGCTGGCTGGGTAGAAGTTTTAGCTGCCTATGTTGAGTACTTGAGCTGATGTATAGTTGAAAGAACCTCTATAAAAGTTTTAATGTTTTTCTCTAACACTTAGAGAATTTTTTAAAATCAGTGCTGGGTTCTGAAGGAACCATTAGAAAATTCTGAATCTGGGGGGAGCAGGGGGGTGAATGCAGTTGTTCAAATGGCAGTTGATTTGATTCAGGGCTACAGGGCTGCCAGACTGCCTGCAGAGAAGTTATTTCAAGCTGAATATGGGTTTGGGGTTTTTTCGATAAAATAATATTTCTGACAGGGTTGGAGCCAACTTTTTCCAATTCATAAGGAGCTTTTTCATCAACTCGGAAATTAGCTTTAGCAATGCTAGAAATTTAGTAAAGGATATTGATCGTTGGTTGGCAGGCTACCATTGTGTTGCAGTATTCAAACTTCTGGTTCTTTAACACTTGGAAAATTAAACATTATCACTCCATTTCTGCAGGTGATTTTTCTTTCTTCCCCCCTCATTTATTTATGAGTTAACTCTTTTGGTCACTGAAAACGCACTAACAAATCAAACCCTGGACATTCTACCATGAAATTACTGGATTTTAGACTTCTGGATATATGAGTTGAGTTAAATTGTTCGTTGTTTCAAAGCGTGAAAAAGCATTACATTGTACCCAAAATAGTCATACATTTTTGAAATATGCATTTATGGTCTTCTGTATAATATAGATATGCATAGCTTATATACGAAGTACAGAATCATTACTGCAGCCTTTTAGCTGCAGAAGGCAGGGTTTTCAAGTAGACAAGTAGCAATTAAAGAGAAGCAATTAAAAGAGAAGATTGCGAAACTTGCTCAGTGGAAGTCTTTTCATGAAATTCAAACCACTCGGTGTCTTTTGGGTCTGTGGGTATAAAATGTGTGCTAGGTTAGGGCCTGCCTGTGTCTTTGCTTCCTGGCTGTTGGGGAGATGTTCTGAGGCAGAGCAAATGCAAACCCAGCACAGCACGGGTTGTCATGCCCACATGTGTGAACTCTTGCTTCCCTGCTTGATGGTCACCTGCTGTGCCCTTACTTAATGATGGGGAATCATGGAGTAGACTTGAAAACCTGTATTTGGCTGATGGGCTTGGCAAACACCCATAATGGTGGCTCTTCTGCTGTATCTTCTCCCCTGGTGCTCCACAGAAGCTGCCAAAAGCAGTGGAGGTGAGATGGGTTTGGATGCTGCAGGGTTGTCAGTGGGGCACAGTGAGTCTTCTGGAGGCTGCCTGGATCTTTCTGAGCACTATTAATTGTGCTGCTTGACAGATGATGTTGGCTGCCTTACTACAGATGAAACCCACGTTGATTTGACATACTTCAGTGCTAAAAATAGTACCATATAATGATGTCTTTGCCATGAAAGGTTTTTTTAAGCTGCAGGGGAGTAAGAATCGTGTGGTTCCAAAGCAGTCATCTTGGAGACATCATCAAAGGAAAATCACAGCAGCACTGGAGAAGCCAACAGTCCAGCTTTGTTCCCACATGATATTTCATGAGGTGCTTGGCAACTGCACAGGATTTGTGTAAGCCAACAAAATTGGCTAGTACTTCTCTATGTACAATATATTTTATATTTATATTCATTTTAATGCTTTTGTTTTACAACATTTCAATTTGCCTTTATTTACAGCAGTTTTGATATCTCTGTAATGATTTTTTTGATCCTTTTACGGGAACTTGCTACCACACTTGATTTGTATCTCAGCAGCTCTATTGCAAGGCCAACATTATCCTCACGAAATTATTTGTGTTTTAAGTCCAAAAGCAATAGTTTCATTAAGTAGTTTAAAATACAATTGTATAACAATGTTTTTACACACAAGCTAAAGTACTTGCTAAACCACCTGCTCTGGTGTTTTATTCATTGTCTTGTAAATTTAGATATTATTCTCAATTCTTTGGGAACAATATTAAAATTCAATATAATGGACAAGCCGGTCATAATAGAAAAAAAATGAGATAAGACTGCATATTCTTTATTTTGTTAGAAATGTGATAGTAAAAACCCTAGCATTTCTGGGGGAGAAAATAAAACAATGAGGATTTTGTTACTGCTTTCCCATTCTGAACCAATTATTTTAGTATTAAGGAGCTCAGAGAAAACTTTTGTACATTTCTAATTGATCATATACTGCTGTGTACATTCTGTCTATTTAAAATCCTTGTGATTTCAGCTGAAACGAGTATATATCTTGTAGTTCTTACCCAAAACTTCTTTTCTAGGGGTGCATTTGACCCAGTGGGAATGAGTTTCAACAGAAGGTGCAGAAACCACAAATATATATTGAAGTTCTGTGCCTGCGTATGATTTTGGGGTTTTATGCACCATTTTATGCTGGTTCTGTTTTTACCTCACAGTAAATTGCTTTTTTATGGAAGTAAATTACTCAGATACTGTTACTTCAAAAGCATGTGCATGTTTGGAGTGTCAAACAGGTAGGTTATAAAAGGAAATACATTTACACAAAACAACCAGTGCAGTGTTTGGGGGCTTTATAAGCAGAGTTCCCACTTCCCTCTGCTTGTTTGTTGTCTCCTCGCATGGGGAAGGTATTTTCTACTGTAACTTAATATGACCCAAAAGAAGACTTAGAGGACAGGTTACCAAGTTACTGAATGAGAGGCAAACTATTAGTTAATTCTTAGCATAGAAATTACTGATTTTCAGTGCCACTAGGAAATTAATTTAGTCTTCATTTCTCTTCGAAAACTCCACTCTGAAAGTCTAGTTTATTGGTTCTGATGGCAATAAAAAAGTCTACAAAGTCAGCAATAGAGTCCATGCCCGTGTACAATTGCTTGGAGAAACAGGCTGATGTGAAGCCAGGTAGACTCTTGGTGTGGGAAACTGTTTGGAACAATACACAGAACCACACACTGACTATATCCAGCATTAATTTTGCACTACCAGGAATTAGTTATTAGAGCCAAACATGAAAGAAAACACGTTTGACAGTATAAACACCTTTTCAGCCAGACTGCGATGGAGAGACCATAAGCTCATACAAAATAGGCCACCAAATTAGGTGGCCTGTGTTAAGTCATGATTTGGTTCACATTCATACCAGGGAAACAGAAACCTGGTGTCAGCAATTCACCTGATACAAAACCCTTAAGGAACAAAAAAAGCATTCATTATCCCAAGAGCTGCCACTGCCCATTCAGATCCCTGGTTTCCAGCTGGTGGTCCCACCAGGTGCTTACTGCCCTTTGCCACCTTGCAGGTAGTACAGAAGGTTTGCCTTATCATTGGAAATGTCACAAAGGCTTATGCTTGGTTCTGCTCTCTTTTCAGCCAGAGGCCTGAAGCATTGTGCTGCAAACTAAAGCTCTTTTCAGCTTTTTCTCATGGCGGTTCAGCTCCCTTTAATCACCGGAGTTACTTTCCCAAGCTCAAGTCCTGGGCAGATGGCAGCACTATTATCCTCATGTTCTTCAAACATCCCACTTTATTTTATTTAAATCATGCTACCAGACTAAAGCTGTCTTGGTAAAATAGATGCCCCTTGCTCTGACCAGAGATAGCCAGGACAAAGCCACACTCCTTCACTTTCTGCCTAGCTGTAAATTTCCAGTGTAATATTTGGCAAATCATTAAGGGCCACATTTTTTACGTAGGTACTGGTATGACTCCCAGGCTCCCCGGGCCTTGATTTCCTGTCACTGTGTGAGAAAGACCTGACTATTTCCTACTGATGGTAGGAAGAGGGATGCAGTTAAAATCTTACAGTCTTTAGATAATTTTCGTAGGATTAATAAACCCATGTATGGTTTCACCTTTTGTATGACAAAGGATTATATTATGTTGAATGACAGTAAAAGGCAATTCAAAAGCAGGTTATTATCAACTTTCAAGTTATGGAAGCTTGCTTAATGTGAGCAATTTTATACTGTGAGAAATTTTCTCCTGGGTCTTTTATAATTTGCATTTTTCCTTAACAAAACGAATAAAGCCCAGACAAACTCCAAGTTGAAATAACCTGACCTTTTCCTATATTAAAATTCTTATAGTCTCCTGAGTTGTTCAGAAATAGGAAATTAATACTTGTTGTTTTTTAGCACTGGTGTCAGGAGTTGTCCAGAATTTCCCCTGCCTACCTGCACAGCTTGCTGGTGCTATCACAGCATTCCTGTGTACACATGGAGAGCAAATCAAAAATCCTTCTTGCTTCTCCAAATACTATCCAAATGTCACAGGGACAGTCTTGGGTATTTGCGTCTTTGGTACATCTGGTACAGTTTTATATGTGTCTGTTTAATTTCAGCAGGTCTTAGTCTCTGTTCAATTCCGTGGAGCCAGGTAAATTCAAATAAATAATATCAAAGTCTGTTCCTCTTTACATCCTCAAGTAAAATAGCTGGGCTCTGTTAAACAGAGCTGACTCTGCTCAGAAGAAAGCTAAGTTGTGGCACAATGTGGAGATCAAATCTGTTGTGAGCAGCTAGTTTGTTTGTATCTAATGTCACTGTCACAACCTTCATACATAGTAAACTCAGATCTTGGAGAAAGCTTTAGGTGCATTTCCTGATCCTCTTTTCTAGTGTTCTATGCTGATCTCCTTCAAGGGCTGTTTTCTCCCCTTCTTCTTTACGAACAGTGATCAAAAAAGAGCTCATTTGCTAACATTGGCTCAGATGCACAGATGTCTCCTAGTCTTTCGTGTTTCTTTCATAACCCCTTCTGCACGCCTGAGGTCCCGCTCTCGCTCGGCCTGATTAGAGCTCTTCTCCTTCAGTGGGGTTTTTCATCTCTACCCGTTGATTCCAAGCAGAATCAACTGAAAACAAGAGACACTTAGAAGCCCTAAGAATCTAGGTGGTTTTAAAAATCTTATTTACCCCGTCTCTCCTGCATGCTTCCTTGTCTTTGATTCTCAGCTTCTCCATCTGTGTCAGACACAAACTTTGTGTTACCATTTCCCTCTGCCTTCTCCACCAAGTCTGTGCTTGTGCCTTTACTAAAGCCCCCTGTTTTCCAAATTCAGCTTCAAAATCATTTCAGCTAGCAAAGACCATGTGCTCCATCCTGACATGCCAGACATTCATCACCCTTGACATCTGCTCTGAATTCTCTTCTCCCCATGGACACATGTTTTGCTCCAGACACTGCTGCCCCACTTGAATGAACCTGCCTCTGGCTTATCTTCCTCAGACTTTCTGGATTCCCTGATCAGCACAGGCTGGAGTGGCATCATGATTGCATCAATTTCTGTTGTATTGGCAATTGTACAAAAATGCACATGCAAAATTAAGTGCTGTTTCACTCTTTTTTTAGTCTTTACAGCCTACGATTATGGGAAGAAAAAGACAACATCAAAATAGGAAGAGGGTTAACTATCACGTGAGTATAATGAATATATCACTGACACAAAAGAAATGTTCACTACTTTTCCAGCTATATTTGGCTATTAAGATACTGTTTATGATTTGTAAAGAGCACTTTTCAAACAAAAATAAAAGAGATAAAAGTAATTTTATGTTACTAAAATAATTCTGTTGACTAAACTAAATTCTGCATGTATCCATACTGTTTCATGAAACATGAACTTTACAATAATGTAGGAAGACTCCACACTTGTTTACATAAACTACAGATCCTTAAGAAAATTTTCTACCTTCTTTTTCTAAATGTTTTGCTGATAGCAATGTAGCCATGTGCACAGACTGCTGCTTCTTTCGGGTCCACCTCCCCAAACCATGATTTTCCTTTCTTAGGACCATGCTGGATTAAGATTTGCTTTCTTTAGAAAAAGTTGTTTCAGTAGCAGCTGGCTGTAAGAGGGGCTGTGATGCTGATAAATGAATCACGCTGAAGGACAGTCTTCTGCTGCTGGTCTGCTGTACCTTCTGGATACATCTTCAAGTGTCTTGGATTTTGTATTGAATGCTCCCTTATTACTATTACTCCCTATTACTATTACTCCCTTATTACGTGGAGGAGGAGTCCTTTGACCTTGCTGCTGTTGTCCCTCTGCTGTGTGACATTCTGATGATACTGTTCACATGCTCTGTCTAATGCCAGACTTCTCTGTCTAGCTGCTCCTAACCAGATCAGCTTTCTAGATGAGGTGCTGCCTGTGCCCCACAACTTTTCAGTGAATTTAATGCCTCGCTTTATGGGGTCCATAGATATCTTATATTCATATTAAGTATTTTTTTAGTTGGCAAGTTGTCTGTTTAACTGGACATGTTCTCTTGTATGCTGCCCTACATGGGGCTTCTACATGGGACTGCAGTGTACAGTCTACTCACAGAGGTTTTTTGTGCTCCCTTAGTCTCTGTGGCAGACTTGGCTTCCTCAGGGGTGTGTTGCAGTTGTTTGGCGTTGCCAAGGAGGGATTTTGCCTGTTTTGGTGGCAGTGTGCACTGGCAACTTGGTCTTCCTGTTGCCTTGTGGCACCCAGCAGCAGATGCTTTTGGGTAGTTGGCACTGCCTTGAATGAATGTCACCATGTAGAAACCTACATGTAGGTGAGTCTTCTTTGGGCCCTTGTATGGTCAATGGAGATTTATTCAGTATAGTTCCTGGGGCCAGTGGCGGAATTCCTTTCACACTAAAGGCAGTGCCTAAAGGAGGTAGTTGCCATCTTTCCATTTTCCAAGGAAGATTAGTATGACTAGCTCAAATTTAGAGGTATCCAAGATGTCTCATACTAGGTGAGATGTGGGATCCCACATAGGACGTGATTCATCCTGTACTGTACATACTGGCACTGACAATGCCTTAGTCTTCTTTCCAGCCTCCCAACTCTTCATCTGGGAAGGATCATTCAAATACCTAATCTTACAGCATTGGTGATTGTCTGAGTAAGGCAGAACAGATGCAGGCCAGACAAATTCTTTGCTTTTAAACGGAATACATAGTACCTGTTAGTATTCTGTATAGAATGGTCATGTACAGAAATAATGTACTCCTTATCACTAAAAGGGAGCTTTGTTGTGATCTCTCCTAGGAGCTGAGTGGGGATTTCATTAAATAGAAATGTCTCCATTTGGGTCCTGATTACTCTTTTTATTGCACATTTTGTATGGTTGCATGTTGTATCTAGACTCTCATTTGGTCCCTTGCACCCAGCAAATGGGTACCAGCCTACCATTAGGGGATCAACAAACCCTCAGCAAGTCCAAACAATTATTATTCCACTCTTTCTGCAGCAGGGCAATGTTGTGCTTTCTGCAGTAAGAGGTGTCTGAAGGAATAAAATGTAATTACAGTTCCACCTAGAGTTTGGTCAAGCTCCATCTGTCTTGCTGAGATGAATGCTACAGCTACAAACTGTGCCAGGAGCTGATGTGTAGGAGTCTGCCTGAATTACCAGCCTGTTGTCTGCTCCTTTCATGAGTGTGGTTCTGTTATTTAGTGGCAGTCTGATATGAATCCCTGTGAAACCAGAGGGAGTTTTTCCACTGACTTAAGTAGGTTTAAATTAGGCCCCAAAGTAAAAATTGTCTCTTTAGAAGACAGGATATAACAGAATGGTGAAGAGCTGTGAGTGGCTTAATCATTACATTTACTCAGCTTTATGACTAATGCCTATGTCAGTTAACAGGTTTTATTAACAATATAGTGACCTTGAAAACTCTGTACGTCTGATTAACTCATTCTCTTTTATGAGTAAATGCTCTATATATTGATCAAAGATGTAATTGAGATGATGTCATACAAAGTGACTTGATGCTTAAAATTATTTAAATAATATATGATTTGCAATTTCCCTTGAAACTGATGTAGTTTTTAAACATCAAAGGAGTACCTTAAAGTACTGAAATTAAGGGTGGCATCATAATGTCAGTATCAGGTAAAATGTATGTGTATAGTGAGATGAGTATTAAGGCTATTAATCATAGGTATGAAGTGCTAGGTAATAGAGTCATTGCAGCACTGAAAACTATTAAATGTGGATATGATGAATTTGGGATCTGTAATTTGCCACATATGAAAATCTGTATGACAGTGAGAATGGAAATCCATGAAGTATACGGATCATAATGGTAATGCTGTGGCAGGTCATGCCTAATATGAAGTGAGGCTTTAAAGATGCTCCATGCACAAGTAAGTGCAGAGTTACTGTAACACAGCAGCTGAGATTCACCGTATCAATGGTGAGGGTGCAAATGGTACATCATGCTCCAACCCACTCAGAGATCTAACCACCCCTTTGTTCTGCCCCTGAAATGTCACTTATCACTGAGCTAAATCAGCACATCTACTTAGCCATTTAAGCTCTTTCTCTTCCTCAAAAACTTATATGCCATAGCACAGGTGTGATATATGCAGTGTGATCACACCTCCCAAGATACATAGCTGGCCTGCTTGCTGTTGAAGCCAACCTTCTACACCACTCAACTAAATATCATTCTTTCATCGAGAAATGAATATCCATACATTTCTCTGTGCATTCATGTTGTGTTTTGCCCTGCATTATAACTGCAGACCATAGCAACCATCAGTGTAGTAAACAATATGTATCAGTAATGCACTGTGGTCGAGTATCACAACTCAGTGTTCCCCTTGATGGCCTTATTAACTCAAGAAACATATACCAGAAACCCATGCAGATAGACCTGACCTCCTTTCCAATGCTTTCTTACTTAAACTCTCTATTTAACCCTTCCTAAATGTGCAAGGACAGTACTTCTGTGTCAGTCCCTTCATTCAGGAACACAGTAATGTCACCACAGTGTGCAGCTGCTGCTGCCCAGGCTCCTCTCATCTCTTTTGCACATCTGGCACAGGGGTGTTGGCATCATGTCCTGGTGAAAGGGCTGAGCCCAGTGCAGGCAGATGAAACAGAGCTTTCTATCAAACCTGCTGTACAGATCACAATTGCTCACCAAGAGAACCACCCTTCACACCACATTCCAGCTAAATCTGTTCTGGGAACCAAAAGGACCCATGATTCTCTTGTGCTGCGGGAGTTGGGGGAAAAAAGAAGCAACAGAGAGAACTCCACAAGAAAGGTGCATGGGAGGGATGAAGGAAGAAAGTGAGGAAACCTGGGAAGTATCAGCAACTTTGTTTCAAAGACCACCCAAACTAGTATCTGAGTAAGAGCCAACATCTCTATCTGTGAGTCTCCCTAGGTCCCTTTTACAGAGATCGAATCAATATAGTTGATGGAGTCTGGGACACAATTAGTGAAACTCCACATCTAAGAGAACAAATAAAACACTCCCCAAAATTTCCTGTAGAACATTAGAACAGGCTGCACAGGGAAGTGGTTGAGTCACAGCTCCTGGAGGTAGTTAAAAGATGTGCAGATGTGGCACTTAGGACATGGTTTAGTGATGGACTTGGCAGTGCTGGGTTAATGATGGGACTTGATCTTAAGGTTCTTTTCCAAAATAAATGATGGTATTTCTGTTTCTTGAACATGAAGGATATTAAGGTTCAAGTTCAAGCAACAATGCTGACCATTTACATGTCTAAAGAATAACTAGGGTAAAAGCCATCACTGTTGTCTTTACTGAGGAAGTCACACTTTCTTCCCAGAATACTCTTAAGCAGGATTGCTACTTAATTATAATTGAGTGAAAACACCTGTGTATGTCAGGTTTGTCAATAATTTCAATTGTTAAGCTTTCATTGAACTTCTGTGGGTATACTGTAATTTCCCCCCTAATATTCTACAATGATAATTATCCACTTTAATGTTATTTGAATAAGATTAAAATATTTAATAGACGTTTGGAGGAGTCTCAAGTTTGCACCAATTCAATTGGTTTGCTGTCAGTGAAGTCACTCTTCTTAGTGCTGTCCCTGTGCCTACAGTTCCTCATCACCTGCCTGCTGCCCATCCTGGGCTCTTCACTGCACTGTGCTCTCCTGCCCCATGAAGTCTGCTTTGACTTTATCCAGAAATTATCTGGGAGCATCGACAGTAGGCAGGCAGCAGCAGAACGCAACTCTCTGCTAAGAGTCTTCAAGCTTTCTCTTGTACCATACTTTCATGAATAGCCATCCAAATTGCACAGTAATTTATGTAAAACGATAGTTCTTGCTTGGTTTTGTATATATATATAATGTATATGTAAATACATGTATGTATGTATATATGCTTGTGACTGGTGTGTATATATATATATATAAAATGCATTTAAATATACACATAGGCACACATAGAATTATACACTATGTCCAACTATCCCTGATTTATTTCCTAGGTGCTGCCTAAAAATCTTGACATGAAAGCAGTTATTTTAAAAAAATTCAGCCAAAAGCTCTAAAAGCAGGAAGCTAGTACTGCATGTTAACTTCCTTGTTATGCAGATGTATCCCATTACCACTGTAGTTGCAGCCTTTCTCCAGTAATGTTTACGCAGTGCTCCAGATTTCCATTGATCAAGTAAGATGACAGTCAGTCCATGTACATTGAATAGATGTTACTTCAGAGAACTGTGACTAATAATAAAGTGCTTTCGGGGAGGTTTTGTGTCTTCCTTCCACTAAAGTGAGTCACTGTGGAATGAACTGCTGCTTTTTGCAGGCAGACCTTTAGACTGAAGAGACTGAAGCATCAATCAGCTCTGAAACATCAGCCTTGTTCTAGAGAAATCCTTTTATGTAAAAAGAAGCCAGTTTACTCCAATGTACTCTGACATGAGATGCTAATCCAAGTATTCTTCTGTCTTGGTTTATTTGGTCCTATCTTGCAGTGTTTTTGCCAGAGCAGAGGAATGTTCTGATGGTGTTAACTTTCCCATTCAGAGGTTACCAATGTACAGAATGCATGTACCTTTTGTGCATGAGTGTTATAGATGACTGTGCTATTGCAGCTGTAGTCTTGATTGATGCCAGCAATATACAGTGTTCTTAGGATTCTACTGAGCACATTTAAGGTTCACCATAGAACCTATTCAGCAGTCTAAAATGTTTTAAGTTACAAGAAAAACTGTAGCAACTTACGAATTCAGCCTGTATTTTACATATGAAATATGATCATTTTTGAAAATAAGGCAATGCCTAGCTAAAATACCTTGGAAACCCCAGCTCTGCCCCTCTAGCAACAGCAATCCAACTTCCTTCCTCCTGGCAATGCTTCTCTGAGATATGTGTTCTTTGAGGCAACACACAACGTGTTGTCATTAGGGAAGGACTGGGGAGAGCTGGAGAAATAAAAAAACCTTTTCTGTGAAGAGTTTAATTGCTTGCTTATGTGGGTTTTTTCAAGCTTAATTAAAAAAATCCAGGAAGAGTGACTGCAGCTTGGAGATCTTGGCAACATGGGTGCATCATGGAGAGTTATCGTCTCTTGTTTGACCAGGTGTACATTATGAATTCAAGAAGCTCCTACTGAGGAAAGGTACATCAGTACATTGTCATGAAAACATTCAATGGGATGACATTTTCTGGCAGCAATATGAAAGGCTTCATGAAAAATTCATCTTCACCATCTCAAGTGAGGGTGTCTGTGCTATTGTCCTGGCACAATAAGCATCCTCTGTAGCTTAGCTTTTACCCTTTGATATGTTGCTTTCAGAAAGGCATAAAAAAGCTTCCTGTAGCTATTGCTGCCATCTTCGACTAAGCCAGGTCACTGTGCAGAGTTATTTCTCTTCCTCAGAGTTAATGCTGAGGAAGTCAACAATGCTGAGGAAGTCATCAATAAGACAAAAAAGTTATCTTTAGTTGTGTCCAAAAACCATTGCTTGCTAGGAGGGAGCTGGAGGAGCGGCTTCACTCATGGTTTGCACCTCTGTGGTTGAATGAGAGAGAAATGCATTTCTTCCCTCTCCCTCTCCTCCTACACCCTTAAATAATAATGCAGGAAGACATTTGAAATGAATAGTTCTTTGATAGAAATGTGTATCTTTAGTTTCCTTACTTAAATGAAGGGACCTTATTAGTTGGAAAAAATCAACTTTTGTTTACATGAATTAGTATGAAATAAATAGCTGCAAAGAGGATCATAAATACATGAATCCTGAAAGCTCAAACATGAGAAGGCAATTAAAACTTGAGGCTTTGCACATACTGAGAGAAAGAGCGGCTATACAAAAATAACTTCGAGGAGGATACTTCCACAGCAGAGAAGCAGCTAACTCCCACATGCAGCAACACATATATACAGCCTACTTTTTGTCAGGAACGGATTCAAGGGTCCCCGGGGGTCCTGTGTGAATACTGTCACTCTGCATTCACAGCTTCAGGTGCAAGAAAATCCACTGCAATATGCACTTAATCCTTCAGAGGAGCCTGAGAAACCCAGCCTGGACTTTGTTATGTTTCAGAAATCTTACAGATCCATCACCCCACTGCACATTTCACAGGGAGCCCTTCACTGCACAGGTGCTTTAATTCACATCTCCTCCTCCTTTTCCAGTAGCACTGGTCTCTGGGAAGTAACACTCCAGGAACTGACAGAAGTTTTCCTTCATGCAGAGGTGGATATACCTGGGTGGGTATTTAGGCCACTTAACAATGTGAAACTGCATTGTTCCAGCCCTTTCCCACACAGCTAAGGCATCACTGGTGTTACCTGTTGAGTTTCCAGGGTCTCTAAAATATTTTTTTTACAACACTCTTTCATTAAAAAAAAGGACACACAATTAGCAATTAAAATTCCATTCTGATTAAAGTATTCCTTGAACTCTATTTAAATCAGGTGCAAACCAACATCTCCAACACCAGTGGCCATATCAATTAGTGAAAGAGGATATTTTAAGCAGAATTCTCTGTGGGAGGCTCCATCTTCCCATTAGAAACTTCCTGCTCCTTGATTATTTCTCTGTCATCACTGATGTTTATAATTCCCCTCATTTGCTGAGAACATCATTAATATTATGCACCAGATATGTAACAAAGTGACTTTTAGAACGGGGTAAACTAGTTCACAGTAAGAAGCCAGAAGTGTACCAGGCTGTGGATAAATCTGTAAAAAGGATCTCCAATTATGAGGCCAGAACCTCACAGCTATGTATGTGGATGTGTATTTAAACAGCTGCCTCTAAGTAATTTATTTATTCTTTCTCTGAGCCTCAAGTAATGTTACTCCACTGGGAGGCTGTGATTGCACTGTTTGGGCCAAGACTAGGAAAAAAAATTGGGTCCAGCATATTTCCATCCAAAGATGTGGAAAACTTTGCTAATTTATTAAGCAAGAAAGGGCAATAATAAAATCCCTATTCTTGTGCTAAAATTAAATCAGAAGTGCAGAAAAGAGGGTAGCAGCCAGCCACCAGACTGATCCTTCTGAGTGCTACAGTTTAGGCTAACGCTGAGGCAACTGTATTTACCGAATTCTGATAAAAGAGTATCTGTCCCTCAGGGCTTGAGAAATCATTTTCCTCTCCACTGTGTTTTCTTATTTTCTCTGTAAATTTGTTACATCAAGGTTTGAATCTGAAAGCTTTTCCTGTGTCTGAGTTTGTGTTTATTTCAGGTGGTTTTGTTAGAATCTTCCTGGGTTACCGTGGTACTTGCCACATAAACAAAGAAGCATTTGATGCGGTGAGAAATTTGGGGTAAAAACAGATCCTTCTTACCTTGGGCTTTCCACTTCGGTGTTATTGCTCCATTCTTCCCTTGCAATAGGGAGCACTGAAATCCTGTGGATACCATGTTTGGGTTACTTGCTGGAGAAAGACAGTGGGGAAATGCAAAGTATCTCTTTACTGTGGCAACTTCTGTAAGTCAAAACATGACTGGCAAAAGATGTGAGACACCATATTTGACTAAAGGCAAATGTAATTCTTAATAAACAAATAGTGTTTACAGACAGGAATAAAAATATAATGCCTCTCTGATTTGCTGTTTTCTCATTAAGTTCTCCTAAATAAACTCTCTGTATAGACAAATTATATTGCATACATGAGGTCAGTGAAAGCATACAAAACAGGCTGATGAAATTCCTTCTATATTGTGATGGAGGTAACATGGATATTATCTTCAGAAAATAGACCATAAGATATATCAGTCAAAACTATAACAGTGGTTGGAATAATGTTATTAAACATGACTGAATCTTAATATGGGAACACAAGTATTGTCATATTGGCTTACGTATATCTTTGTCTCCCATATACCTCTGACCCAGTAGACTGACTCAGAAAGGAACCAAGTGGAAGATCCTAAAGGGAGGGCGCAAATATTGCTTCCGTAAGTCATTATAAAATAAGCAGCCTATTTGGAGGTGGCTCACTCACTCACTCTCTCACTCAACTGTATTCTGATGTCGGCTCTCCTCATGTTAAATCCTGCTTTGCTGTGGTGACCAGATTTTAAATCCTTCTTCTGCCCACAGACAGATTGATGGTTTGTGATCTGCAACAACAAACTCTCAGTGGAACTTCTTATGCCATTTTCTTTTCCATTCTGTGATTCTGTGATTCTTCCTAATCCTCCCTCCTGCCTTCCCTGCTGCCACTGCGTGCTGAGCGGTGGGGAAGGTGTGGGTGGAGATTCAACCCAACACTGCCAAGCTTGGGGCCCTGCCTGTCCTAGGACTTTGGGGAGCTTGTAGGGCCCCTTAGGGAGCGAAAGAGAGGAGATACCACAGGCCACCCACCATCCACCTCAGGCATCTGAACTAAATACCTATTTTTTAACTGGCAGTACTAATTTAGACTGCCATAATCTCTAATTATTCCTGCCAGCCACCACTCTGCATGCCATGTGCCACCTCACTGCTCACCCAGCAAACTGCACTGCTTTGATACAGTAAGGCTTCCTGAACTCTTCTCCATTTCTCATATTTTAATGTAAATATTTTTTGACGGCAGTGTTATCTGCAAATTATTTCACTGGAATTTTCCCACAGTACTTAGTAAGCAGACTATAGCAGACAATATTGTAGGCTCACCTTGTGCCCTGCTGAAAACATATTTATGCTGTTTGTTTCATTAACTGCAATTGATTCTGGTTAACAAAGCAAAACAAAAACCAACAAACTCATGTAAGAGATTAGTGAGTCACAATTTTTCTTTGTCACAGTTCCGGCAAGAAACTTACAGCATCATGCATGACTACCCAACAGTTTCACCATTTCAGATCTAAAATGATTGTTACGTCATGGATATATACCATGGATAATAATTCTGGGTGATGTATGTTTTTCCTGAGTTATCCCTACTTTTTAATAATAAGGACAAACACGTGTTGCTTTCTGTTTCTCTATTATAGCCATTGCATTTTAAGAGCTCAAAAAAGCAGACTGTGAGAAGTGGGAGATCCCAACAGCATGCAGGTGTTTAAGCCAACAGCCCGTTGCAACTGAGCTGTGTCCAAAGTGAGTCTGTGAGAGCAGACCTGGTGAGACAACAATTCAGACCTTGGTAGTGTAGGGATACAGTAGTGGGCATAACACAAGGGTATGAAGGAACCAGACAATGCCATAGACTTACCCTACCCCTAGTAGATATAGCATGAAGTATCTAAAATTTGTTCTTAAGCTTATAGTGGTGGCACTAGATTAAAAACATGGCAAGATTTACAAAACATGACTTTTTTTGTCGTTCTATTTGTTCTGCATTTATTGCTAGTTAAATAAAGTAAGCCTGAGGGGATACTCTGCATGAAAAAGGCTTGTTTTCTTGAAAGTTAAGTTCATTAAATCAAAGTCTGACTTTTTAGAGTTTACACTGGCTGAGCCTTTCTGCTCCCTGGACCTCCAAGCAAAACTGTTGGTCCACAGATCTCACTTTTTCATCAAACATTCCCCACCTTCCCAACCATTAAATGCCGCTCCTTGTTCTTAAAGTATTTGCTGCTGTTCATCAAAATGCAAACAACTAAAGAGCATCTATGAAGCAACTGTTGAAACAACATGGCTTCAGTTCTAAAGAAAATGCTTTGCTAAATGAAATAGTTTCTGCAATCACAAATTTCCAAATAGGCACAAATGTATTATTATATATCTGCACACATTTATGCACACACATACTCTGTATATAAATTCATATGTGGCCACATGCACATTTAAGCAGACACCTTTTAGCTTGCTGTGCTGGCTGTGCTAGGGCCCTCACCTGAACACATCATGCTCTTTTAACTCCAGCCCAAGATGAACAGATTGCTGGCTGAATGGAGTCTTTTTATAGTTCTAGTCCATGGGAAAATTCTTCAAGAAAAATGCTTTTCTGATCACATTTGCAATTCATATACACTATGAACAGTATTCTATTAATTGAACACTGGAAAAAAATTCCTAATTATTGCATATATTATTAATGACCTTCGTGCCTCACAATAAGCAAACCAGCAATGTTCAGTACTAATGTACATTCTGAGAGTTTTCTCACTGTGGTTTCTGTACAACTGCTCTTGAAATGGTTATTTTTTCCTAAGGATTTCTACATTTAGATGACAAATCAAGCTTTTCTAATTGTATCTCTTCACTAAGAGATACCTCACAGAGCTTCTGAGTCAGAGTAACCAGGCAACCCTAAGCCTCTAGACTAGGAGGCAAAGAAAAATGTGAACTCCTACAGCAAGAAGAAAAATTATCATTTCAATCTCTATTCAAAAATTTGTCATAATAGAAATAATGTTTGCTGTGACTCAAACATTTCAAAGAGTGATATAAATTCTGAGGCTCAAGTTGTCCCAGCCAGAAGTTGAGGGGTTTCTTGCCAGTTCTCCCAGTGCTGCTGAGCAAACTGGATGCCTGGCAAGAGCTGGTCAGGCAGTTCTGGGTCTCTGAGCTCCAGCCATGGTAATGTCTTTTGATTTCTCTTAACTGTGTAAGGTCATACCAGGGAGATACTAAATGACAATCTGTTGTTTTTCCTGGGCAGAAATCCCCTGATGGTCCAGTCAAAGCCAAGCCTCTATAGTGCAGATTTCTGCAAATCCTAATGATGACCTTCCCATCAAGGGCAGCTGCATAAGCCCAGCTGTGCTTTGACTCTCTGAAGTTTATCCAATGACCTGACAAAGACCACAAAATCATATTTATTAAAAAAAAAAAAATCCTTACAAATAATTATTTATATACATTTCTTGGAAGAAGAAGCCAGAGGAAGAGGCCATCAGCCCTGATCATGGTTCAGAGTGTGTCTAAAATGGGAAGTTAGTGCCTTCTTTGGGGTGCTCCCCCATCCTAAGGAGTGCTGTCTGTGTTGTGGGCACTGCAAAGAGTCTTGCTGCCATGGCTTCAGCAAGGAAAGCAGCAGGCTGGAGGGCCAGAAATTCAGTGGTGATTGTGTCCCTCTCTCAGAGGTGGGCATCTACTACTGAGCAGTTTGGAGGCATAGATGAAATCCACTTTGCAAAGAAGCAGCAGTTTAGGCCATCAAACCCCTGTCCTGATCGCTTTTGATCTCCTTGGCTGCTGGATGCAGAGTACTAAAATAGCAGCAAAGTGGCAGATACTCCTCCCTCAAGCTCTCTAACCTTGCCTTCTCTGAAAGTGTATTTGCTGATGCCCAGCCTCCTCCCTGCTCGCTTTGTGGAGCTTTTCCCCCAGTTGTGGCTGTCAGTGGGTGACCTAGTGGCTAGTGAGTCTCTTTTCCATCTGTGGCTGTGGTTTCGAGACTTCATCACAGTCCGAGGAAATGCTCTCCTGCCTTTAAAAAGCTGACATGACAGCCCCAGATTATTCAACAGCACTCAGCCAAGGGGTGCCTCAGGCTCAATTACAGAAGACCATGAAATGTCTCAGCCACACTGCAGGTACACCGTTCCCAGGGGAGCAACGATTTCTGCAAGTGAATATCAGAACTTCCTTGTGTTTACCTAAAAAGAAAAATGAAAACTAAATACTGGAGTTATCTTTGCATGTATGTGTTGCATTTAGTCTCATGTTTTCAATGGTGGGGAGTTACCTTATGGCAGATACTTCTAACAAAATCCTCTGGGACTACTTCTCCTCACACCTGTTTGCATCTCTGTTCTCCCCTTGAAGGATGCATCAAGGAGCAGCAGACCTCACTTTGAGTAATTCCTCTGGCTTCCTGTTTGCATCCTTTTCCTTTTTTTCCTTCTCCTTTTCCTTTTCCCTTCCTTTCACTCTTTTTTTTTTTTTCTGTTTTCCCTTTCTTCTTCTCCTCCCACCTCACCTTGCTTCTCCCCTCTTTTTTCTTTCTCACACATGTCCATTAGTTTCTTCCGGCCACATGCACTCTGAGCACTGGCCCAGGGATTGACACTGTAGCCTCTGCCACAGAATTCAACATCCTCACAAATTAAAATGCTTCTACTTGGAGCATTTCCCCTTGGCCCTGAGAAGGTAAGGAGGACGAGGAGGAGGAAGACAGGCCCCAATCCTGGATAGCAACCAGATGCATGCTTAACCTCAGCACTGGACCTTACCTTCACTGATTTCACTAGAACATGTGGATGTTTCCATGATTTGCCACAGGCAAAGGGATTTAGATATTTGTTAAAATGCATAAATTAAGGCCTTATTTGTCTATTTGTTTTAAGTAAAGCTGCTTCTAGAGTTAGATGTAGTTTGAGACATTAAGGGACAGAACTGGGTCTCATACTGAGTAATTTTCACTCCTGCCGTTCTTAGAAGCGTATTGCATCCCTCTGTTGGTGTTTCGTGAAAAAAATCACAGCATGAGAAATGCTGTGATCCTGGTATCTGACGTGCTCCGGGCAGCCTGGCTGGACAAGGCTACACACGGCAGGGCGGGCAGGACAGAGGGGAACGTTCGAGGGCCAAAACCGATTAATGGCCAAAAGACACCGGGGCAGTGCCGGGGTCCCAGCAGCCGTGCTGGAAGCGGGTTCATCGGGGAAGCCGGGAGCGGCTGGCACTCACAGGGCTGTAAGCGAGGGGGGCACCGGGCGCTTCCCTGCAAACTCCCCGCTTGCTGCGCACCCCGTGCCCGGGCACAGCAGCACCGCACGGCACCCCAGTGTCATTCAGCACTGAAAAATGAATTCAAAGGGCATTCCCTAAAATACCGCATCTGTAAGACGTGTGGTGGCCTCACCCAGGCACAGGCACGGGCTCACATTTTCGGGGAAGATCATCCAGGCGAACCGCGGGGCAGGGCTCCACCTGGTGACGCTGCTGCGGCTCTGCCGCGCCGGGCGGCTCCGCTGCTGCAGCTCCCTGCTGCTGATGGAGGCTCCCGGCTCTCATTCCACTCGTACCGCCCGCCTAGGAGGGCCCGGACAATATTTAAGTAGGGGAGCTTTAAGGGGAAAAAGTCCCTACAAGATTCGCACAGGTACGTGCTGAGCAATTTCTAGTACGACGTTAATGTAACTGTTCTAAGTAGTTATCTTACAGCACCACAAAATCCTATTTAGCAACTCAGTAACATTTTCCCATTTTTGTAGGTCACTATACAGTTCAAGACTTTATGAAAGGTCTTTCAGAGCTACTTCAGTGCTTAATGAGGCACTCACTCAAACTTTCCCAAACTATACAATCAGAGTAAGGAGTCTAAAGAATGCTTTATCTGCAAAACTCCTCAGCATTTGACATTTCTTAGTGAAATCTGCTGGATTTCTGTGATATTCAGTGCTCATAAAAGCAGCTGAGTCAGATCACTGGGTATTTGTGACAATACAGCCTTTCATCTATAATTAACAGCAATGGGAAAAGTTCCCCCAAGTGGTTTCCAAGTCCATTGCAACATAAAGTAAAAGATGTGGATGGCAGTGGAAGGAAAAACTCCTTTATTTATACGATGCTTATGAAATAACAGAAAAGTGAGATGCAAGGTAACTGAGTGAATATATAAGGATGCTACGCAGTATTTATGCCTCTCCTCTTTACTGTACCGTCCAGTTACTTCCAGGTGGCATGTTGGTGATCAGAATAAGCCTGTGCTTCCAGGAAGGTGTTTTGCACCTCAGGTTTAGGAGATGAGCGTGCAAGGGAAGTGCAGTGCTCTGAGGGCTGCCCCTCGACCCCTGCTGCAGCAGGTGGGCACAGGCACTGAGAGCCAAGTGCTCAGCCCTGGTGCAGAGAACTGCGTGGGCAGGCACTTTGTCACACCCATGAGGCACCCCCCTCTGAGCAGGCATGGGATGGGAGGAGCAAGTCACCACAGCATACTGCTGGTTTTGCAAGCACTGGACAGCAAAGGGTACATAACACTGGGGTGGGGGGACGAGGGGGAACGGAGAGGGTGGGAGCTTAAAAGATTCTTACTAACTTCAGCATGGTTTGCTGTATGTGCTGGCTGCTGCTTCTTTTGCTCCTGTGAGCAACACCGTGGACTTCCTGGGCGCAAGGCATGGGAGGCTCAAGGGAGCTCATCACACAAAACAAAACCACAACACCTACAGCTCATGTCCTGGTGCTTCTGAGACCCTGCAAGTAAAGAATGCCAGCAAAAAAGTTTGACGTCAGAATAATGTGTCTGCAAACAGACATAAAAGCACATTAGTTGTAAGCAGTGGGAGGATGGGACTATTTAGCCATATCTGTCTAAGATACAGGCTAACAAGCACCACACTTCCTACCCTTATAAAATCATCTTCTCAAACAAGAATGGATGCAGAGAGAAAAGGAACAGCATCTATCTGAGCATCACATGCAGCTCTGGGGAAGGGGGGTCTCATCATAAAAGCAGAAGCTGGACTTTGTCAAAATACAGGGGTAAAGAAATGAAAAGTAGAGCAGAGACAGTGGGGGATGTCACACCTGGAACACCTATGACTTCCATACTTATCCTCTTACTCCAAGACGGCATTTAGCTTACAAGTCAGTGAACACAAGTGTAGGACTTAAAAATGAAGGATTTAATTTTAAACAAATAGCTGAAGCTGTGATGCCAAGTTGCTGATGGCATTGAGGTGCCAGACTTTGCAGAGGCCCCCATAATCCCCTCAGATGGTGCATGAAGGTGGTCATGCCTTACCCAAGCTGCAGGGGTGGCAGATGAGCAGGAGACAAAGTACAAGCTGCAAACGGAAAATGGCCCCTGAGTAAGTGAGAAAAAGTTCTCAGAGACCTAGGAAAATCCTCAGCCTGATTCCTGATAGCAGCCAAAGAGGAAAATTGAATATTCAGGAATTAACAGCGGGAGAGTAGTGACTAACAGAGGCAATATCAGATGCCACAGTGTAAATACTGTACCATTGATATTTGGAGCCACCTTCATTCCCCACACTATGAAAGCATAAAAAAGGCCAAAAAAAGTAGTCTTTAAGATGATCAGTGTATCTAGCAGCTACTGTTTGAAGAGAGTATCACTGAAAAAGTGATGATCAAAGGGAGATAAACTAGAACTTTTTATGACAGACAGTTTCTACAAGGTGAGCAATTATTCGGTGAGGCTCCACCTACAAGAGCTGGGAATCACCCTGCAAAATTTGTGCACAAAGGATTTAAAACAAAATGACAGCTTTTAAGAAGAAATTTCATTCACCCACTGTGGGAACAGCAGTGCAGGTGAGCGGACGAGCAGCCCTCGCTCCTTCCCATGGTTGAAACCCTCAAAGCCATACACATTTTCTTCATATTTGAAATTCAACCTGTGGGGTTTTTTACTATGTTTTTCACAGTGGCAGCTATTTCTCTCTTGGCTATCCTCCTTCAGTGGAAGTGCCTGTCTATTTAAATTAACCCCTCCACCTTGAGTTGTTGTAAACCATATAATGAAAGAGAGTCCCCAAAAATGTAGTTAAAATTGCATTAGTTATTTTCTTATGTTGGGGAAAGAGCAATGGAAATACCCAAGATATGTTAATTTATAGGAAGAAAGAAAAAGAGAGACTAAGAGTGGCAAAGGAAGTCTATAAATTTTCCATCCACATATAATTTAGATAGTAATAAGGTGATAAATTAAATATAAAATATTCTTATATTTAATTTCAGTATACATAAGAGGAAACATATTAAGTGTTGCTCCCCCTTTCTCCATACAGAATGCCTCTCTTCACTCATCTCAAAAGAAGACGTGCATGAATCTTTTATGTGACTAGAATAAAGGTTGTGGGATATTTTATTCAAGGAAAAGCCTATGAAAAGAAACCTAAAAGCATTGACATGCCTCAAAAGGACATGTTGTTTAAGAAATGTCCTCATTACATGTAATTCATTTCAAGCTGCAGATTTGTGAATAGAGGTCTGTGCTTGAGCAGCCATAAAATCAGAGCCTCACTTAGACTGGAAGGGACCTTCAGAGATCCAATGTGTGGTGGCAGGAGGGCTGGAGTGAGCAAATGTCATACACTTAGAGCAGAGAAATGGAAATCACAGCACAGCTGTTGATCTTGTTCCTGGCATTTTAATAAGGTGTTGCCAATGCAGATCACAGCATCTTTCAGTAAGCTGAAAGAAGCTTTCACTAAAAGATGTTCAGCTGAGAAGTTCAGTTAGAGGCCAAAGTGAGAATAACCCAAAACCCAAATTCTTGGCTTCATATTTCAGCCTTACAAATTCTGACACCAAACAAGAATACCTGGAATAAAGCAGTTTTAAAAGACCACTAAACCTTCATATCGTGACAGCTGCAGAGACAAGCAGTTACAAGACAGGGCAGGTGCTGGAGATGTGTGTGAGGGCCTAGGAAGGTGTGAGGTGTTTCCCTAAAACCAGTCTCCATTGGTACATGGGGCAAGAGGTGAACAAAAGGAATTGTGCTCTGAAGAATGTGCCAGACAGCAACTGCTGGCTGGGTGCCCAGTGCAGGTTTCCTCTCTGCTCTGATCCCTGAGAGCATCAGGGTGTCTCCCAGGGGAATGAACGTGGATGCCAGGGCTGGTTCTGCTTTGGCAGCTGCTGCCTCTCCCCATCCCCCCTTTAGCTTACATTTGAAATGTCTCTGATCTAGATCTGGGAAAAATTATGACCTTCACAGTTATATGCCCATCTTCTGCCCACTCCCAATACAGTAATGAAGACAAGACAGAATTAAAATAGCAACAAATTCTACTTTGGAAGGTAAAGTCTGGCCAAATCTGACATGTATTTGTCATAATAACATGTGAATTTGCTTAATTCACTCTTGTCATCACAGGTGAACATCACCCTCATAAGGTGATGGCAATGAGTTTTGGGATCAGAGATTCCACCTTCTTTCTCCTTGGGGGAATGTTAACTTTGTCTCCTGCTGCTGTGAACAAAACAGTTTAAATGACAAAGTGGCTGTCAGATCCCCCAAACATTCTGTGACTCTGGGCTTACACCCATGGGGCTCCTAGCAGTCAAGGGGGACTGGTGGACAGCAGCCTCTGCCTCCCCACTTCCCTTCCCAGAGACACTATTAATTAAAATTCAGGTGCAATTGCACTCCCTGGTTTCTTCTTTTTGCAGGGGAAGAAGATGTTTTCCTCATCAGTGAGTCAGCAGAGAAAGCTGTGGAGGACAGAGTGGACCTCATTTGGACAGTGAGTGGCATCTCAGTGCTAGTCCTCAAAACATGAAGCCTCTGTAGTGAGGAGTTAGCCACCCGCCCTCTGCAAACGCCTGCCTTAGGTGGGAGCGAACTGCCCTTTAAAGGCCTGTCTTGAGCCACTGATTTTTCACTGAGGTGATTATTTCAGCTGAAATCTTTGCATTTTGATTTTCCTAAGTCAGATGAGAGAAATCTCAGGGATAGTCTTGAGTACGGCACAGGCACAGACGTGGACACAACAGAAATACCAGGGATGACATGGATAGATATAGACAACATCTTAAAGTTCAGGACTCTGGAATATTTCTTGCCTTCCTCTAATATAAGTTAAAATAGGTTACTGTATTTCTGTAAGAGTAGCAGTGCAGGAATATTCTTTACTGACACTGATTCTATCTTTTCTTTTTTTTCTTTTTTTTTTTTTTTCCTGAAAGGATTACATTAGGCCCATGGGAAACTAGACTTTCTCAAAAGGATGCAAACATCCACATTTTGATCTTCTCAAAGAAAGATTCATCCTAAGATTTGAGAAAGCACGAATAATCTTTTATCCAAGATGCAGAGGCAGAGTGAGGAGGGAAGGTGGAGGAGCCTGTGTGGCCATGGAGAGGGAGCAGGGCTCCAACCATTCTGCCTGCCACAGCTGCCCACGGTGCCAATTCACAGAGCTTGTCCTGCCAGGAATATGAGGGGAAACAGCCAGCCAGTTCTGTGTTTTCTGCAATCCCCATCAAATCCAACTCTCTGTCTTTTTCATGGGAGTAGGAAACTGATGACAATGCAAAGAAATACCTTTGACTTGGTAAATAAATTACTTTGAAAGACATAGAAACAAGTAGATCACAATGTGTCCACAAGCCACTATAGTACATGTCATTTGGTATCACTGCCTGAGCACACTCATAGTCCCAGCAAAGAAATCCATCCAGCACCCACAGCTGTGAGCAGCATTAAAGAGCCAAGCTTCTGTGCATTTTCTGACTTAATCTTTTTGAGGTGTAGATGTGGATGCAGATGAAAGGTTATCTCTTGGTCTGAAAAGCATGCATTCTTCTAAATGAATCTCTTTTTCTTTTTTGACCAGACCAGCAATTTCTGCACCTGAGAGCTAGATCCTAGAGTCAAAATCCCTCAGAATCTTGGCCACTGTCAGCATACTTCTCGAGGGGGGACCATGAGAAAAAGAACTGGTATAGAAGGTATGGGGTTTCTGCAAGCACTACTCAGCAACAACCAAAACATTGGTGTGTTATCAACACTGTTCTGGTCACAAATCCGCAACACCATATGGACTGCTATGAAGAAAATTAACTCCATCCCAGCCAAAATTAGTATACAGAGAGAGGACATTGCCTACAGTGCCCATTTATCATTCACACTTCTATTTACCATCACTCAGCACAAATTATCATTTACAAGTTGCCCTCCTGCATTCTGTAATAGACAAGCAATGAAATTGCTCCACTGATTGCTCCCCTAATCTAAAACTGGAATTTAGTCAATGACAATGTTATATACACATTCTGCTTCCTTTGGAAACTAGAATGGCCCTTGAGAAGTTAACACCATCACATCTTTCTACCTTGACTGTTGTGAACAGTCACGAATGGAGAGCTAGTATATGGATCTGGAGTTGCTGTGCAGAAAGCCAGTCTGGACAGCTCAGCACTGCTTCCTCGGGAGTATAGGCAAATTTACTGACAGAATAAACCAAAACAGCTAGGAGGCCCTTAGCCCAGTCTGGTAGTAAGCATGAATTGTCCAGAAATCTAAGACTCATCCCAGGTGAAAGGTCATGCATATTGGGAGCTGTCTGCCATCAGGTACAATTCATAAAGCCTTTTTGGAGGAAACATTCGTACTTTATCAGTCTCTTCTTGGAACCAGGTAGGTGTTCATGCCATCACAGCTTAACTATACCACAGGTAACTGGTGATAGGTGATGGCTGGTGCCCCTGGGATGAGGAGCAGTGAGCGGATGGTAGCTCAGCAAATGCAAATCTAGTCCAGCTGTGTTCACTCTGGGAGTCCTTTGCTGATGAGCAAGCACCAGTGATCTGCTGTGATACACAGACAGTGAGCTGCAGGTTTCCCTGGATGCCAGATGGAGCCTTGAACTGGTATCAATCAAGTGCTTTTGGTTGAAGTACTTAGAAATTGAGTTCAGGCCATTTCACTGCCATTTGGTTACTGACAATAGAGCTAACAAAATATCAGGCAAACAGAAGAGAAAATCATATTAATTACCCATTTTTTGAGAGCTCCTGATGAAATATAATATTCTACAAAAGCCAGGAGGCAGAGGGGGGACTCCCCAGGGAAGCACCACTGTAGGTAGCAAAGTTAAGTAAAAGACTGAAAATTATATAATTTCGCTTAATCATTTTCTGTGTTTAATGTTCAAATCATTCCATTAACCATTTATTTTTAGCATAAGGTTTTGCATGCTAAATGCTAAAGCTACCCAACTAATCATGTATATGTGTACAGTACAAAGATAACTGCACTTGTTGCTCAGATGCAGCATCTGACAAGCACAAAGCCTCCATTCAACCAACGCAGTGACAGAAGTCCTCACTGTCTGAAATGGCAGCATGACCATAGGAGTTAGCAGGGATGTCCAGGAGAGCCTTGGTCCTCGGGGGTGCTGGTCTCTTACAGCCCCAGGTGAAGGAACAGTATTTTGTGATACCCAAGCCCTGCAAGGTTTCCAGAAGAGGGAGAACTCTACACTTCATCCAGGATGGGATTCAGCTTATATCTGAGACATCAAAATGTGGACCAGTGAGGTCTGGGCTCTGCTTATTTCAGCTGCATCGAGATGAGAGGGAATGTATGTGCCTGACCCAGTGTCATGTCCATAGTCCCAAATAAGCAACACAGCTCTGGGCAGTGAAGCCAGAGCAGGATGTATCCCACTCTGCCAGGGAAACCAACTCTGTGACAGCCTCAGTTGCACCCTACACTTCATCAACATTACTGACTCCATCTGCTATCCTGCAGCTCTCATACTTAGCTCACAGATATATGTGTATGTAGATATCTAGGTTTGCATTTATATTAATCTTATGCTGCATCCCACCCCCCACCCCCAAAGGCCCATGCAGTGAAAGACAACTAAGCCACTGACTTCCAGCTTAATTGTAGAGCTGCATGTAAATTTAGGAGAGGATAACTGAAACAGCTTAACATAACACCATGGTAAAGGATGGGGAAACTCTTCTTAGAGCTGAAAGGCTTCTTTATTTTCTCTCAAACTAAAAATAAATAAAACAGTTTCTTTCTGTATTGAGGACATCTAGAGGACTATGCCACTTGCTTTCTCCATTGCATAGCATAAGCCAGATCATGGTTGCTTCAACTGTCATTGGGATACCATGCATACACTGCATATTAACCTACTCCCAGATGGTGCATGGCCATCAGAGGACAACTGGATGAGCCTTTCTCCTTGACTGACCCTGGTGATGCTCCTGCATTCATGCAGCAAAACTGCAATTGGTTTCCTCACTGAAAGGCTGAAGAAAAAAATGAAACAAAGCCAGGCTGCTATGCTGAGGAGATGCCAGCATGGCCAGAACACTGTTGCCAAGTGAGTGTAAGTGATCCCAGCTGCAAAATATACTAGCTAGCTGTTAGACCATAATTTTAAAGTAGCCCCCTAATTCCATCTTGTATCTTAATGTGTTCTGTGCTCCCACTAAGATGGAACCAGTCTAGTTAGCTTTTCCTTTGGCAGTCCATGTCCTTTCCTGCAAAACCCAGAACAGACAAAAGTCTGATGTGCTGTGCATCATAGAAAAATAATAATTGAAATAGTTCCACCTTAAATGTTTGCTCCTAAAATTGGTGCCTCTCTCCACAAGTGTAAAGTAGGTGACTAAATGTTCTAGGACATGTGGCGTGGTGACAGTCTAAATCAGGTGCTGTAATCACCAATTTGCTTATCCTTATGGATATTCAATCTAAGTGATTCAACATCCTGAAATGTGCCAGCTATGAGTATGGGTGCCTTGCAGCTCTACAATACAGATTTATGAGGCATTTTGGTTTCCTCCTTGTACTATACCACCGGGTGTATAAGCACTGCCCTTGCTGGCTGCCCTGTCAGAATTCTGACCCCCCCTTACCCTTTCATTCTTCGGCAGAACATGTATCACAGAAACGTGTCAGAGATCTGTCAGATCATACATGTAGTTCTGGACTCCTGAGCAGGTGAAATTGGTGATAAACATGCGAAGCTCAGCAAACTTCCAGTTCTTACGCCAGGCAGCATCTGCTGATCCTTAAGCATCATCTACCTGTCCACCATATCCATGCCATTTTGCTTCAGGCTTGTGTATATAAAAGGAGGAAAGCAGAGCCATCAGCAAACGTAACCACTCACGAAGGTGCCAGTTCCCCTTCCCCTCTGGCTGGGGAACAGATGAGAACTGTGAGGTTTGAAAAACCAGTTGCACCTGCTGCAGCACCCGACAGAGCTGGCAGAGTGACAGTGTCCCCATGAGCTGAGGACATGAATATCTGGGGAAGGGGCAGGACTGCCCCATCTGACCAGCACAGGGGCAGGGTCAGCTACAGGGTAACTTATAGTTACCTGATGATACTTTTTTTTATCAGTTGTGGATTTCCACTCAGCTACTGCTACAGGCTGGTCCTGACTTACTGAAAACTTCACTCTTGAGTAAGAAATAAAAATTGTCAGTTTTTCATGTACTTGAGTGTACTCTCAGGTTTACTGGCTTCATTCAAATGCTGAATAGACTTAATGAATGTTTCGGAATGAATAGAACTTTGGGATAATTAAAAACTCCAAAGGGAAGAAAGTTATCAATGGTATCACGATTTTTTAGAGCACACTAGTTAGATACAGACTAATACTCGCACAAGGCTGTCTTTGCCATCCAGAACATAAAACTAACACTTGGCATGAAAGTCACAGTATCTGAGCAGTTCAGCCCTTTCTGCACCATTAGTAAGTATTTTAAAAGTTACATATTGAAAAATATGATGTCATCCTCCAAATTATGAGAATGCATTTCAAATATTGCAGTTGAGGATTTTTTAAAATTATGTTTGGGTAGAATTTATAAAATAAAGCAAAAACTAAAACGCAGAGGATGCCCCTTGTCTCCAGGAACTGAGATTTTAGAAGAACACAAAATATTAAAAGAAATCTGAAAAATTTGGGTGAGTTGGCAGAGTGCTGGTAGAACACTATATAAACAGATAAAACTGTACTAACTTAGGCTAAGCAAAATGCTGCTTTGACATAATAAGTTAAAATAAATTGCACAAAGCAGTTGAAAATATTTTCTTTAAGGCTGCCATATCCCTCTCATGTCCTGAAAATGCAAAAATGAGGTAATTATTATCTCCCCACTCACTGTGACATCAGTTTCCAGTCCCTACCACCAGCTCCAGCATCCCACACGTCTCCCTGTCAATCTTTTACTGCTCTCAGACACTTCATTCTTGACAACATTTCTTGTTAACAGTCAATTTATTACATAGATGCCATGGACATTTGTGCCGAAATACCAGTTTCTGCTTGAAGAGGTTGGGGGTTCAGTTTGTTCTCCTGCTCTGCAGTAGCCTGGTAGCTTCCACAAGGACCTCCCAGGATCAGGCACTGCCAAAGCCGAGGATTTTGTGGAGATAAAGCTACCTGAAAAACATGGCATCTCCCTCTGGGAAGCTTCCTTCTGGTCAGCAGTGCAAGGTAAAGCCCTTTTGGTGTTCATTCCACCTGGCACATCACTTGTGCATCAGATTTATAAAGTCACAAATGCATTTTCTGTGTGACTTGATGCTTAAGACCAGGGAAGAGGAGCTCCTACCCTGGAGTTTTGAATCTGTAAGCAGTGATAGCAGCACATCTCCTCCACTGTATGTCTAGGTGAGGGTAAGTGCTGGTATCTTACGCTTTAATTAAAATCAAAGTCTCAGAAGACTTAAGCTGCAAGGTCTGACCCACTTTTCTTCTCAGAACACTAAAGAGCTACTTTGAAGACTTACTTGCACTTGGCCTGCCATGTGCCTACAGCTGTTCCTCTGCAAGGAAATCTGCCTGACTGTATTTTTCCCAGGGGGTAAATCAGAAAGTGAATACCAGAGATTGGACACACAGAGGCAGATTTCCTCACAGAGCTATGGCTATTTAGGAGTAGAGAGGCCACTCAGGCAGTCTCTGATCAAGAACCTTTGTTGATGAAACCCCAAATTCCTGAGGCTGGGTCTCCCACCAGGGGTGGTTCCTGGAAGCATTCAGGAGATGGTGGAGAAAACATGCAGGAATGGAGAAAACCTGAACTGGGATGTGACTTGGGCAGCAGGGTGTTCACTGCTTGGCCACTCACCTGCTCATGATTCCCTTTTCACACCAGGTGTGATGGTCTGGATAAGTAAACAGTGAAGCTTGGAGTATCTTCCCAACCTAAACCTACTACTCACAATGGCTGATCTGATTTTGGCTGGAAGGGGTTGGATGAAATCACTTTGTTTTCTGCTAACAGTACTGACATGAGTTTGGAGAGAACTGTCTTTCAGTCACCTCTATGAAACGTCTGTGAGAGGTGTGATCTATGTAGTACCGCTTCCTTAGGACTACATGTCATAGCATGAACAGTCCTATAGCTGTGTGATCCATCTTTACCAGGACATAAAGCATGCTTCTTCCAGGTCTTAGAGACGTAGGATAGACAAACATCTCAGCTTTCACCTTTTAAAAATTCCTATAGTTGTGAAGACGGATGTGAAAACATGATGCAAGAGCAGTCTGTAGGCACGAAACTGAAAATACCCCTCATACTGCCATTGTAAAGGGAGCAGGTCAGTTCATTTTAATTTTTGTCTGTTAATGAGATGGTTTGGAAACTTTGCAGTATTTCCAGGCTCAGAAGGAGGGGACTCTGTTCCAGGAAAGCCTGGGCTGCTGGAGTGAAGCTGGTAAAGTCAGTGGAACAAATGAAGGTGAAGGTTTGCAAAATCAAACTTTCAAAATGCATGTAACCAAAACAAGTGAGATTTGTCATCTCTGTAGGGTCTCTCTGCCTCTTCTGTGGTGAATGTCATCTATTCTGATATCTGTTTTCTTGCTATAAGAAACAACTGATTTTTTCAACTCTTGCCTTTTTCCTGCTGTCATCTGATCATACTGCTTTTTTACAGACCAGCAGCTCTGCTGTAGGTAGTAGCATTCACTGTACCTCATGTACTTTCTGAGCCAGACAAAGGCAATAATTAAAGAGAATACAGAACATGAAGCCTATTTCTCTTGGCACTGCTATCAAAAACTGAGTGACTTTATTTTGTTTCAGCTTAGTTGCAGTGATTGAAATGTGAAAATATGCTAGTAAGTGGCTCTCTCCTGCCTATTTATTAGGGTTCATTCAGGCAGGTGATGGCCCATATCTAATGCTGAATCTTTTGCTTCATACAAGCTCCTCCTTTGGTAAAAGGAGAATCTTAACCCTTAGAAATCATTTTGAGAACTGACGTAGAGCAGTGCAGTACAATGAAAAGCCCAATTAAGCTAATTAAATACTATGATTAGATGCATATGTTCACCTGAATACAGGAAGCCACCATGACTACAACATTTTGACTCTAGAACAGCTTCTGGATCACATTTTTCAAATTGCCAAGTTTATTTTGTGCTGCTCAGAGGGTACAAAATTCACGTGACAGCAGCTGGCATGCGGATGTGAGAACTTGCCTGGGTGCGTTAGGTTCACTGCGGGAGGGAAACAAGTTTATGCCAAGGAACAAAGAGCTATATGAGAGGTAGGAATAGCAAAGAAGGTGAGTGACTTTCTACCTGGATCCTTCAGCTAAACAGAGAGTACACCACTGAAAACACTGCAATAGATTATCTGCTAGATAAGCCTCTATGAGGTTCAGAAAGCCCTCCAGACACAGACCCAGGTGTCAGGCAGCAGTTTCACCTTGATGCTGCAGCCTTTGTTACTGCCTGAAATGAGGACAACCTCTGACCATGTTGTGTCAGCAGCTAACAGCAAAACCCACTCAGAACTGCTTTCATATCCCACAGCTGGGCCTTAGAAGTAAAAGCTCTCCCAGGTATTTTCAGCTACAGCTGAGAAAGAATTGTGCTGGATCTCTGGTGGCTTCTAGGGCTGAGGGGGAAGAGCACTAGAAGCCTGAGCACCCAAAAGGACACTACCAATTTCTGTGTGTTATGGACTTCAGGGATGCATGGTTACAATGAGGCAGTGCTGCCAGGGTAAACAACTGCCTGCATCCACCATGACCCCAAATCCAGCTTCTCAGAAACTTCAGTTGTATGAAAAAATGGTGTGTTTTGGGACCCCAGCCTGTCCTGGAATGCACATCACAACTGGCCCCCCAGCATTGCTTTTCTCTGGTTGAAAGCAGAAATGAAGTTTCTAGGTACCTTTTGCTGCGAAATGTCATCTTGACTACATTTAGATTATGAATTACTTCTATTAATTGACTGCACATACCTGTGATGCAGAGCAGCACGTGTGTGTCTGCCATATGGAGGCACAGGGATCCCATTCACACCAGGAGTGTCCACCCTGTCCACCCAGCACTGCCCATCCTCATAACAGGAGTCCAGATCCCCGCATACCCACTGAGGCTGATGCAGTTGCAACTTTGGCTCACCCTTACCTACAAAAAGTTATTTTGCTTTATTAGCAATTGGTTTCGAGGTATTTCCATGATAATAACAACTACCAATTGTTTGTGTACTGTCCATTTCTAATCCAAAACCCAGTTATAGTAATGAAAAAGAGTGTGTCAGAAAGTACCAGCAAATTATACCAAAGAAACCTCAAGATGGTTTCACAAGTCGTTATTATCATCGTATGAGGTCAGGAGGAAACTGGTTTGTTTAGTGACACATTGTTTGATTTAGCAGCTGAGTGACTCACACCAAATTGAAGATTTGTTGCTACACTGAATGCTTAATTGCAAAGATAAGCTGTGCTGTTAGTTCAAAGGTAGTGTGTAGGCTGGGATGAGCAGATGCCAAAATCATGAAGACAATTACTGAAGTTTAAATTATAGTCTGAATTGAAAACTGTGATTAAATAAGGACTGTTCTTCATTAATCACTATTTAGGTTTTCCCTCTTTGTTTCATTCTTCACTTTGATAGAAGCAATCCTATAGAGAGGACCTGAAGCAGAGCTAAATATCAGTGTCTGATTTGAATCTTGCTTACATGGATCCTCCACTTTCACCATGTAATTAATACCAGTGAAGCTACCCAGGTGCAAAAGTAATCAGAATTTTGGCCTTACTCATTCATTTATTCTGAGATGGGTTGACAGCATGCAGACCTCTCCCATCACCTCTGTGCCCTGCACTTGTCCCAAAAGACATGTATATGGGCATCACGTAAACTGTTCCATGTAATTACTAATGCCCGCTCCTTCCTCGCTTGCTGTCTGTGGTGCAAATAGGAGCATATCTCAGCTGAGTGCCCAACATGAGTGCAGGCTCAGTGTGGCAGAGAATCTGCAGGGGCATGGAAGAAATGGGGTGCTGAAGTGGGTGCATCTGGAGCCCTCTTGCTGGGGCTGCCTGGAGCTGGGCAGGGAGACAGCAGGGAGGAGGAAGAGCTACTTTTCTTCTCAAAAATGTCCATTTTAAAAGCGCCATCAGAGGTGCTATCTTCTTCTTAACTGGGAGCTGAAAATCTTGTCTCTATGTCCCGATGTCTTTGGGGATTTAGAAGGGAGATAACAGAGATGAAGCTTTCTCTGGAGAATCAACTATGTATGTTTAACCTAATGATCTTAACTTTTTATCTGATAAAGCCATGAATGACATAAACCATGTCAGCAGGAAAAGTGTGTTTGGTTAAAACTGAAGCTTCTGGCCTCATCTGCCTTGCAGCTGAGGGGTGAGCACCAGCTGTAGCCCAGCATTGCTGCTACAACTCATTGGAGAGGAGCTTCATCTCCCACCACACGTCCTCTGCGAGGGCCACCTCTCCTAGATCACCTGCCCACCCTCCTGCTGTGGTGTCTTACCCTTCTCTTCAGTTCAGGATCTCTCAAGTAAGGCCATCACCTGAGCATGGCAGTGCCTTCATTACATGAGGCAGTGCTGGTCCCCCCAGCACATTCCGGGGTCCTTTTGGGTTTGGCCCCTCTTGTGCAGCGAGTGGGGACACAGGGATTCCCCACAGTGGGGTGGCAGGACGAGGGGGTCCCAATACCCCTGGGGAGCCCTGGGCAGCAGAAATGGTCAAGACACCCCTGCGACACCCCCTTCCCACGGGGAAGGGACACGATGCAGGAACTCCGCTGCTGCGAGCTCCTTGCTTTGCTCACCAGCAGATGGAGTAATGTCTGACACCAGCAGCAGCAGGAAAAGCTTAACTACTGGTGCAGGAGAGCCCGGATGCTCCCCGCTTCCCCCCCGGCCCCGCTTTGAGGGATTGTGCCCGCTCGGGCACAGCCCAGCGCGTTCGCTGTGCAGGCGCGTAGCAGGAACGGCTGTGGCTGGCAGGAGCAAAGGTACACAGTGTGATGCAGTAATGCCGCAACTCCCTTCGCTGCAGTTAATGCCGCGTTTGCAGGGACGGTGCTTGTGCTCACTGCTGGACCACGATGTCCAGCACGGGGTGGCAGCTCCGCAGGGGCCTCCGTCACACCAGTGTCCTTGTGTGACGGGTGTGGGATCACCCCGTCCTGCGCGTCGGTAAACGTGTCTGCCAGAGCACTTCCCTCTTGTTTTTCTAAGTAGAGACCGTCTTAAAAATCCCCTTTCCTCAGCACAGAGGAGAGGATACAAGCTGTTAATTCCCGTGGCTCCTCAAGGAGCTACAGCAGGACCGTCTGTCTGTCTGTCTGCCGTGGGCAGGGCTGCTAGGCGGAAAATTACAAGAGGTGTTTGAACAGGGTAAGCACACAGTGAAAGCTAAGAACAGAAATCACCGATAAAATAAACTCCAAAGCTGCTGGCTGAAATCCCACAAAATGGACGCCAGGACAGATGCAGGCGTAGGTTTGTGATGCTGTCGGCCTGACACTGCGTGGTTCGTGCCGCAAACCGGGACAACACACTGAGGGGAGGCGAGGTGGTTCTCAGTGTGGCTGCACGGCTCCCCTGGCTGTGACCACAGACCCAAACCTGAGTGGAGATGATAGAGCCCTTCATCTGCAGAGGGCACCCCAAGCACACCCCATTGCTCTCATCACACCCCACATCAGAATTTAACACCTGTTGTAGTTTTATGGAAGTTACAGGCAATAATATTTATTATAAACACAAAGCCAACGGTCATTTTTCCCCCCATTGCTTTGGGGAAGAATAAACAAGGAGCCATGATTTTATGGATGTAAAGAAGCAAAGCGATAATTTGTTTGATTCAGAAATCATGGTTTTGGGGGGCAAATTAAAAAGCAAAGCTTTTTCTTTTTCTAAGAGAGGGTACAACTGCACCGGGTGAATCATCACTCCCAAGGGAAAAATAGGGGGGTGAAAGCCTCCCCACCGCGCCTGTGAAAGTGCTGTCTGTGCCCAGTTGTTCCCGTGAAATAACAATGTTGGCTGCAGGGCTTGTTCTCTCTTGCAAATAGATTAGGGTGCTGCCGCCGTTTAAGCTTATTGGAGATATTACCCTCAGCTCAAAGGATTACCTTATCAGCAGCAACCAGATGGAGCGTATCAGGGCCATGCTAGTCATTCTACACCTGTTGATCCTACGTGGGAGCCAAAAAATTAATTACTTAAACATATGAAAGCAAAAACCTAAAATCATGGAAAAAAAAAAAAAAAAAAAAAAGATTAAAGGGGAAAAGCAGGGAGGGCTGGGAACTTCTTGCCTGAAACTGGTACCGGTGCCAGCACATTTTGGAGGATGTCTTTGTTATGTGGCATCTGATGCAGTTTGCAGACGCAAGAAGGTGGGAACCCCAGAGAGCAGATAGCTTTGGAAAGAAATACCTATTTAGCGGCTACCAGCCGTGTTTAATTTGCATACGTATGACTCGTGGAGATAACAGCAAATGCAAAAAGGATGCCGCACAGCGATGCTGTCAGCTTCCCGCTCCTGGGATGTCCCTTTCCCCCCCCTCGGAAGGCTTCCAGTGGGGCTGGTGCTCCCTGACGCGTGGCCTCGGCGGGCAAGGAGCCGCGAGGAGGAGCTCCCGTGTCGGCTGAGTCCCGGCACAGGGCGGGCTGTGTCTGCCTCCCAGCCTCCCTGTGCTGCGGAGCGTGCAGGAATAGCGCTTCTCAGCTCCCTGCCCATGACAATCTCCAAGTGCCCGAGCGTGAAGAGGATTAGATCTCCACGGCTGCCACGGGAATGTGTACCGTGAAACAGCTTGAGAGTAAACTGACATGAGAGCAGGACAGGATCAGGCTTGTTCCATCTTCTGTAAATCACTAATCGCATTTTGGGTGATGGGAATAATGGCAACAAATTGGGGGGAAATGCATATAATTATGGATATAGAAAAACTGATATTTTTAACATTGTCTTCTGTCCCGAGGAGCCCCAGAAGTGGGGAAGAAGTGAGGGTGAAGGGATGTTACTCAGCTCCCTGCACCCTTGGGGCCTCATGCAACCACCGCATCAGCACTGGAGGAGGTAGAGGGGTGGAATCTCACCCTGCCCCACAGCTCGCACGGTCTCTGAGCGCTCTGATGCAGCTCTGCCTGTCAGGGACACGGGCTGTGGCTGGGCAGGCAGCACAGCAGCCTGGGCTCTGCGGCAGCCACC
>JAYRBT010000082.1:16161306-16174359 GCA_036023395.1 Myiotriccus ornatus | reverse complement strand
GTGCCCAGCTCTCCGGGCTGCAGACAGACACCAGCAGATCCTGCTGCTCTGCAGGCAGCTCACTCCTCCACTCTCCAACACAGCTGCAATCAGCCCAGATGCATGGAGTTAAAATATTTCACAGGAAATACAACAAATGGAAGCAAAAGAAAAAAAAAAATTGAAATTTATTGTAGCAGCTTGGCCATGCATTACATCTACCATGGCAGAAAGCAATCCTTTACAGAAAAGATGTATCTTAGAGTGCCACAAAGGAGACCCATGAACAAAGTGGCTGTAAAATAGTCATCAAAAATGTGAGTGAGAGCCAGGAGGTTGCAATCCTTATGCAGAAGTGTTGCAGGGAAGAGAATATAAATACACATGTATTAATTTCCTAAACATTATCTGTCAAAAAGATCACAGTAAGATTTTTGTCTTTCCTGAAACAACAGTGACATCCAGTGGTACTGTAGGTGTAGCCAAGGAAAGATAAAGCCTTTCACCCCTGAGGTGACAGGTTCCCTCACCTTGGGACAGGCTCCCTGTGCTCCAACCCCTTGGAGGAGGCTGGCAGGATGCAGAGAGCTCCAGCTGCCCACAGCGTGGAGCAGCACCTCTGTAAGAGATGAACCTGCAAAGGAAAAGAGAGAGAGGGAAAAAAAGAAGGTGGTTTTCAGAGCATGGAGTGAGAACACATGCATTACTGAGGCTTTGTAATTGCACGTATAGGTTAAAAAAAAAAGCTTGTTTTCCGAAAAACAACATCTGCATGTCTATCAAAGTCTACTTCTATGTAAACAAATGCATCCTATAAAAAACCCTACTCTCAGGCACTTAATTTCTCTTGCTCTAAGACATAATTAAAATTGCCTTTTTCTTTTCTTTAATTTCCCCTCCATTTTCTGTTTTCTGTACTAATTTATAGCCTTCTTAAAAATATTTTCCATGGACTTTCTCTCTAATCTCTTCCAATTTCCCTTTATTTTTCTACCATTTAGATTTGGATTGGGTCAATTAAATTTTCTTTTCTACTTCTGACTGGATCTCTTGAATAAGCTCTTAGAGAGCATCTGCCTCTTTCTGCTGTCATTTTGACTTACTTCCTTATCGCTTTCCATTGATTTTCCCATAGGACTTCATTTTAATCCAATTTACAGTGTCCGTAATCTGGGTAGTTTCTTTTAGTTAGATTTAGATTCCAACTAATTTTCTTTCCACTGACAACTGTCCAACTTTCTTAATTTAAATAATTGTACTCACTCTGTCTCGGCCAGGCTGTTCCCTTTCCAGCTGGGGCTTGCTGGCTCTCAGCTGCTGCTGGCTGGAAAGCAGAGGCAAGGACTGAGTGGCTGGGAGATCAGGTGGCAGGAGGCAGAGCATCGCAGGCAGACACCCTCCCCACTGTGGCTTTCAGTTATTTAGTTGTGGCAAGAGCAAGCAGTGGGAATGCAAATCTTTCCTCTGTGCAGGCATCCCCAGCAATCTCCATCCACTGGATGTGGGAACACAGTGCTGGAGGTGATTGGTTTGGCAGGGCCCTGAGGGACATCAGATCCATCTTCCCAAGGACCCATGGATATCGCTGGGAGTCAGACTCTGTCTGTGTGGGTCTACCACTCCTTCGGTTTGTCGACGAAGAGTTATTTGCCAGGGTTGCATGTAAAGAGGCATTAACTCGTGGTGTGAAGCCACTACTCAGTAATAAAAGCATTTGAAACCCTCCCCCTCATCCCCGAACAAATGATGCATGTTCTTGTACCCACAGTAAAACGGTGAAAATTTGTTTGTCAGGTATAAAGCCAGAGTGACCTGTAAGCACTCTTCTTTCCAAGTTAACTCCAGGAGGTGTTTGTAGCTGTACGATGCTCTTCTCACTTTGGTTTCTTTCTTTTTTTCTGTCTTATTTTTCTTGCATAATTTACTCATCCAATTCCTTCTTTCAAATGTAAATAAAAAAGCTGTTTCATCAGATCTATGTGGGAAACCATAAATGCTAATAATAGCCTAACAACTCATTTGGGAAAAAAAAGTCCACACTACAATATGAGCACATTTTTCTCTCAGAAATGTGCTTCTTTAAAATATTTATTAAAGACAGAAAAATAGTATTTTCAGCTATTTTCCAGTAGATCTATCTTGCCTTTCTTCTGTAGGAATATTGGTCAATATTCCTACAGATATTCCTCTTAGAAATGAGATAAAAAGTAGCTGTGATTGAAAGCAAAGCTGCAGTATTTTCTGCTGCTTACATTGAAGTACACCACCACAAACCTCAGCTGAATCTATTAGGAAACATTATGTGCTCTTTCCCTGCCATACACCCATCTTTTGTGCTGTTGCCAACAGGCTCAATCTTTCATCAGCAAATAATTTTCACTTAATGAGAATATACTCTTTAGTGCTTTCTTCCTCAGGAGCACACATTTCCTCTTCTTCCAGCACGAGTCTTTCTGTGCAGATTGCAGCAACTACTGGAGCATGATGAGCCTTATTACAGGTATTGATTTGTCTTAGGCTGCTGTCTAGACAACTATTTGCACTGAACCATCACATCATCACACACCCACACAAGGATCTGCCCCTGTGTTTCAGTGGCTACTTGCTTTACTCGTGGGGGCATAGGTAGGCTTACTCTGGTCAGCTCAGGTGATTCTCTGCAGCTGCACTGCTCCACACCTTGTGAGGACACAGTGAGAAAGGTGGAGGCTGCCAGGGACCAGCACATCTCACAGACTGCACGGGTTTATTTTTAGATCAGTACATCAGACACGCATTTGACTGATGGGAACTTACTCTCAGCTGCTCTTTCTCTAAGTGACTTTTTGAAATAGCTCAGTGCTCTTCCCTGCAATGACTGCCCTGCATTTCCACTCCTGAGGGCCCTGAGAGTGAAGGCTGTCTGAGCACTGCAGGAGGAAACTAGAGAGGCAGAAGAGGACAGTGAGGGCAGCACCTAGCCATAAACATGGGCAGGATGAAAGTCATGACAAATATCCTCAAGATGCCCTATTATATTCTTATCTTGACGTGGGCCCATTTCTTGCTATACTCCTTGCACTCGCATAATTTTTAACAAATAAAAAGTCCCACCAGAGTTATGGAGTCCAAATTTTGCTCTCTAATAACATGCAAAAACACCTGAAAGAAGTTTCCTGAGCAACATCCTATTATTGTTCATGTCTGCATTGATGCTTGCTGTGTTGCATATAGAATGTGTAAACACTTGCTCTCAAACTATGCTTCACTTCTGAGGAAACTGCTGCCACGATGCTCTGAGTACTACAGCTGCAGGCAGGCCTGGGCAAAACTTTCCAAGGAACAATTTGCAAACACAAAGAAATTAATTTCCTTCCAAAAAAATTCTCTGAAAGAGATTAATCCTGTTTCTTTATTGTCTCCAATATCACACTGGGGCTGGTTTTCATGTACCCGGAGATCTGTACTGAAGTGCTGTTCTGTACAGCTGCTCGATATTTGTATCTTCATTCTTTTAAGGGCCACAGTGTTATTTGCAGTCTCCATTTGTCTTCTTCTTTTAAAGGGAAAAAATGAGCACCACAACCATTATCTTGTCTGGTAAAAGATGAAAGAAGTCTTGCTCTAGAGAAATTTTAAAATCATGAGGCTGTTTCTCTACAACAAATGTGTCAAAGCAATGAAAAAGTTGTGCTTTATCCTCTCCTTACCTCTGCTGAATCTCTGGTCCCAGCTTCCCAGGCTGCATGGTACCACAAATGAATGAAAAGCACTCCAGATTGGGAACAGGCCCTCAGCTGCCCCAGGCAGTGGATGTCCTCAGCTGTGTGTCCTGCTCTGCAGGCTTCATTGGACTGCGTGGCTCAAGGGTTCCTGTGCAGGAGATCACACTCAAAAAAAGTTCTTTTGTCAGCGCATCCTCGGGCATCCTTGTTTTGGTGGATTCAACACCTAAAATGTGGGAGACAGAGTCTGATCACTCCCAACTGAGCAAGTCCTGCAGCCCTGGCAAAGTGCCTTAACTAGCACACAGCCCTCACGAGAGAACCAGTCAGGCTAAACCCACAGGGCGTTATGGCACCTACGATACCCCCCTGGGTATGTGTGTTGGTGGAAGGGGTGATCCCCGCTCCTAGAGGAGCCCTGTGGTCCCTCAGATCTCCCCAGGGAGTTGATGCAGGGAGTAAGGCCCCCACTTGAGGTGAGCTGGGTCTCTACCTACAGCACCTTTCTCTATGCAATACAGAAGTTAGAAAGAATGGGCGTTCCCTCCCCTGAAGTTCTAGGGACACAGTGGACAAATTAAACTCCTAAAGTGAACATTAAGTCTACCTCACACATCCCCTAGAAACGGCAAGCTTACAGATATGCTTCCCTTCTCTGCTGTGACCAATTTATAGAGTTATGACATTAGGCATAATTAGTTGTACTGCTGCATCTGCAATCAATTTTAAATTAGCAACTTCTGCCTGTTTGTTTATTTTCAGTAAAACTGTCTCAGAGTCTGAAAGTAAGTGCAGATTAAGAAATAATTGGAGATGTTTATAGTTCAAGTCAGGCAATCTCCTTAGGGGTTTGAGGGCTGTTCAGAAGATACCTGTTGTCAATCACCACTGGACCTCTATCTCATGAGCACTTCCATGCAGTCAGCAGCTTACATTTTCGGAAATGACTAGTGGTCATTGAAGCTTGATATAAAGGAATTGCTATCTGCCTGTACACATCTACTGTGGTGCCTGAAATCAGATCCTGAAAGGGCAGATTTGCAAGGCCACTGGCCACTTGGTAAATACAGGACAAGGTGTGTAAGTCTTTTTCAGATCTTTGGCATATACATTTAGTTCCTTACATCTCATGGACTATTTGCAAAGTAGGGTAATAGAACCATGAGTAAATGTAAGGAAGCAGAAGTAGGCATCTGGGTGTTCAACCCTGACTAAAGGACGTATTTTCAAAGAAGTCAGTTTAACATACTCCTTGGTATAGATGCTCCCTTAAAAATTTTACCTTGAAGGGAAATTATCTGGAGAAATACTATCCTGCATTGGCATAGAAAGAAAAGGAGTGATTTCATTCTGCTTGAAATGACAGAAGCTCTTCCAATTGAACTCTATGGGAGCAAAGTGTTCATGGTCCTCTCATCAGTGCGGCTCACACAGGCATGCAGCTCTGTTACCATAGCACCAGGGTTCCTCCTCTTACTAGCATGTTTCCCATCAAGTGGTGGCTAAGATTTTTTTTCTTAAATCCAAGAATCCAAAGCAAGTAACACTTCATTGGAATATCTTAAAAAGAAAATATAAGCTCTGATATTATTATATTGTAATAAGGATACTAAATCTGCGAGTTTCCCTTTGATTTTTCTGTCTCCTCTCTTGCAAGGTGTTGAATTATCATCTTCCATCACTATAATATAATTTTCACTAGCTAGAATGAAAATTTGCCATGAACTATTAAAAGTGGAGAGGAGAATAAATATAGGTACTTCATCTTATTGCAGCACTCTGTATTTTGTTTCCTACCATGACATATATTATAAATACTGCACAAATTGACAGACAAGTAAGGGCAAATCCCTACTTAGTTTCGGTTCAAGACCAAATTAAACAGATAAAATAACAAAGGAATCAGAACAAGGTAGTAATGCCTCCTTATATTTTCAGCCTATGGCCTGGATTTAGGAGCTTCAGGTATTTTTGAGGTTGTGAAAAATAGCAGCCTCATCACCCAAGATCCTTCATTCTTGCCTAAATAAATAGTCACTTTCAGAGCACTTTTGATCCCATTGCACTGAGCAGTAGTCTAGACTGTTGATGTTTAGCTAATTGTCATAATTAAATAGGATAACTTTGCCCCCGTGTTTACAGTTTGTAAATATGGAGACATTTTTGAAAGTGCTCAGTTTGTGTTCTGGAAGTAGTTAATCATTTACAAATATCTAAAAGCATATTTTTCAGCTCCACCAAAAAGCTTTTGACTCAGCCTATACATTTTTATTGGCTTCTCTTCTCTCATAAATCAGTGTGTTCTCGTTAAGCGTCAGGAAGGCATACCACTGCTGTCTTCCCATAAATTTAGTATCTTTTAATCAAAGAAGGAAGCTTTGTGTTGTAGCAGGCAGCTTATAACGTGGCTTTTACCAAGCTGAGCCACTTATTTGTAAGCCTCTCTATTAGGGAGCTACAGATAAGCCATTTGAGAGCTGGGCAAGGTCTGATGGCTGGAGCCCAGAGTCTGCTCTCAGTGATACCGATGCAGAATTGGAGCAACTGCCCTGGAGTTAATAGCTGGATGTATAAAAGTTGAGAAGTCCTCCAGCCACAGTCATCCTTCCCAATGTGCACGTGTTTCTTCTCTAGAACTTCCTGTTGTTATCAGATGAAATATTTTGTTCAGAGGGAAACAGGAACACCATTTTGTTTTTCAGCACCCTTTTAATCTTACAGCAGGATTAAAATGCTTTTTGGTTTAATGCTAATCATATGGGCCCTGATTTTAGAGTGGCCTGGAGTTCCTCTGAACGGTTCGTGTGGCGTGACGAGGCTGCTTCTGAGAGGATTAGGTATTTAGGCATGTCATTTAAGGTCAAAAAGGTCTCCCATTCATTTTCAAAATACCAAAACTACTTTTCCTAAAAATTCAGTTTCCCTGCAAAAACATCTATGATAATAATAATGAAAGTTAAGATGTCTCTTTTTTTCACTTCAGAGGCCACTCTGGCAGAAGAAGCACCCCACATGTGATCAGCAGTGGTAACAGTGTGATCTCACTGCCAGAGGGGATGCCCTGAGGTACCCCCAGCCTTTGGCTCCTGAGCGAAAATCCCCTCTGGCACCTTGTTGTCACACCAGCGGGGCATACCCCAGGCGTGAGGATTATTATGAGATTTCTCCTTTTGCAAAGTTGGCACAGTGGTGTTTCTTTCATGTATTACTATTTCCTTTATCTCATTTTCCCCCTCAGGCAAGACCACCTGGAAGATTAGGTTCAGGATTATGCACACAAGGATTAAAATCTCTTTAGGGGTCAAAACATCTGTCTGCAGACCTGCTACACATTTTGAAAAAAACGATCTTGCTTACTTAGCCTGCTAAGTTCTCAGACATAGTCATGAAAGACAGAGAGACTAAATCACCTTGGAGGATTAAATCATTTCCTTATAAATTAGCCCTTGCCATTTTTCCAGTTGATAAATTAGGAACATTTTTCAATATCTTTTCCTGACCCTCTGTTACATTTAACTGGAAAATTTAGTTCGTGCAAGAGAGTGATGCAAGACGTTTGATGGTTTGGAGTCTTTGTCAGCAGAATTGATTGGCAGCCTGAAGCAAAAATAGCTCATTATAGTGGGAAATATATAGAATAGATTAATTTCTTATTGCATTCATATGATTTTGGGGAGGGAATTTTCTATGCTAGCTTGAACTCCTTCTCCCTTTCCTCCTGCCTCCTCTCACCCCTCCCACACATACTTAGGTGGTTCCTGCTGATATTTTTAATGCTTCTTTATTGCTATATATATTTTTTCAAATCTTTGAATGTTTAATTTGTCCTAAGAGCAGAGGACTAAACAGTGAAAATAATCTTACCCATCTCAGCTCTATCTGAAGTGATCTCCGTCTTCAAATAGTTATTGTTCTTAAGCATATTAGCTTTATTTAAAAATATTTCATTAATTTACTTGATTTACAAATAATTCATTTAACATTCAAATGTTGTCTATGGGAATATGTTCCATGTAAGAGCAGATTAAAACCCTTGACTTGGGAGAGAGATGTATAGAGAAGGTGAAAAGTTAGCGACTATTTCTCATATGTAGCAAATAAAGGGCATTAAATGACATTTCCAGCAAGTCTCAAAAGATGAAGCAATTTGTCACAGAATTCATAATTAAACTGTGGAATCAGTTGCTGCCACAAAGTATCGAATGTGGATACCCATGCAAAGCTGGGCACTGGAGATACCATAATGAGCTAACCTGAGCCTTTGTCCACCTCACCCCGTTGGGTCTTACACTCTCAGGTTCTTGCTGTGTTTCTCACCTTGCATCTAGAAAATTTAGCAATTAATCTAGTTTCAGAATAGTACATAACTAGTAAGTCCATGCTAATCCATGGACGTAGTGGGAGTTCTTTCTGCATATGCTGAAGGCATAACTCCCTCACTCCATGGGGAGTGGACTCATACAGCTCGGGATGACTTCCTAGCCCTATCCTCATGGCTCATTCAGCATGTGAAACAGATGCACCCTTTAGTTTCTTAGCCCTCAAGGAGACTGATCACATTCAGATGGTAGATGGCTTTTTGAAAATAAGAAAACAGAATTTGAATAGACATGCATGAATACTTTGGCAGGGAAAAAATGTTTCCTTTTTGTGCCAGTCCTTCATTGCCCTCTCAGGTAAATACATTGCCTGCCAAGGAGATCTAATGTTTGCACAGACACAGAAATACGCAAATCTTCACCACTGTGTTCCAGGAAAGGCAATAGGAATGAAGCAGCCTGGACTCAAAAAGTTTAATTACACTCAGACTTCAACTTTATGTCTTTTCCCCTACCTTTAAAAAAGGAAGAATACATCTGTATTTCTTGGAAAGTTGTGCCTGAAAGCTTCTGGCAGCAAGCGTTTTGCATCATCCACTTTCACAAGCAAGCCAAAACTTTGGTGAGGGGAGCATTGCACAGCCCTGGGATCAGGCTCAGCAGAGAAGCCCAGGTCAAGGCTGCTCCTCCCTGAGCTTTCTGCCCCGGTGCTCCAGGGCTAGGGTGGTTCATGATGCTGCCAGAAGGCACTTTTTTGGGAAAACTTAAATGCATTTAAGTAACCACTGCCTGTTCTTAGGGGTCAGCTATGAAAGACACCTCAGGAAGCTCTGCACCCTGTTTTTCTTTTGTAAATTGTGCACCTGGGGATTAGCTAAACCAAGGATATGACCTGAACTTCATGGTTATGAAGACCAACGATCTGACCTGAATTCATGGTCAAGCTGACCTGAACTCCACAGTAAAGCTAGGCTAGTAAAGGTACATGGAATTTTCTTTAAAACAAGGGAAATTATGTGGCTTGATAGCCTGTAATAAGAGAAAGATGAATTTGATCTCTTTGATTCCTTGTGCCCTAATGATTTAGAAATACCAGGCTTTTCAGGTGGGTCGCACTTTCTTAGGAGTCAGAGTGTGCTAAAATTATATCCTCCCTCCTAACTGCAGCAGAACTTAAAAAGAAGTGTTGATAGCTTTTTGTATGTATAGCTCATTTGTGCATGTGTTTTGGCAAGGTTGGAAGAGCATTTGACAGCTCACAGAATGAAGAACCTCTGTCACTCTGTGGCTGCCCATGTTGTCTATGCCCATTTGCCCAGCAAACAGACAGGATACACTCCAGTAGAAAAAAAAAGGTCAGACAATGCAGTGTAGAAGCTCCACAGCATTTCATCAGTGCTTCAACCTTTAGGACTCCCAGAAGGATCAGTATGCATCTGTTTGGTGTGACACTGGGGAAGACAGGATACTCCTTTATAGTCACCCCAGTGCTGTTTTTCTAGGCTGATGCACTGTTTCAAAGTCATGCACCTTCACATGGCAGCACTTTGGCTCCTTTACTACTTCTGACTGAGTTTTCTGTCTCCTCCATCTTGGCAGCTCAACAGATCAGCTTCATTTAATTTGAAATAAAGACAATGGATCAGAGCACTGAAAATTTCCACTCTTTGAAAAGAGGAGAAGTAGTAGTCAATAAGCAGCTGCCACGTGCACAGGCCCTTTGTGAGGGCTTTTCTCAGACTCAGCAGGGGAAATGAGACTCAGGCAGACTGTGTAATCAGTGATTCTCTGAAGCTCCTGAAAAAGGGCAAATAGACTTAAACATCCAAATTAATAAATTCAGGTGAATGGGCCATGAAAATATGGTACCTACAAAACTAGCATACTTACAGCAGTGCTTCTCACTTTGCAGAGAATGTGGCTCCTGTGCATAAATAGCTGTGGGGAGAAAAGGAAGAAAATAGAAGACAGCTGTGCAAAATAAATATCACTTCTGTTTTAAGCGTAAAATATCTCTAAGCTGATCAGGGTTTGTAAGAGAGGGGTATTATTTTTCGTAAATGAAAATGTCAGAAGTCCAATGTAAGGGTTCGTGAGTTTAATAGAAATGGTCTCTGTTGAGATGATGAGTTTTGTATTCTAGTCACGATGCATCAGCAGTTTATTCTGGAGTTCATTCTGAGGAGGTAATGACTAGGAAAATGACAAAGAAAACTGTTACTGACCATTAGTGAGCAATCACTCTGTCATATTACCAAGATAATTTAGATAAATATGGGGTTTAGCTGTCTCCAAGGGAGACGGGATGCTGCTTTTTAAAGCTTTTCTATTTGATGAATATATATTTTTGCCTCAAAGACGCAGACTAGTTTCCCATATCTTCCTGATGAAAATAGTAATAGCTCATTTCAGTGCTGTCATCTTTGCTCAGTTGTGTAAAGCATGAAGCTACAGAGTTTTGCAGCAAATATGGAAAGCTCTGTTTGGAAACATAAGGTATTTAATAAATGAATATAGAGCATACCATGTTTGTCTTCAATTGGCTTCCATTATTTTAGCAGCTGCTAATTATGCAGTGTTGATATTTAGAGAAAGAGTAACAGATTTATCTGTTCCATCTGGATAATCAGGCTTTTAGAGCATGTCCTTCTACCAAAATTGGACTTAACTCTTCCTCCTGAGGCCATATCAGCTTAAATTAAAAGGTGCAAAATGCAGTTAAAATCACTAGAAAATTTTGTTCCAGTTTTTAAAAGTAGTTTCACTATAATCATCGCTGGCATAAGATGGCTTACAAGGAGCTGCACTGGATCAGCTGGATGTTAAGGCATGAATTCATAATACACAGGCCAAAGACTTTCAAGATCCATTTGCCAGCACTAGGATTAGGCACCCTGTATAACATGGGCTTTTCCATATTGCACATCAAATATCACATCTCTCTTCAAAAGTATATAGTTCTGCAGGAAGGTTTTGGAGCAGTCAGATGATTGCCCAAATCTGAAATCAGGTATTCAGATACAGAGGACCCAGAAAAGCAACGTTTGCATGTTGTACATACTGAGTTATACATGCACAGGGCAATCTTGCACAGCATGCAGAAGTGCTGTAAAGCCATTTCTGTAAAGAATTCAGTTACCATTGTACTCATAATCTCCATTCGTCCATGAACTGCCCCAAAATGGATGTGCATCTACACATAATGCTTGGTAAGAGCCACCCAGCTCCTGTTCCATAACCTGAGCTTTCATGTTTGAATTGACTCCACATTCTTGAGCATTGTCAAAGTTATGAGTTTCACCTGGAACATAAAACATTCTGAGCCATGACCAGAGGGAGGTGCAAATCATTTTGATTCACCTCCAAGGTCATCAGGTCTTCAGGCACAAATTATAATTTGTATCTTCAATTTTAGTAATCTTTTTACTAGGGATCAAACTAAACAAAAGGAGGGCTCTCATAGTCTCAGGAATCAAGGGATGGAATGTGGTGGAGCTGAAAGAACAGAATTGGTGCAGAGGGCTTGTCAAAGGACAGACTGGAGATGTAGGCTCTACTGTGTCTTGGAGTTTGATGGGACAGACATGATAGCTGGAAAGTGCATCTGGATTAATTTGGGATGTAGAATAAACTACCACAGGCTTTCTGTGGAGCTGAGATTTTGTGGGGCTGAGATTATACGGGGCTCTGCCAGTTCTTGAGAATAATCAGTAGCTCTGACTGCAGCCCACATGCACACACTCCCCTGGAGGAGGGAGCCTTTGCTCTCCAAAAACTACTTAATTTTTTTCAGCATTAAGTCATGATTTCTCAACCCTGGTGTCAGCAGTGCTGAGTTAGAGCAGATACAACCACCAAAACTAAACATGCACTCAACAAAATAATGAACTCATTTTGGATGCTTGGGGGCAAGTAATCCCTCTCTGCTGCAGTCACCCTTCCTGGCGGGAGGCAGTCCCTGTGCTTGAAGGTAAAAATGATCCAATGAAAGCATAATTATTTAAGGCTAAATTTTCACCATTAATGTATCACTGATATAATTCACAGTTGGTTTACTCTGTTGTACTCAGGCGAGACTTTCCTGTTTTTTTTCAATCTGCTTTTTTTTTGCAGCAGAAGTCGTACTGAACATGCTATGCCATGGCTATTTCCATAGCAACAGACTCTTCTAAATCTTGATTAGAATTTCTTGGTAGTGCTGTTTTCTCAATATCTGGTTTTTGAAAGAGAAAGCTTTAGTCAAGCACAAACCTTTAGAGAAGTCATACACTAAAAAAAAAAAAGGGAATGGATATATTTATTTTCTGGAAAGGTCCATCAGAATTTAGTAGGATTTTTGAAGCCACAAAAACTGTGAGATAAGATGTATGCTAAATAGATCACATGGTATTTGACCACAGAAGATGAGTAAAAATATCCGCCTCAGGAAAATACTTGTTTCTTCATATTTAATCCACACATTTTCCCCCAAAAAAGTCCTATTACAATGCTTCCTTTCAATCTGTGTAACAGATTTTTCACTCTGTGCAGGTTCTTCGAGTCAGATGTGTTTTCACCAAGGCTGCCTGGCCTTTAATGAGGGACCAAAGGGAGATTATATGTTTCTGAAGTCACTCAGCAGCCACTCAATTGTGTTTGTTTTCTTTTCCCCCTAATACATCTCTACTTTTCTGAGCCTTTCAGCCTCCATGTGTTCAATTCACTGAAAATGCAGTTCCCAGAGCAGGAAAGGAAAGGATATATACTTGTTATGCAGTCAGAAAATTTGGTACTAAAGGTGCTGATGAACTGGCATGATCTCCTTAATACTATGTAAAGGTTTCAGGAGCTTTCTGATTAATCTGAATCAATTCTAAGAAATAACAGAAGAATAACAAAGCCCCAGTGCACTTTCTGCAAACAATAGCATAAAGGCCAGCAATTATTTAACTTGGTTATATAAGCAAAAAATTTTTATTTATCCTAGCTGCTGAATTAATATGAGCATGGTGGTCCTCCAGCCTCCAATCAGTTCTGTACTGGCAGAGCAGAGTTGTAGAGCTGGGTCAGTT
>JAYRBT010000082.1:16143589-16156334 GCA_036023395.1 Myiotriccus ornatus | reverse complement strand
TTTGACTTTTGGATTCTGATCTTTCAGATGACATTGATTACTCTGCATCCAGCAAGTTAGTATCAATCTTTCTGACATTGTGGGGTCTCCATAGATAAAGATCTCGATGCTTTAATTTATAAGACTGACATTTTGTCTGCTATTGAACAAAAAGAAAAGGAAGAGTTGAATGCCAGTGTTCATCAGAATAGTTATTTCTGATTCAGTCACTGACTATCTGGAGCATAAATATAGTTGTTTCATGTCAGTGCAAGACATATTGCTTTTAGCTTTGCATTTAGGGAACAGATCATTCAATTCCCATTGCATTTAATTTTATCATAGGGAAAAACTTAATGTGACTTATGAATAAAATCATTACAATCATGATTATTGAGCAAGATGAGAGTAAAGTTTGCCAGGAATTGAGCAATTTCTTTTTCTTGGCTTCATATTCTATTTACTGAATAATAATGTCATTTGGAATGAAGACTAAGATTAGCCTTGCTAAAGAGATGACAAGAACTGCTATTAGGCAACATTTTCTCAGGTTGTTACAAACAATGTTCCATATGTTTCAGCATTTCTATAACTGATCATGTAAATATTTTTCTTTTTACATAACTGACTTAAGCCATATGTCTTAGAGATTAAAAAAAACCCATGTGTCCCTCATTTAGACAGCCAGATCCTGCTATCATCTCAAAACTAAGTCCAAGTCCATATCAAAGTGTCATACTGTTGGCCATGGGAATCACAAGATGCCATTTTTCCTGCTTCTTGAGGACACAGAGTTGATTATTATCATCGTCAAGTCTTCTCCTGGACTGGGGCATTTCTGTACCATGATGGTGTGTGTGTCCACATCACCACTGTGGTTTGACCATGAAAGTGCAGTTTGAGCAAACCATCACCACCTACCATGCAGTGTAATCTGAGAGCCTGCAAGTGTCTCCCTTTTGGGTGAAACAGAGCAGAAGCTGGGCTCTGCAGACACACCTCAGGTGCTTCAGTCAGCCCTGGGTGTTTGGAGGCTGCCCAAAGTGGCCCTCAGCTGTGAGCAGCATGGAAATCTGGCCCTCAGCACTGACTGCTTTGCTCATCAGCTGTGCCACTGCCCTGCAACTGGTCCTGCCAACAAAGACAGCCATTATCCACTCATTCCTCATGTCAGGAAAATGATGTTAAATGAGCAGCTGACAGGTCTGTTTGAGATGTGGCTGGTAACTGATGGGTGTCATGGGACTGAGAGATCAGTCTATTGTAAGGGCACAAGAAGGTGCTGTTCTCACTGTTGTGTATCACAAAGGAGAAAGACCCCTCCCATCACTAATATCTGAACTATCCAGTCTTAACACATGCAATGGGTGGAGAAAGCAGGACAAATATTTCAAAAAGAAACCCAAGATTTGTTTACATTTTCAGGTGGTGGCAGCAAGGACACTCGATCTCTAACGATTTGTTCCATGGCTTATTACTCTCCCTACTTAAAAAAGGAGATTTCAAAAAAATTCATTTCAAATCTGTTGAGTTTGTTGAGCTTCAGCTGCTCACGTTTGCATCCCTGTAGCATCCAGCTAGTCCTGGATTACTGCAGGGCTATCTTGTTGAGGCTGCCCCACCCATGTCCAACCACTGTCCCATCCAGCTCCTCTTGTATGGCTCATACACAGGACGTTGCTGCGTCCCTGGCTTTTGCTGTCCCTGCCACATGCTACACATGAAGTTTTTGAGGAGAAAGGAAGTATTCTGAGGATTAAGTTCCTTTCACTGAGCACCACAGCAAGAGCAAAGACAGTGCATTATCTTTGCAGGTGACTGGATGATTTCCCATTTGGTTCACCAGTGAGGCATGCTCGAGGCATTGTCTGTTTAGATGTCCAGAGCAGAGCAATGCATATAGTCAAGAAACTGGTTTTCTAGGTGCTATCACCAAGCTCTGAGACCTGGGTATAGATGCAGACCCATCTCTCACCTTTGAAGCTGGGACTGCCTACGTGAGGAGCTGATACCTGACATGAATAATCCCTCTGGACTTTAGCATCAGCGTCCACATGTATTTCTAATGTAAAGCAAAGGTCAGCTGTGTATTTAAAAAGTTAAAAAACAGGGAAACATAAGAATTTGGACAATTGCATGTCATACTGGTTTAAAAAAACGTCTTATTTGGTATTTTCTCCCACAAGTGTCCTTTGGATGAGGGGGTGTGTATGGAAGGAGGAGAGTGTCTTTCTTACGCTCTCTCTTTCAAAAAATTTGTATCCAAATAAGGTAAAATTTAATAATCCCACCCAGGACAATTGTTTGGATTCTAATAAAATATGTAAATATGGTAGAGATTAAAATTCTCCTGTCAACAGAGAATTTGAATCTTTAAAAGTTCACACTAAACCAGAGGGAATGTCTCCTGACACAGGCAGTTCTGTTCAGCAGGATGCCATATGACTGTGGCTTTGCAGTGGAAGTCAAATGAAGAAACGAACTACTGTTCTGCTGTTTTCTGCATCATCCTGTACACACAATAATGTCAATTAGCTGAGGGGCTTGCAAAGCGTTCACTGCTTGTGTGCCCTCGTTTTAGTTCTGTAGGCACATCAGGCAGGGTCACACTTCACTAACACTAACTGGTACCATATAAATGGCTGAGAAACAAATGGAGGAATATTATTAACCAATATGAAACTGCATCAGTCATGTTAAGACAGTTCTAAAGTAATAGCTATTGTCATTTTAATTAGAAAATTAATACCATTATTAGCATATAGCAGAAAACTGTAGATAGTTCTTCACCAAGGATATGTTATGCCTATTGATTCTGTATAATTAAGCAATAACTCCAAGCTCTTTTAACAAGAAATAGCCCCATTTTTGTTATATATTTATATTTCAAGAGGTGGTTTTAGTCCTTTTTGTGTGTTTGGGAGAATGTGGGACATTTTACTTTTTTGTGTTCATTTGTATGTTGCAAAAGATCAAATATATTTGTCTTTTTACAACCAGGATGATGTCAAATGCTGGATTATGGCTTTTGAAACCACCTGTTTATATACCAACTGTTTTAGCTCTTTTATGGCCCTAGCACACTCAGAGTGAAAACTTTGCAAAATACAAAGCTCGCGGGTCTCCACATCCAGTAGCTGCTGCTTAATTTCTACAGACTACAGACTATAGCTGAACAATGAGGCTCTTCCATGCAGATAAGCTGCTTTCTAAATTCAGTATAATATTAGTGCCACTTAGCTGTTAGGAGGCTTGAAGCTGCACAGTGTCACTGGGATCAATGAACTAACTATTCAGGAATGGTTGTATTTTAGTAAAGGGAAAAGAAGTCGTTTAAGGAGAAGTTTGTCAGGGAAATGCATCAGAATTTTATTGGGATGATGTCTGGGTTTGGGGAAGTCACATAGTTAAATCCCCAAACAGATGAGAAAACAAATCTTGGCTGACTGTAAATGCAAAATGCTGGAATGCAACCGATAGCAATTAGTCCATCAGTGCTTATTCCTCTTTGTTTTCTCAGCTTTAACTAAATTACCTGTTTATCTACAAAAAAGAACAACCTAAGAGTGTAACTACTGCTACTTGTAACATATGAGAAGTTTTATCTTTAATTTATCTATAATTGAGAAGTGTTTGCAAGTATTAACTAAATAATCTTTAGAACTTCCCATCATGCACAACCAAAGTAATAAAGTGTTTTCTAGACCTTCAAGGCAAAATTAAGATGTATTTAGTGAAATTTAAGGGTCTGCAAGCAGCTCAGATGTATTTTTAGAGAAAACTGTATTAAGTAGAGTGTTCTCTCCACACACACAAGTTCCAGTTTGATCTTGTTAACTGTCTGTGTCTTTAGCAACTTTCAGGACCTGTAAAGACAAGGTAAATTGGGTTGCTGTGAGGCTGTCAGCCAGCCACGGCCCTGCTGGCCTGCTCTGCCTGTGCTGAGCCCTAGAACCCTGCACAGCAACTGCTGGCACTGATGAAGGAAGATATGAAGACTGGCAGAGAAGCAATTACTTTCAAAAGGGCTGTGATATATTTTCCAAAAGTACTTACTACCCTCTTTCACATACCAGCAGCAGCAGAACAACTGTTTGATCTTTCACTGTTCTTCTTCCCTCATTCCCAAACCCAGTCACACTTTATCCTAGTTCAGTTGCTTCTCCAATGCCTTTAGAGCCCCTCTCTCTGTATCATGGCTGTCAGCTATGCTGTATTTTATTCTACACACCCCCTGTGCTTGTGTTAGCAAGACAGAGAAATTGCATACCACAAATAGATCTTTTTCAGGAAGAAAAAGGACACAGACAGGGCAGCAGTAACAGAGATCAGAAAAAGATCAGAGTAGAAATTGTATTTTGGTGTAGGTACAGTGTCCTGGTCATATACCAGAGCAAAGAGGGCAGTGAGACATGGATCACACAATTGCATCTTAGCTCTCTGGTAGAATTACACATTTCTAATGTAATACAAAGTGAAGAAAGAAAGGGTTTTTTGCACAGGATGGAGCCAGTCAGTTCCCAAAGTGCTCCTGAATTTCTCAGCTGTATCCCACAGCAGCTTCAAGTCTGGTGGTCCAGGGCAGGCTTCACATGACAATTCATATCTAAGGAGGGTACCTGCACTGGGCTGGAGCATTCCATTGTCCAAGAAATGAGAAAGGGCAGCCAGTACATTACCCAGGAGGAATGCCAGAGAGGCTGAAACATTAGATAGTTCTGGAACATTTCCTAAAAATCTGGAGGTATTTCCAAGCAAACTGAGGCAGCTGCCTTGTGTAATAGCTGTGATATCTTGACTGCAAAAGGTTATCACTCCTGCATAGCTAGCTGTGAAACCAAGGGAAGAACCTTTCCACTCAAGGGTGTATCTATTTAACATCAAAATTTAAGAGATTAAATTTCTGCAGTGTGAAGCCAGTTCAAACAGGCAGAGGAGGAGTCCCTCCTGTACCAGTGCTATTGAACTGAACATCAGACAGCTGGTGCCCTGAACCAGCACACCTTCACCAAGTGATGGGTTTGGTACTATTGTAATTAGAGATCCTGAAAACCTCACACCTCCTGTGCTGCAAGTTCCCTGTGGTTCAGAGTGAAACCATCTTGTTTGGGCACATATGAGAAACAAGGAATCTTGTGAGGGAGCAGGAGAACAGAGCAGCTGAGGGGAGAGATGTTACATTTGCTGGGTGATTAGGAGAATGGACATGTAGTGGAGATGAGCAAGGCTTGGTGCCATCCACTGTATGGATTGAAGACCACAACCTGTCTCAGGAGAATGCTGTCTAAAGTATTTACCTCTAGGGAAGAAGTGATAGAAGGAAGCCCATTTCTTGAAATTTTGGTTTTTTAATCAACATTTACATTTCCTCCCACCCACACAGAAACAGAGTGAGAATAATGCTCTCACCTACTGAGCCATACACCATTTTCAGTAATTTTCTTTTTGTCTAAGTGATTTTTCAAGTATTTTAAAGAGCAAGGAGGACAAAAGCACCTTTTACAAGGATAATTACCTAACACACCTGTGTCAGAAGAGGGTCTCGTAGCTGATTACTTTAAAGAAGAAAAAGAATCCAATGACAAACAATGAATCATAAATCTATTATTTGGGATCACTCTACAACAATAAATCAATGACCGTATCCCTCAGTTCCATTTTAAGCCTCTGTAAACTTCTCAGTGCCCTCTAATTGGTTTGATTCTCTTATTGATTTTTACAGCTTGCAGGGTCACTAAGGTTGCAGAAAAGCTCTATCTCTTCTATGCTACTCTGTGTTGCCACCAACTGTGTAACAAGCCTCCTGTTACCTCTTAAAATCTTAACTTGTTCTCTTTCAATATTTGGAACAAAGAACTAAAAATCATCACTAAGCATATAAAAAGCTCATTGCCTGTAAAATATTAATTTTTTAAATAATTTTGAGTGTAGTAAAATACTGCTGAACCTTATTTTAGGGGTTTTAGCATGACTGAGTTTGCTTACATATTTCAATATTTATGTCTGGAAGAGAGACAAAGAAAATGAGAAAAAGACAGAAAAAAGACGAAAAAAAGGAGTAATTTATTCAGAACTCAGTGGCCTGAATTACTACTCACAGTACATACAGGACAGTGTACCTCCCCTCCATCACTGTCGTCACCTACAAGGGTTGCTAATAGACATTATGAGGATCTCTAAATAGAAGTGCTAATAGATGCCATTCTAATGCTGTCCATCTTAACAAATTATAATAATTTACAGCACATCCACAGAGAGGTAGGAACAAAGCAGAGATTAGTAATTGAAATAGTGCAGTGGCAATTAAAACACTTGTGGCTAGCAGCTGCTTCTAAATTGCTAGAAATGAGTATTTATATAAACAAGGGCTTTCCTTTACCAAAAGGGACTTGTGTGTTGAATAGGGTTTGCTTGTCTCTTTTCTAGTTTCCGGGCTTTTGGCAGCAAATGCAAAAGTTCAGCTGCATGACCATATTTACTCCTTTCTCCTGTGAAGAGCTGCTTTAGGGAATTTGTATGACCGGGTGTCCCCTAGTAACAAAGCATTAAAGTTACACTGAGTAATAAACCGTAATCCAAATACAGAATTTAGTTTCTCATACACTTTTTTGAAAGGTCTTACTTAGGTATTTTGAGACTCAATCTGAGACTCTATTCTAAAGAAATCTGTTTGGTCTTTAGACCTTCAAGGTGGCTCCTGTTTGAGGGATAAGATTTGTCAGAACTACTCTTCTATGGAATTGCCTCCTATTCCTGAGGATATGCAGAGGTATAGCATTGCCACCTAAGGACATATCACTGGCAGATTTTCTCTTCTGATTGATCTAGATATGTTCCAAGACAAAATTAATTGAGATAAGATATTATTTGAACCCACTTACTTATGTTTGTACATATTATTAACCAACTAAATTTCTCTTTGGTTGCAGAACCAGTATTTAGCAAGGGGCCAAGGTGTGGAGGATGTGGGGCCAGGGTTGGCTGTGGTGCAGGGCACGGGGAGATGAGGGAGAAAGTGGGAAGGAGAAGGGTAATGCTGGCTGTGAAGAAATGTATGTTTCAGCACTTAGGTACCAGTGGGAGGGTGTGATGGCAGGGCAGATGTATTTGAAAGGCATGTCAGGGACACATTTGTGCCCCACACAAGACAGGGCAGGCAGAAAGGGTTGGTACAGGGTCATCATACATAATACAATGAGTTTCTGTGGTTGATGTTTCTAAGGTAGGGAATCTATTTCCAGGATGATTTAAGAACAAGGTAATAAGTGAGCAAAGATGCTTGATGACTTGCTTATTTGTGCCTCTAATGGATGCAACAAGCTAGGGACAAGGAGATGTTTCTAGGAAAAGCAAAATGAGTAGTATTAGAGAACAACCTACTACACTTTATAAAGACCTCCCCCCTTTTACCCTCTCTGTATAGAAAGTGTTCTCATAACATACATCCTAGATAGGCTTTACTAGTGCACTGCTACAGACTGAGAGACAAATATCACCCAAAACCATCTTGACAAAAGGCAATTTTCAGTATCTGCTGACAATTTGATGCACTAATAATCTATCTCTACCTTTATTTTCTATAAGGAAATTCTGTAGAGGAGGAAAAAAGAGAATTTTTGTAAGAGAGAAAGAAGAAATAAGAGAGAAAAGCAATTTTATCTCCATGAATTGAATGCTGTCAGTTAAATGATCAGGTAAAACAACGTGAACAGTAATATATTAGAAATGGTTTTATTACCTTTTATAGACCACTGACTGTGATTTGATTACTGTCAGTAAGCATACGTAGAGGATGAAGATTACTCAAAGCGCAGGTTCATTTTTTTCAGGAAATAAAGATATTTAGTCAAAACCTCATACTACAGACAGGCAATAAAATCTATTAATAAGAAATTAAAACTGGACAATATCAACTTAATAAGAATCATAGAATCATAGGATGATTTGGGTTGGAAAGGACCTCAGAGATTACCTAGTTCCAACCCCCTGCCATGAACTGAGACACCTTCCTCTAGACCAGGTTGCCAAAGCCCCATCCAACCTGGCCTTGAACACTTCCAGTGATAGGACATCTACAACTTCTCTGGGCAGCCTGCTCCAGTGTTTCACCTCCATCACAGTACAGAACTTCTTCCTCATACCTAACCTAAATTCACCCTTTGTCATTTTAAAGCCATTTACCCTTGTCCTATCATTTCATGCCCTTGTAAAAGGTCCCTCTCCAGCTTTGTTATAGGCCCCCTTTAGCTACTGGAAGGCTGCTAAAAGATCTCCCCAGAGCCTACTATTCTTCAGTCTGAACAACCCATACTCTCTAAGCCTGTCATCATAGGAGAGGTGTTCCAACCCTCTGATCACCTTCATGGCCCTTCTCTAAACTTGCTTGAGCAGGTCCATGTCCTTCTTGTAGTGTATGTATCCTTTATGGTATGTGCCAGTTAACAATCCAGATTAATGGAATAGAAAGGTAGTAGTTTCTCCACTATTTGACATCTGAAGACTACATGATTTTCTAGAAAAAATCCTCTTGAACAAAATCTGCAGCTATATTATGCAGGAAATCATAACCAAAGGAATATCGTGGTCCTTTTAAGCCTTTAAAACACATAATTTTATTTGCAATCTGCAATCTAGGCAAAAATACCAATTTGTTGGAAACTTCTTCACAGGTGTCAGGGGATTCTGACACACACCTTTTGTTCATTTTCATTCTCTTGCGCAACTTTGCAAAGTCTTGACTAATATTTTTTTCTTGAAACACCAATTTTTTTAAGCCACACATCATTTCAGTTTGATCCCTAGGCTGGCAATTACTGTCCTAAGTTACTATTATGAATTTCTATATTACTGTCTGTTTTGGCTGTTACAGCCTTGATGAAATCTGAACGTACTGAGAGATTTCCACTGTTGTTCACCCAGACAGCTGTAACTGCCCCATTTTCTGTTGTAGGAATAATGTTGTTGTTCACTGCTCACAATTTATGACAGGAGAAGTCAACCGTGCTGGTATGAACCTTTCTATTTTTTTTTCTTTTTCTTTTTTTTTTTTCTTTTTACTATTAAATGATGTACCACTCTTCTGTGATACAGTGTCAAAGTCATTATTCTGCACTTTTTCATTTGTCTTATATCTTTCTGTTCCTTATCATTGATTGATGATTCTTATAGACATTTGCCTTTGACTTCTGTTTTCACCATTTTTCATATTTTATGATTCTATGCAGACGTGTGTGATAAAGACTTACCAATATCAACAACGTTCTAAATCTGTTTCTTTCCCAAAGATCATTTTATTTTTCTGAATCTCTGTTTACCCCTTTCAGAGAAGGGGTATTCAGGCTGTTTCTCACTGATGCCCTGCTTCATGCTGGCATGTTTTGTTGAGTGACCAAAAAAATCCGAAAGTTAATATCTGGGGTTTGGAGTTTTGAGGAATTGTTTGCTTTGTTGGTAGGACATGTCTTAACCCGAAGGTGATGTCCCCTTGCAGCTGACACAGCATTAAGGTTCTGAAAATTTCAGTGGAAAAGAGTTCTAAAATAACTGTTTTTCTTTATTGCAGAGTGCATAAATCCTGTTGACTTACTGGTGCTTATGGCTTCCTCAGACAATGCCAGGGACATCTCTGAAGCTGACTGGTACAGTTGACTGGTACCTGTACATCAGTCACTGGTAACTGATGGCACCTGCTTTTCTAACTAACTTTACGTGTTACATCTTCCAACACCACAGTTTTCTTTGTCTATTTCCTTCCTTTTCTGGATGACAGCTAAAATTTTCTTCTTCTCAGTGATGGTGTTCTCTGTGGTGTCACTTGCCCTGTTTCATATCCTCACAATAATAACAGCTTTTACTGTGCCTGCGGTGCTGGTGTTACCTGCCACGTGGCAAGACCTGCATCACTAGGTGACAAAACGCTTGAAGAACCAGCCACACCAGGGTACAGTCTACCACCCATCAGTTCCAGTGTCTTGACAGTTTGTACTGCCTGGGTTTGTTCCCCAAAAATATTAACGAAAGAAAATTTCCATAGGATTGGAGTAAAGGCCCTTTTACAGATTGAAAGCTGAATAAGGAGCAAGAAGCAAGTGGTAGAATTTAACAATCACTTTTTAGGATGGGGAGAATCCAGCAGTGTGGACCAGTTCTAGGATTATTTTTGTTCAATGTCTTTATCAATAACAGTGAAACCTCTGGGTTTGCAGACGGACAAAGCTTTTGGACAGTGATATACAACCTAAAACTGTGCCAGATGCTGGTGAATGCAACCGGCAGGAAAAATACAGGAAGGAGGTCTTTGACCTTCAGGTGCCCTGAAGTCCTTGAGTCTGTGTAGCAGCAAGCAGGAAAGCCAACAAAACATTGCCTATTAACAGCAACACTACTGAGAACAGGAGGAAGGGTTGGTGCTACGTGTTCCTCATGTTGGCACAGCCATATCTCCAGCAGTTCTGGCCTGAGCATCTCATGCACAGGGGCAGCCCAGGGATCAGAGAGGTGGGACAGCTGCCCTACAAGGAGAGGAAAGAACACTACCACTCCTCGAATGGGGCACCGGAGGAGAGCTCAGCCTTCTAGTCTGTCCTCATAAGGCAATCGTAATTCACCCACTGAGGAGGTGCTCAACACTTACAAGATTATGAAGTTCATGGAAAAAAATTAATACAGACATGTTATTCACAAAATCCCTATCAAAGTACTATTATAGAATCATAAAATATCCTGAATTAGAAGGGACTCTAAAGGACTACAGGGCTTCATGACACAAGCAGGAGGTTAGTTTAAAGCAGACAAAAGCAGGCACTTCTTTACACAGCAGGTAGCAACCAGCTGCAGGAACCTATTGCCACGGGAGGTTTCAGAGGCAAACAGTGTCAGTAGATTCAATAGAACTTACATGGAACAAGTCCACAAAGAGTTCTTGAAAGTTTTAGGCTGGCATAGTCTTCCTAACATCCTTAACACAACATTCATGGTGCTGGGGACGCGTAGGAGGATGGAATCTCGAATGAAGCCAGGCTCATGTGTGCTCCTCAGACACAACCTCTAACACCGTCAGAGGCAGAGCTGGTCATTTGGCTGTGACCCAGCAGGGCACCTCTTCTGTCCCAGTACACTCATGTCTATGACACAGTAGGGTGGTTGCAGACATTACAGCAGCCAGGCCCTTTCCGTCCACCCACCAGCAATTCCAATCCCTTCATTGCCCTGTGACAGACACAGTGGGGTGAGCCAGCCTGTAGAGCAAGAGAAAACATAGCTTATCTTCCATGCAATCTGCATGTACTAACATACCCTGGCAAACTGAAGATAGAGGCTCAGATCTGTCTGATCTGAATTTCTGTTACCTGAAGAGTTAGGACAGCAATTTTTTTTTCCCCCACACTGCCAGGTCTTATCGGGCACATGCAGAACATGGTCATATATAACAGACTTCTGCATTCAACCTAATTCTTACTAAGCAACTTCTGTATCTCTCCACTGTACTTCCCCAAGCCTCAAACTACTGTTTAATAACATATATAATGAAGAATTAGCAGTAAACAAATTTTCCGTGAGGCTGATGTTTCAGTTCCTGTGAGTCTGAGATGTGTCTGATTCTGTTTAAAAAGGGAAACAAATAAAATAGTGAGGAATTTTGTATGGTCTTTATCACTTTAAAGGATAGGAAAGTAAATCTCAAGGTCAAAAACAATGTTGTCATCACACAGTCAATGCTATTTTCATCCACAGTATTTCTGGTAAGAATTTACTCCATGTGATGCAGCAGGAGTGATGTAGATGTTCCTCATACCCTTGAAAATCCTCCTCCGCACTGCAAGGAAGAGGTTCAGGTACCTCACTGGATGGATGGAATCAGGAACCACATCAGAGTCAGGATGTATTTCAGGGAGCAGAGACGGATTTGACCCTAAGGCAACGTGCCAAAGTCCTGCAGAGGCCAGGCCAGAAGAATGATTCCTCTATTTGAGTTGTCTGGGGAAAGATTCTGAGGGGATTTTCTAAGGAAATGAACTCCCATAACAAAGGTGTTCCAGATTTTCTCTTAAGTCTCAAAACATACATTTTAAAACATGCCAGCAAAAACTTGTGTCATAACATGGAGCGAGAAGCTGAAGAACAGAAAGCCTGAATGTGAGGTGAACATATCTGACCTGGAAGTAAACTGACACATGCAAGGAAGACTGCTGTGTCTGCCAGGTCTATGCAGGAGGAAGCAGAGCACAACATCTAATCAGAGGACAGATACCTTGAATCTTGTGTGCAGTGTTCCCAGGGATCAGCTGTGGTCCTTGGAAATACCTGTTCCTCATGCCACAGAAGACAGCTGTGACATAGAGCTATCACTGTTCTTTTTCCCAAATGCCAGTTGAGGAAATCTTGCGATTCATAGGAGTCTGAGGAATAACTGCTTCTGTCTGTGAGAGACTGGACTGACTGTTACTTGTTTTCTTCCCTATTTCTGTCATTGTAGCTGAATATCAGATAGGGAGATCCAAAATTCAAGATTTAGCAGTGCCCTAAAAATTAAAAAAGAGAAAATCACACACAAAATGCAAAATCATTGCTTGTGCTTCTGCTTAAAGCCAGGCAGGCTGCCAGTTCCTACAGAAAAGAAGATTAAGAGATGAGAGAATTACCAAGTTCAAAGGTAGAATGCAATGGCGAAACACTGAGCCCAATTCACTGCCTGCGGGTAAGCCCTGTGTGAAAACCGGAGAGTCAACCAGCTTCTAGAAAAGACTTTAGGTATTTAACTGTATAA
>JAYRBT010000082.1:16118146-16141009 GCA_036023395.1 Myiotriccus ornatus | reverse complement strand
TGAGATGAGTTTGATGATCTGATATGATTTTTTTAACTAACATTAGGTTGACTATGAAATAAAGGAGTATTGCTGAACGAGCCAGCAAAGTACCTAATCATGAACTCAGTTTTAAACAATTCTTAAATCTCATTAACATTTGAACTGACTGTACGTTGATGAGCATACATAAGACACGATGCACCAGGATGCTTAGAGAAATGGTATGGAATACATACATATATATATATAGATTATATATGTATTTGTATGCATACATACATACATTTTTGTAGGAGGGTTGGGGTAAATCATTACTTACAGACTTGCATTTTAGTATATTTGCTCCAAAGATGGGGTGAAGAAATTAGTTCAACAATGGTATTCCTTTGTTGAGAGCTCTTGTGGATGCTATCTTGTCAATAAAAGTCACAGATAAAATATCAGAAAATGTACCTTAAAGACCACTGAATATTCACTTCTGAACCCACTAGTAGTGTGGGATAAATGATAGCCTGTGTGACAATCACAAGACACCACAGGCAATCACTTCTTCCTTGCATGGAACAAAGGGTGTCAATAGAGGAGACCCCTCTCTCACTTAATGGCACTTCCTGGAATTGTCTCCGACCTGTCCAGCCTGATTTCCTGCAGCAGCTTTTAAGCAACAGTGCAAAAGTCTTTGTTGCTGTTAATCACCTTTGGCTGGCCAAGAGACTGCAGACCTTACAGCATTCATCCATGACTCTGTCTCCACCCAGTTTTTCTACTGTACTGCAACTGTTTTAACTTGCTTGCTGAGCTATTGTGCTGCTGACAGAGGGAACATCAAATGCCTTCTTGGAACATTACCTCAAATAGGTATGTTTTTTTGTCAATGATATAACATGTATGTTTATAGTGCTAAGAACAGTTAAGTTCCCTTCTATATAGAAGAGTGATACAGTGACTCTTGATGTTGCATGATTTCTGTGGTACATCTGGCTTTCCGTGCTAATCAACTGCCTAGAATAACAAACAAATAAATACCTATGTAGATGAGCAGGGGATTGCACACATTGCATTATTTATAGAAAAGAAAGCTTATGACTAGCTAATATGCTTTATGGTAAAATGTTTGCTGATACCAGTGCATGGGAAAGTACACTCTGTATTTGGAAGCTTAGAAATGAGTCACTTCATTTAGGAGCGGAAATAAGCACCCAGAAACTATCTGACTACTAAGCTGCTCTGATTTTCTTTTACTTGCAAAAATTCTTCCATGCAGGTCTAGAAAAGATTTGAAGTCGTACAAGTGAGGTGTGCAAAAAAAGAGAGGCATAAACAAGGTGTAAAATGGTTCTCACAGGATCTTTCCATAATCCCATGTCTGCAGAAATTGGCTGCTTTTCAGAAGTCTTCTTTCTAGCAGGGCTTGATCCTATAAACCTCTGAAAGGCGCAGAGCTCCTGAGGTCAGAAGCTGATCCAAAATTGGCAGAAATAGGGCCATTCCCTGACATTCCATGTTCCCAGCTCCCACTCACTCACAGGGTGGTGCAGGCAGCCAGGTAGCTGTGGCTCCATAACTTTTTCAACCTTTCACTTTTGCAAGGGAATTGAACCCCAGCAAGAGCACTGATTCCTGAGCTATTTGCTGGGATTGCAGCCTGCTGGGCCAGGGATCCTGTCGCAGTGCTGCAGGCACCAAGGAGCCAAAAACATACCACTGTTCCCGGCTCACTGCTGGCCCTTGCTTGAAAACTGATTTCTAATGGCACCAGTGATTTCTAAAGCAGGGCTACCTTTCTCTGTAGGAAAGGCTCTTTTGGTCTTGGCTCTTTTTTATTCCACTCATTGGGAAAAGAGTATAAAGAGGGTTTGACAAGGAAAGCCCAGGCACTTTGCAGCTTACTGTGCACCCTGAGAATAATAAAATCATAGAATCATTAAGGTTGGAAAATACCTCCAAGATCACTGAGTCCAGCCTTAGACTGAACACCACCTTGTCAACTAAACCAAAGCACCAAGTGACACATTCCATTGTTTCTTGGACACTTTCAGGGATAGTGACTCCACCACTTCCCTGGGGATCCCATTCCAATGTCTAACCACCCTTTCAGTGAAAAATTTTTATTGACGTCCAACATGAACCTCCCCTTGCACAGCTTGAGGCTGTATCCTCTTGTCCTATCACTAATTGCCTGGGAGAAGAGGTCAACTCCCACCTGGCTACAACCAACCTCCTTTCAGGTAGTTGTAGAGTGATAAAGTACCTGACCCTCCTCTTCAGACTAAACAACCCCAGCTCACTCAGCTGCTCTTCACAGGACTTACTCTCTAGACCCTTCATCAGCTTTGTTGCCCTGCTCTGGACATGCTCCAGCACCTCAATGTCTTTCTTGAAGTGAGGGGCCCAGAACTGGACACAGTATTCGAGGTATGGCCTCAGCAGTGCCGAATTCAGAGAGACAATCATTTCCCTGGTCCTGCTGGCCATAATATCTTGAAATCTGGGAGGGTATCAGCCTTCTTGGCCCCCTGGGCAGACCTCCGGCTAAACATGAACAGAAGTTTCGTTTAGAGGTTGTAGGCTGAAACTGCACCCATGTCTCATGGGTCTGGAAATGCTACTAATTCAGTAGGTAATGTCTTCTAGTAGCCAGATGTCACAGCCGACCTGTCAGTGCATTTCACACCAGGCAGGGCAGATCCCATCTAGAATCTCTGGCTTAAATGGGTGAATGAGTAGCACAGATGTTTAAAACACTTCCTTGGTTATTATGTGTTAACATGTTCCTGTGAAAGGGCCCAAGAGAAAGGGAAGCAGGGTGGAAGGTTGCTCTTCATCCTGATGGCTACCCTCCTGGTCTGAGAAAAACCTGTAGAGGAGAGGAGACTGTGCCATCCCTTGGGGCCACTCAGCTAGCCAGGGGCATCGAGGTGTTTCTCAAGCACCTCCAGGCAGGGCACAGTGACATAAAGGCTGAAAACAATGCAAAATCCCAGGAAGGAAGTGGAATATTGAGAAAAGTAGGATTTAGCCACAGAAGGGTTTGTGTAGTGTTTGCTGCACCATTGGAAGCCACTGAAAGGGTGTTAGATGGAGAGTGAGATGCTGTCAGACCCAGTGCTTCTGTGTCTATTGTTGCCCACATATTTGGGGTTGCTTCCATGCGGTGCAGTACTTCAGGCACAGTCTGCTCCAGTGTGAGTCCCCCATGGGGTCACAAGTCCTGCCAGAAAACCTGCTCTAGTGTGAGCTCCTCTCTCCATGGGTCAGCAAGTCCCTGCCAGGACCCTGCTTCAACACAGCTTCCCAAGGACTCACAACCTTTCGAGCATCCATGTGCTCCTGCATGGATGTCTTCCATGGGCTGCAGGTGGATCTCTGCTCCCCCATGGACCTCCATGGTCTGCAGGGGGGCAAGCCTGCCTTGCCATAGTCTTCACCACAAGCTGTAGGGGAATCTCAGCTGTGGTGCCTGAAGCATCTCTTCCCCCTCCTTCTTCACTGACCTTGGTGTCTGCAGTATTGATTCTACCACAGATTCTCACTCCTCTCTCCTCTGGCTACAGTCACTTCTGCATAACAACTATTTTTCCTTCTTAAATATATTCTCACAGAGGCTTTGCCACCATCACTGATGGGCTCAGCCTTGGTCACTGATGGGTCCATCTGGGAGCCATCTGGCATTGGCTCTGTCAGACATGGGGGAAAGTTCTGGCAGCTTCTCACAGAAACCACCCCTGTAGCCCCTCCCCGTCCCCTGTGCACCTGGCCCCACAAACCCAATGCAGTATCAGAAAACATCTATATTTCTATATGCAGATATATTTTGGAAAAGTGAACCCCTTGCTCACAGGAGAATTACTGTTTTCTTTATACACAGTAGTTAAAAAGAAGTTTAATGAGCTTACAAAGTTGCTTAGAGTCACAAGAGTTTTGATTCCAGAAAGGGGTTTGATCAAACCAAAGCAAGAGTTAGCTGGGTACTTAGAGAAAGGGCAGAGCTAACAGACCTCTTGGACTTCTTCCTCTGTATCCCAGCACTTCCTCAAGTAATTACAAGCTAAGTAGGACAGGAATCAAGAGACATATCAGTCCCTTAAATGTGATCTTTCATTCTCATGCCAAATTCTATCTTTTCATATAGCCTCTCTTGATTATTTACTTTCTGTAAGACTTACAGGACAAGGTCCATTGGAATTTAATCCCAGAGTAGAGGAATTACAATGCAGTGACAGAGATGCTGTATGTGCTGTATGCTGACTTCTTACTGATGTACTTAGCTTGATTTTTCAAGCCTGAAATCCTGGGTAAGTGCTTGAAAATTGTGTTAACAACTCACATTTATCTTGGTTCATAAAAATGTAGGCAGAACTAATTCAGAAAACCCCTTTCTTTTAAGGGAGACATTTACGGAAGGTTTAGATTAGTTCAGTGAATATTTAATGTGGGCAGAAAAGATGATTCAGTGCTCAGGGAGTGAGATAAAAGCTGCTGTGGTTCCTCTTCATACAAAGACATGTTAGCAGTGGCCAGACCTTTGACAACATGTTAATTCATTGATGAAAAGCTTATACTTGGCTTTTCTGTCCTTTGACATCCTAGAGAGCCTTGGCTTTCTCAAAGCACTCTGTGGTACTCTGTTGCTTTGGAATATTTCTTCCTATGCTTCACTATGTATGATTTTTCCTGAACAGAAGGTACTAATTTGGTTCATGCCATTCAGAGTTACAAACCACCTCCTATGCACCTGCAGTATGTGTACATGTGTGCGTTTAAATATAAAGTTTAGTTTAAAAACCCTGTATTGTTGTGCTTAGGATGCTAAAACAAGTAATATTTGGAATCCTGTCTTCAAAGACAGCACAATATTCACACTAGTGCTGGTAAACCCCCAAGTTAGTTCACTATCTGTTTAGCTGTGGGGATGTGGGAATGGAGAACATACATAGGCGGCTTTAGCCTATGCAGACGAGGGATTGTTCTACATTTTTACTGAATGTTCATTAATAGTTTGGCCATTCATTGACTTGTGACCCTTAAACACAGCAATTAAAATCAAATTTTTAAAAATTTGGTAAAAGTCAGTTGCCTGAAACCAGTTATTTAATGGTCCAAGAATCCAACAGCACTGATAAAAGGGGGGATATTGTGCATACCAGGTACTGTAAAAGGGAGGACACTGAGCATAGTAAGTATTAACACTGGGTCTTAAGATCATCATTAAATGCTCATTTTTATTCACAAAACAGAAAGACCAAAGAGCTCATTCTGTCACACAGAACAGAAAGACCAAAGAGTTCATTCTGTCACACAGAGCCTGTTACTCTAGTGACTGTTTCACAGTCCTAGCTGAGCTGGGTGAGCCTGCACTGCTCCTATTAGGACTGCCAGATAGGATAAAGAAAACACTTTCTGTTTCTCCTGCAGGCTCAGCACTTTCTCCTGTTTGTAGCTTTAGTGCAGCTCTCTATCTTGTCTCCACAGCCCAATTTTCTTTCCCAGTGGCAGCAGGACGTCTGTTAGGCAGTCTCATAGCAGTCCCTGCTGTCTTAGTTTCCTGACACATCATGGCTCTTTTTAACTACCCCAGGACCTATTGTCTCTCACGCAAAAAGCATGTGGACATTTGGCCCTTTGCCTCTGATGATTTCAATTAAAAATTGCCATATATATTTCCTACATTGCTCAATATATGGATCTTATATCTGTCAGTCTCCCTTGGTTGTCAAATACACTTTACTGCTTTGATATTGACTTCCTGCAGTCTCATATAACTGCACTTGGGCAGGCATAGATATATGTTGTCAGCTGATGTAGCAAAGGAAATTGTAGTAACAACTGGAGCCACAGCCATTAGCTGAGTGAGCACACTGAGGTTCAAGCTCCACTGCTGATCTGTGGCGTGTGACTGTCCAAACCTACGTGATTAGTCAGTCTCCACTCTGGAGAAGTTTCTGGCAATTCAAACAGAAATGTAAATATGCTTGGACAATTCTTATACACTTTGCCTTCTGTATTTCCTCTGGATTTCATTCATGGCTATCTCCATCTCTGGCAGCTACTTTTCCTACGTGGTGATTCACACACTGTGAATGTCCCAGACTCATCCCCTGGGCCAGGTCTCTGGCTGTAATGCTGCACTGTCTTGGGACTCCTAAATACAATATTTTACACCTAGAATATCACCATTTCCATTAATTTTGTTTTGATATTCTTAAGTGGATAAGTTAATCCAGAGTTAAATAAAGATCTTTGCAGGACATTGCTGGAAGATGGTTATGGCCATGGGCTCTGTTGAGACAGGGCCAATGTATCCTCCAATGTATCCTCCAGCCAAATGTATCCTCCAATGCTTTGCTGTTTCTTGACTTACCTGGCTCACTTCATACTCAAGACAGAGTCCCTGGGGCAGCAGGATAAATTGGGATGCTGGTCTGACATGCAAGTTTAAGCCCAAGGCTAATGTGACAAAGTAGATCTGAGATGATTGCAAAGTTCTCTTCTCATTTCTGCAGTTTTAAAGAAATGATCTTAGCAGCTCATACTGACAGAGTGCAGCTCCAAGGCAGAAGCAAGAAAGTGAAGATTCTTACCTAGGTTGTGCTTAAATTCTAGACCTTTTATAAGATATAGATTAAAGGGGAAGAAAATAAACTACTGAAGTTCCAGCCTGAGTGACAGATGAAGCACCTCACAGAGGCCTCCTCCCTCCTTCCTAAAGCAGAGGACCTCATCCTGCCAGCAGTCCGAGATGCTGGCAAGGAAATCCAAAGCCACAGAAGAATCACCTAGCTGCAGCCTTCAGCTAGCTGGAAATGCCTGTCTCTTCTATACACATAAAAAAAATTACTGAGACCTTTATAAGAAGAATTAGTAAGGCAAACCAGACTTACCCACAGACAAGCTAATCCACAGACATGGCACTGAATCCATGGGTATAACCAGTCATTTTTTTATAGTGAAAAAAACTGACTGTGGGGCATCAGCTCCAGGGAGACAGTTGGGATCTCATGGGTAGATTTATTGGGTAGCCGAAATCTAGAAATTCCCTTTTGGATGTTAAACCAAGAAGGTAGTCCATGAATTTAATCCCAGAAGCTGCCCTGCTCCTGACTCTAGAACGGGCAAGCACAGCAGGATTAGGTAAACCACCAAACTTCCAGAGTCCTAAGATTTTACTCTGACAGAAGGAGAAAGAGTCAAGTCTAGCAAAAGAGCTGCATGATGGATGCTGCTTCAATTTTTGAGCAGAAGACAAACTGGGGGAGTCAAACTTGAGCCAAACAAAAAGTTCAGTATAAATCACAAGAAAAAAATATTTTACAGGTTTGAAAACTATAGTAAATGTACTTGATGTAAGTGAAAGATGAACTGTCACTACAAAACTAATTTTTGGAAAAAGTTCACAAGTGTTCCTAGTTCCTTCAGTGGGGCCAGACCAGACTTTTTGAGGTATGTATGTTAAGATGTATACAGAAAAAAACCCAAACAAACACAGAAACAAAGTTCATGCAGCTGTAGAAGTGACAAGAAATGTAAGGCTGTTAGCTTATTCTAGTACCTGAAGAGCTTCTTCAAGTATTGATAGAATCATAGAATCATAGAATTAACTGGGTTGGAAGAGACCTTCAAGATCTTCAAGTCCAACCCTTGATCCAACCCCACTGTGATTACTAGATCATGGCACTCAGTGGTCAGTTCTTCCTTTATGCCATGTCTTACCTTTCATTTCCTCAAGAAATGCCTTGGTTTTGTTGTCTGGGATCCTCAGCTTCTTGAAAGACCTCCAAGGCATCCACAGGCTGCATGAGGTAGTTGCTCAAACACTGAGCCTCAAAAATTGTCCTCAAAAACTGAGGAGCCACTCTGAGCTTCACCCTCATTGGCACCGCTCTCAGTTCAGACAGCAGGACAGAACTCTTCAGAGATGCTTCATGACTCAGCATCAGCCAGTATCAAAGCAGATTACCAGCTCACTGATTTGCACAGCAGTGACTTTTATTTCAGTGCACCACAAGAGCTTTGTCTTACCTGGTGTCTTTTATAGTGTCCTTTAGACTGGCTTTGAATTAGGATAAAGCAGTAAGTCATACTTTATGTATTTTGCAACTGCTGTTGTATCAGCACTATTTTTGACATTCAAATATATGCAGAAAAATTAGCTGAGTTGGTTAACTCTCCACTCCCAATAAGAAGTGCTGCCAGTATCTCAATCAGGCAAGGCTGCAAGCCTCTACTGGGAGGCACCTATAGCTTCAGGTAGGCTGCCCTGAGAGAGTGGTCCAGACAGGTCCCTTGAAGGGAATTCCTAAGTCCTGCTGCCTAGTCAATAGGTCTGCCTCTGGATTGTCTTATAAGCACTCCCACTGCACCGGTAAGGAGAAACCCAAGAAGCAGCTGGTCTGGCCCCTCTGTGAGCCTGTTCAACCCCATGTGCCCTCCAGAAACAGCAAAGCATTGCCAGGGACACTCCTGACAAGACATCCTGGTCCCCTTCACTGGGCAGATATATCCAGGAGAGGATGGCATTCTGAAACCTCTCGCACCACCGCACCTACTGTGGGCCTTTGAGAGATTTGTGTTGGCTCACACTGTGCACCAGACACATAATAAGGCAATTTAATAATCAATATACAAGTGGCAGAATACTCATTTTGCACAATAAACCTTTTGCCTCTTAAGAGCACATATGAAACATTTAAACATCCATGATCCATAATCTCGTCTGTCCTTGCAGCATCTTCAGATGTCTCCCAACATTTGATTTTACTGTCTTTTTCCTAGTTTAGATGCCTACGTGTCCTGTACTAACCAGTTAAGAGATTTGAATTTTCCTCACAGTTGTCACTATAATGTTTCCTTTTAGTGTTACCACTTTTAAACAGTGGAGCTAGAAATCTGAAAGACATACTAGTAAGACTAGTTCCCAGATAAAAGTAAAGATGCAGGATTTCAGAAGAATCTTTGCTTTATTTAGACAGAAGTAGCATGGGTGTAAACAAGTAATATTTGTTGGGAAGAAGCTATGAAATCACACTATAAAAACAGAAAATAGCTGAAGAGTAACTTGTTGAGTACTACAACCATTCATGAATATATGACAGAAATATCATCTTATACAAATGAATGCAAAATTTACCTGTTTTACCAAAGCAAAGGTAATCAGTGCAAATGGGCTAAGTATTTACATTACTCATTTCCAGGTTTTCTTAGAAGCTGAAATAATGCTGTTGTGATTTACCAGTACGACAGAACAGAAAAAAGTCCCAGCAGAAGTGGAAGGGTGGAGGGACACACTGCATTATCTTTGTACCTGTACTGATTTTAGTCTGCATGGTACTAGCTAGTCAGAAGTATTGTTCTTTTGGTTGTTGCTGTTGTTAAATGGTTCAGGTTTCTGTAGTTCCTCGAACACTGACAGTGTTTTTATCCTGAAACTGAATGGATTTGTTCTTTCATCTGCACAGGAGAGATTATTATGTCACATTCCTATTAGCATTAATAGGAGCTACTTGCAAAAATCTTTTGAAGATGCTGAGCCAGGTTATTCAATAGCAATGCAGACCTAATTTTGCTGTGGAGACAGCTGGGTGCTGTCCACAGAACTCTCTGAAATGAATAAAAATGGTGTCGTGGACTCAGTGTGCTGCACTGGATTCTTTGCAAGTTACCATCTTGAAGAACTGAGAGAGAAGATGTCGTGGGATTGAGAAGCATTCTCTAAAGGAGAAGTAGTTTGTTTTTGTTCTACTGGTTCTTAGGAAAAAAAAAATCGACATGCCAACCCAGAGATTCAGATATGGAAAAATAATAAATACAGAAAATAGTACCCAGTACATACGGAAAAAATAGCAAACATGAAGAAAATAGTAAATAAAAAATGTTCCATTACCACTTCAGTGAAACTTTCCATTTTAAGAAAGTTTTCACAGAGCATAAAACTCAGTAAAATTAAAAAAAAATAAATCTCAGTGTTACATATAATGAACGAAGATTTCTGCTGTCTACCTAACATAATTTTCTTTTTTCTCTTCTTGAATAAGAAGCTGCTCAAAGTAAGTTGCAGAGGCAAAATTATAAACCATAATCAATGCGACTATCATCCCACTTTACCTAGCTGGATTTAGAAACGGCAGAACACATGATATATGAGAAGAAAAAGCATTTAGAGCTATCTAGAGAACAAAAGCAGAGGTCCTCACCCTGCTAGCAGTCTGTGAGGTGCTGGCAAGGAAATCAGAAGCAACTGATCTGGATTACAAACCTGAGGTTCTGACCCAAAGTAACAAATGTGAAGGAGACTCAGAAAGGACTACCAGAAGCTGAAATTAATTTTTTGAGTAGCTCCAGCCAGTCTTAAGAAAGCTGCTTCTGCTGAGGTTTGCCTGGAAGCCACATGAATCACATTGACTTCTCTTGACTTCTCATAAGCTGTTTGAAGGCTGGAGCTTGGACATAAGTCTGATTTGCCACCATGTCTTTGACTGCAAGCACTTTGTTCTGTGTTGGGGGGGCTTCACCACCAGGTACTTCAGCACTGAAGGTTTTTACAGGCTGAAACATCGGCTACTTTGCAAACTAAACAGATTTTGTTTAGTTCTCAGCTTTCTGTAAGATGAATCTCATGTGTGACACATCTCAGAGGTACAGCCTCCTGCCTGTGGAAGAAAGCATGACTACTTCAGCTAAAACTACTGAAGACAGAGATGTCTATTTTGAAAAGAGGGGAAAAGAAATGATACATGTAGTCAGATGAGGCAGGACAGGGTACATTGGTCTATCTGATCATAACTCCACTGGTACCTTGATAAATCCATCTTACCATACCCACGCAAGAAGACTGCAAATCAGCAGATGGATAATCATCTGAGCTTAGGTACAGGCCCTCTAACTGAGAAGCTCAATAAATATGGTACAAACTAGAATTAGCTAAAAAAAAAAAAAAAAAAAAAAATTCTGTGAATAATATTAACTCTACTTTGATTTTCCTTTTTTAACGGCCTTTTGGAGAAAAATGTTATCACTTTTAGAGCAGCTGGTGCCTCAATAAGCCCTCTGTCCCCAGTTGAAAAAAAAAAAAAAGACCCTATGTTTTAGTTAAACAGCACTTGGCATCACATCAAGCATCGTAAGATGGTACTGCCAATCTTCATGAATAAAGAACATTTGATTTATTTATTAGTTTGAAACTGAGAAGATTCTTGGAATTTGCTGTCATGCAAGAAGACTTTCTATTGTGTTACCTGTTTTTCCAATTTGTATTAATGAAGCTGCAGAGAAGAAGAAACTAACAACTTAGTCTTTTATGATTTTTTTCCAGTTATTTCCTAACTAAACACACAGAATAATAGAGTCCTCTATATTCATATTCTCTCAGTCGTGATTTAGGACCCAAGACACCAGCTTGTCACCTAGGTCCTAGGACGCAATCCTTTGTAAGAAGTGCCTAGGAAACGAAAGTCTTCTGTCAGCTATGTGCCAGGAAAAAAAAATATGGAAAGGTTATTTCCTACCTTGTTTTCTCATAGCTGGTTAAGAAACAGAGTGGTAAGAAATGAGTAAATACTCACCCATGTACCTTGTTGTTTACCATTTTGCCTATCAGGGAGTACAGTTAGAGGGAAAGGTAGAACATTTATTTGAATTGTCCACCAGAGATGCTCCTTATGCAAAGTCTGCATTAGTTAATGATACCTTGCCATTTTGAAAGATGGTATTTTTCTATTATATCAGAAACCATAGACCTCCTGTAGGCTGATGAAATGCTTTTTATTAGTCCCAAGGGCCTAGCTGTTCAATAAATTAAGAGCAGGAAATCCAAGACATGTTATCTCTTCTCTCTAACACTACCTGAATTAATTGGCAAATTGTTCTCTGTTGCATAACAGGTGCAAAACACATCATATCCTGGGCCTTGCTCCTTCTGAGACATCCATCTGATGTGTGCTGTTGCTCTCTGTGCAGTAGGTCTTCTGTACCAGGTTTCAGAACTGAAATCTTTCCTGCTCTCTGTGAGCATGGAGATCTCTGCTGCCTACTGCAACACCTTTGGCAATGGGATGATGGTGTGCATGGAGACTGCAGCATATTCATAGATCCTAGAAATAAACAGTGTCAGAAAATGTAAAGCATTGCTCCTTATTGTTGTCTCGTATCTAAGATGACAATAAGGGAAATAACTGATTTTCATTTAAGAGTATTACTTGTCAAGGGTCGGTCCCTAGCCCACTCCAAACCAACACAAATTTTACTGTTCTCTTGAATGACATCGGGGTTAGGAATGTAAATTTTAACAGGTGCATCTAATAGTCAGACACCCACATATGCTCCCCCAACCAGAAAAAAGGCCATAGTGTACTCCCTCATACAACTCTAGTAATTAGCTCTTCATTACTTGCATGCAGTAGCATTCTGAACATTAAGACTGTTGATGTAGCTTTCACATAGCAAATTTAAGAGTTTCTTCTGGAGTCAGACAGGTCTACGGAGCAGAGAATCAGGCTTGCTTCCTTCCAGCAGTCATAAAACAAGAAGGAGGTTTGCACTGTATGGCAAATGCACACAAACCTCTCTTTAGGAGAGATTTTGAATCTCTCCTAAGCTGCAGTCCCTTTTTAACAGACAAAAAAGTTTGCATTTGCAGTTTGTAAGCAATTTTCTGCTTGCAACACACAGCTCCTTTCTTTGGATTCAAGCAGACCTGAAGGTAGAAATCCGAGCACAATTGTCAGATGGCAGCAGGGGAGCGGTGGGTGGCCCTGCTCTTTGTTGTGCCTCGGTGGTGAGCACCAGCCTCCCCCGCTGTTCTGATTTCGCTTTCTCTCTGCATCCTGCCGTGCCTGCTAAGCAAGGCAGCTGCCACAATCAAAGCCCGAACCTCAGGACACAAAACCATCTCCGGGAACAACCTCTTTTGCACTAGATAGGCTGATTGAGGATGGTAGTGCATCCAGGATAGCTGCAGCAACCCTGACCTTCGCATGGCTTAGCAAAACAAACAAAATCACATTGTTGTCTCAATTGTGTGTGAAAGCAATGATTAACTAGCGGGTTTTAGCAAAAAGGGGGAGAGGAAACAGTCTTAGTTTGTGCTGATATTCTCCGCAGGAGACCGTGTCAGGCAACAGCAGGGTAGGAAAACATCCTAATCCTGAGGCCAAAAGGCTGCAGTGGGAACACCAAATTTTCATAGCTATGAACCAAACCTGTGGCTATCCAGTCCAGCACCAGGTCTCCAGCAGTGAGCAATTTTAGCTCCATCAGAGAAAAGTACATGAAGCACTGTAACAGGCAAGGGTCAGATAAGAGAACCCATTATAAAATGCCTCATCCTAATTTTTAATTTGAGGCTGGCTTGACCTTTGAAATGAGAATTTGTCTCATCTTTCCAAATAGTGTGTTTGTGAGTTCACAGCTGTGTATGGATAGGTGAGGGGGGTGGAAATTAGTTATTATAAATTGTTATATATAGTACATAAAGCTTTAGATGAAGAGAACGTTATTATGGTTGCAAAGTCTAGAACTGTCATTAAGACGGGCTATGCTTAAGACTGCCTGCGAGTTAGGCCAGATCACATGTTAGAAAAAGCTGTTCCTGGCAGTGCTACCTTTGTAGTAGTGGGTGATACAGCCCTACACTACTTCCAGCAACACACCTGGAGCCCCATTCTCTTCCCTTGAGACACTGTGCTCTGGTGTGAAAATCAGTACAACGTCCAGTTCACACAAGTCTCTGTAGCGGAAAACCCGCCACCTACATGATGTTCGTAATTTAGGGTGGATTTAAATTAAATTTCACTTTGCATGATCCATTCCGCTGACACTGTTCAGAATTAGCTGCTGCAAAGGCTGCTGAATTTGAGGACCAAAGTTTATGCCACTAAGCCTTCCTAAAGACCATTTTCATCTTAGGGACTGAAAAATTCCACAGGGTTAGATCCATTACGGCTCCTATGCAGGTTTCCTTAGCAAACCCTTTAAAGGACAAGCTGAAGATCCAACTCTGGCAGTGAAAAGCAGCTAGACACAGTAACTGCTAGACCATTATACTAATTGCAACTTAAATGTTTTAAAGAACAGCCAGATAAGTTTACCTCAGCTTTGCAAAGGTGTATTATTTAACAAACACACACAGTACAGTCTTCTTTCCTATCTAGATAATGTAAAGGAGAAAACTTTTGACTTGGCTTTTTTTGACGGCTGGCTTTGGGGCTTTGAATGTTGGCTTTTTCATTTAATTTAAATCTCGCTTATTGAAACTGTCAGAGCTCATTGAGTAATTATCTTTACTCCAGATGATTTACATTGCCATGCTGTTGTGACTTACAGTTCATATTAAACCATGTCAGGTACCATCTGAGGCACAAGTGTATGTGAGCAACAAAGCCCATACTACCTAATGTAAAAATTATATACAAACTTATAAAATGCATTCTGTGACATTTACTTTAAATTTTTTTATAATACAGATCATAGCATAGTACAGATAAGATGCATTTGAGAACTAGGACACTAGTCAGAAAAACATAAGGGGGTTATTAAGTTGGTCTTGATTGTCTTATGAGTGTTTCTGATTAATATATTATCAGATATCTTCTTAAATGTGGACCCTTGCTGAGTATGACAGCTTGTATGAAATACCAAAGCCAGTCACTCTAGATAACATATTTTAGTCCTAAGAATCTATAAAACCAGTTTACCACCATTCGACAGATTGGAAACTGGCTACTTGTAGGTCTCAAAATTAAACATGAAATTAAAACCAGGCATGTTTCTAATGGAAGTCTGTATCAATCTATCTTGGTCCCAAAAGAATTTTTTTCCTAACAATAGCTGGGAAGCAAAAATATTTTCTGATAAATTTTGCAGACAATGGGAGAAACTGCGGGGAGTAAAAATAGTGGAGAGAGATCATAACGGATAAAGCAATTGGGACCATTTAGCACACCAGCTGCAATAATCAATATGCTAATAATACTTCCAGGAACACAGAATTATTGATACTTTAACAGCCTTTCATTGTTTTAAATTCTTTGTCTTTATTTGAAGGTACTCTGAGATGGACAATAAACCGGTACCTTTTGTATTTCACTTCAGTGCTTTAAATTACCTTCTGTATTTAAAAAATCCATGGTTTTATTTCAAAAAGTGTTTGTTACCTAGAAAAATCGTAATGACAATTTGCCTCTAAAATACTGTCACCACAGAAATGCTGCGAGTGCTCTGTGGAAGCAGAGGAGAATTGCTTCTGCTCTCGCTAACAGATGAGATGACAAAGCTGTCTCATCATTCAGGAGAATGAAGTGTTGGAAATGATACATGCAGCTAACTGGTAGAGCTCTGGGACACAAGCATGGAAGCAAAGAAAAATAAGAAGTTTAAAATCAAGATGGCATACAGCTTGCCTCCTCCTTCTTTCTTTCTTTTAAATCAGGTTGTTTGTGGGTTTTTTTCAAGATAAATATGCTTTTTCAAATGTGTTTACAATCAAGCAGAAAAGAGGAGGAGGAGCAGCTGGGAAGAGAGGAAACTGCAGAGCAGGAAACCAGAGCTCAGCATGTCTGTGTCTGTGCTGCTCACATAACCAGGCATAGACCCCTTCAAAATGTAATCCTGTTTGTGTCACTGTTTGCTATACTCCCTAACTGGATTAAAAAGAAAAAGAAGAAGACAAATCCAAATCCTCCAAGGTCTATCTTTGGAACATCCTCAGAGATTAATGACAGGCTCACAAATAGGAAACTGTTTATAAAACTCATTTGTGGTGTGCCTCTGGATTAAGAGGCTGAGGAATTTATAATAGTACTAGCAAAATAATGGAGAAAAACTCCAAAACAAGCTTTTCAGGTTATTTTCAGATTACTTTGTCATTCTCTTTTTGGGGCTAGTGTGATACAACCAACCTGTCTCTTCCTTTGCCTGAAAGAAAAAGAATTTTCCAGGTGTTCTTTATTTGTTTGCTATTTTGCAACTGTTTGAGATTAATGAAGTGTGGATTTGTGAAGTGTGTGAAGTCTGGCAAAGTGGTTGTTACCTCTGGCTCCATGGAAACAATGATCTACACTGACAGCAAGTTCCCAGTATGTCTGAAACAGTGTAAAATAGGTAAACAAATGAGTAGAACAAAAAATACTCGACACATTCTGTATATCTATTGGAAGTATTCTGGACATTATATGATATTCCAAACTTTAAATTGTCCAAGAATAGTAACTTGAGCCTCAAATATGAAAACCTCACAAGTAATTTCCATTCAAAATCATGGTATTTGCTTTACAGAAAATAAGTTATTAAAAAAAAAAACCATAGCCCAATGATACTCATGAAATTTCTTAGGTTATCATTGTTTTCCATATTGTTGCTGGATATTTAGATAAAATTTTATAGTCCCTTAGATATTATGAGAATTAGAAACTTAATTTTTCCAAATCGTAACCTCAACATCCAGTTAATCCACAGATTAAGGAGCTGGTGCCCTGTGACTCCTGGCAAGGCTACTGGTACTGATACAGTCTTGAGAGAAGTTGGCCCTATGTAAACCATAACATCTTTAGTGCCTGTAATTTAACTGAAGAATTGTGATTGGTGTCTGTGGAAACTGTGAAAATGGAGAGTCTTCTGCACTAGCTAACACTGATTGAAAAAGTCATGCCAGGTAGAAGCAAAGTGAGCAAATGTTTTGGAGACCCACTGCTCAGGTACAACCTATGTGCAACTTCCTGTACAAAAATGTAAGTGCTCTGGCTGCTGATCAAGACAGATTCCCTCTCCTTTTCACTCATACAAAATGACATCTATCATTTCTAGCTGACAGTTCCATTTGTGCACTGTGACCCCTTCAGAGGCAGAAGAAAAGACACACTTGTTCAACACTGAGTCTTCTTTAATCACCTGATATGAAAAGACCCCTATTTGCCCCACTAATAAACATGGTTAAATGGCAGGACCTGGAATGCAATGAACTCAGAAACTGGGTGCTAGATGCTGTACAGGTATTATGCAAGAGCCTCTCTACTTAACAGCTTCTGGATTTAGGTCTTTAATTCATGGTGGGAAAAAAAAAGTATAAATAATCTCATAGAAAGAAGCTTCTGGGTTGGGTTTTTTTGTTTTGTTTGGGTTTTTTTAAACTCTCCTGTAAGCACATAGAAGAACAGCACACATAATAAATACATGCACATATCAAACATAAATTTAACTGCTTCAACTTTAAGTACAGTGATGCTGCTTATACTTCACTACTTCACAGTCCTATCTACATAACAAAGTACATTTGTGTTTAGTAATGTCAGTAGTGATATTTGTTTAATGGGTATTTTGCTTAACACCAGAATGCTGATTACCTAAACCTTCAGGGGCTATGAAGAAATACAACTGTAAAGAAATACATACACACATCATAGTGTAACACAGGTGCTTCTACTCCAGGATGTGAGACCTTCTGTACAACCGATTCAAAGATATGTTGTGAAAAACTATAAAGTGCCAAATCTGAAATCTCTAAGCAGTTAGTTTGGGAAAAGCTGATTAACAAGATAACTATCAAGATGACCCAAATGACCAATATTGCCACATGACTGGTGTTGTTTATTGCTTAGTTTAGCTTTGTAATCCCACAATTTTCAAGCCATGACTGAGGGAACTGTTGTGCACACTTGGAAATGACAGTACTACAACCCCTGATCTTTACCTGCACATTTTCAATATTGGCACTTTACGCTGCCCCCAGGTATGCAGAAAGCAGCAGTCCTCAGACGTCTCAACACCTTCTTACTGGTTGACATCACTGCACGTAAGCAAAATCCTTTAAGGTTATTTTAGTAATCAGTGTGTTCCAAGAAAAGGATAAGGGTACTCTCTAAGTAACTGCTGACACTATAAGACATTTTGCAGCATAGATCTTCTCTATAGTTATCACTTGGTCCCTGAACTTCCCTACTGCAATTTTTTTAGAAGAGTGGAAGGTTTTATATCTCAAATTTTCCAATACATCTTGTCCTAATATAATTTAAAAAAAAAAAAAATTAAATTTAAGAGCACTTTTTAAAAATTTAGTTTGAGCTGTGAGTTCAAAGTGGGTGGTCTGACTTCGAACTTTCTTGTGTGGAAAACAACACCTGCAAACCCCTAAAACTTTGCTACCTCAATCCCTGTGGAATAAAAACAGATGTGAAATTTCAACACAATGCCTTGCACATGTTTGCTTGTAATTTTTTTCCCTACTGATTATGAATCAATAAGCATGAGTTAGGCTATCACCATGCAAAGGCAATACTTTGTGCTACATCTGCAGCTCCTGGGTGTAATAACAGCATCTGATATAGGCACATCTTAGCGAAAAACTGTCAGTTTTCTAAATCACTCTACTTTCCTGCAATTCCTGCTTTTTAATTACTATAATTCTCACCTGTGAATATAGGCTTGTTGAGATTGTGAACTCAGTTTTGGAGTGGGAAATTTCAAAATTCTTTTGATTGCAGTTTTAATTGGATGTATTAATTACCACTGAGCTTTTTAACTATTTTCCTGTTTGTCAAATGTTCGGTCCTAGACATGCAGTTAAAAAAACCTGAAAACCACATTCTGTGAAGTTAAAGTAACACAAACATTTCTCTTGTAGGAACTGGGTTAGGTCATGAAATAGCTGGTAAATAGTCACAGCTTTTCATCTGCACTGATCTGGTTTGGATGTGAAAGGTTTTGTATCCTATTAACAATCTCCTGAGCTAACCAGCCCCTTAAATGTGATTACAAGGATCACACATCTAAGACCTTCCAAAGGGGTTATGGAGCTCTTTCGATCAACTAAAGAAAATATCTGGCAAAGCTCGGGGTTGCTCCAGAGAAATTTACACATTCAATAAATAACTTATGCTCTTGGATATCTTTGGTAATTCATTATGGTGGCTGGTATTTATTATCAAAAGAATACTAAGCTAGCTGTGAACAAATTCTGTGGTGATTTTCCTAGAGGATATTTACTCAGGTGGTGCAGGAAGTATTGCTTCTCTGTAATAAACACCAAAAGGGGAGGAGTTCCTTATATTTGCTACAGGCTGTGCTCAGTTAAGCAGCTAGAGAGGTCAAAAAGCAGTTCCCCAGAGAGGTAAGTTCTTTGATTCTTATAGTGGTGGTCTCTCTTCTGATAGTTAAACATGCTTGTTTATTTTCTTGAGTTATTCTTTATATATCTGCTGATCTTTTTGTGCATCACTTGCTATTTGCACACGTACCTAGTTAGACATCAGAACACCTCCTTATGTGTATAATACCATTAAAAGATCAATGATAAAGAAAATAAAACAGATGAAAAGAGGGAACACGTCTCTTAGGTCCCACAAGCCCTCTGTGACTGAGGTCTGCCCAGGATTTGGAGCCTGGAAGCCAAGGATCCTCTTTTGTAGGGGGTTCCACGGTAACCTGCATAGCTGAATTCTAAATTAGTTCTGGTGTAGTATGGTCTTTCATAATATAGAAAATAGTTTATTAAGTAAATTATAGTCTTAATTTGGTGCCTTAATCACAAGAGCATCTTCCCCCTTTTTGTCATTAGAACCTTTTATGAATATGAAAGTACGAATGTATCAGTTCTGAAGTAAAAGAGGTCTGTTGTATTTATGTATGTTTCTTGTCTGTTATATTTCAATGAAGAATAAGACTTATTCTAAAAGCAGTTGTCTAGCGTGATCTAATATTGAAGATGCTTTGAAAGGGTGTGTGTTCATACTGCTTTCATATTTTTCACACAGTAACTTAAGAATAGTTTTTGGACTTGCACCCGCAATACTTAATGAAGGTAAAAACTATGTTGAAAGGCAAGGAGAGAGCCTGAAACTAATCTAATCACAGTCTATTAAAAAGATAGCATAGTATAGGTGCTGTCTCATGGCATTAAGGGCAATTTATCCTCATACCAGATACAGCTGGAGATACACTTGATTTATCTTTCAATATATATATGGATGTTGTCAATACATAATATTTGTCATTAATTATTTCAAATTTATTTGGGGGAGAAAAAGAGTATACTTGTACTTAGGAATTTTAAAATCTCATCTGAAAGGTTTCCTAGACAAAAACAAACCAATAATTTTGGGGGAAATAAGGGGCAAAAGCCAAGGCATGTTGAGATGGAGAAAGAACATGAAGGAGAGAAAATAAAGTGAAAAGAGGAGTGCTGCTAGGCTACATGACACCAAATGTGACTTAATCATTCCATGCCTAGGTTTTTCAGCACAATCAGTGTCTATTTGACGTGAGAATTGTCATCCCCTAAGGACTGAAACTCTTTGTTTGAATAGTGCCTACCTTGATAGGCCTTGGAGGCTGGTTGTAACACTCAAACTAGGACCCTTTCTCCAGCAGCAGGTTGCCATTACTTACACATCATTCAGGATCATCTAATTGAAGTTTCTTTGAGTTTCGCAGACCAGGTCACCTGAATAATTGGTTAACACAGAAGACAGGTGTGTACAACACTCCAAATAGACTCAGTTCGCTGAGTACTATCATGGGATTTTGCCTTTGAGGCCCTTTCGATGGAACAGGGAGTGCTCATAGGGGATTTCTGGTTTTCAGAGCTAAGGGACAGTGAGTTTGGCACACAGACGTGGACAAAGTGGGCAGCAGTGGTTTTAAGACAGCACTGCTAGAAGTGGAAGGGGACATATCAATCAGTCACTGAAGTTATTGTCTTTTCTGGTTCCTATGACTGTGTCTAAGCATTTCTCAGCTCCTTGCTCAAAGTCTCAGATTCATTCCAGCTCTGCCTGGGAGGAGAGGTATGAATGCCCACCATCTCCTTTTTGTACCTGGGTTTCCACTGAGAGGCTTTCAGCCTTTCTTTGATCAAACTCTGGTCAAACTTCTGCGTGATCAGAGGATTAGACTGTCATGCTTCTGCATATGACTTGCCATCCACCAGACATGCAGCCAGAAGCCAGACATGGGGTGACAGGCACTCCTAAGCACAGCAAAAAGCAATAAGAATTTTGCTCAGGGAGGGGGAAACTCCCTGGAGTGCTGTTCAAGCCTAAAAGATACGGATATTTTTACAGCTGAGGCCCTATTTTGCCTGTGCTTCCAACTCAAATTAGTAAAATGGGATTATAAAACTAGGAAGCTCATTTTGTATTTTTATAGGGTCTCCTCCAGGAGAGGAGGAACAGTTATGAAGGGACAGAGCGGCCAGCAACAAAAGGAGTTAATAAAGGCTATATGGGACCTTTAATTCTCCCTCCTAAATTTCTATGGGCATAATGCAGTGCATAGTCTAAAAATCTTTTTATACAATAAAGTAGTAGTGCTCTGATGAAGGAAATTAAAGAGGCCTCTCATCTTTTTATATATATCTGGCTCATGGCTGTTTAGCTTTGGGGTTTAAGAAGTTTCCATTGATGATTTTCCCACAGTGAGGAATTTTATAAGGTTTCTTGTCCATGTGATTTCTCTGATATCTGGGATGGAAGAAGCAGCCTTTCCAGTTACAGGCACGTTCACATGGAAAGGCCATCCATGAACTAACTACCTGGTGTCTACTCTGCTTTTGTGAAAGTCATAGAATATCGATAGCTCTAAAATAGCTCCCCTAACGTCAGACCTGTCTGAAAATGAAAGCCAGATTTAAATAGTACTAGAAAAATGGAGGGAGACAAACTCAGTGCAACAGCAGAAGTCTCTGACAAAGGCACATGATCCCTTTGGTGCTGACTGAGTTTGGCTGCCTCTTTGCAGTGAATGTGCAAGGGATCTTCCAAAGAAAACCTAAGCAGCATAATTAAAGTCCTGTTGTACCACATAATAGCTGTACTAATAAAATTCATCCAATTCCCAACTTTTGAGTACTTTCTCTTGCAACTTCACCTTGCTATTATTATACCTGTGTTGCACTCCTGCAATGTAGTCACCCCACTGAAACGGGTAATAACATGAGCTCGGGGCGTGCACCAGATCTGAACCATATTTAGCGGTCCAGGTAGATCCATTAGGTTCCTCAGGGCAGAGCAGCCATGGGCAGCCCCAGGGCCACGAGCCGCAGCTCTCCCGTGCCAGGACCGCGGCCTCTCTGGGCCGCCCGGTGCCGTGTAATCCCCGTGGGGCGGATCAGGGTGCGAGGGCTGTGACCCGGCTCTGAAGGCGGCCGGCCCGGGATCCCCGGTGGCCGTGTCCCGGGATCCCCGCTGCCTGTGGCCCGGGGCGGCTCCGCAGCCGCCGCTCCCCCTCCGGGAGGGGAGCCCGGGCCGCCCCGGCGCCCCCGCCGCGCCCTGCCCGGGGCGGGCCGAGCCCTCCCGGCTTTGCCGGCGCCTGCGGGGGATTAGCGGGGCAAAGCGCTCATCCGCCGCTGACCCCGAGGCAGGACCGCGGCCGGGCCGGGGCCGTCCGCAGGAGGAGGAGGAGGGCGAACCCGAGGCACGGCCGCCGGCGGTGGCGCAGCCCCGGCCCCCTCGGCGGGGCTGGCTCTGCGGGGACCGGAGGTTTCGCTGCGGGTAATCCCCGGCCGGGGAGCGGCGGGCAGGGCAGACGGGTTAGACCCGGGGCGGGCGGCCGAGCAGGGTCTCTCCACCGGGCCACGCCTCGCCGAGGATTCGGGGCGGCCCGGCCCCCCCGGGATGCTGGCCCGGCCCGCCGGGATGCTGGCCCGGCCCGCCGGGATGCTGCCGCGGCCCCGGGCCGGTGCCTCCCGCCGCTGCTGCGGGGCCGGGACGGGCGGGCGGGGGCTCCTCGGAGGCGGGAGGTCTCGGCACTGGATATGTGAGGGTGCGGGTTGGCCCTTGCGCTCTTTCGTTCAGGTGAATCCTGCTTGTTTCTACTTCTTTTTTTTTTTTTTTTTTTTTTTCCATTTCTTTTGGGTGTGTTTCTGGGTGAGGAACGCGTGCGGAGTTGTCGGGAGCGATG
>JAYRBT010000082.1:16037528-16118046 GCA_036023395.1 Myiotriccus ornatus | reverse complement strand
ATTAATTAAAACTATCAAGTGTTCCCAGCTTTTTGAAATTAACTTTGAAAGTGTTTGAATAATAAAAAAAAAAAAAAGAAAAAAAGCCTTAACAATTTTTTTTTTTTTTTTTTTTTTCCATTTCTTGTGAGTGAGTTTCTGGGTGAGGAACGCGTGCGGAGTAGTCGGGAGCGATGCCTGGAGCGCGTCGTGCCCGCGGTGGGACCAGCCGGGCGCTCTCGTAGCAGAGCAACGCCCTGCCCGCCCGAGGGACACGCGGGACTGTGGCGTGGCCGTGGCCTCGGCAGGACACGCGTGAACTCTTACCGTGTTCAGTGTACACCCACACCCCGTAAATTCTTTCCTGCTAATGCTAAGTGCTACCAAATTTGCTCGTTGTGTGTAATGCTCTCCTTATCTTGCTGTCAAATGAATATATCACCTTAATATCAAACCCTGCCAAAACTCATTGATACAGCTGCTAAATTAATTTTCAGTTGCCACTTAGCTGCTGTTAGAAGTTCTGAGAAATAAGGAGTGAGGTCGCAAATATTGATTTTTATGGCCTTATAACGTTTTACTGTGTTAAAACAGGAAAATTGAGTGATGCTTTAGCTTTGAAAGCTACGTTATTCGCTAATATATTGATCTAGTGTTTAGTCATTGAAAAATTATTCTCATCACTTGCATTATCTCTCTTCTGGGAGCCACAAAATGAGCTGGATATTATTCAGTTCATGGATTGCTAATGTCAGTTCATTACTTCCAGTGGCACAAAGTCCAAATACAATTTGATAATGAACCGTTCTCCCTTCTGTTATTAATCTTGTTTTCGTGATTGTAATGCCCCTGCATAAATATTATCTGTTGGATGACAACTGCCACAAAAATCTTTAGCTCTCATTTGCTTTCAAAATATCAGAGCTTTTAGAATTGACTACAGTAATTAAATTTAGCATTTTGTTTCTATGTTCTTTTTATACCCTCTTCCTTTAACTAAAAGTTGTCTTAAGAAAAGCTGGGGTGCTGTACTGGTGTCACGTTTAAACTCTGAAGGATTGTCATCCAGTGGGTAGCTCCTATGCATGAGATTAGATTGAATGCTTACAGCCCTTGCTGATCCTTTAACCTGTTGCTTGAAAAAACCCTCCTCCAGTGGAGTTTCCTGAGAACTGTAAACCTCAGCATTCAGTGGGACTTTGACTGTTGTGGTGCATGGCAGGGAATGGAAGAAAACCAAGGTGGAACTTAACACTGAAGTAGATCTCTTGTATCCACACCTCCTGAAAATGTTCAGACAGTGAAGAGCTGAAGTGTCCCATGAGTGGGGCTGGCCAGTTCAGTCTGCAGCAAGTCAAAATGTCATGATCAGCTGAATAATAATCAGCAGATGAAATGTCAGTGTGGACACCCAATATGCATTTATCAGGAGATCAGGTACCAATACCACACAGTACTGTTTCTCTGCTGCATGTAGAAGTTTTACAAAGGTCAAGGAGTCCAGAGGCATCAAGTGTCTCTGAAAGCTGTCTTGCCTTGTTGGGAAAGTTGTTGCTGAATATCAGCAAAGAGAAAAAGTGTCTACAGAAGAAGCAGTCACCCAGCCTTTCAGAGAGTAAACACTAAAAAGTAGCCTCTTAATTGCATCAGTTTCTTGCTTGAACAGCATTAGGATTGACATATATACTTTAAACTGTGCCCAGGAAATATATTGTCTGATATTAGGTTAAATTTATCACCACTCCTTGCCACCAAATGCTTTAAGTAACCATTTATTTCTACATTTACATTAATTTAGGGTTTGGTTGTTGTATTCAGAGTTTGCTTGGCAACATCGTTGCGTGGTGCTTGCCTTTTCTGCATCATGAGATAACATCCAAGTTGCCTAAGAGTTTCCAGGTCGTAAGGTGCGGCTGGCTTGCAGTTTTCCTAACTCTAGCATACGGTTGATATTCATTTTGTAAGTTGTCAAGCTATAACTCTTTATTTCCAGCATTTAAGTAGCATAGAATTCATCTCATCTAACATGTCTGCAACTGAAGATGTGCAACTGGGTTCCTTTTGTAGTCAATGGAAACTTAGGCAGTAGAATCAACAGAGTCTGAAGACCAAGCTGTTTTATCCTAAGATAGATACTAAGCAGGTCAGGTGAATCATTTTGATTGCTTTGACTGACTAAAATGGAATCATAGCATCTAGCTTAGGTTCCAGCAGGTGTATTCTACACACCAACTTAGGTGAAGCCCACCAAGGCTGATGTGACTTGTGTCTTTCTTACTCATGTAAGCACACAACAGTGAGAGAAATGGACTGACTGTTAGAAAAGCTGGTTGATTTTTACTGTTCATACTGTTCATCTACCATAGCTGGGGCTAAAGGGATTTTTTTTTTTTCTCTCTGGAAGGTTTCTTGCAGATGGGAAGGACAGTTGTTTAGTTCTGGGAAAACACTGGGGAACATATAGAGTGGAAAGTAGTAAGCCAACTGATGTGCAATCAAAGAGGATAATTCAGATAGACACATGCACAGTACAAAAATTATGTAATTATGCAAATTACCTTAAGTGCATTGAGCTATTGACAAATTAAGTAAATAGCCCAACCTGTTGTGTTCCAAACACTCGTCTTTAACTGATTGCCAAACTAGATAATCTGCTCACACTGAGCTTAGATTTGAGTATAGTTCCCATTCAGGTATAGGTTGTATCATCATTGAAATCAGAGGCCAGATATTCCCCCCGAATTAAATGGGAGTGATAATGGAATTTCCAGAGCAAAACTTACTCTTTGAATGATGGATAAGATAATATACTGCATAAATTACTCATTACAGCTACATTCATACAAGCTGAGAATCTGAGCTGCAATCCACATTCTAAGTTGAATGATCAAATTATATGGACATTTAACCAGAAATTTCTAGGTGCTAGTATGATGAAGGGCATATTGTAGCCTCATGCTCTTGGCTTGTTTTGAGAATTCTGTACCTTTAACTTTCTTATTAAGTACTTGTTAGTGTGGCATAAACTCATGAAATAAGAAGAAATGCGTTTTGGGATTTTATTGTGCCATTGCATTAAGCATTTCAGGGCTTCACTGTGATTTGTGATCAGTAGCAGACCAATGAACTTCTAAATTAGATATTGGATAAAGGTGATAAAAAAGTGAAGGGGGAGGGTTATTTGATATAACAAGTCTCAGCAGTCTTTTTTTCTGTTTGTTTGGGTTTTGTGAGGTTTTTTTTGTTCGTGGGTTTTTGTGTAGGTTTCTGGCATCTGTTAGGCAAGAAGCCTAAACTTCACAATCTGAAGGAGTGCAAGTGTCACCTACAGAGAGGTAACAGACCTGGCAGGCATTGTGAGCTGGTGTTCCTGGCCCCTGACATCTACCAGTTGTGACACGTGTGAAGATATCTGGCAAATTAGAGGGTAGGATATGTGCAGGAGCTGTCTGTTTAGACACAATTGATGTTTGCAATGTGAAGGAGAGAGTGATGTGGACAAATAAAACAAAAGACAGTCTCAGGAGATCTGCTTTGAACTGGTTCCAGTTTGCAACACTTAAAGAAGACTGTGATAGCCAGGAGACAAGATGCTGATGGGAACCTAAAGGCTGGATTCATTGTAGTTATATATGAACAGGTGTCTGCTTTGCTAACCATGTAGGCTCCCTTTGTGGAGAAAGATGAACAATATGAGGCAAGGTGCCTCTCTTGTTTCATTAGCTCCTTATGGAGGAAATGGTTATATTTTCATTCAAATGAGATGAAGGTCCATTCAGAAACTATTGGGAGGAAAGGTTTAGAGAGAAGTTGCATTCTTAGGTGGTATGAAACAGTAGTAAAAATATTGGATTAACATTTAATATTCTATGTGAAATTCAGGCTCCATTGTTCTTTCAATGCAAACTTACAAGCTTATTCCCACTTGACGGTGTTGTCTGTAATCCTCTGTGGCCTTGACTGTAAAGCCTCCACAGGACAATTGGTTTGTGTCTGAAGCTTTAGGTGTGATAAATGTACTTAACTGAATTACCTTTGTAGCAATCAGATAGTCCACAGGAGATATACTGTGTTCTTATGAGCCTTCCCCTTCCCTTTCCAAACTCACTAGATACTGAAAATGATGGAGACTGCAGTGGTCTGCCAGCATGGATGCTGAACAGGGCATCTCTGGGTATCTCTAATATGTGGCTTGAGGTCTGCTGCGTAGGGTGTGCATGTTTGATGGGAAGCAAAAAATTATATAGGACTGGCTCATAAGAATTCTCACCCAGTTTGTTCATATAACTGATACTAGATCCCCCTCTCAGAGAACAAAAACCAAACAAACCAAAAATACCAACCAAACAAACAAACAAACAAAAGAAAACCTGAAACAAAACAAGAAAAACCCCAACCACATTGGCTTATTGTCTTGAAACTCCAAATCTATTTTTTCCCTGCCCCAAATACCCTGAATTTGATCACTGTGTCACAGTCTGTTTAGCTCTCTCAAATTTACAGGACAGTGTACTCTGTGATTTAAACTTTATTTCATGAGCTCATTAGGAACTGTAACAAACACAACGAACATGGGCTCAATCCCCTTTTGAGCAGGTCAGTCTCTCACGTGAATTCATTTATTTACCATTCATGAGTTAAGAGTTATAAGTTATGATGACTTATGGCTATAAGTCATCATAACTTTTAACTCATGAACTTACAAGCAAGCACAAAAGAACAAAACCTAGCTGGGGGTAAGATGCTGCTTGTCCCTGCTCCTCAGTCGTGGTGCTGGTGCCCGCTGTGTCACACCAAGGAGCAAGAGAGCCTCAGCAGTCCAGCTGCTGTTGGATCTGCTTCAAGAGCTCTTGAGGTAAACTAATGTTTTATACCTTCCAGCTTGGAGGCGTTTTATTTATACCTCCGGCTTGGAGGGCCTATACATTTTCATAAGTTAACAGATTCTGGGGAAACTGCAGTAGGAAAGCTAATAGGAGACAGATTTACCAGTGATGATGGTGCATAATTCCTCTTGAGCTTTTTCAGGCCACCTGTCAGCCTACTTGGTGGTGCTCTTGCTTTGAACTACTGACACTGCTCCCAGCATCCATCAGGTCTTACCAGGAGCCAGGTTAGTCAAAATCTGAGCAGAAGTGGAGTGAACTGTCATGTTGAGCACAACAGAAGTATTTCAAAGTGTTTTTTCTAGTGGTTCAAGGGTACATTCCGAGCTTAGATTTTTGGATCAAGTTGTAAGTTGTGGTGTTTTTTAAATAAATTTTTAATGGTGAGGGGTATGATAAAATATCTAGGAGGTTGGTGATTCAGACATATTCCAGAGACAGTCCAATTTATTGCTGAAATATGAGGCTAAATCATTATGAGCTTTCTCAACTTCAGTGAGACGTAATAAAACATTATTCATCACCCAGAACAGAACACTTGAAATCATTCTATTTAATATATTTTTAATAATAGAAGTGGAAGCTAAACAATTTATCTGCAGGGGCTTGTTCTTAAACTTGGTGAAAGTGAGGAAACACAGTGTTCAGTATAATTTATTGAAGTTATGATTTTGAAGCTATTAAATCAAAACAATTATTCACATTAATTCTTTCTGGAATAGCACTCTTAAATTGTTGAACTAAGTATGACAGCTATTGAATGCATGTTTTGTGGTATGTGGTGACTTTTTTTGAGAGAAGATGATGTGCAACTGGTATGATTTTCAGAGGAAAATGCAAGCATATGGCAGTTTCTTTATCACTTTTTTTCTGATAGCCAAATAGCACCTGCAGGATCATGTTTCCTCAGCCCTTTATCAGTTCTCATTGTACCAGTCTCTGCAGACAAATAAGCAATTGATACTGTGAGTCAATGGATTTCACCGCATACTGTCATTATATAGCGCGTTAATGAAGCCTAGGAAGCTGTTTGAAACTGTAGGTTTGGTACCTGTTTTTTGTTAGAATACTCTGCTTGATGTAAAACATCTGTGAAGAGAGGTGGACCTTTGTTTAGGGGTGTATTTGGAGATTCAAGGTATCAGAGTTTCCTGCTTGGCTCTGGCAGAGGCTAAATACAGGAAACTGTCCTCTGAGTTCCTGCATCCTAAGTGCTCATCTTTGAAGGGGAGGAGATAAATCTTCCTTTCTTCAACTCTGCATATCTTCTACTGTAAACTGGGTCATGAGCTCCTGTGTTTTCTTGTAATGAGAGACATAACAGGCCCTAGATTTTGATGGAAAATTACATACTCTATAGAAAATAGCCTGTATGCTATTCAGGTTTCAATATGATTTGGATGCTTCTGTTCTTGTGAAGGCACCTATTGATAGCTTTTTAGTTTTTTTCTCTTGAAAAAATCACTAGTTACAGATTTCATATACAGTAATAAATAGTTAGCCTCAATTCTAAAAGAAATTTTGAAATTCCATCAGTATTGAATCCCTTGAAGAAAGGGTTTGGGATTATGAATCCTAATCCCTTTATCATCCCTAATTTGGTTATTGTTTTGTGTATTCTCAAATATGAGCTAATTACAAAGCATTTATATATGAAGTGATTAAAACCCCCAAAATCCTAGAGTGACATTATATTTTTCTTGAAGTGCGTGGGCAAACTTCCACTGACTTCACTCAAGCCTGAAACTGGTTCAGGTTTTCATTTGAATTTCCCTTCATTTAATACTATTTTGACTGCACATACCTGTATTAAGTTGTTGCTCATTATGCTTTCTAGGCATGCGCACTATATGCAAAAACATTTCTGGTGTTTGAGACTGTGTTTCTCCTCACATTCGTAGGAAACCAATTGCTATTAACCATTTGTTGAGTGAACACTGAGATCTCTTTTTCCTAGGAGCCATCATTTGAGATGCTTCCGTTGACTGGGAAGACAATAATATTTGATAGCTTTCCTGATCCTTCAGATACCTGGGAAATAATTGAGACTATTGGCAAAGGAACATATGGAAAAGTTTTCAAGGTGTTAAATAAGAAAAATGGCAGCAAAGCAGCAGTCAAAATTTTGGATCCTGTTCACGTAAGTGACTTAAATTATTTGGTTTGTGCTTATTTATTTGTGAGTTTATGTAGTCTTTTTTTCTCCTTATCTTTTTATATCATTTGGATTAGAAGTGACAGTGAAACAAACTGCTTCAACCTGCCAAGTATCAGGCTAGCTATCAATGCATTTTTCTTACCATAAATAATCTTTGAAATGGTTGCGTTGGTAGAAGTCAGAAGTAAACCTAAACTGTGTTACTTTAACTTTGGTTTATCCTTGTTTATCTCTTATTTTCAGAAGTAGAACTGATTGTTTTCCTTTTCAGTGCTACGAGTCCTAGCTTATTCTGTTCTTACTGTTGTTCTTTTCCCTTTATTTTCTTCTGACATAGTAGCCAGTAAGAAAGATACATGCTTCTAAGTGCTTAAGATGCACCTTCAAGCATCTGAGTACATGCTTGTTGCTGGGTTACATGCTATGAGTGATGCTTCAAAAATAAAATAGCATACTTTATTGTTCATTCTGGGTTTTCAGACTGTGCCAAAATATGTAGGTATCACAGAGGGATCCGTCATTTCAAGTGGAAGATGCAAAGGCAGTAGCTCCTCCACACAAAGCACCAGGTGACTGGGAGGTGAAATTATTATGTTGTAGAATATGTTTTTTTTCTCAGTAACTGACATTGGTTGGGTGGCAGATGAATGCTCAAAGAGTAAGGAAGAACATCAGTCTGGTTTGTAAAGGCATACATACCCCACTGACTTCAGTGGTGCTGGATGTGGCTTGGGATTTTTCTCAAGAACAGTAACCCACAAAACATGCACAAACAGCTGTTCCTGTTTCAGTGGCCCATTTTGAGTTCATCTTTTGCACTCCCAGTATAGGGTTGTGAGGCTTGTGCTTCAATTGCATGACCTCTGGGCAGGAAGGGAAGAGCATGTCATGCCATGTGGAACCTTGCAGTTCTGGAGTTGCACAGCCACACAGGCCTCTGTCTACCTCTGCATAACACACAGAGTATCAAATTATGATCCCATGGCCCGAAAGTCCATGAAATAGTGTGTTGCATTATCTTTGCTGTGTTTTTTGTTGATCTGCTCTTTATTTCAGCATGCTTTCAAAGCAGCAAAAGCATGCTCATCTCAGTTCAATACCACGTACCTCTCCCAGAGTAAACATAATTGGCAACCAAGCGATAAGGATCTTGATGACTTCAAAACTGTTTCTGACTCTGTTGCTTTCTGTAAACAAGGTTCCTGTGCTTACAATGAATAGGCAGGACTTCCTTGCCACTGGTGTTTGTCTAAATGCCTGTTTAGCAGGAAATGCTTCCGCTTTCATTTGTTTCACAAGTGCTCAGGAATGATTCTTAAGTGGCAGCTGGCTATGACAGGAATTACTGAAGGAATCAGGAAAAATTTCAATGTTGTGTACACTTTTGAGGTTGTAGGAAAGGTTTAAGGAATGATGGGAAGAAAGCAGAGGTAGTAATGCTGATGCTAGAGGAAAGAGAAATAGATTAAGAAGGAAAAAAGGGAATAGAATCTAAAGAAAATGGAAGAAATAGAATGGATAAAGGTGCAATAAGAAATTGAAGAAGAACAAAGGTATAACTGCTGAAAACAGATTCCTTATTTGAAAATGAAAAATTGAAGTAATGCAGTCAAAGCCACACTCCAAGACTTGACACTTTTAACTGAATGTATTACTGTTTTTATTCTAAGAACACTATTATTTTCTCCCTTCTATCTACAGGATGTCTGGAGTAGCTGCTGTACCTCCATTTTATGCTAAAATGGCAATCCTATGTTAGAAATAGGGTGAAAGCAATAAACAGGTTCTTTTTGTTTAAACTGAAAGTATTATTAACGGCTGCAGAGGGAGCCATTGCAATGAAGAAAAAGATACTTTATGTATGTTCTTCTTTACATTTTACAGGTTTTTCTCTGTGAAGATGGTTTCAGAATTGTGCCACTTGAGAGGTGGACTGGAAACAAAGCAGAGGAAATGTGGTTTTATAGGACTTGATTTAACTGATATTTCCAAATTAAACTAGGAACCTACATTATCATGGGGGACATAAGGCTGAAATTAGCATTTCATATTTAATCCTTTGGAGCTCAGATTCTTTTTGTTGAATAACAGCTCAGCTTTTGAAACTGAGGAAAGTGAAGGTGTTTAAATGAGACTATATGAAGATGGAACTGAGAAACTCTCAGTCTTGTCCTCAGGACTATAAGTAAATACCATTGTACTTTAGAACTCTTAGCCAGATAATCCTATATATAGGATGAAATATTCACTCAACCATTTTTGATAGAGATACTTTTATGCAGGTAAATATATTAAATTCAACCAAACAACTCAAATTCTCTTCCTTCAAAAAATACAGAGGAAGATTTTTATTTTTAGTAGGCACAGAATGAATATTCATGTAGTTTCTCCTTATAATTGTAAAAGTCTCATAAATTATGAGTACCCCTCAGGAGACAGAAACCTCTATTAAATCACAGTAGGACAGTGGGCTAATTTTCTTCCTATTTCCCCAAGGCAGTCAGAACAATTGCATGTTTTGTGTTTAGTTTCTTTGCTTTTGACTGTATTTTTTTCCTTTCTTTTATTTTTGCTAGATGAGTTTTCTCTCTTCATCCCTGCTTCCACTCTTTCTGTCCTCTGCCATCTTCAGTACCTTGGTTCTTCCTTCCTTCCTTCCTTGTTTTTTTTTTTTTCTGTGTTATGCTTATGGAAAAAATAAAGTGAGTACCTCCTTTTTTTGAAAGATGAAAATTTCTGCTGTTTTTTGGTTAATCCAATAATAAGATTGCTAAAACACTTCCTCATGAGAAGACTTATTCTTGTAGTCTGAATATGAAACTCAGTGGTGTGTTTCCTGAAGATACTGCTGACTGACAAATTTCTTGGAGACCAGTCAAGCTGGTCTCAAGACGAAGGGCTTGTATGAGGAACTTGAATTGGATACTGGAGAGACATGTAAAAGAAGCAAGCGAGCAAAGTCCTCTTGAGGCAGATGGGTTGAACAGAATGAGAAGGAGCATCATTCATTGGAAAAACAAAGCGTCCCCTTTCTCTGCCATGGTCACTTCTGTTTGGCGATGGTGAGACAGGTTTTTGGCACTGAATAGATGCTTTTCATTGATTCAAAATCCACTTATATGGATAGTGGAATTCACAAGATAGCTCCCTTCTAGAATGGATTTTTCATTTCTTTTTATGTAGTTGTAAATAGCAAATTGTATTAAAAATATTTCAAATCTGGAAACAAGTATGTTAATGTTTTTTGAGATCTAACCAATAGGGAAAATGACTGCAGCTATTCTGCCTTACCTGTGGTCAGGAGGGATTGAGTATTTTCTCAGCAGGACTGAAATACCATCTAATCGTGTCCCTCAATGAGCAATTCCAGCACATAGGTTAGAAGGGTTTATCTGAGCCATCCAGTGCCTGCCATTGCTGGCATCCATATTTGGTCTGAAGGGGTTTGCACAGCTCTTGGTGCATCTGCTGGCGAAACTCGTCCTCATCTCGCATCTCCAAATAGATTTCCTTCGCTAAGAAACCTAAGGTCTGTAAGGACAGATTAACAAAAGCCACAACTCTTATAGTTCTGTACGAAAACCCAGAGAAATAATGGATGCCACCAGCTTCTATGACCGTAGAAAATGAAAAAAATCTCTGGAAAGTGGGATGGTAGATGAGTAAGATGTACTGCAAGCATACTTGTTTGTGCACAGAGAGGTAATTCCAACCGCACCATCTCTAGCTGGGGATACCCTTAAGACTAACTCAGTAACGTGTAACTTTCCAAGGCATCTGCATATCTACCTACTTATGGATTCCACTGTCTTTGCCTTGAAATCAAAGAATGAGTAAGGTTGGAAGGGACCAACTGTGGGTCATCTGATCCAACCTCCCTGCCCAAGTAAGGTCATCCTAGAGCACATTGCACAGGGATTGTGTCCAGATGGTTCTTGAACATCTTCAGTGAGGGAGACTCCACAATGTCTCTGGGTAAAGTGTTCCAGTTTTGGTCATCACATAGTAGAGAAATTCTTCCTCATGTTCAGGTGGAACTTCCTGTGCGTCAGTTTCTGGCCATTACCTCTCATCCTATTGCTTGGCACCACCAAGAAGAACCTGACTCCATCCTCTTGACACCCTCCCTTCAGATGTTTATAGACAAGGATGAGATCCCCTCTCACTCATCTCTTCTAGAGGCTGAACAGTCAAGTTCCCTCAGCCTTTCCTCTTAAGAGAGATGCTCCAGTCTCTTAGTCGTCTTTGTCACCCTACACTGGACGTGTTCCAGGAGCTCCACGTCTCTCTTGTACTGAGGAGCCCAGAACTGGACACAGCACTCCAGATGTGGCCTCACCAGGGCTCAGTAGAGGGACAGGATCACCTTACTTGACCTGCTGGCAGTGCTTTTCCTAACGCACCCCAGGATGTCATTGGCCTTCTTGGTCACAAGGGCACACTGCTGACTCCTGGACGGCTTGTTGTCCACATGACCCTCTCTCCTTCCCCATTCTCCTGAGGGCTGCTCTGTCATACTCTGTATGTTCATTAGTGGAAATTGATAAAGACAAAATTTTACTGTTTTGTATTGAGGAAACAGAACCAAGCTTTGTAGCCCTCTAAATGGTACTTTGATGTTCTATTTGTGTTTTCCTTTGTATCATTTCAAACTACATTTGAATTGCCAGAAAATGCTATGTGTTGGGTTTTTTTAAATGGCTATCATTATTTATTTATTAACTGCTATGTATTTCTCATTTGTTACACTAGGATATTGATGAAGAAATTGAAGCTGAGTACAACATTTTGAAAGCTCTCTCTGATCATCCCAATGTAGTCAAATTCTACGGCATGTACTATAAGAAAGATGTGAAAAATGGAGACCAGCTTTGGCTAGTTCTTGAGGTAAATAATACAGAAAAATGAGAGTCTTATGCCAGTTGGTATTTCAATGTTGAGTGTAAACCCAGTGAATGAGATGCAAGTAGTTTGTTCAGTGTTTTTTCCTAGAGTGATTATGTGTAAAGTGGTAAGTGCTGTTGTTTAGTCTTTTCAGTGTCCTGATTTGAAGTTCTGCTCTGAGTTCAGGATTCTTATTTTGATATTATACGGATAGTGCTGTGCCTTCAGAATTAAGATACTCATAGGGAGTATACATGGGACTCATAGGATTTGCTACCTAAAATCTTTCTTTAGTGAAAGGCTTGCCATGGGAATCTTCCTCTGGTAGCATTTCTTTAAGTATGACTAACATATAACAGTTAAAGAACACAGTATGGAGATTTTTTTCCCTAAATGAAAGCATAGAAATTATTGAACTAAATTCCTTTTTTTGTGGTGCAAGTAAATGCACAAATTGATAAATAAGCCAATAAAAGCAGGCTCTTGCCAAATGTTGTTGAAAACAGCAGGATTTCCTCAAATGAAGTCAGAGCAAGGTAAGGCCTGTAATTTGTGTGTTTCAGTCTTTAGTTTTGACTAATCTATGAGCAAAGGGCTTGATCATTATGGTTTTCATAGATTCACAGCCTGGTGTGCAAAAACTTCCTCTTGTACCCAGAGGAAAATAAAGAAGAATATCTCTGACAGGAATAGGGAGCTTTTCACAATAATCAAGGCTTTTGCTGTCATTTGATCAGTGTTTGATAAGGTTGAGATTGAAGAGTTGGCTGTATTTTGTGATTTGTTAGATAATTAAATACAAATCTCCTGCCAAATATCTCAGTGATACAAATTATTAAGTTAGACTGACATCAAAAGACGTCAGCTCTCTGTGCAGTAACCATCTTGGAAAAAAGAGTTTCCTTTGTTTCAGCTGTGCATTTGAAACTCCCATCTCTGAAACTTCTGGCCTTGAAGGCAGGGATGCCGAACAGCCAGGATGCAACAGACTCTGAAGAAACAGTCAAATGTTTACATTTTAAATTCTATTTCACATGGAATTGAGTTTTTAATGTGAAAAACACAAGCCTGCATATGGAGTATGTTTTATATCTGCTCTTTTTATGACAAGCTGTACATATTAAAGTGATAGTATAGAGTGTGTGGAGTAGTCTTGGATGCTTTCTGTCGCTGCCCATGTAGATCCATGAATGCAGTGGATTTAGGTTGGTGTGTGTATTTGTAGATATGCATAAGTAGAAAAATAAATTTCAATATTGACTTTGGTGAAGCTTTCCTTTTAATAATTGTGTATGTGAAAGAAAACTGTCATGAAACAGATTTCTCTATTGAAGTGGCACCTTCTTTTCAGCTTGTATTCAGCTTTACAGGGCTGTTGCAGTCTGCTTTTCACAGCAGCTATTAAGGTATCCTGTAGTTTGTAAGAATGTATATCTTTTCATAATCACCCTTTTGCGTTCTGTGATAGGATCCATGGGCAGGAGATTTTGGAGAAAGTGTCACAAATTCCGCTAGGAATGGATTGTGATACATGGCAAAACTCAACATTTAGTAATGGATTTAGAGCTACCACCACAGTTTACCAACAAAATTATTCTCTTGAGCATTTAAATCCATATATTTAGGTGTTATCAAATTTTTTTTCCTAGAGGAAAAAATCCTCACCTCATTGAGCTGTGTCCTATGCAATGTATCAATGGCAAACCATCCTGGAAAGATTGTTGCCAGGTTTCTTTTCTCCTAATTCTGTCTTCAGCACTGGTCATATGAACTGTACCGTTCAATTCTTATGTCTTTCTTAGTGTATACAGTGTGGTGATTTTTGATGTATCTCGTAGATTTTGGTAGCTCTTTCTTAATCCACTTGGTCATATTTGGATTTTGGGGAAAAGAGGCTAATCAGGTTTGAACTAGGCTAAAGTAAGTGGCTGAGGTACAGTTTGGAGGCCAAAATGGACCAAGAAGCTAAAAAGACTACCCTATTATATTGATAAGGGTTCTTGAGAGAATTTAGTCCCAAATATTGGAATTATAATAAAATTGTCATACCTCTTAAATTAGCATCTATTCTGAATACTGGAAAAGACATTGGATGGGTTTATGATGAGATTACTGCAGTCTTGGTGTGAAATATTCTACCCCACCTTCCATCTCTGTTCCCCAAAATGAATCTGTTCTTACATGATTTGGTACTTACTGAACCTGTGGTCTCAAATTCTAGGATGAGATAGTTAGAGGTTCCATTCTTACCTAAAATTGGCAATTTCATTTGCTTCTTGTTCCAAGGCATATGTCAACAACGAGGCAGTGGATGTTCACAGTCCAGGTTGAAGGGATTGTGTTCTGACTAGAAATGATTAAAGCAGAAAGAAATAGTTACCTACAACTAAATGGAATTTAGAGCTAACCTATTGGTGTGGGTCATCTGACAGTTATTAGTATGTCTATAGAAGCCAAAACCAGTTGCTTCAGAATGATGGAAATTATCTTCTGCGGAATAATCCTGGATAAACATGACATTACTGCTGAATCTCCTCACATAAATAATTGCCTAAAAGCACATCCCTTCACAGAAAATATTTTTTTCAAATTTTAAGTGAAATTCCTCACTTTCTACTGAACATTTGAATTTAATTTTGTTTGCTGTGTTTCTGTCTCTGTGGTTATGTCTTCTAACTGATCTTGTTAAGCATTTTGAAGCTGCAATTCTGTGAGCTGGAAATATGCTTCTGAGAGAGTAGGAGCTGTTGTTCGTGGTTTTTTTTTCTTTTAAAAGAAATTATTTTTTGTATTATTATAAAATATGAAGACATAAATAGCAAGTCTCATACTTTGATTTAGCATTTCAGTGTAGCTTTAATTGGTAAAAAAATGTGTATAATGGTTACTTGAGAAAATAACCTTTTTGCATAACACACTTCATGTTACACTCTAGAAGAGTATTTGTAGGAGAACTGTAAAGTTACCATGTTATGCTCATCTTAAAACATGTAAGGACCTAAATCTGAGATTAATATAGAATATGAATTTTAACTAATAATTAAAAAGTAGAGGAAATAATAGTGTGAGACCTTTTAGCGTCATTAGCATTTTTTTGGTTATAAAGGAACCAAACTTTCTCAGTTCAGTATTTTTAAGGAAAATACCTTTGGGAATGAAAGTGAAACAGGAATACATCTGTACAGAATTCTCTTGACTCTCAGTTCAGAAACACCCTTATCTCTGTAGGCTGCGCTCAGATAGACTGAACATCTGTTCCTCTTTGGATGTTGTTCTAATCACGTTTATAATGAAGAATACTGCTGGAGGGAGGATTCCTGTCAGGTGCATTAAGCTTCATCACGTGCATCCAGAGATGCAGGCAGAAGAAACTGGCCTATTGAGACTGTGTTTAAAAGAAATCCCCTGAGTATTGTGCGTGGGATGAATCAGCTTAGCAGTTTCATGTCAGCAGATATCAGCATGATGACACAGCTAAGGCAGAGCGTGCTATAGCCCATCTTCTTCTGCTCTGGATGTTAGTTCAGAAGAGAAGATGTCTGAGATAGTTGGAAATCAAATGATGGAAGATGGAGCAGAGAGGTAAATCATATCAGGCCCCAAAGGTGAGCATGTAGGTCCAGGGCAAATGGGGAAAACAAGTGGCACAGCCCTTGCCTGAGATCTGTTGCAAAGAGCAACCTAGTCAAGAAAGAGTGAAGGCTGAAAATACCCCAGCAAGGTAAGCAGTAGGTGTTACACCGCTTTTACTTGCTACTGTAAGCCAGAAGCCAGAATCATAATGCAACATATTTCCACAGTTTGTTTCCTACAGAGATCAGGTAGAACTTTAAGAAGTGTCTTGGTCCATTTTCAAAAGACACATAGTTGTGCATGCCATATCTGAGATGAATTTGGGTTTGTGAGTCACATAAGTAAACAATATATTTTATTGTTCTTGATATATTTTTATAGGAAATAAAGGAAACATGCATTATTTTTATAGTAATTTTTTTTTTACCATTATTTAATGAGTTGAAACTTACCTTGGTAGGGGAAAAATTTTGTGAGGATTTTTTTCCCACTCAAAAATACATTTTTTTAATACTAAAGCAATTTGTAGCAACTTCTCATTTTTTGAGAGGTAGAAGGAATTGCCAAGAAGTGTAACACAAATACTTTCCTTTCACCACTAAATGCTAAGAAGACTGACAAAATATTCTTTCTAGGTGTTTTTCTTCCTGTAGTGTGAGCATTTCAGGAACGTTTGCAATGCCCTGCTGAGTCAGGCCAATGGTCCATGTAGCACAACGTTCTGTCTCCTGTGGTAGCACTAGAAGATGCTGTTTAGGAAGGGTCTGTTGCCCTGTTTTTGCAATCCATTTCCCTCATGCTTTCCAGCAACCATGAATGCTGTAATATGGATGTCCTAGACTATTCCATTTAATATCCATTTATGGACACACTAAACCTGATGATGATACTGCCATGCTATACAGTCTCCTCTGACAGCATGCAAGTTTAATTTTTGTATCACTATTATATATTAATTTCTATTTATATAATATTCCACATAATAGAATATAATGTTTTCAACATTATGAAAACATTTCCAAATCTAATTATTTTTCAGTGTGAAGAAATTTAGAATCCTGTTCATTTGAGAAGGAGGAATAACAGTTTCCAGTGGACTGCAGGCTCTATTTTCTGACCAGCTCAGTTGTTAGAAAGTACCTCCACAAATGTTTCAGTAGCCAGTGCAATCTGTGCAGGTGCTGGTTATGCACAGTCCAGATTGAGTCAACCTGATTCATCTTTGTTCTCGTGTAGAACCTTTTCTTGATCTAGTGTAATCTTCATCAGAGAAATCATGTGTAAGTGTAGAGTAGCTTGTATTCGGAACCTGCTTCTCTGAAAAAGTGCCATTTTAACCTTTCCTTTTCCCTCAACTTTTTAACATGGGAAAAATAATTAAATAAATTGATAACTTACATAATTTCTGCGTTGTTGCAGACAAAGTGGTATACTTTGAATTTCATCTTCTGGATGTTTCTTGGTGTTAACTGAACCTGCTAACCAGACACTGATAACTCAAAAGAATTACAGAAATATTATCATGATGAATTATTGTGATTCAGTTGGCAGCTATGTTTGCTAATTTAAAATTTTCCTGGAGTGATTCAAATTTGTTACTTGCCTTTGATCTTTAAAAGTTAACAGGAAATTTTAAATGTACAAATATCTAAATTCTCTTTTTAAGTCCTTGGTATGTTTCTGTTTGTGATAGGGGTTTTTTTCAGGAAGAAAAAGTCTTAAAGCCCTAAATAGAAGCTCTCAGGAGTTTGAATTAAACTAGAATACAGAAAACTGTAGTGCATCAGTTCACCTGCTACTCTTTCTGCAAACAAAGTACAAACCCATAGTTAATCAAAGTAAGGACATAGTAACTTGTATGGGTAATTGTAAAGGTAGCCCCATACGGAAAAAAAGGAATAAAGTGCCAGTATATCAAACTGCCAGCCTGCTATACCAGGACAGTGGCAATCCATTGCTACTAGTTTACTTCTAGTGGCTTGCCTGGCCTGGGGAAGCTTGTGCATCTAGGATGTTACATGCTTGTAACAGGGTAAGAACGGAGAGACAACCTGTCTAACACTCTTGCTGTGTTACAAGCACAGAATAGCCCACCAGTGTAGTTCCTACTCAGTTGCCAATTACAAGGGCTATTGCATTTGTCTGGTGAGTCACTTAAATATAATGAGTGTGTAACAAGCTGAGATCCCCTGATAAAACTTCTCTCTGGTTTTGTGGAGATCCTTTAGAAAGAACTGCCATTCTTGAATGTGCTTCAAGATGGAGAGCAAAGCACAATGTGGAGAGTATCAATTACTCACTCCTTTCCAGTCCTAAAAGTGACCCTTCATAGCAGAGAGCTTTCATAGAAGATTTAAGCAATAGAGCAAATGGCTTTGGAAGAGGAGAACTGAAAGGGTAACAAGTCAGCTGTGAATCTCAGGCAGCTGCAAGCATTTGTCAGCACTGTTGTACAGGAGAGTTATTAAGGAGGAATTGAAGGAGGATAGTGCTACAGTTTTCTGGGGTTTTTTTGGCTGCCCCTTCAAAGCAGAAAAGAAAACATGTTATGCCTACTGGTACCCAGTAATGGATGCCAGCCCTGTGAGCTGATCAGGGTTAGAAGTAGATCTCTTGCTGCATAAGAAATGGTATTAGGACCTGCTGTGGGTCTTGACAGTAAAAGCAACTAGCTTATGTTTGACGTGATTGAGAAGGGACAGCCAGTGTGTGGGTTCAAGGGAATAATGGCATGTTCAGAGATGGCTGGTTAGGGATAAGTACTCACTAAGGCCAAGAGAAGAAGGTATTGCATTAAATCCTGGGTAAAATTAGAATGCTGAACAATACATGAACATTGCTGCATCTGGCCTGGAGTGAATCTGCTGTGCTGTTGCACTGCTGTATCCACTCTTTGGAGAGAGTTTAGCAAATCAGATGCTTCCAGATGTTTGCAAATCTAACTGGGGTCACAAAGAGAGCCTTAGAATTCATGAAATATGTATAAATTTTCCTCCCAGATTCATAAATGAACAGTGACAGCACGATTTACATATGTGTCAGAGAATAATGAGTATAATTAATGCCCAAATCTCATGTAGCTTAATAGTCTCAGGTCTTTCACTGACCTACTATATGTGGAAGAGTTTCTGATGATGTTGCCTTCTCAACTTATGTAATTCTAATAAATAGTGAAACTCACTGAAGTGCATCCTTCTTTTTAAACAACAGCAGCAAAATCCTTTGCTTTGTTATATAATGTCAAATCTATGGAGTACATTTATCTAAAGAAATACCAGTCTCAGCATGTCCAGTTGCCTTGAGGAAGGGAGATTTTTTTCCACTGTGGAATTAAGATGCTAATAGTGCAATTATAGGTTGCAGTGTGGTTTCTACAAAAAAGGAGCAACCACTATCCAAAGATCCAGGTATTGATTTTTTTTTTTTTTTTTTTTTTTTAGGAAAGGCTAAAATATTTCACTGCTGTTGTGTAGCTTAACTTGAATGAGGCTTCAGCTGTTTGAGAACTGTGAGTCTGGGTGATGTAAAATATGAATAGAAACAAGAAACTCTAGAAAAAACAAATACCATCCCTCTCCCCCTGCAAAAAAACCAACAACAGCAACAACAAAACAAACAAACCCCTAAAAACCAAACAAAAAACCAAAACCTACCAAAGCAGGCTGGGCCCAAAAAAGCTAAACTTAGAGCAAGATGGGTAGTTCTCCCCTTGTCTCTTGCTGAGATTTCCAGCACGATGTATGAGTCCTGATGGCTGGCAGTAGTTTTCTCTCCATTAGCTTGATCTCTTTGCTCTCTCAGCTGATGGTGGTGTCACTCTTCATGGCACCTCTCTGTGCATGGAAGAGGGAGAGAGGAGCTGCAGTCACTGTTGCAAGGCAGCTAATGCTTGTTCTTGATGAGCAGAGAAGTTTGGCTGAAAATATCTGCAGCCTCAGAGTCTGCAGCCTGCAAAGAAGGCTCAGAGCCTGAGGAGCTGCTGATCATGCAGACGAGTACATCTAAAGTTTAGTGAACAAATTCATGTCATTGCAGCTGTTGGGACTTCAAATGTTGAATTTTATTTAACTGAAGATTTTGTATTAAAAAAAACCCCAAACTGTTGTAGTGAATCAAGAAGCATTTGGACAACACACTCAGGCACATGGTGTGAATCTTGGGGTTGTTCTTTGCAGGGCCAGGAGTAGGATCTCAGTGATCCTAGTTAGGATATTCTGTGATTCTGTAAGGAATGAGTAGGAGTATGAAAACTGGAGTTGTTCTTATTGCTGTGATAGTTTTAGCAGGAATGGGAAAATCCAAATTCTACTAACATAGTGGAAAATAACTAGTCTATTTGGTGTTTATGCTGGGGTCCGGATGTGGGGAGGAAAGCTGTAATTTCCCTAAATATTATTAGGTATTTCCAATTGACATATATAGAAGAAAAATTAAACAATTGAAAATTGCTTTTGCATGTTTCTCAGCATGGGTCATTTTTCAGTAATGTGTATGGTTATAATTGCTCCATTCAGACCAACACTGAGTATTTCAATCCGTTATGTGTCTGAATCAGTCTTGATTTCTCCATTTCTAAAGTATCCCACTTTGCTTCCCAATTATAGCATCTTTTCATTCTTGAATCATATCCTTTTTTCTCAAGACTGGAGATGTGTGGCTACAACTACCATTTGATGCCTTGAAGTTTTACTAAACACTCATAATTTCTCTGCATGAGGACTATTTCATATTACATTGTGGTTTGCACAGTTCACATTTTTTAAACAACTGGTGAGGATATGTTATGGCCCACCTTGCTGGAGAATTCTTACATGCAGAAAGCTGGTTCTGAATAACCTCTAATTAGATTTTTGGCACCATGACGTAAAGCAGAAGTCCAGAAAAAATATCCTGAGTTTTACCATTCTGCTATGTAATTAAATAGCATGTGAATACTATGCCTTTCACATTCTAATATTTAACATCACTTTGCTTTCTGTACATTTTACTTTTTATCACAGTTTTACTAAAAATGTGAGGTTATTTAAAAACAGAATAAAATAAACTACCAAAACCCACCATTAGCATGGGTTTGGGTTAAATTGGTTGGGTTAAATCTGAGATAACCAAATGTCCTTTAGCATCAGTCAACATGTTGCTCTTTGCTTCAGACACTTGAGGATTAAACACTTGAATTAAAGTGTGATAGATGATACACTTTTGCGGGTTTTGTGCTCAGTTTACATATTAGGTCTCTTTATAAAAGAGAGTGACTGAAGGCACTGTAGTAGTAGGGAGAGTGATCTCCTCATTCTTTGTTGGGCAGAAAGGGCTGGAGGCTGTAGACTATGGGAGAAAAGTACTATAGCAAGGAACAAGGAGCTGGGATGTGCAGAAAGACAGCCAGGTGTCAGTGGTCATGAAAAGTTTCCTGGGCTCCAGAAAGAATGTCAGTATTTGCTGCAGTTCAGAAAGGGGCTGACTTTGCTGAAACCAAACCCTGGAAGTGTGGAACTGGGTTGCACAGACACAGTGAGCAGAAATTGGTTTTACAAAACACTTTAAAAATGTCCTTCACAATGTTCTTGCTCGTTTGGGCCCCATGACACTTACAGAGTCTGTAGCTCCTTTTGTAGTCACCAGAGAAAGGCAGGCATGTCCAAGAGTGGTTAAGCTGACAAGTCCTGCACACTCCTGCAAGGAGAGGAACTGCCTTTTGGATGAGTGTGTTTCAGCTTCACTCCTTTTGTAAAACCAGCCTTTAGACAAGCCCTATTGTTTGGATTTGCACTTCCCCAGTCATGCTTTTAAACTCAATAGGGAAGATTTCTATTGCAGTAATTTAAATTACAGGGAATTATACCAAATTATTGTCTTCACGTAGAAACACACACATAAAATGAATTATGTGTATTGTGGACACGGTAGTACTTGGAACTACTGTCTGAACCCTGAATCATAGAGAAACGGTGCTACAAAAGAGGAAGGTGCTTTGAAATGTTTCCTAATTGTTGAAGAGAGAACAAAAGCAATGTGGTTCTGAGCAGGCAAAAAAAGCTGTAAAGTGCTTGCTGTTACCACAGACTGCCCTATTTTCTTATGAGATTCTGTGTGTTTTCTAGAGCCTTAGCTAAGTTTGCAGCAGTCAGTAGAAATACTTCTGTTGACATTATTGGTCCCATACGTAGGCCCTGCTTTTTCTCCCTAGCTGAGTGAATGTTTCTGCTCTCTAAATGTTATTTTTACCCCTGCTCCTTGTGTATAATAAAGCAATGAATTGCAACTAAGTTTTCTCTGTCAAAATGATCTGTCTTGGTAAGCTGCTGATTGCATTTGCTCAGAGTCCTGGGCTCTTTATTGACCAGTGCCTTAAAGTTTTGTATGGAGGTTAGCTCTGATTTTGCAAAAGGATCCTTCCATTTATTTGATTTTTAAAAAGTTAAAGCTGTGTTACGGTGTTGCCAGGCCGTGAAGACTCAGTTGAAGCTCCTTTAGAATTTCTGTTTTAAATATGTCTAGATCTCCGTTGCTTTACAGAGCACTATTTGAAATCATGGCTTGGTACCACTTCAGCTGTATAACCTTTTGAGGAGGAGATTTGGACAGGTGATACATTAATTTCTTCATTAGCAACAAACAATGTGAATTATGGGATGGTGCAATATGAAGTTTACTTCAGGATGAGCTAGCAGGGAAATTTGGTTGTGCTGTGCCCGGTAAACCCTTTTAACAACACCATCACCTACTTGCTTTTTTTCATTCTGCTGGAGACAAAACAATATTACAAATGTTTTAGAACAGAAAAAAATCCTCATTTGAGGGATTAGTTCTCTTTGTTCTTGTGTATGTAAAGCCTTGGTGGCTTCATTCAATTATGCTGAGTTTGAAAGAAGAAATTTAGAAAAAGGCAATAATGGCATAGTTGTGGCTTTTCCATTTTGGCCACAATGTGAAGTGGGGATATCTTTATTCTGATTGAGAAAGATAAGAGTCTGTGAAGGCTGGCATAGCATAAAATGAAATAGGCAAACTTCGGCTGTCTGGCTGTCTGTCTTGTCAGTGCTTGTGCGTGGCAAAGAAAATGGGAAGTTAAAAGCCAAACTGAAAGGGGAGAAATCAGAAGCAACAAATAAACACCCGTGAGGCTGTGACTAACACAGCCCTGGAGGTGCTAGATGATACAAGAGAGCAAAATAAATACCACATGGTTTGTGTTCACTGAAGCTAAATAACTCAGGAAAGATGTCTGTTTCAGTGATACATTTTGTTCACGCTAAATTGAAAGCAATCAACTTTACCTAAAAGCACGGAGCATTGCTATGGTTTCTTTTGGTTATGGATTGTCTTGTCCAGTTGCTATGAAAAATAGGAGCCACAGTGCACATCTGTCTTCCATTTGAGATGAAATTTAAACTGTGCTGCACAGACAGGAGCTGCATATTAAAGCATTTGGCCCATTGAAGAAAATAATTGAGTTCCGTGTAAGTCTTTACAAGGACCTTCAAGTATTTGTGGTAGGTCTTAGGTGCTGCCAGTCGAATGTGCTCTTTGTCAGTAATAGTTGTGAAGATACCTCACACTGTAGGCAGAGAATAGGAGTTCATATGGTCACAGCTGATCCTGAGAAACAGACAGGCTATGGAGTTCTTTCGTGGAGACAGAAGGCAAAGAAAGTGACTCTGGAAATGGCTGTATCAGGTAGATTCTGTACTAACAGAGAAGATCTCCTTTGAAAAGTTGAAGATGGAAGGAAATTCGAGTGAAAAAGCCCTAAAATAATTGCGTTCACTTGGAGCAGCAGGGTAAGGATAATGGGCTTAGGAGAGTATGCTTTACCTGGCTTCAGGTTCTGGTAGGTACCTGTATTTAGGAAAAATAATATAAAAATGAAGGAAAGTGCCAGGATAGCTGGCAGGTTTTGAAAGACATTAAAAACACAATATCAAATTAGCTGATGCAGACTAAAAAATAGAAGCACAATAAGAGGCGTGTGAGAATGCATCAGGGTCTGCTTCTTTTAATATTTCAGAATGCCTTCAAAGAGGAGAAACAAAAATGCTCAACTAAGGCATTTAAAAACAACCTCCAAGGGGCTAATGTGGAGAGTGGTAAAGAAAAGATTACTAGAGAAGTGAGATACAAGAATGTTTAGTATATGTCTTTACGAAGTGAGGAAAAATAATGACCTAGGGAAATACAGACCAATCTACTTAACTTTGATACTCACAACAATTTAATAGAAACCACTGTAGAAATATCCAGAACCCAGTAACATGCTAAGTGGTTGATTTGGACTGGGTCAGAACAAATGGTATTTAAAAACTCTCATTGTTTAACAGGATGTCTGCTGTAACATGGGGAAAGAATTAGATGAGATATGTATTTTGTAAGGGTTTTATATGGTCTCGTGACATTTTTGTGAGGAAAATGTGGAAATACACAAATTTCACATGTAAACAATAAAGCACATAATCTCTTTCTCATAAAACTGGACTTAGATCACTTTTGGGCTGGGAGAATCTCAAGGTGAACATCTGCTTTCGGTCTGTTTCTGTTCAGTAGTAACTTGAGTAATGAAAAAGCTCCACAAAAAAGTTGAAGTGGACACCTAGTTTAATTACAGGCATATTGGAGAATAGCATGAGATTTACAATTGTGAATACCAGAGGAATTTTTTTGAATCACAGGAAGGTGATTCATACAAAGTACTGCTATCCATAGGAAGAATAAATGGGACATACCTGATCATGCTGTGGTTATGCAGACAGGGATTCTCTGCAAAATGGAGATTGTTCTGTTCAGCTTTTCCCAGTGAAGACAAGACTTCCAACGGAATTTTCTCTGGAGTTTGGGGACAAAACATGTCACAAACATCAATAGCAAATTGGAGGCAGTCTAAATTGAGAAAACGTGGCTAATTTCAAAATATTACAACAACTAAGTTTGTACAGCCTAAAAAAGAAGAAGAAAAGTGATTTATCATGACAGTAGTCTGACAGAGGTGATGTTAAAGGGAAAATTATGGTAATTTATTGTCAGATACTACTGGAGGGAAGGGCAAAAATAATGAGATTTTGTTGGAAGCTAAAATATTCAGGTTAGATAGTAGGAAAAATGCTCTGTCAGGCTAGTGAAATACAGAAACAGGCTATTTAGAAAGATTGGAATCTCCCTCGGTGGGAGACTTTTAGGAGCAAGTTAGACAAATATCTGACATTTCTGAAAGTACCAGGTCTCTATACAAGTACGTATACAGTGGACTAAGTAATTTCTTGAGGTCCCTTTTACTCCTCTGCTTCAGTAGTTTTATGATAACAGAACAGCAACAAATAACAAACTTCTGTTCTCACAGCAGTCAGTACTACAGGGAAGGTACAGTCAGCTCAGAGACTGGCAGTGCTGCTGCACTGCATGCTTAGGGGAACAGGTCAGATTATTGATCTATTCTAAGAACAGGAAAAAAAAAACAGAGATTAGTGCCTGAGATGCTTCTAGCATTCTTATGTGTGATAACATTAAAGCAATCTTGGACTTTTTCATAAGTATAATTCATGCATGCCATAAGTTGTGCATATGTGATATGCTACCCAGTCATTTATGTCTGTGCAGGCTGTAAAGGAAGTAATTGTAATTGAGCCACTCTCTGAATTCAAGCTACTGAAGTAAGATGAAAGCACCTTAACAACTGCAGGATGCAATCAAACATTACCAGCTTAGTACAGATGTATAAGTCCAGAGCAGTTGGATGATTAAAGGCTGTAATGCCTCTAACAAAAGTGCAGTTGAGAGTTTTCTTGAAAGGGAAGCTCATACTGGGTCCTTATTCAAGGGGCATCAGAATCAAGAAAAGTTGCAGAAGAGAAATGTATCAACTGGGTCAGATGAAAAGTGACTAAGACCTAAAAAGAACACCTGCATGACTGTGATGTGATGGCAATTTTAACTGACATTTCATGTGTTAGGATCATTGTATAATTTTTTTTTTCCTGAAGTTAGCTTAGCATACTAATAGCTCAATTAAAGTAGCAGAGGGTTGTGGCAGATGGGTGGGTGGAGGACTGCATGTCATCCCAGTATGAGTCTTTGCCTTTTTGAGTGCCAGAAAATCATAAGGGAGGAGCTCTTTGCTACTACTGTAGAAGAGTCATCACCTCTTTTGATACAGCTATGTATGGCCATCAGAGCTACAGCTCTCTAAGGGAGGTTTTCACATGGATGAAGCCTTCTATGAAATTATTCTTGTAATTGGTCTAGGCATGCAATATTTTTTTAGTTCTTTCCCACTCTTTCTGCTGTCTGAATATCCAAACTAGGAACTGAATGTTTTAAAATTCAAGTATTCTGAATCATAGAAAAGTACATCATGGAAGGGACCTTTAGAAGTTATTTGGTCCAGCCCCCTGCTCAGAGATTATTAACTGCAATGTTACAGGTTTGCCTTTTCAATTCAAGTTTTAGTATTTCCAAGGATGGACATTACATAGACTTACTGTATCATCTGTTCCAGTGCTTAACTCAGTGGGAATTTTTTTCCTTTGTGTCCAATAGGAATCTACTATCTTGCAGTCAGGAATTGTTACCTCTCGTCCTTTGCTGTGTTCCACTGGGAAGATGTCTCAGTCTTCTCCACTCCCTTTTAGGTAGCCTCAAGGGTTCAGTTTACCGTATTTTTAGTTGCTTGTTGTTGCAGGTAATATTTGCGTTCTATTAGTGCAGGCACAGAAAATAGTGCTGGTAAAGAAAATGCCTGTAAATCACAAGGGAACAATAGAAGAAGTGACTAACATTAGATTGATGAAAATTGCTCATGTACAACGTTATCAAGATGACATTTCTAAATAGCTTCCTTGTGGGAGGATCACTGATATCTTCCCTTCCTGTATCTGATAGGCTGGCCATTATAGGAATCTGCCCCCTTAAACTGAGTATATTGAAAGCTTAAAAGAGGGTTTCTATCTGATATAAACCACAAGAAATGCATCTGTGTATGCAATAGAAAATGTGTGTGCATGTGTGGGGTTTTTTTTAGTGTGGGAGAGAGAAATAGAACTATTACTCTTTCCTCCCAGAATAGCCCCTGTCTCATGACAGGTGAAAGGTCATTTGATTTGGTGAGTTACTTTGATCTTTAGGATAGGAAGCAGCGCCCTGTGGCAGAGCTCAGATAGACATGTGGCTTCTGCTGTATGTTTGTGTTCTCAGTTCTGTGTGCATTTGTTGTTCTCTGCTTATAGTGCCCTTTATCAAGGTATTCTAAGGAGATTTTACCGAATGTTGTAGAGTAATGACACAGACTGTTTAGAAACTATTTGATCATGTAAGTTCACAGTCCTTGCAACAAAATAAAAGCTATCAGCACTTCCCTTCTCTAGATGCTCACTGAAAACTAGGAAGATCTTTTTTAAAAGTTATCTCTGTTGCCTTCATGATTTGTTGGCAACCAAGCATTACAGTTAGCTTAACTCAAACACAGTGACTTCGGTAAGAGGCTACACAGTTTTTTTAATGTGGGCAGCATGCTACTAAGAAACAGCAGAGAACATAATTATAAGCTGTGATATTTAAAACACCGAGGAGACTTTCAGTCTGGCAGTACTGCTAAATAATGTTTATCCCATAATCTCTCATTAAAGGATTGTGTAAGTTAAGGTAATGTAATTTTTTTAATGATTTAGGTTTTTTTACTCCTTTAAGTTTCTATGTCATGGGCTAGATCCTGGTCAACATCCCCAGTAGTAATTTATCTCTATTCAGATTCCCAAGCAAGCTTGGTCCAGCACTGCATTGGGCAGCAGTATTGTAACTTTCTGTAGCTTCTTCTTTTGAGAGGGAAGAGAAGAGCCTAACTCATTATGAGAGGGACTTTTTGACGTGTTTGTTTTATGTTTCCATTGAATACACATGCAATTTGATACCCTGAGTCAGGAGAAAGAATCACCCTTTCAGCTTCAATTATGTGCATGCTTATAGGAATATGTGGCAGCTTCACCTGCAAAAAATAGACAGTAGAAGTAGGAAATTGGACCAGATACAACATTTTACCCATGAGGGTAAAAATAGAACAAGGTTAATGGTTAATACTAACCTGTGTCATCCTTGTCGTCATCATTCCCCCCTCCCACCCACGCAGCGTAGAGCACACGCATACAGTGTCTGCCATAATCTCCTTTTCTAATTGTGGTTGTATTCCAGTAATCCCTTTTCCTCCTTATAGCTGCTTGCATTCTAATACCTAGCCTTTTTTCCTCTCTTCCTCCTATACTGGCAGTCTCAGAAAAGTACTTATTGTCTGATGTAAGTAAAAGTACAACTCTTTGACACAGAAATAGCAAAAGAAAATTGCCCTGTGTGTATGCAAGAACCTATGTCTACGACATCCTCAGCTGAACTCCATCTAAGCAGCCACTCTGCCTTTGGCATTGGTGGAGGATTTCCATGGTGGTATGGCTGACTTCTGGGTTCTTTATTTCAAGATGTGTTTAGCTGACCTTTTACATACCAGGTTCAGTTTTCGGTCTAAAATAATCATAGTTTTAGTAACTTACATTAGCTGATATTTTAGATAAGTGTTACTCTTATAATGCAGATATTTATCTCATAATAGGGATTTATGTATTATGAGAGTAGTAGAAAAATCAGTTAAAGCAACATGTGTAAGAACATAAAAATTAACATTGCTGACCCAGGCAAATAAATTCAGTATAGGCTATACTGCCTAAACATTAAAGAAGGTGGTTTCTGAAATACAGTTTCTCCCTTCACCTGCCTACAAAAAGAATATATTCCTTTCTGTGGTGTTTTTTTTATCTTGAACAGAAAGGCTAACAGGTATCCAGTTCTGTAAAGAAAAAAGAGGACCCATCTGTAAGAAGCAAAATTTAAATATTAGGTAATGAAGAAAAATATTTTGAAGAATATCATATGCGTAATTTATTTCATAGTTGGTTTGTTACTAGTCAAACAGTTTCAGTGCCCTGAAATAAAGTGCATTAAATTAACCACAATTGTTGCAATCCATTTGGTTTGATTAAATATGTTGGTGATGTGGCAAAGTTAAAACAATAGAAACCCTGAAAAGATAATGTCATTGTAAAAAAATAACTAACTTGAGAAAGTCAGTGGAGAAGGCAGACCAGCATGGCTAATGACAGTAAATGAAATCCTACTTGGGAATCTGATCCTTATCCAGCAAAGCCCTTAATCTCATCATTTAAGCATATGAGTTCTTCTCTCTCTAAGCATGCATATTGTCCCACTTAGGTAAGGGTGAGGTTAAGTGAGTTCCAAGATTGTTGCCATAGAGCTCAGCATCTGTCAGATCAGAGCCCTGGCTGACCTGATGAGGGAACCCGTCTTGCAGCAAGAGTTATGTGTTGAATGGTATTTGTGTAGGCATTCATGTGGTGCAAGTTCAGTGCAAGCCAGGGGTTCCAAAGGTAATCAGAGAATTATTGTTATGTTTGGGTACAAAGGGATATAAAATGCTTTATACTTTAAGGTGCAAGTCTTTTTGTAATTGCAGCACCAAAAAAAATGTAGAGGTGTAGAAGAACAGATTAAAAATATACAAAAGATTCTGATGTCTGGAATTCTGCAGTTGAAAGGTTTTATAGATAAATTATGCCCCAATTTAAATACACTTCAAAAGTAGTGAAAAGGAATTACTGTTTTGTGCTGCATTTTTAAAATATCTTACATGGGCATTTAGTTTCATGTGAAAATCTACTGGATGATACAGTATAAAACTTACAATCTGTTTTACTGTTTTATCGGAAACAGCTACGCCTTTACAGAGTCAATGGCTCTTCAATCAATGAGTATTGTCAGTGCATTATGCATAGTTTAAGGGCTTAAGTACCAATTCCATCTTTGCAGGTATGTAACTGCCACAGAGATAGTCACTAAAGTTTCATTGTTGCTTCTTCCTGTGGAAAAATTGTAAGTGATAAAAATGAACATACTATGTACTGCAGGTCTAAACTAATCAACTGGCACTGTGTGCTCACTATCATTTTTAGAGAGCAAGGCCAGACTCGTTCTTCCCACAGGACAGGATGGAGGTTTGCAGGAGTAGGTTGTGATTCTGCATCTGGAACAAGAAGCTGACAAGGTTGATGCTACAAGAGCTATAGTCTTACACCAATGGCACACTTTGTTTCCGTGGGAGATGAGACCTTTCTTTCCACAGTGTTTCATCATCTTCTGTGATGCCCATCCCTTGTGTATCACATCTTTCTGCACTAGGAATTAAGTGCTGCTTGGCCAAAAGGGCAGCTCTCTTCTTGGCAGGGACATTTCTCTGCTGCCTGTCTTCTGATGCCTTAAATCCATTTTATATTGTACGTAGCTTTTGTACCTGAGAATTGATGCTGTAATGATCTGCATTGCTGGTGAGATGCACATCATGAATATAAGAAGCAATTAGTGTGCCCCACAAAACATGCCTTCACAGAAAATTTATTGCTCTGTAAGCTATTTCTCTTTCAGTGAAAAGCAATCATGTATACAGCAAAACGAAGAGATGGACTGTTGTACTTGTGTTTGGACAAGAAGAATTAAAAGAAAGTAGCGAAGAAGAATTGGCAAAAGTTGCTGTGTATGTTGTTTGTATAAATGGTAGACGTGAGGACAAATTTGTTGGTTGCCAGTTTACTAGGAGCTCATTTGGCTACAGATACAAAAACTACTGAAAACAAAAACCAAGTGGCTACTCCAACACTCTCTTTCCTTTTTATATTTCCTTGATGTTTTGTAGCTGTGCAATGGTGGATCTGTGACTGATCTTGTGAAGGGATTTCTGAAGAGAGGCGAAAGGATGAATGAACTTATAATTGCTTACATTTTACGTGAAGCTTTGATGGTAAGATAAGCTTTCAGTGAAAGTCAACATTCAGCTCAAATTTTTTTTCCTTAAATGAATGAAGATCACGTCCCCACTAATACAGATCACTATCTTCTGTTATAGCAGTGTTTAATGAAATCAAGGTGATTCAATGGTTCTTTTTAAGCAGGCAAGGTAAAGAACAGTTAACCTGTTTGTTTCATTATTAAGAGAATGAAAATTGATTTCTGACCATTGATCAATTTGCTTTGTAAATACAGTTCAGCATTAGAATTGCTTTTCTTTTGAGAAATAGCAGAAATATAGTCAAAATACTGTCCAACTTCTTATGGCTGGATCCAAAGTATTTTTATAGTAAAATATCCACATAGCTAGTGAATTCAAACGCTGTTGGAAGACTTTTTTTCGCTCATCAGGATCAAGTGTCTTTATTTATCATATTCTTGTAAGTGAAATTTTACTTTCTCCAATGAAATTTCGACCTTAGGAGTTTTCTTTGACTTTATCCTCTAAAGGTATAATGTAGGTTTATAGTGCTATTTTTCTGCTTTCATCTTAAAATTTCTATTTGACATAAAGTGGGGCAATTAAAAAAATATCCGTTCTGTGTGGTGTGCCAAATGGTTTTCCAGAAAGAATGACATCTCTGTGGTTTTGCATTTTAAAAATTTTAAATTTTCTTCATCCTTTTCTGCCACTTTATTGTTTATGCAAATGTATTACAGAGGACAGAGCTGTTATTAAAAGTTCATGTTTACATCTCGCCATCCAGGGACTTCAGCATTTGCATGAAAACAAAACTATCCACCGTGATATTAAGGGAAATAATATCCTTTTGACCACTGAAGGAGGAGTCAAGCTTGTGGATTTTGGTATGTTATGTTTACTTATATATATAAACAATGTTTTACATCTGAAGTATGGAAAATAAAATAGAGTAAACAAACCAGAAAAGATTACTATGGTAATTTTTTGTTAAGGTTTTGAGTTCTTCACTAAAAATCACTTGGATAACCAAAGTTCCCTTTTTTAACTTGATAGACATTTTAATAATTTTAGTAATGCTGTTTCAATAGTATGGCTAACAAATAGAAATTGTAATGTGGTGGTGGTAAGTGCCAAATGCTTTGGGGCACACTCTAAGTGAGGTGGCAAAGTGAGTTAATAGGATTCCAAATGAGGTTGATGTTTAGTTCCTCCAGGACCGTGCACTGGGACTCAATGAAATTAGGAGCTGATAGGGAAAACCTTCATGTTGTATATGTGAACATTTAAAACTTAACGAAATACATACACTCAGACACATATATTTCATTAGTTTGATTTAAAACAAAACAAGAGATACTTGAAGGCAGTAGAGGGGGGAATATTATATAGGTAATCCCCACTTTCCAAAGTCTGAGAAGACTAACAGATTTTGGCAAATGTAAATCTAAGAATTGGCATTAAAAGGGTCTGTTCAAGTCTGTTAGGCCTAAAGTGATTCTTGAATGCTGTCACCTGGTGTCACCACCAAAAGTGAAAAGGAGAGAGACACAAGTAAGTGGATGGAACCTGTTATTTACTAGCCATTCCACAATGATTTGCCTTAAAAGTGTATTGACTGTTGTTTTATGTGAAGGGGTATAAAAATTTGCAATGTTTGTTGTTATGAGCTATTATCTTCTGATAGCACACTGTCTTTTTATGTTTAAATTTATTTTATTGGTCACTATTTTACAGCACAGAAGACACAGTAAATAAAATATTCCATTCAGCAGATGGAAAATCTTTATTTTTCCTTTGCTCTCCTATTATTTTAATGAGATTGATTCAATTGATACATAACAATTGTTTAAACAAATGATTTTAACTACCTTTAGTATAGTATCTTTCTGCCAGTAGATTGTATTTATGCAACTCTCATTACTTCACACTCAGAAACCACACAACAGTTAGGATTAGTAGTTATTCTGAAATGTCATGTATTTCTGTTATATTTCTCAGATAAAATCTTCCACTGGAAAGTCTGGAAGTTTAATGTGTGGTAAAAATCAATATTTTTGCCCACAGGCTTTTAATGTGTTGTAGATACTAACTTTTAAGGTGTTGAAAGCAATTAGAACTGCATAGGATCAATGCTTCTGAAAATTAATTCACTTATGCAGATGTCAAAACATACAAGCTGTAGGGATGAGGACCTGAATTCTTTATTCCCCAGGTACTGCAATCTACTGATAAGGCTGTAATTGAAAAATAATCTTAAATTCTTGTGGGAAAATTGCCATGCCAAAACACAGATTAGACTGCGCACAAGAAACAAATATACATACACACACATTTATGAGAGTTCAAAAGGGGCCTGCAATACCCACAGCAGTCCTCTCTCCCAAAGGAATATACGAATGGCACCTTAACTTAGGAATGGATTGACATTTTCACTGGCTTTTCTTTTTATTCTTTCTCAAAAAAACCCACCCCAATCTGAAACCAATAATTAGTTTCAAGTGGAAAAAATTTATATAGTCTTCACAAAATCACCATGGAAGACATACCAGTCACCCTTCAAGCTGCTGTTTAAGGTATTCAGATGGGATTTGGGAGATTTGTGTCTTCTACTTAAGAGGATTTAAACCCACGTTAATCAGATTCTGAGATCATTTTTTAGCCAGGAATGTGAGTTGATCAAAATATCTTATTTTGGCACTGCTACAGACTGTTGTACATAAACATTTATTGGATCAGGGATTGAAACTCATAGCCATCTTTTATTATACAAGCCTGTGAATTGGTTCAGAATAAGACAGACGCATGGGTGCAGTCTCCTTTTTAGCCAATAAATACTCAGAGGAAGAAAAAATTTCAGTTTACAGTCAACAAATTATTACATGGGGCCAAACAAACAAAACCAACCCAAATAATCACATTACCCTTTCTAGTGCGCACACAGCTTTTCTGTTGTGGAGAGGGGAGCAGAGGCAGTGAACCAAGGATTCCTGCAACCATCAAACACACATGACCAAGGAAGTGAGTCCTTCCCAAGATAATTTTGTCTGTGCTGTTCTTCTGCATGCTGGATCCTGCTGAGATGTTCCTGAAGAAGCCTTTGCTGTTCTCCCCTGATTCTTTTTATGGTGTTTTTTTTCTGAATAGGTGCATAAAATCTGTATCCGAAAGATGGGCCTGTGAAGCGCCTTATGGAACACGAAACTAGAAAAGGAGCTATTCTCAGTCTGTGTGTGTTGTGCAATCGTTTCACTTGAACTTGCACCTTTGTCCTTTTTTTAGGTATATTTAGGAACTTTTTAAGAGTCATAATTGGAAAAAAAAGAAAAAAACCACAAAAAAAACAGTGAATTAAAGCACTTTTGAAAATGGCTTTTCTTCCCCTCATTGTTTTGTACTCTTTGAACATGGTGTGTGGTGTACTGCCATTGAGAGACCTTCCTTGCACAGCAGTACCAAATTTTCAGAAGCTTTATTTTGTGGCATACACATTTTATACACATTACCTTATGGTCATTGTACTGTAAGTATTTACGCGTGCTAGGACCATATTTTCTGAACACTAAAGAGTCCGTAATGGATAACCTTCACAACACCTTTGTGAAGAAGTGAATGACTTTTATTCCCGGTTAACAGCTGGGGATCTGAAACTTTGAGAGACTGGATTTCTTGAGGTGACACATAAGGTGTGTGGAAAAGCTCTCCCAAAGTCCAGGCTAACAGTTTGAACTGTTCACTTTTCTAGAGGTACTGATAGTTAAAGAAATGAGAAAGACTTTGAAAAAGTACCATGGCCGTGCCTCACCCAGGTTGCTTTGAAGAGTGAAACTTTTGCTTTCCCTTAAAATTATGCTGTAATATTACTTAATCACCCCAGTAATATTCTCATATCTAAGAAACACCCAATACTAGTATAGGTTAATGATGAAATCAAGTCCAGTACCTGGAGGGATCCTATAAGAAAGTTGTAGAGAAACTATTTACAAGAGCATATAATGACAGGAAAAGAGGGAATGGTGGTGAGGGAGGAGCAGGTTGCCCAGAGAGCTGTGGATGCCCCATCCCTGAAGGTGTTCAAGGCCAGGTTGAATGGAGCTCGTAGCAACCTGCCTTAGTGAAAGGTGTCCCTGCCTATGGCAGAGGGTTTGGAACTAGATGACCTTTAAGGTCCCTTCCAAACCAGGCCATTCTGTGATTCTATAACATCTTCATATGAAAGCTTCTGGAGCTCAATTGCTTATCAAGGAGCTGCCAGATAAAGTTTTAGTTTAAACTGTCCAAGGCACAAGAATTTTGAAATACAGTTACCAGTGATGCATTCTCTCTCCTTACATCCATCCAGCAGAGAGAAACAAAATAATATTTATTTTCTACAGATAATGAGTAGCAGCCAAAGGAATCTATTGTAAGTACATCCTCTAATCACAGATTCAGTTCCTAAATTCATTAAACTTCTAAATATATTAATAGTCCATATTTTCTTTGTAAGAGAAGAAGGCTGACTGAAAGCAGTCTCACTGCCTGAACATTTTTGAGAATTAGCTGTTAAGCTGTTCTGATAGAAAACCTTTGAGGTAGAGTCTTACACCTGCAAATCACGGCAATTATGCTCCAAGCAAGGAGCATCCTCTACCACATCATATACTTGCATTATATTCAAGTGTAGCTGTTATGTTTTCTGTACAAGATATGGATTGGATAGAAAAATATACATTTAAATTAAATTCCCTGCAGCACTTTCAAGAGTGACTGCTATATAATCTATTGTATAAAAACAACTGAAGGCAAGCAAGGTGTGAATTAAATTCCTTTTTGATAAATATTCTTAATTGTATTCACAGTTGCTTATTAGTGTTCTCAGAAGGAACTCTTACATCTATTTCACAGAACTCTGGTTGTATGCAGTGGATTGATGTTAAAGAGACAGATTTCAAATGAAATTTTAGCCTCTTAAGGTGCAGAAAAGCATCTTATGAAATTTTCAAAAACTTTTAGCATGTAAATCAAAATAATTGCTATATACCTTTTGAAAGTCATGTGAAAAATTTGCTGCCTAAATATCTGTCAGTGTCTGATCTTTTTTCATCAGTTAAAAAGCTGGCCTGAAGTCACTTGCACACCTCATCTGTAATAAAAATTCATATATACATCTGCATCTTATAATGTATAACCAATTTCATAGGAAGCTGAGGGTATAACATCTGCTTTTGCTAACAAATACTTTCTTCTTTGTATAGTCCCTCTCAATTCAGTTTCTTTTCTTAAAATCAGGATGCTGCACAGGGCCTTTCACGTATTAATGGTAGTGTAAGACAGTTCTATAATGTCCTGTTCCAAAATGGGAGAAAAGAAACTTAGCTGTGTTATTATTGTTACTATTTTAACTTAGGTCTGAGAAAGTTCAAGTGACATTTCATTTTGAAAGATTTGAAGTTATTTCTGAAATCCCCTGCCATTTTGGTGAGTTTGGGAGCTTGAAAGTCAGAGCTTTTCATTCTTATATGTTACTGAATGAAGAGAATCCTAGAGGACACAACTCCCTATCAGCAAACTAGACCAAGCTGCTGACATGTCAGGAGTCATGGAAGAAAGAACCATTTTTCCACTAAAATTTTGAAACCCTACAGTCACATGGCAAGTGATTCTTTTAGCTACAAAGAGGAGACTGTAACAGTTATGGAAAATTTCTCTTCAGCTATGTTTTTGAGGGTTGACCTTGTGAGCTGATCGTCTTGACCAAGAGCATAGGTAGCTCATACTTCTTTGGGACTACTGAAGCCTGCTGCCAGAGACTAGAAATATCTCAGGATGAGCCTTGGACATGTCCAGAAAAAATATAAGTGTAAATTAAACTCCACTACTTTGGAAATGCGTAGTTTTCCAGAAGCATTTTCTTGCTGAAGGCCATGCCTTTCTATGCATCAAATGAAAACATATTTTCATACCACAAGTAATTAGACTTCTGATGTTATTACTGTGAAAGGTCATTGGGAAAAAGAAGAAGTAAGACAGATGGATATAAGAAATATTCAAGTTCCCATAAGGAAAATAGAATGTAGGACTCATTAAATCTTTAGAATTCAGGCCTATTTCTAACTAACTACATGAGATCCCACGGTTCCCCATAGTTTGTCTAGCACTGTAGCTGTGGGAAAGGGGATATTGAAAATATCAGTTGTTTCTCAGGCATTTTGTTAAAGGTACCTAAAGCTCTCCATCATTAGAGGCTCTGGGTAAGCAATGCATAAGAAACATCTAAACTTTTAATAGGTGAAGCAGGTTCCAGTGGAAGACATGGAAAAAAGGTAACACAGTCTCACTGCTGCTGGCAGATAGTGGAAAATTACAAGCTGTGCTGCATGCAGTTAATAGAATAATGACTTCAAGGGTTCCTTTAGTACTGTGGATAAATAGATTGCATAATTAAAACATGTATTGTAATATTAATGGAATATATAGTGAAGGTAAGGTGATTTTTGTACTTCAAACATGCTTAGTTTGCATTTTTTGTGCTTTTGTTTCAAAGTGTTGGATTTAAAAGGTTTGTTTGAATATTGCCTTGCCATTCCAAATGCAGTTTCAGGTATCCCACTTTGCATGGAGCTAGCACAGTTTTATCATGGATAGTAGCCCGAGTCAATTCGAGATTTAACCTGAGAATTACTCATTGGGGAAAAAATGGATTGGGGGAGCGAATACTGTATTGCTCTATTTAGACTCTGAAAACTGACAATGCTTTGTTTAATACTTAACTATTTCTTTCATGTAACTTGGAACTTGCAAGTAGACAGAGGTCAGCTTTTGTGTTTGGAATGTAATTCAATTATTATTTTGCTATGGAGAGAATGATTATTCTTCTTCTAAAGCTATTTGAAGTCTTCCAAAGTAAAGAGCCAAGGAAACGTTAATATTTGCCTTCTACAGATGGCCTTCTCATTGTTCAAAGTTGCAATTTGATGAAACCAGTCAATGGTAAGACACTTTTTTGGTAGTGTATTTTTATATTATCTCTATGCTTACTTTAAAATGCATACAAGACTTCATTTGTGCAATACTAAATGAAAGTATTAATTTCATAATTCAATTGAGTTATTAAAATAATTTTTTTTCCCTAGAAAGAGTAATTCTGCCAATGTTCGATTGTGTCTCAGTAGTGGTGCGCTACTTCTTCTTTACAAGTTATGGACTGTTACTAGTGCTTTACCACTACTAGTGATCAGTAACCGATCAACGTAAGTTAGAATGCACAGGTGTTTTTATTAAGTTCTGTTGCATGATATTTATGCCTGTTCTGATACAGAAATACAGGCCAAAATATTTAAAATTCTGTGACTGTACTAAACTGGTTGAGTTTTTGAAGTGTAGATGAGGCAGCAGCTTCTATAACGATAATGCAAGAGAAGTGAAATCAGTTACACTGTACAGCATGTCCAAAACAATGGGGTCAATCTCAATGTAATTAATGAGTCTGTGGTAAGACTCCTCCTTAATAGTTCCATCTGCTTAATTGTTCACCTTTCCTGGTTTTGTGATGCATGAAGGAGCTTTCTGCTGATCTTGAGGGGAAAAAGGCATCTGTAATCTTGGGTCAGAGGTTGGTGGGGGAACCACGGCACTGAGCTTCATCCTTTCCCTGTGACACCTCACCAGCCCTCATGTTCTCTTGCTGTGACACAGTGCTGAGGCCCCTCCCTGCCATGAATAGCCTTGATAGATGCAGTTTGTTGGCTGATTACAGATCAGCCTGGCAAGTGTCTGTGGCATGTGGCACTGCAGAGGGAGGGAAGGCTCCCAGGACTGTGCAGAGAATGCACGTGGTACAGCTTGGGCTGCAATGGACGGGGAGTCTAGAGCCACCTTGTGCTCAGTGAATAGGATGAGAAGTCAGATGTGAGTGATCCAGGTTTCAGTGCTGGGTCATTTTAATCTCTGTCCCTTTTAATATACATCATGTCCTGCTGACATTGAAGAGGAGCTTAGCATGACCTTGACTAGTTTTTCCAAACTTTTGTAGATTACTTATTCTGGAGTAGTCAGAATATCCCATTTCATCCTTTTCTGCTTGCCCTGCATTAGCTATAAATGCTGTCTGAATCATTCTGCAAAAATGAAACAATTAATTAAAATAATTTAATTTGAAAGTATTCAAAAATAAAATAATTTTCTTTCTGCCCTTAGCTTACTTTAAGCAATGAGTCATAGCAAGGCTTATATTTGCCTTAGTCATTCTAGCATGCATCCATAATAAACTGTCTGCTTCACTGATTCAGATCAGAACCAGACTGCTACTGAGTTGTCATTTCTGCATACCATATAGCATGACATTCACATGTTGCTGCTAAAAAGCATTTACTAGGAGAGAATGGCAGAAGCCAATAAAAGTAAAAGACTTTGAAGAAAGCTTTCTTCATGAGCAGCTTGTCAAACTGCTTTGAACACAATCAAAGTAATAATTCCAAATTTTTCAACCCAGGGTTAGCAGGGATAAGATGGATTGTGTTGTCTTGAGCTGTGGAGGTTTTTCATTGTTGAATGTTTAATTCTTTGTTGAAGGCTTAGTCCTTAAAAACTTATTTTATGGGCCATGTTTGAATGAAAACCTTTGTGCTGTCCAGTACCAAAAACCAGAAATCATGTGGCCAAATGCTATATCCAGGATAAGCTGTTCATTTGGTCTTTCAAATATTTTCTTCTATTAATTCACATAAGGATGTCACCGATGGCTTAAGCATTAAAGAAGCTTGACGCTGAAATCTGGTATCATATGCCAGAGACACATGAAGCAAGAAAATAACCCTTTCTGGCCACCAAAGACTTCCTCTTGATTTTCTCATGGGTCACAAAATAGTAATCTCTTGAGGTTATTAGAAACCCTCTGGTCTCATCTGTGTATACTAAAGTCCATTCATTTTTTACCTGAAAGTTGATCCCAATGACTCATTTGTACTGAAGTATTCCAGTCCTGAGGTTTTTAAATATTCTGTTCAATTAGCAGAGGTGTTGCCAGTATTGCTGATTATCATAACAGGAAAACCATGTCATAGAACAACGAGAAAAATCTCCAGGGCTTTCCCAGTCATACAGGGAAAAAAGTCTTTTTTGGGTCTCAAAGTGGCAGTCAGTTTGAAATCTAATTTATAAGGAAGACAGCATCTGAGAAGGAGGACTTTCCTCACCATCATACTGCACCAGACTGCATGTAATTGTACAAATCCCTGAGGCTCTAGAGAAGACTAGTTCTCATATTTAAATGCATCTGGCCAATTGTGCATCAGGAGAACAAATGTTCCTGTGCATCCCTTTCAGGGAACCAGCTGAAGTCCTGAAGCATGAGATTTGATTAGAATCATTGGTGGTGTGACGCACTGAACTGTCAGGAGCATGTGGAGGGGAGTCTGTGGTCACCTGCTCTCCTGGAGGCCATGGAGAGAGGGCTCAATCAGAATCACAGACTAAGAGAAGCTGGAATATGCTGCCACACCATCCTGCCCACTCTGTAATACAAAAGTTCTGGGATTTCTTAGAGAAAGAAGCTGTATTAAACCCTTTTGTTTCAAAAAAGATTATATATCTCAGAAATTTAGTGAACATTCTGCCTTTATTTAGGTCACCGTTTGCCATTTTATTATCAGTATGTACCTTGTAATGATTCTGTATCTGATTTAGGATTTTAATTTTTTTTCCCTATATGTTTAAAAATGTCTTTTCTTTGTCTTTAGTCTTTGTGGTGAGTTTACTGTGAAAGCTACCGGACTTAGATTTCTTTAGCTTCCATTTATATCACCCTGTATTTGGTAATACAGATTAACTTTTTTATTTCCCTTTTACTCCACACCTCTTGGTTTTGTAGCAAACACCATGGATTTTTCATCTCTCAGGCAGTTCATATAGATGGATACTAAGCTTTTGATCTTTCTAGAGTTGTAAAGGGCCATTTATCTTTTGGATATGCCTATTTCAGTTAAAAATTTGCATCTGCAGTGTGTGTTTTCCTGAGGGTTTGGGAAACTCTAGTTTTCAACATTAAAACACTATGTGCATTAAAGTAAGGCATAAAGACAGAGAATGTGGTGACAAAGGATGTAGAAAAGGCTGACGCACTCAGTGTCTCCTTTGCCACAGTCTTTACTTGTAAGATTGGCCTTCAGGAATCGCAGATCCCTATAACCAGTGGGAAAGTCTGGAGCAAGGCAAACTTAGGCTCAGTACAGGAGGATCAGGCTAGAGATCATTTAAAAGAACTGGACCTACACAAGTCCATGGGATGCACCCAAGAGTGCTGAGGGAGTTGGCTGATGTCTTTGCAAGACCACTGCTGATAATCTCTGAAAGGTCTTGGAGTTTGGAGGAGGTTCCTGAAGCCTGGAAGAACGGTATTGTCACTCCTATCTTCAAGAAGGACAAGAAGGAGGATTCAGAGAGCTACAGGCTAGTCAGCTGCACTTTGATCCCTGGGAAAGTATGGAGCCAATAATCCTGGAGATCATTTCTAAACATGTGATGGACAAGAAGGTGACTGGGCATAGGCAGCATGGATTTATGAAAAGCAAGTCATGCTTTTTGACTGATTTGACTGATTTTTTTGACTCGTCGTTTCAACTTTGTTTCCTGTTTCTTTATTTTCATCTTATTGGTCAGAACCTGTTTTTAGTTCAAGATTTAATTTGAGCACTTATCATTGAACAGAAGTTCTCAAGCATGCTTTTCTGGCAACAGCTCACCCAAGAAAACAATATTGCCTCTCTGCTCTTTTCACTTAAAAGTTTACTTCTGAAGTCAGATGGTAGTCTATAAGGAATTCTGAGTATGGATGTTGTTTCATAAAGCCTCTGAAACATCTCTTGTAAAGTCATCAAACCAACCCCTTTTGTCCTTATGGTCTGTTAGTAACATTTTGTATTTAATATCTCTATGCTTTCTATCCATGCTAAGTAATGAAACCTGGAAGTTCTCTGATCTTTTACCATTTTAGTGGGGATGCCACTATTTGCAATACAGTTAAGTGTAGTTACACACCTGGTATGTTGTGATGTTTGCCATTTGGACTATCAGAACTGCTTTGTTTTAATCTCATTCTTTCCCTGTTGTCTTTTGTCATATGTAATATGAAGGGATCGCACTGGTTGAGGGTTTTATTAGCATTTTTTATGAATTTCAGCTGATCTGTCTGAAATAGTCTGTCTGGATATGTACCATTACTCTGCTACAACCTGAAAGAAGCAAACAAAGAACTGAGTGTCAAAGATAGCAATTACAGAGGAATTGAGGTATAAATCCACTATCTTTGTGGGGGAAGGTAGCTACTTCCCTGTCTGCATCCTGACAAGAGTGGTGGCTTCTTCTGATAGTGAAGCGTAAGGTGCTAAAGGAAAACCTGAAACCATTAGGACCTGTTGTCTCCAGATCTAGTAAAAAGGTGGAGTTGAGTGATTTATTAGGGATTGCCTTCACACCTTTGGTCAAAGAGGCAAGTAATGAGAGGCCACTTTTTGCATTAAACAACATGAAACAAGAATGGCAAAATGTACCTGCCAGCAGGCTTAAGAGGAATGCAGTGTAAAATTCTGCTGCTGTTTTAGATCTGTTTCTCTAGGAGATTAAGGAAAGATTGGGAAATAATTCAAAGCGTTTCAACCTGTTGAGATCTGCAAGGTTACCAGCATGAGCAGTTTTTGGTCCAGAGACTAGCTTGAGGAGTGATGGAGTTACATGTTCTTAATCTAAAGAAGGTCACAAAGAGCGTGCTTTGGTAGTGAAGTTTACACTGAGGGCACAAATAAAGAAGGGATAGGGAAGAGCTAGCCTAAGAGGTGTAAGGACCTTACCCTGTAGGGTGAGGTCGTTATGTATGAGTACAGTGGCTAACATGTTGCGAATGCCGTCTCCCCGCCCTGTGCGGAATGTGAATTTAGTACAGTTTATTAGGGCTTGCCCTTCCCTCACTAGCATCAACCACTAAAATGTGAATACTTCTGTCGCCAGACATAATCATAAAGCGGTGTTGTACAGCCTCCCAGTTTAGTGTCTGCTCAGATTGGGCACTATGAGACAAATCTTTCCCAATAATAAAGAGCTAATTTCTTCACTGGTTTTCTTTTATTGAGTGCTAAGGTCAGAAGTAGGTGCCTTTATTTGCAATGTTATTCCAGTGTGCCAGTTTTTGCAATTAAAAGCTTGAATAATACTGACAGAACACTAATAAGAGTCCTGTTTTCCAGTTTTTATTAGTAAAATTACATCTGAAAAAATAAAAAAGCAGCTATATATGCAGAATATTTTCTTTCCAGTGTGCATTGGTACTATTAATACATTTATAAAGCTCTTAACTTCCATAAGATCTATAATTTGCTTGTAATAAAATACCATTTTATGACATATTTTCGGTTTTCTTAGGACAGTATTTTTTTGCAACAAAACAGGAAAGGGAGGAGCAAGATGGTTTTGTTTGAAAATATATAAGTTAAAAAAAGCTGGCAAGCTATATGGTTGACTGCTTACTGAAATGCTGGAAGAAATGTTACTAAGTATGGAATTACATCATCTTTCCTCTATAGACAGAAAAAAGCCCAAGGAAATATCATTTGTCATAAGACCTACACTGCATAATCTGAAATGCCACTTTAATGCTAAGAGCAGAAGAATTAAAAAACCCAACTAAACAAAAAGCACACAAAACCCCCAAGAGTCTGCAGAAAGTAGTGGTGAGCAATTCAAATTAAATCAGTTTTTTACAGAAATAAAAGAAGGGCGAGGAGGAAAAAAATTCTTTAATAATTACAGTTCAAAGAGAAAAAAACTAACAGTGCACAGACAAACAAGATTGAATACATGAATGTTCCTTATCTCTACAGAAAGTTATGATTACTTATATAATCTGACACTGGAATAATAAAAATTCAGTTAGTGCCTTTCTTTGCCTGCAGATCTGAATCCCATTTCCTTGTCCAAGACTGCAGAAAAGAGCTTGGCACAGAGGACTTCCACAATACACAGGAAGGGAGAGGGGAGAGTAGCCTCAGCTCCCTCCAAACCTGAGGAATTCACGTAATGATGTCTGCTGGCATCACTTCAGTGGTTTCAGACATGTGGTGATGTGTGCTTACTAAATGACATGTTTTTCTGAGGGCTCAGAACAGCCACAGACTCTGTGAGCCGGAAGCTGGACTTCAGACAACTCCTTGAGGTGGCAAAAACAAAGCCCCTGCTTAGCTGAGCTGAAGCAGGATTGATGGACTTTGTGCTAAGACTCACATTGTCCTGCTTTCTGTGGTGCATAACACCGTTTATTGGACTTCCTGTAGAGAGAGAGGAAAAGGATCCAGCTTCCACAAGGCTGGTGTAGGCTAGAGGGAGGCAGCCACAGAAGCAGTGGTTGCCCTTGTCCCAAAGGAATGGGCTGGGTCTTTCTTGCCGCCCTTATTTTCAGATGTTACATTCATTTCTGTGATGGACAAATGCAGATATTTTGTGAATCAGAGCTGAACACAGAGCTTTAGAGTGAAAAAACAGATCAAGCTCTCCATGGTTTCCTGACTACACTGAAAAAACCCAAACCAATCAAATTCTACCTAGATAGAGGTTTACTTAGTATTTCCACTGGGCAGTTAATGTGAATTGCTCCTGTTATGAACCATCTGCAGGGTTTTCAGGAAGATAATACTAAGCATGTTCAAACCAGACAGAGTTGAAACTGCCTGGTGGTGGTGCTCACTGGAGCTTCATGTGTTTCAGAATAATGAAATGGCACTCAGAGAGTGAAACAGAGCTGTCTTTTTTAAGGAGAAAGCAGATGTATGTATGAAGGCAAAATAAGTGAGCTTCAGTGTCAGGCAGATGGAGGTTGGAGCATGTATATGTAGAGCACAGCACCTTTCTGGCCATCCATGATAACAGCACGTTAGAATATGCCTCTGGTGGACCTCAGTGTTGGCTATTACTCAAATCCATAATAGTTTAGGACTTGCTAGCTGAGGGGCTGTTTTCTCTCCCTGTGTGGACCTCACAGTTATTTGTGACTCATAAATCCATAATAGCTCAGGATATGCTTGCTGAGGGGCTGTTTTTCTCCATGTGTTGTACTCTTCACTTTGCATGCAGTAGAGCGATTTCCAACTGATATACCGTGGTTTTGTAAGGGAGGAAATTGGTGGCAGACTAGTCAGAAGTGTGCTGCAGCCCACTTGAATTCCTAGTATTTCGGTGTTTTTTAATTTAAAACTGCAAGGAATCTTTAAACTTCTGAGTTAACATTCCAACTCTTGGCTTGAAATAGTTAATTTGTTAAACTACAGCTCGTGTTGCAAAGCTGATTTGCAGGCTTGTTGCTTTGAGAATGTGCTTTGAGCATGGAGAGACTCCTGCTTTTGTAAGAATTGTTGAGGTTTCACTGTTTTGTTGTTTCTTTTTTATGGCAGAGTAGTTAAGAGATGAGGATAAGTGTCTTTTGTAGTGTTAACCTAAAACATAGATATAGATATATTTTTATAGACATAAAATTAAACAGCAGTTTAGTGTCAGTACTGAGCATTAAAAGCTGTGGAAGGTATTGTACTTTTCCACCCTCACTGACATGCTTTACTGCTCTCCTAATACAGGAAAAACTATAATTAACCAGTCAAAATATATGGAGTCAGATTACTAATCAAACACTCACTTGGGACTAAGTCCTGGTCCTGCTGAAGTCACTGGAAACCACCGATGCGGAGAACCTCAGCTGAAGTTCTGTGTACCTCTGAGGACTGGGCCTCTCTTTCCAGAGAACTGGGAAGATGTATTTCAGACTTGCCTGTGGAGGAAATTGTAGCATGACAAGACAGGGACATCACCATTCAGAAGAGCTGTCTTGGATGGAAATAGCCATTGCTCTGATTATAGCTTCCCTTCGTTCTTCCAGGTGTGTCTGCTCAGCTGACCAGCACTCGTCTCCGTCGGAACACCTCCGTGGGCACCCCGTTCTGGATGGCTCCAGAGGTTAGATTCATATTGCAGAACCTTTTGTCACTGGTACCCAAGCTGCTCTATTGTGCATTTCTGCTCGCTCTTTGTCTTTCTTCCTGACCACTGGTCTTTTCACCGAATGAAACAGCAATGCAATTTTTTTAAAAAACAGTGTTTTAAAAACTTTTTTCTTACATGTTTGCAAGTTAAAATGGGGTTTACTTTTGAAATTACAAGCTTAGAGCCAGGGAGCAAGACATAGAATGGCTTACTAAAATGTTAAAGAGTATAGAGTACTACTATTGATACTTTCCAGCCTTCCAAGCTCTAGAACTATGGGTGTCTCATTTTCCCATGGACGGAAGGAGCGAGCCCAGGGTGATACTATGATGTGTCATAGCTTTTATTTTTTGACTTATACACCTGGAAAGTTTTTAATACTATATATTAATAGATGACAGCAAGAAATGGAAGAGGTTATTGTGAATGAAGATGTACTATGATTCTGTGGAGATTTTTCCAGCCTGAGATTGAAGGATATACAGATACATTTTAAGCTAGGCAGGGAAAATATTTCCTTATAAATAGACTTACCTACTTACACTATTTGTGCCCACACAAGCACATGCAAGTGCATCTTTTTATAGCACATGAAACGACTCTGTTTATACACATTTTTATCAACACACTCTGTTTATACACATTGGTCTAGCCATGTAACTAATGGTATACATGTTGACTTAGATCTGCAGCTAATGGGATGAAAAAAAAAAATCTAGATTCATCCAGCATTGTGGATGAGCTGAAATGTATATGAAATTTAGTACCTTTACTGTGATCCAATGGCAAATACTTTGTCCAGATCTACTTGATCTGGAAATTGGCTCATTTGGCTGAATAAGGACCCAGTAAGAGATACAGGATTCAGCTTCTGCTTTCCGGCTTGTTTCACTTCGTAGAGAGAGCAGCATAGCTCCATTAATTACTTTGCAGGAATAATCCATTTAACGGAGTTGTAGGGTTGGTGAGTTTCCTTCTACTTCCTCAGCCATGGGATGCAGTTTAACACCTTCACCCGAAAAAGCCAAGGATTTGCAGCATTTTGTCAGATCAAGGAACATCTGGCCAGAGAACCTGGTGTTCATGGACACTTGCTTCCTCTCGTTTAAACGTTGCTTTTTTTCAGCTTTCTAAATATGGGCATGTCTGTTTATTTCACTGACTATCTTCATCCTGTAAGAGATTCCCCCAACACTGGAAGTACTCTTACATCTGGATATTTGACCATCCAGTGACTGTCCCAGCCTTTTACTCCAACAGGTGATTGCCTGTGAGCAGCAGCTAGACAGCTCCTATGATGCCAGATGTGATGCATGGTCACTGGGTATTACTGCAATAGAGTTGGGAGATGGAGATCCACCCCTTGCTGATTTGCACCCCATGAGGGCACTCTTCAAAATACCAAGGTAATATTTTCATCTGTTTATTTGTTGGCAGGTTAGGCTGAACTTTTTTCTTTAGTGTTACTTTTCTTCAAACTTAGACTGTGTAAGCTTGTGGACTTTCTTTGTATTATTTATATTAGGAGGAGGTTAGAAATACTTTGTCCAGCTGTATTTTCTGCAGGCTCTGCTTCAGCCATGTGTGCACGTTAAGTTCAGAGCTGACTGTAGCTACATTGGAGAAAAAGTTGTAAAGCCTTCTCCTGAGGCCACATGAATGCAGGACTTAGCCGAGTCCTGTATATTCTTTTACAAAGAATGACTTATGATAGAAATAGTCTTAATATGCTGCTGTGCTGAACAGGTCCCATACCTGTTTTTAGGAGTTATCTTCTGTCCTTTGAAGCAAAGGTTGTTCCACTATTCACATAAATTTAGGCTTCAGTTTTTATTAGCTTGTGGTGCCTCTGGCAGTTCCACTGTTGCTGTCCTTGGGCAGTGCAAATAACAACTTCTTTTGTGTTTCCTTTGAAGCTGGAGATAAAAGTACCCAAGGTGCCACTTATAGCATTTCAAAGAACATGAATCTCCAAGTCTGTAGGGAATGCTCATACTGTAGTTTGTGGATTTCACTCTAACAGTTGGAGCAGTACCACAGCAGCTGCTGAGACCACATAAGTGCTTTGAGTCCTTTTCAGCCAAGACACCCAAATTAGTTTAAATTACCTTTATGTTTAAGAAATCTTGGCTGACTTGACACTGAAGCAGAGTATCAGTGCTCTTCTAACTCTTGCTTCCTATGGGAAAAGCAATCTACTGTGGTCAGTCATTGCAGCTAGGACTTCAAAAATACTTCTGGCTTATACCCTTACAAGTACTGGGCACCTTTCTGCCCTGGAGCAAATACAAGATCAATACCCCTTCATTACATTAGGTAAAACCTGAAAGTGATAGACTGAACGTTAAGCAGCACTTAAAGAAAAGCAGTTATGACAATTGATTGAAAAGAGACAGCAGAGACAGCAAGTAACCTCAACTGATTGAAAAGAGACGATTGAAAAGAGACAGCAAGTCACTTCCTCTGTCGGTCGTTCATTTGTCTTCATGACCATACTCTGTGAAAATGCCACCTCTGAATGGAAGAAGACTGTCAAAACCATTTCAACCAAATTACACCTAGGATAAACAGCTCCAACAATAGAAAAGAAAGAAGTAATATCTCTTTACAATAGATCTGTGTTTAGACCTTCATTTCTGATTATTTTCTGAGGAATGAGAAATAGTTAATAATAAGCCAGTTCCTTCGGACACTTTGTTCAGCAAGTTTATTAATTCAGTCCTTCTGGGAAAACTTAAAATAGAATTTCTTTTTAAAAATTCTCTTAAGAAAGTATGTTGTTTCAGGCTTGGAAAAAGAAACTTGCCTTTACTAGTGAATAGTGATTAATGGATTGTTGGTTTAATTTCCATTTATTGATTTGATTGAAAAAATTATAGTGGTTCTCAGTTACACTTGGTAGATCATCTTGGTGCTATTTCTCCTTATTAGTTACGTAAAGCAGGAGAACCAGTGAGGCATTGCATCATCTACCCATGCTCCTTTTACCAGTGGAAATCAATATCTTTTTTCGGTGGCCTTCTAAAACTCATTACTCAGCCTGCCTTCACACATTGTTTTTGTCAAGTGAGTAGCTTATTAACTTATCATCACACTGATCTTTGCAGAAATCCCCCTCCAACACTACAACAGCCTGAACTGTGGTCACCTGAATTCAATGACTTCATTAACAAGTGAGTAACAACTGAGACCACGCTTGGAATATGGAACGTGTAAATGTCATGTGTAAAATATCTCTGTATTCTTTGTAGAAATCTGTTGCAACTAATACTCTTCTTTAAAATCCAAATTTGTAAATACAGTTTGACTTCCAAGTGAGGCTCTAGATTTAAAACATGAAATAACATTTTAACACACTGGACGTTTCTTAATTTAAAGAATATTTAGTTTTAAAATGAAGTAACTTAACTTCTTGGACTCGCCAATTCTGTGAAATCGTATCAATTTTCAGTGCAGAGCTGTTTTGATTAAGATGGATGTACTTATTATGGAGTCACGAATGAACTCCAGACAAGAATTTCAAAGTTTAACTGTGAACCCTCCATGATCCCATGTGTTTTTCTGCCAGTACAGGTGCTTGACTAAAGATTATGAGAAGCGTCCAACAGTATCTACTCTTTTGCAGCATGATTTTATTAAGCAAATTGAAGGAAAAGAAAACGTGCTACAAAGGCAACTCATGGAATTTATTGATGTTCATCAACAAATGGGAGTCACTGAAAAGGCAAGGTAAAAGTAGCTGAAAAGTAGACTAGCTGGGACAGTGTTGATACTTTCACTGTTTCAGAATGGCTAGTGCTCAGAGAAGGATTCAACTCTTATGGCTTTAGCTGGCCAAAAAGTAGAAAGCTTAGTATTTGGGGTCCCAGTACAGCCAATGGAAATACAGCAGCATCATGATTCACGAATGGGATGAAACAATCTTTAGAACTACCTCCCCTTTTTCCTGTAACTCAAAATGCAGCCTTAGGATCCCAGCTTTTAGAAAGCTAAGGTTAGGTGAAATTAATGTTTGGCATTTTCTTACATATGCATGGTCTGCTAATGTTTAGTTTAAGGAAGTATGCTAAAAATAGCTAGTCAGGTTCCTGCAGTAATTGGATTTTCCTGACTGAAAGAAATGATAGTGATAGCAGACCTTGTTTTGCAGACTTCAAATCTTATGTTTTATTGAATAGATACTTTCATTCTTCCACTAGTATTTAGTAATATCAGTTCTGGATAAATCACTTAGCACCCTATGGCTTTTATTTAAAATACTTGAAAATGGCTTGGCTCAATTTTACAATTTAAGAAAACCCACCCAATGCACTGATGTATCAGATGTGAAATGTAGTTGATTAGCATTGATGTACTCCTGGTGTGACTGCTCCTGTGCTTCAAGGTAAAGCATAATGATTTTTATCTTTCTTAAAATGGAACATGAATTTTAAAAAACATTTTGTTATTATCATTTGCATGAAAAAAGCTTATTAAAATCTGCCACACTTCTTTTCACACATTTATAGTAATAACATATACAGCAGTCTTCAGTTCTAATTTTGGAGAATTTTCTTTTATTCATATCTATTATAATATTTCTATCCTCTATTCTTTGAGGAGAATAATAAAAATATATTTCTAAATAATTTATTATGTTCAAGTTTTCTTTCACTTTAAATGGACATGGGATGAGTAGTACTTTCTCTTTTCTGGCATTGCAGTAAAAAAATATGCAGTTGGCTTAAATTTGAGCCTCAGGTTTGTATGCTCTGGATATTGCAGACTTGACATTTCCTTAATTCAGAAAGATTCTCAAGCTGAAACAAGTTTATCAGATGTCAGTGCTGAGCACTAAACCAACAACATAATCCAAACTTCAAAAAGTACTTTTTTGTAAAGCCCAGGGAAATTATATGTGGTAAAATAAGTCCAAACCTCTAAATTATATGACTTAAAGTCCTGATAATGCTTGTGATATTGGATATTTTAAAGCCTAAGTAATTTTTTTAAAAAATCAAGCTTCTAAGTCAATTAGATACTGTGACCTTTTTTACCCATTTTATAGAACTCATGTTTGGTTTATATTTTTTAAATCCTTTTTTTTAAATGTAAATGCTGCATAAAGCAAACTACATGAACGTTTTTTCTTGTACAATACAAACATAAAGTGGCCCAATTTGCATGTGCATAAATAAGTCAAGTGGCACAAGAACAGGATGATCTACTGATACTTTCTCTGTTCTGTTTAGACTGTGTTTTATAAACTTATGGCTCTTCATGCAAACTAGAGTTTAAGGGAATGTATTAATATGTGATGAAGTTACCTATGTTTTTACAGTTGTTCAAGTGTAACTTCTACATAAATTTTCCCAAAGGAAAACAGAATTTTCTCCTTCAAAATAATAATAATTTGTTATCTGAAACCATGCCAAAAAATAATTATTTAACTAAGAGTGTAATTTAGATGGCATGGTTAGACCTGATAGCTTAGTCCATATTTCAGTTTAGCAGTTAAATACTAAAAAATAGTATTTCCAACCTAAATGATTCTGTAATTTTGTGAAATATGCTGTAAGACTGACTACAGAATAGCATTTGAGTTTTTTTCTGCTGTGAATGATGAAAGATTATACAAAGATTTTTGAATTCAGTAGCCATACTTTTTTAAAAGACTTTATGTATCTTCTGACCTTCACTCTGTACAGAGCAAAAAAGGTGTTAAAAGCAGTGTCTGCACAGAAGTACCATGTTAATCTGATTTAGAGTCAACACATGAGCTATATAGTGATAGGGCACCTAGAAGAGCTGCATCTTAAAATCTCTTTGCTTTCTTTTCTTGCTTATGGTGTTCTGGGACTGTTTTTACAGTGGTGTTTAAGGTCCCTACAATGGAATTTCTGAATTTTCACCAGTTGCTGGCAATGTTCCTTGTAAACCTTCCCCGTGCTCTCCAGGTCACGCTCTCAGTCCATAATTAGAAGGCATAACTCTCCTCTTTCTTGGCACTGGGAGGCAGGTAGTTTAAGGGATTAAAGATCTCTCCCTTCCAGCAAGGGAAGAAATCCTGCTACCTGTGCTGTGTTGTATAAATGGGCATGGCATATAAAGTCAATAAATTTGGTAATGTTGAATTAAAGCTGAAAGTAAAGAATCCAGTTATTTTCTCATTATGTGTTTACTCGTCAAATTTGACTTTATTAGTAAAAGTTTTGTATTTCAAAAGAAAAAAACTTGGAAATTAATAGCTGAGGTCCAGCCATTGGGTCTTCCTGTATGCACTATTCCTGTTTTCACTCAAAATCAAGTCACCTTTGCACATTTTGCTGAGGTGTAATTTGGCTCCGACTGCCTTCTGCAGTGGTAGTCTGTTGATGTGCCTGTGATCTTGTTTGCTGAATGTGGAGTTCATGCAGTTCAGAAAGAAGAGCTCATATTACATTATGTCACATTCTCAGGGGGATTTTTTTTGCAGGAGGCTGAATTCTCAGGTCCAGTCTTTGTGCTCAGGAAGGATGTGTGATCTCTAGGCGCAGAGTGGAGTCACCCTACAGTCACTCGCATTAGCACTATTGTTCCTGAGGTACTTTCTAACACTGAGGAGTCACTGATTCATTTGGGCCCAGTCACCTGCACCCTCAGAACCTTCCCAGTATTGGTTTTCTAGTGAAGAGGAACCTAGGTTTAGGTTCTGCATTGTACTGCATCCTTTCAAGAGATGGGAACAAGAGAAACAACAAGAGGAAGAAAGCCCACCAACCTCCTGAGTAACTGAAGAAATCTCGATTTACATTGATAAAACTTTAAATGGCAATATGCCATAGCCCTGCTCCAGGGAAAGTGATGGAAGATAGTACTGGTTTTTCGGTAGCTTTTGAGCAGTGTTATAGCACTAGCATATCTTGTGCTACTCAAGGCTCAAAAAGCATGAATGCTAACAATGAGCTTCATTACAAATTCCACTTTTCTACTTGGAGCAAATGCAGTACATTTTTCTCTAAAATCGTTGCTTCTTAGTGCTAAAAATACCTGTTTGCAACTTAACCATTCCTAGCTCAGAACTCAGGCTGAAATTACAATGGGAATAGCGTGAGAAAATACCCCTTGATACATTAACACTTTCCCATATTATCTCCTCTGAAAAGTCTTCAAAATCTGCTGCTTGGAATGATGAAGTAAGCTATATGAGATAAATGCATGTTAGAGAAGAGGTGAAGCAGGCAAAGTTGCAGACTAAATGCAATTTGGGGGCGGGGGTGTTTGTGAGGAGAGTAATCCTGCAGGACAGGATCCTTGAGCTTGACAAGGGTCTTCATGGTATAGCTATTAAAATGTATAATTACTGATGAAAATAATTATTAAAAATGAGCACTGCAGCATATACCCCAAAACCATTCTAAAAATACACTTACTAGGCCAAAAGAGGGGAAAAATCTCTGCACTGTAAAGAGTTTTACTTTGCAACAAAAATAGCTGTCTTTGAAACAACCTTCAGAATTGTCGCATCTACACCTGACAGTCAGGCTTGTAAGACTTTTATCTTGAGTTGTTTGGCTGTCTTATTCTTGACTGCTTTTACAATAATCTCTTCAGAAATATGCAATGATTAGTACAATGTGTATTTCCTGGGATTTGTGACTCATTCCAGAATGAGCTGTATATGCAAGGGATATTCACTGCACCTACATTTCAGGGAACGACTCGGGTTCCCAAATTAAGAGCATCATCTTTATATACTCTCTTAATAATTATGGGAAAAATTCCCATTATCCTGCAAAGTGATGCAAAGTTTTGCATGAGCTGAATTATTCTTTCAAGAGTTTGTCCTTCTGTATTGGCCACATAGGGATAGCACCTAGTAACAGGATGCTAAACAGTTGGTCTGTTTAACTATTTGGAAAGGTCAGGGAGGTAATTTCACTGAAATTCGTGTACAATGTGCCCAAAGGTTGATGTCAATTTATTGACCCCTATTAAAAGCAGGGAGTACCATATAGTTTCCTTTCATGACTTTCACTGATTGCCCAGACTTGTGTCACTTATTTTCTGTGTGTTCACTCTCTCCCGGTCTCTCTGACTCATCCTGGTGGTGGAAAGCAGATGACAGCAATCCTTGAAGCTCAGCTCTGCAGGGCAGGCTTTAGCAGAGGGTAGGTCACCATGCTGGCTTGACAAAGACAGTATAAGGAACAGAATAAGATAGTCCAGTGCTGTCTTGGTCAGAGTCTGCAGATGATGTCTGGATTGGAGTATTGGCTTAAATGAGAGGTGCTGGAGTTCCAGTCTAATCTTTGAGCCCTTGAAACCACTTCTTCCTGTGTGGGAACTCAGTGTGGGCTTTGTTGTACCAAGGAGAAGTGTGTACACCTGCACTGAGTATGCTGCTATGTAGCATGGCTATGCTGCAAACTTTTCTCAGGGTGCAGAAGCAATAGGGAGTTTCTGGCAACAGAGGCCTTAGAATAAACAGATCTCCAGTCCATGTGCTTCTAGCTAATACACATCTCTGTGTCAGAATAATATTCTTCTATACAATACAATGGACAGCAGCACTACCTGGATGAAGAATAGTTTATCTTCTGAAGAGAATAGTAGGAAGAATTTCCTTCTGCATTCAGAACTCCCTGGGAGTAATGCTCTGCAAGAGGTACTTTACTGTTGTATCAGTCCACTTGCTCATCAACTTATTTCTCCTGAAGGTGGGATACCTCAGCAGGCGTTGCTTACTTCTGGAGCTTCTCCTTTATCTTGTCAATATGGTTTTGACCGTAGTGCATGGACCTGACTCATGAGGGTAATAAGGAACTAATCCCAAAGAGTCCTTTTATAGACTTCCTATTTGCTCAGTTAAGAACACATTTTTCCCCTGATATTCATCAGGGATACAGCTGTTTCTTGAGGCTATTGTGAAGGACCACTCATCTCCTTTTTTTGCAGGTCATGGTAAAGCAGCCACAGACTTTGTCAAACAGATTGTGCAGAGCAGGACATATCCCCAGTGGCTAGACACAGGGCACCTCTGAGTCAAAAGCCCCATAGCTCTGCAGGGCAGCACTGTGCTCTCAGCAGCATTGCATAAGCTGCAGCACAGCTCCCTGAGACTGCAGCTGGTGCCATGAATCATTTAAATACAGAGGTTGTCTGCAAAGCATTGTGCAGATGCAGCTGGAGTCTTATCACTGGAGTCTTACACTTTCTAAATTCAGGTACAGATTTTTCATAGATATCAGACAGTAGTTTTATTTAAGCATATTTCACAAGATTTGTCTGTTGAAGACAAAATTTTAAGTGTGAATTAATATTGCTCTGTGTAGCCTCCAGACAAATAGAATCACCAGCTATGACAGATCCTGTGCAGGTTTCTCTGTGGTGCTTCTTCGTCACTTTTACTGCTGTTTGTAACTGCTGGGAGGTATACAGCTGTTCCCAACTTCACCTTACAAAAACTTCATTATTTTTAGTTTCTTCTTTACACCCAGCCCTTTTGCTGTCACCTTTTAGTCTATACATGATTCTCCAACTAGTTTAGGCAGAGAGTTCAACAGGGCATTATGAGTCACACTTTCCTCTTCATGGTATTTTTGGAACTATCAGAAATCTTTTAAATGCATTCTGACAAACTGAAGAAGAAAAAGCTGCAGTTGCCTCATTTTGATTTAACTGAATGTTGAAAGATAAGCAGGGGGGATGTTGGTGTGAAGGAGAATGCACAGAAACAATGCTGCCTTGACTCATTTTCTTGTCCATACTGTGTTGATGTTTCTGGCCTTTAGCTGCCTGAATTGCTTGTCGAGCATGGTTCTGAGATCTAATGCCTCCAACAAATTTCTGAGCAGAACAGAGTAACATGGTTATTTCAGTTCACAATTTCTATGTGAATGATCTTAATGAAATTTCAGCACTGATGTCAACAGCACTGATGTGGAGTTTTTAAGTGGTTGGAGTTTTAGCAAGGGAAGCAGTATCATTGCCCTTGAGGGGTCTGTGCCCTTTGACAGCAAAGTGTAAAAATATTGTGTTCTGCAAATCTGCCACTCTTCTGTACTCTGGAAAACAGAGAATATAATCTAGTACAACAAGCGCTAGTGTTCTCATAATGTCAGCTGAAGAGGATTACAGGAGAATTGATTTTATGTAATTAAAATTCCCTGGGATAAATAGAGATTGTTTCCTAAAAAAATAGAAAAAGAGAAGTGCCCATGACTGGAGCATTTTCCTTTCTTGCTGCAAGGCAGTTGCTACCTTCCCACATTAAAATAAAAATTGCTAATAGAAAATAATATTGGGAAATATCACTCTCTCACTGATACACAATAACATATAAGAATTTAACATTTTTAAAAAAATATGTGTTCAGTGTGTAACAATTCCAGCAGAAATGGAAAGCAAAGCTTGACAGATGCCTTGTTTTGGGTCTTCCTGTGGCAATGGAAAAAATAGAACAGCAGAGCGTGGCACAGTCCTGCAGTCCTGCATCTTTCCCTCATGTACATATTGATAGGTCTTTCTCAAAGTCATACTGATATTAGATGCATACTCTGGACACAAAATGACCTTCACAGAGGAATAAAGGAGAAATTGTTTCACTGTCCAAATTCAAATTTTCAAATGAAACTCTTAAATAGAGTTATAAAGAGGAGTGTGGATTAGAGGGATTAGATTTCTATTGGAGGGGTAGGATATTATCTGCATCTCTGACTCTGAGTGCAGTACTGTCTTTTAGCTTGGAAAATGCAAATGGAAAAGCAGCCAATCATGCAAGGCTAAAGAGTTAATTTAAATCTTAATATTACCACATCCTTTTTAATACAACCTGCAGTACATACTACCAGAAATTGTGTCATAGTGTTATTGCAAGGACAGTACTATTGGAACAGCTCTTGTGGTACAAATGGGTTCCAAAAAAGGGAAGAAGAGGTCAAACCTAGGAGAGGTGCAGTTGCTTTACACCAGACCCATTCCTTTTGATGCTGCCTGCTTGTGTTCCTGTGTGTTTTCTGCTTCAGCATATTTACATACATACCAAGTTCCAGCCCAGTTATGGATTTATTGCAGCAAAAGCTGCCTTTCTTCCCACACAAAGGCACACACTCCTTCTGCATGTTTTTTTATCTATTCGCACTGTTCATGTTGGCTTAGGTCAATGTGCTGCATGTTCTGTGCAGCATGGTGGTACGTGGCATGGCTCTGGTACTGTGCTGTGTAGCATTCCCATTGCTTTTCACCTCCACATAGTTCAGCCTCACCATCATCCTTAAAGTGGTATTTACAAGTCTTTTTTGGTAGTAGTAAATACTGAAAGAAAACCTTTGGAAGCAGGTTGCTTTTGCCTGCAGCTCCAAGATCCTAACAGTCTGACAGTAGATTGCAAAATAACTGGGTGTAAAACTGGCAAGACTTGGTCCCTCTCTTCCATCAGGGTAATGTAGATCCTCTTGACCCATATGGTTCATTATGCCTCCTGGTCACTTAGCCTCCACACTGAGTATTGTGCTGCAATATCAGCACAGAGACTGTGAAACTCTGTTAGTGCTTACAACGAAGACTTGCGTATTTGTGTTTTGATATTAAGGTTGCAGAATTAGTGAGCTATTGGAGTGAAAATCCTGCCTTTGCACTGTGGACAGTTGAAAGATTCCAGTGGCAGCTGGAACCTATTCAAAGAAGTAAGAAACCGCCATTACTGGCACTAGGGTGAGGACAGGCCAATCTGTGCTCCTCAGGGAATGATTGTTAGAGACAAGAGAAACTGAAAGAAGTGCACTCCTGTCAGCATTTACATCATCTGGATTTTGACTGCACTCACAGTTTGGGAGGGCATCATTTGCCCATTTCTTCCAGTCCCTCTTCATTCCTGGCAGTCAGTAACTGATGCCAAGTCAGTGCCTGCTTGACTTTCTGCACCTACATCCCTCATCAGTGCACAGCCAGCACAACCTGAAGTAGCACTCGTGAAGTAGGTGATATTCATGGAATGGGTACAGGCCATTTAACTCTGCAGTAAATCTTAATTTGGGTGTTCAGAAGTCTCTTAGCTTTACCCCCTAGGTGGTTACTCACTCTAGCTTTCCATCTTGGTGCAACTACCCTCTTTCTCCCATCATCTGTTCACTGTATATTAAAGTTCTTGCCTGGGTAGAAAACACCTGTCTGCTTTTATTCATGCCATACATTCAAATATCAAAATTAAATAGAAAATTTCTCTGGTCTTGTCTGGAATTAAGGTAAAGAGTGAGTGCTTCACACAACACAGTTTCCTGGCTGTGTTTACCAACATATGTGTTCCTTGTGTTTGAGAGATGCCTTCCTACCTGTAGCATCAAATGGAGTGAGGTCATATCAGGAGATCAGATTTACTTGATAGCTTTTCTGTTCTTGTGCCTTACTGCACATCTGAGCTTGATTTAATTTGTGAATTCTGCTGTTACTTATGCAGTTTCCCTTTCCCTGATTTTCACTCATTTCATAAAACAAATAACTAATGTGAATTGTAAACCGTGATTTTCTGCTGCCTTTGCTCTGTTTAGCAATGCCTTTACTCTTGGATAAAGAATGATCCTAGTCTCTGGGAATTTTCTTGCTAATTAAAATAAGACTGCATAAAGGGTTTTTTGTTTGCTTAAAAGAAAAAAGAAATCTAAGACAAACTTAAATGAAGTTTAACATAGCTAAGAAAAATATTTGAAGTTTTGTTTCCTTCTCTTGTATGTATTTTTCCTGTAGAGCCCAAGAAAATTATTCTTGGTCAGGACGTATTTCACTTACCCCACTGTTTCTGTAGCACTTTGCTCTACAGTGTGGTCATCTCAGCCAGGCTTTTAGAGCACTGTCATTACTAAGCTAGGAAAGTTTCTATCCTGAGTGCTTTGCCTGCATCATCCTTGCCATACTATTTCATCACACACCCCTGACTTTGTCCTATTCATATTTTTTATCTGGATAATTTTTCTTTTTGCAGGTTGGTGCCAGAGTTTGTCTGTTATATGCTTTATAAATATGTTCTTTTTTTTTTTTTTTACCTGTATTGTATCACTCCAGTGCTGCAGCTGACGTAGGGGTGTGATCACACAGGGATCTATACGGTGACAAAGTTCTTCATGGCAGCAGTTGCGAGATCAAATCACAGATTTTCAGTTGTCAAGTACAAGTGTGCTGCACTAAGAAGTAAACTCCTGTTCTTCAGACATTTGTGTGGTTGAATTCAGAACAGTGGAAAGCTGGAATGTTTCAGCTGAATTACCTTCAAGACAGTTACAGATGCAAGATCTGCTCTGTGTTTCCTTACGTCAGGAAATTGTATGTCTTTCTTTTCTAGATTTGAACGTATTCATACAAAGAAAGGGAACTACAGTAAGTCACTAGTTTCAAACCAAGAAGAAGTAGATGATTTAGCAACCTTGGAGGTACTGGATGAGGTAAGAACCTTCTTTTTCATGTTTTCCTGAAGAGGACTAATCACATATTAAAACACAATGGTGTGCTGTTGATTTTCAAATTCAACGTTATTGTCACACTTCAATTGTGTAAATGTACAATGACATTTCAGCCTTTTACAACAAATATTTTAGATAAGATTTACTGTGTCAGAATGGTTCCTACTCAAAGCTAAAACAATCTCTGCTGTTACAGCCATAGACTGAACAGTATTTTAACACCATTGGCTTAACAGAATTTATATCACTGGATTTTCCTTCAGCTAAATATCCAGTTTGCAATGGTGTGTTAACCTGAAATTAGTCCAGACCTAAGACTAAGCACCTTCTTCCCTATTGCTTGAACATCTTGAGTTGTCTTAAACCAGCTTACCATACTCCTCCCTGGGTTTGACCTGTCTTATTTTGTTGTGAAGATGCACTGGGATCAATTTATGTCTGCTGAGGCTCTGACCTGTCGATGCCTGCTGGTGAAATTTTGACAAAATTACTGATATGAATCTCACTGGTTTGTCAAAGTTCAAAAGTGAATCTACTAGGAGCAAGGGAACATGCATAAGGGAGGGAGGAAGTCTGCTGTGTTTATGCTTTAAGCTTCAAAACCAGAGAGAAGAATCAGGCCACAGCACATTATCTGTAGGTCTTGGAGGCCATCAGTGGTTGTAAATAAACTAGCATTCTTCCTTTACCAGGCTGTGCATATAATTCACATTCTCTTATCTGTAAAATTTCTCTGGTAAATTGTATCTTTGTTAGTTCAGAATACTAAGTGTGGCTCTTGAGCTGGTATACTCCATAATGCCCACAGAACATCTTCTGTCTTCAAGAGCTTTGTTATAGTAGCTTAATGTTTCATTAATACTAATTGAACTAATCCAAACTTCATTCACTGCACAAAGTTCAGGTGTAAGCATTTTTTTAGTATTGGGAATAGCAATATGCTAGTAAGACTGCTTTCTGTCTTTTACCATGAAACATGTAAACAATCCAAGCTAAAGGGATTTTTCACACAAAAATATAGACAAGCCAACTTCTCAGAACTGTATTCTTTCTTCCACTCAAACCTTTCTTCCAGTTTAGATAGCCCCATCATTAGATCAAGACAAGAGAACTTCTATCAATGCAAGAAATAATTTCAAAGAAGGCAGAAGTTCCCCTAAAATAACTCTGTAATGTGAATCTGGTTATGGCCAAAAGCAAGGAGCATTCAAAACCAAAAAGGAATGTGTTTAGCAAGAAGTTTGTCAAGGTTTTCTCCTTATGTTTTCCTGTGAAGGAAATGTAACCTCTTCAGCTATTGAGAATTCAGCCTTTAAATGCATTAACCAGGACACAGTGTGCAACACTGAAAAGGTGCATGCGGAGGGAAAGCAATTCCTTCTGTAGTCTTCTGCTGCCAGTAGTTCTGTTCTAATGAGTATAGGGCCTAAATATTTTCACATGTACCTCAGAATAGTCTCCAGGCTGGTTTAAATTTCTTCATACAGCTCTATGGCCCGCTCTGATCGAAAACCTAACCAGGCACTTTACATTCTCTGTATGCAGAGCATTCTGAGGGAAATTACATCAAGGAATTTGAATGCCACTAATGGGCCCTTCTTTTTTCTTGGTTCAGGGAGAACTGGTTCTGCAACAGCAAAGAACAATCACAGCAGAGACTGGTTGTTCATACAGAAATATGCCTGATAGTTTATGTTAGTAGGATCCAAACAGTTGAACATCTGTGTCATATCATAACTGAGAGTAATGTTAGAGCAGATGTAATGGCAGTTATGAATTCAATCATATGGCTCTTGCTTGATAAGTTACATTAAACTGTAGTGTTAGAAATGTAGGCAGGGCTATCTCATGGAAACCTCTAATTAACTCATTTTTCTACAGCCACTTCGAGATCTGTAAGTATATTTTGTTCAAAGTGAGTTTGGACACAAGAAATTAGAAATGCCAGTGTTTTTGAAAGCATTACTTTTGATCACAATCACTTGTATTCCTGACTATTAATACTTTCCCTCTCTATCTTTACTTATTGTAACTATTTGAAAATTTTTTAAGTTTTCCTAGTATTCTTTTTTCCCCCATATGATTCAATGTTCCTGTTCTTTCTCCATCAGAATACAGTAACAGAACAGTTGCAGAAGGGTTATGCCAAGGATCAGATCTACACATATGTTGGGGACATTCTCATTGCTGTCAATCCATTTCGGAACATAGATATTTATTCTTCACAGGTATGAAAATCTAGGTTTGATTATTTTAAACTACCACCGATTTCCACTAAAATATAAAATATAAATATCTCTGTTAAGTATAAAGTAAGATCATTCTTGATACTTACTTCAGTTCACTCTGAATTACCAATAGAGTTGTTCCTTCAAGTGCATATTGACACACACTCTTAACGTGCTGAATTTCAGCACAGAAATGAGAAACAAAAAAAACCCTAATTTCTGATATCTTTATGTCTATAATTTCTGATCTCTTTATATCCGTAGTGTAGATCATACACAAAACAACCCTATGCAATGTTAACTTCTGTAAATTTGTCTCCCCATTATACAAAAGGGGACAGGTATGAAAGTCTGGTCATACAATAATTTGGCGTTATTATCAGGTACTATGGGTATGGAAAAGATCTAAAGTTTTGACATCAATATCATGCATGAATACTAGGAGGAAGTGAAGCACAAATAAAATTAAATATAAGTTAGTCCTTGATGTCTGGCAATATTAAATTTGCTATTAAATAATTGAGTTTCATAGCATACTCAGGGCTCAAATTATAGAAAATTGCAGTTCATTTTTTTTTAACATTTCTTATAGTACTAAGTACTTACAGATTCATAGTATAGTGAGTGGAGTAGCGGCTCACTCAGAAAACATCACTGCTGGTAACCTTAGCATGCTATACACTAATCTAAAAATAAAACTAAAGTCTGATTAAAAGAAAAAAAAAAAGTTGTTAAGGAACACCAGTAATGTTTTCATTTTTCTTACACTTAGCATTCCAAACTGTATATTGGAGCCAAACGGACTGCCAACCCCCCCCACATTTTTGCTGTTGCTGACATAGGCTATCAGTCCATGGTGACGTACAACTCCGATCAGGTAAAGATGAGGTTTCTTAGTTATATCCTTTGCTAGGCTGAGAGATGTGTAATGATCTCAGTCTTGCTCTTGTTCTCTGCAGTGTATCGTTATTTCTGGAGAAAGTGGAGCTGGCAAAACGCAAAGTGCCCATCTGCTGGTTCAGCAGCTCACTGTCCTGGGCAAGGTATGTCAGAGGGGATGCCTCTGTAAGGCTTTGCTATCTTGTGCCTAAATGACTGAACCTATGTACAGGGCACTGGTTGTGGGGCAAGACTGTCACACATTTTCAAAAGAAAACTGGAACATGATGCTGATCCATCTTCTCCCCCCTCCCTTCTGAACTAGGGTCACTTGAAAATATGTTGGGGTTTCCACAAGGAAGTACCTACTGCAGTGCAGGCTGTGACTTAGTCAGTTCCCTGTTTTGAGTGTCTTCAAGTCACCCAAACTGTACTAAGTAAACTCCTCTTCCAGCTTTTCGCCTCCTTCTACAACCAGATCACTGTCAGTGGGACACAGTCATTCTGAGAAGTGGCCACCATAATTGTCTAAATAAAATGCCATTTTTTGCATGTCCCGGGGAGATGCCAGCAAACTGATGGATTGGTATGGTGTACTGGAGCAGTAAGGAGATGCTAAGAAGGATCCTAAAAGCAGATCGTCTGTCTCAGAGTGATGAACCACAGAAACTGATCAGTTCTGGTGGTGGTGTTATCATTATGTGTGTTATCTCTTCCAACCACCCATTACATCTGAAGATTGCTGTATTCTGACAGGTTTCATTACATATATGTATATATTTATGTGCCTTTCTTTCCATATAATTCCCATGGCTCCCCCAATTATGTCATACTTCACAATACCAATAAGAAGAGTAAAGAAACACCTTTTGTGCCATTTATGAATGTATTTGAATAATTATTGATAATTTGATGCAATATCTTTTTCATATCCAGGCTAATAACAGGACTCTACAGGAGAAGATTCTCCAGGTGAACAACCTCGTAGAAGCATTTGGGAATGCAGGCACTATCATCAATGATAACTCAAGCAGATTTGGAAAATATTTGGAAATGAAATTCACTTGTGGTGGCACTGTAGTTGGAGCTCAGATTTCAGAGTATCTCCTTGAAAAATCCAGAGTTGTCCACCAGGCAGTGTAAGTATAAAAAATGTATTTGACCAATCTGGGGGTTACAGAGTAGGCCTACAATGCAAGAAATCATCTTGGTTCAAAACACGAAGATGAATAAAGTACCTGGATTTCTTTTTTTCTTGAAAGTTATGTATTAATAGCTTATAAATCTGTAAGTTAGCTGAAAACTACTCCTGGTTTCACTTTTTTTCCATTTTTTTTTATTTCCTGGGTTATTTGATCAGATCTCATAAAAATACACATGTGATATATAAAATATATCAGAATGTGCAAACAATTAAAAACTTTCTAATAGTTCAGTTATACATTTTTTTGTGGAATTTTGGAGTATTGTGTTAAATATGTCACTTGGATTTAATTCTGCTACATCTTCCCTAGTACTGTAGCTTATTTCTCTGTTTGCTTGTTTTCTATTTTGGAATATCTTGTAGGGCTTGTTTATAAAGGGTTATGGGTCAAAAGTAGAACAGATCCATCTCTGTCATGTGTGTATCTCATAAAATGTCAGAAAAATTTAACTGAATTTCTAGTTAAATTTATTGATATGCAATTTTTGTCGTAATATATAGCAAGTCCAAATAACAAATATTTTGGCAACTCTATTTCTGCCATAATAACAATCAGAACAACAGGGTTTGAGACAGGGAGTGTTGTCACTAATTTAAATTTTTCCCCTTGCTAATCACTAATTCATTTTTCACTCTTTTTGTCTTTCTGCATGACCTTGTTTTCTGTTGTACTTTGGTGAAACGTAGAACATCAAAGTATCACTAGGATCGTTTCAATAAACAATTTAGAGGCAATTTTATTAGATGTTGTTTATTTCCCCAGTTGAACATAAGCACAGAAACTGCTTTTTCAGAATAAATCAGCTTTTTCTTTAAAACACCACTTTTTTCATAACTTTTAATGGGTCTGTTCTGAGGCTGTCAATTTATATTTATATTAAGTCATATACTGAGACAAGCAGTCGACAAGGCATTTATGTGCCTCAAGTGTTATTTAGGTAAGTGTTTAGGTGTCTGCATTCACAAGAAAATGCCACCAAAGTGTTTAGCATGAGTGCCACTGTAGGAGGTTAGATTTTGAGGAATGAACTTCCAAGGGCAGCTGAAGCTCTTTGTATTGAGAGTGTCATCTTCACTCAGGTCTCTGTGTGGCTGGTCCATAAAGCTTGTTGGGGCAGAGAACTGGCATTTAGGGACTGCACTGGAAGGAAGTCTTGATCTTCTGAGAGACCATGACTCCCAAATTCACATGAAGACCTAGGAATGACTTTTCTCAGAAAACCAGTCATTCATTACCTGGAAAATTGGAGATCTGTGTTCCAGACCCACTTCAAGCCAACAGATTTTGAACCTACAGTTTCCCTTCCCTTTCCAAGAAAATACACAAACCTTCAGTGAGACACAGTGAGGTTTCAGAGAGTGTGCAGACCAGTGCTATGCCATCTAAAGGTTAAGATACTGAGGGGAAAGGTAAAAGATCTAATCTGCTCCTACTCCTTAAATGGATCTTGTTTTCTACTGATGGCTCTCCACAGTAAAATATGCAAACTGAGTTGGTACTGGACTCTGATCTAGGTACCCCCTATGCAGAGAGGACTGCACTGGACTCTGATCCTGTTTCACAGAGGCTTGAGAACTGGGCTCATGGGAGTCTCGTGAGGTTTAACTAGACCAAGTGCAAGGTGCTGCACCAGGTACCAATACAGGCTGGGGGATGAACTGATCAAGACCAGCCCTGCAGAGAATGACTTGGGGGTGCCGGTGGATGAGAGGCAGAACATGAGCCAGCAATGTGCACTTGCAGCCCAAAAAGCCAATCATATCCTGGGCTCCATCAACAGAAGTGTGGCCAGCAGATTGAGGGAGGTTGATTCTGCCCCTCTACTCTGCTTTGGTGAGACCCTATATGCAGTGATGCATCCAGCTCTGGGGTCCCCAGCACAGGGAGGACACAGACCTGTTGGAGAAAGACCACAAGAGGGTCACCAAGATGGTTAGAGGAATGGAGCACCTCTCCTATAAGGAAAGGCTGAGACAATAGGGTTTGTTCAGCCTGGAGAAGAGAAGGCTTTGCATGACCTAATTGTAGCCTTCCAGTACTTAAAGGGAGTCTGCAAGAAAGATGGAGAGAGACTTTTTTTAAGGACATGCAGTGAGGGCAATGGCTTTAAACTGAGAGTAGGTTTAGATTAGATATTAGAAAGACATTCTTTACTGTGAGGGTGGTGAGGCACTGGAACAGGTTGAGCAGAGAAGCTGTGGATGCCCCATCCCTGAAGTGTTCAAGGCCAGGTTGGATGGGGCTTTCAGCACCTGATCTAGTGGAAGGTGTCCCTGCCCATGCCAGGGGGCTTGGACTTAAATGATCCTTAAGGTCCTTTTCCAAGCCATTCTATGATTTTATGATTTAAGGGTGCTCCTGAGACACACGCCTCAGGTCATGCAGAAAGCAGGGGTTTGAACACACTTCATTTTTGCCATTCAGTAGTGACTGACTTGGGCATCTCAGGGCTCAGTGATGGCTACAGATTTTCACCTAAGCATCCCGTTCTTCCTCATAAGGTGCACAGGAAGCTTGAATGTACAATAAACCTCTGACCTGGGTTTGGGCACCTAGGGCCAAGTCTTAAGGCCCTCTGCTGATTGTCTGCTTGCGTGCTGATTGCTTACGTTCAGGCTAAAGGACACAGCAAACATACTGGAATTATTGAACAAGGAGTGTATAGCTGTCCCATGGTCAGAAGATGTTTTAAAGTAATTAGAGTTAAGCAGCCCATTTGATGCAGGTGGGTGAGAAATGTGCAAGATTTACACAGCATCTACCAATTGCATCAAAGGCAGAGCAGCATTTAGCTGCTTGTAGCACTGAGCAGCCACCCTGGCAGTCAGGACAAACACATAATGCTACAGAAAGGGTGTTCACAGGAACTTCTGTAATAGCTTCTTTCAGAGCCCTTTGTCAGTTTGCATGAGTCTTGCCTGTTCTTAAAATAACATTTAATAATTGTATGTATGTCATCAGTAAATGTAGCATACTTATATTACTAAACCAGTTTGTTGTTTCTGTTGTTTCAGAGGAGAGAAAAATTTCCATATTTTTTATTATATTTATGCTGGTCTCGCGGAAAAGAAAAAACTGGCACATTATAAACTGCCAGAATATAGACCTCCCAGGTAATGCAGTTTATTTTTACATAAATTGATTACTAAAGAATGCAGTGTTGAATTCTCAGCCTCATTTGTATTCTAACTCTGTATCCATCAACTCTTTCAGATATCTGCAAAATGATCATTTCAGAATAGTGCAAGATTTCATGAACAATAGCTTTTATAAGTCTCAGTTTGAATTAATTGAGCAGTGCTTCAAAGTCATAGGTTTTACACTGGAGGTGAGTGCTGATAACCCTTTTCTTTTGTGAACTTTACCAGCTACCTTAATCAGGAAAAACTTTGTGAAGGATTCAAATAATCTCCCTTGTTATTTTCTTCCTTTAGCAGTATTGTGTTTATGTTTTAGGATGTTGCACAGTCAACTTACTTTTATATTATACATTTAAATTTTTAAGGTTTTGAGGCATTGATAAACCAATAAAATGGTATTAGTCGACAAGACTTTGAAATCAGTGAACACAGCACAGCCAAGTAATTGGGGAAAAAAAGATTTTTGCAAATTAAATGCATAGAAAATGATGTTGTAACTGTTTATCAGCCAATAATTCTAGGCCTGTGAATATGAGACTCATCTCTGTTTTAAGAGGAAATCCATGGTAGGAGTTCTAAAAATTCATTGCATTGATGTGAGTATTGACGAACTCAATACATTTTCACAGCTCCAGAAATAAAGTTGACTGGAGCTTAGATTTGTTTAGAGTGAATCTCGTCACTAAACATTAACTGAACCCATTCTTTCTTTATGACCTTGTATCATTGTTTTGCTGGCCATTAAACCCCTCTTCTCAGTCTGTCTTTGGTAGAATTAAAATTTAAAAAAGGACTCTGAATTTATAAAGCAGGATGCAAGAGAAGGAAATCCTATCCTGTTCCTTAGTTCTATCTTAGAAGAAGAGGTGCATCCCAGCTGTCATTTACTGCTGACTTAGTTTATCATAAACAATAATAGGGGTATGATCAATATAGTATCTGTGACACACAGCACTAGTGCTGCAGAATGGACATATGTTTTAATTTCTCTGACAAAACTGCGTGTGGTAAGGATATTTTCACAGAAAATTATTTACAGCAGTTAACTATTTCTGGCTTTTCTCAATGTAAATATTTGAAATAGATAACAAAACAGATTTATCCACCTATTCTATTCCTCCATAATCATTTTGCATTAAGTCACAGTAGCAGTGGCATTCACAGTCTCTTTCTCCTCTACATGTTATTCACAACTGCACTTAGTAATATCACACCTGTACTATCACATCCCTTCACCTGTACTTTCACCTTTCCAGAAGCAGCCTGAAAGGACATGCATGGTTCAGCACCAATAGCAGTTTTATCGCAGCACCAGAGACCTTGATAAGTCCTAATTTAAACCACGAAAAGCAGCAAATCTGGTTTTGTTACCAGTTCTTTTGTTTACTTGGATGGATGGAAACAATAATTCTGATCATCCAAATGAGATCTTCCATACATACTGAAGATCCAGTTAGAACTAGGTCACTGGCTGCATTGTGCAGTTCTGGGATGGATCTTTACTTGATTAACTCAGCAAACCACCGTGAGCTGAATCTCTAAAGGAATTATTTACCAGTAGAATCCCTGCAGTTTCAGAAGCAGGTTGAGTGCTGGAGGCAACCTGCTTTTGGCTACATGTGAGCCCCATCCTTGTCAGCCTGTCTCACATCCTCCACAGGGTGAATTAGCCTGTCTGAAGCTGTGTTTGCAAGAGTGAAGAAACAGTCTCCTTCCCCCACTGAGGTTCTCATATCATATACATGTGCAAAGACAATTTTTTTTCAGCGAGAAAAAGATCCTCCAAGACAATGAGTTCCTTTCCTAAGGACATTCATCCCAGTGCACAGAGAAACTTTCATATAAGCATGTTCAATGTTATATTAGCAGAAAACCATGGACAGAAAAAATTCTCCGCTCCAATTAAAACTGAGACCTAAACAAGACTTTTTTTTTAATTTGAAATTTGACTTTAACTGATTGCCAAATTTTAATAGTAACTACTGACAGTACTCCCTGTCTTAAAATTAGACTGTTTTATTTCAGGCTGCATAGCAAAATTAATAGAAAAAAGGACTGCCTAAGGGGAACAATAATCATGCTGTATGAGACAGATCAAGACAGATTTCAAACATGCTGGAAAAGGGCAGGAAAATGTCAGCAGTTGTACATACGGTACAGCATAATGGCAGAAGTTTAGCTATCCAATCCTTTGCATTTTAACTGTGTTTCTAAGCTTAAAATGAGAATGATTGTTTAATCCTAGGTAAACTGTGTGCCAATTATCCTCAGCGTAATTTTTTAGAGTGAGCTTACCTAGTTTGTCTTGCTGTCACTGGAATCATTAATTTATTAACTGCTAGATTAGCTTCTGAAAGTGTTGAAAACAAGATCAAGTATTCTAGAGCAATTAAGGATTTTATCTAACTAAATGATGCTTGACATAGTAGCAGCAAACTATTGAGTATTATAGATAAAAATGTCGTGCAATTATGAAAAGTTCATTGTTATAAGATACCAATCACATTTACAAAACTGCTTCTTATAAAACTACTATAAAAGTTTCTAACCTGCTATTTATAAAACACACTATTACTGTATCCCTCAAAATATACCGTGTCAAAGATTCCTAGTCTGCTTTACAGGAACCCTTCAGCATTGCTGAATAAAAAATGCTCAGATCATCAGGTATACTGACAAACATTCACAGTTCAGATGAAACTTTGCAGTTCAAATCTAAATCAAACCTGCAATGAAAGTATTTTTTTACTAATTCCAAATACAATTTTGTCATAGATAAGTTCTTAAAATAATTTACTGTATATATCACTTCGCTGTCCAGAGTAGTAACAGCCATTTTCAAGGCAGTGTCCCTCTTCAGAACCTACTGAATAATTTGAAATTTAGATATGTGTAAGTAAAGTCTATATTAGGGTGCTTTGGTGAGTTTGTAACTGATGTTTTGAAGGGTAAAGTGCTTCACTGAATCAGAGATGTGAGATCTCACTCTTCTCTCAGTGAAACTTCTTCTGATGACACTGGTGCGGACAATACAGACCTATTATTTGGAGTACCTTTGTTTCCACGATCTAAGAAACCTAGATGCAGATTTTTTCTCTATCTTTGTTGATCTAGGTATTAAATTTTTAGACACAGTTGTGCCTGCAGACACAGTGAAGGATAGATATAAATAACCTCTGAATTCTTTCTGCGTAAGAGGATACGTACACAGTGTTTTGTGCTTTCCCTACTCCATGTCAATACTGTCCTGTCAACAAGTATGGGAAAGAGATTAGGCTATAGTTTGTCTTGCCCTCTTTGGCTGCCTTGAAAGAATTCACTGAGTACAGAACAGGAAGAGTTGCTGAGAAAAGTATTCCTAAAAGTAGTGGGCACGTGGCAGACAAGAAACAGCACACATGGACGTACCCATCACACAAACCACAGAGGCAAATCTACCTGGCTATTAAGCATTGTATCTTTTTTAATATATTTTTCAGGAACTTGGAAGTGTGTACAGTGTCCTGGCTGCCATTTTAAATGTGGGTAACATTGAATTTTCTGCAGTAGTATCTGAACATATGATTGACAAGAGCAACATTTCCAACCCAGTAGCCCTTGAGAATTGTGAGTGATTTTTGCTTGATTCAAGATTGTTTTTCTTACTGTTTTGTTAGCAAATTTATTTTATTGCAAGAGAGTTATCAATGAACCTGTGTTTGCATGGAATTTTGCAAAAATGATTAAAAGCTGAAGGTCAATTAATTCTAAGCCCACCTAAATTCAAACGCAAAAAAAGAAAAATATTTCCATGTTATGCATCTTATTTGACTAACCAATTCACTGGTATACAGGAAACATGACTAATACTGCAGATGCCTGAAAAGAAAATCTTTGGAATTTTTCCAAGGTTATTTGAACATTTGATGGAGAACCTCATTAACACATTGAATGGTTTTTTCCCAGTTTCTTTCTCAGCTGCTCATTACTTGTTCCCCACATGTGCCTGTTGAAATACAGCTCACTAATTCTTTGGAAGGGATGTCTTACATTAGGAGGTGCTGGGAGGTGGAGAAGGCAAAGGGGCAAAGATTGCAAGAAATTTGCTACACTTCCTCAGGAATTACAGTTGGGGAGATAATGAAGTATTAACGCTATCTTCTTACATGTTTTCTTGCCACAGATAGAAAAATATTGTGGAACTGGGAAAGAAGCATCCCTTATTTGGAGCAAAAGGAAGACAGCAGTGGCTTGTATGAGGGGATTATAACTGAGAGGGGTATTCACACCTCACAATTTCAATAGTTCTGATAGAGTCACCTGATTCCCCAGCATTTCTCCATACACTGTTTGGAGAAACAGCCTCCTTGATAAAGGAATTTAGAATCTATTCATTGACAGTAGTAGATGCTAGGAAGGTTGGTTACTAAATTAGATACTGACAGTTGTTTGGTGTGAAATTCCTCATTAGTCATAGTTCAGGACTTTGATTTGGTCCCTGTTCATAATACATTGCACTTGCAGCTTTGTTTGCAAAAATGCCTATTTCACCTCCCCAAATCCGCCTCTGAGCTATGCCGGTGACCTTCCTTCCTAGGTGCATCCTTGCTATGTATTCAGGCAGATGAACTGCAAGAGGCCCTCACTTCTCACTGTGTAGTGACTCGAGGAGAGACGATTATTCGTCCCAACACTGTGGAAAAAGCCACTGATGTCAGAGATGCCATGGCCAAAGCACTGTACGGACGCCTCTTTAGCTGGATAGTCAATCGCATCAACACTTTACTCAAACCTGACAAACATTTAAGGTAAAAGAAGTTTTTCCAGAATAAAGAGAATTTTTTTTTCTGTGGGAATAATATTGTCTACACTAGAGCATTTAGTGTACCCATGTTGTTTTTCTCTGCTACCTTTTTGTTTATGACACCACCACATCAAAAAATGTTTTGTCCTGTTCCTAGTATATAGTGTAAATACAGTAGCTATGGATAGCACAGGCATCCAGTGTTTTACTGTTTGACCTTTACACATTTAATCATTTGTAAACTACATACTAGCTACTTTTTCTTTTGTAATTTTTCAGGGTCAACTTTTGGCATTTGTTGATTATATAGATCAAATTCTGCTCTTATTTACAGTGATGCTGTTGCTTTTGTCACTGTTGTTATGAGCATGGTTTCATATATATGTGAGAATAGCTTTCAGATTTACTGAAGTTAAATGTCCACTCTACACTTACAAAGTGACATTTTAAACACAGAGACAAGAAAAATATTGGGAATGAGGATGTAAGACATTTTGCAAATTAATCAAAGAAGAAATTATGTGGTTTCTTTTGTAGTCCTATATGTCAGGGCTCTCTATAGTGGAAAAGGGGCAAACTTATAACTACCTTAAGACGAACAGCAATAACAAATAGCTTTGGTTTGCAAATCTGGATTTTCTGGATTTTTTTTTTAAATGTCAGAGGAGAATCAAGGTTGCAATCCTAAAATTTGTCTAAACTTTTAAGTATTTGGTTACAGAAGAGCAACAATAAACAGAACATTAATCAGTAAGTGAAAGGATAACATTCATGATAGATGGGGCAGCACTGTCCGCCTGTGTGTCTCTCTCACTTGTCTGTTACAGAGCCCTTTTCAAATTGAATACTTACTATGCCAGTGAAGAGGAAGTAAAATTTGACCTGAAATGTTCACTATACAAAAAAACCCAAAAAACAACCAGAACTTTGCTTTGATTTTGTGGTAGTAAAATAATTTGCATCTGCTATTTTTATGTAATTAACTCTGAGAATGAATGAGGCAGACAAATTTTAGCAGTTTATTCACAAAAAGTATAATTTTGAGATAGATAAAATAGTCACCAAATTCAGGTAAAAAACAGCAAATACATTTGTTCCCTCCACAATGAAATGCTTCTTTTTTTGAGATGGACTTCACAAAGAGGTTCAAGTGCTATTCATGAGTGTATGAAGGGGTATATTGAGGCTGATTCTTAATTTCTGATTTCCTAAATCTTTATTTAAAAAAATTGGTTACAGATAGCCCCTCAAAGGGATTTTATAGATAGAACGTGCTTTATTTTTTACTTTCCTCAGAGAAGACAATAATGTCAGCTTCAGTTTGTTACAAAATTATATCCTCTTATTATTTTTACTTCACCAAATAAACATTAGAGCCTTTTTCAAGTTGCAGAACTGATCACTTGTCTTCAGTATGCCTTACCTAAAATATCAAACCAAAGCTTTTACTAGTAGTACTTCTCTGGAATTTAATTGATAATTCAAATTCATACCACATTTCAGTACTTAAAGTAGTTATTTAGATGCATAAAAGGTCTAGCTATTAGTTCTTTTGACTTTAATGTTAAAATAAACAATTTTAATTGTTATGAGTAAATAATTTTTACTCACAACAAGAAATATTACTTTGTGACAACAGTCTTTAATTTAATGCTGTTGAGTAAAGCCTGTGTTATTACAAGAGAAACAAAAAGAGCTGCATGTTCTTTCTGTACTGTGGTCAGCTGTTTACAATAGAATAATTACTAGCAAATATTAGTTTAACAATAAAATTGGAACTCCCCTATTTGCTTATCAATTGACTTGGTCATTAAGTGATTCAGTATATCTAGTCTGCAAATACAATAATCTTTGAACTGATCTGCATTTATTGTATTTAAAAAAAAAATTATTGTCATTTTAAGAGGTATGTGGTTTGCAAAGATTATCCTTTGTAACTGGTGTACAGATTAGGCCCATGATTTTCCTTTGTGAAATAATAATTAAGCTAGTCAGTGTAAAATAAAGATATAACAATGGAAAGTTTATTTCATCTTTGCAGTGAAAATGATGACGGTTTGAACATTGGAATTCTTGATATCTTCGGCTTTGAGAATTTTAAAAAAAATTCTTTTGAACAACTCTGTATCAACATCGCCAATGAACAAATTCAGTTCTACTTCAATCAGCATGTCTTTGCCTGGGAACAGGTATGTGTGGATTATTTTGATAAAGCTTTAATATTGCTGAACATATAAAACCTTAAGAAACTACTTTGTTCCTTCTCCATAATAAGTTGTAAATTGCAGATTATAACAAATATTTTTTGAGTATGTGTTCTGTGAAGCAGTGCTTGCTATTTGCAAGTAAAATGCCTACATAAAATGCATTAAACTTGAAATTTACAGTATCTAAGCAACATAACACAGTGATAATCTGTTTGATGCAAATACAGTGTTGTTTTCTTGAGAAATAATCAGTGTTGTAATGTATGATTCTATAGTAAAAAAATAAATGAGTGGTAACAAAATTTTGACAGTGTAGTGTTCATAATAGTTTTCTAATAAGCTTAATGAACACTGAAATTCCATTATTAAAAACTGCAAATCTCACAATTATTTTGTTCTTGTTCCAAAACTAGATCATCTCAACTTAATAATGGTGGATTTAATCTAAATAATTTAATGCAGAGAAAAGGAAAAGTGTTGTAAATGTAAAAGTTTAAGAAACTGAAGAGTGAAAAACCTCAAAAAATATTATCTCAGCTTTGTAAATAATTACATGATAATTAAATTAACCATCTTTAAATCATTATTCACTATTGTTATTTGAAGAAATAGCATTAAGAAAAAATATTAAACTTAGTGAAAATAGAAATATTCCAGAATTCTGTATGGCAGAACAGTCAAAATTCAAATTGTTGGTGAAATAATACTTTTATTGTGTTACTGAAATTATTGGGGTTTATGATACACAAATGAAAATCCTCCTGAATACTAATTTTAGTTATTAGTAGAAACAGAGTATTTTGTCAGTGTTAATCACTGATTGCTTTAAGGATAAAACAGATACAAGTTTGTAATGTGTCTCTGTATGCAGGTGTGTACATGCATGTGTCAGTCTAGAGCTGTATGTTACACATATCTATGTGTAAAATGGAAGGTGTTTTTTACATGGATCAATGCTTTATCCTCTTTCTAATTATTTCAGGAAAGGCTGTCTTGCAGTCTTAGACCTTGTAGTTATTTTTATAGATTTATATGCAAGATTCTCAGGCACAAGTATTTTCTTGTTTTTAGTACCATCTAAAATTCAGAGAAAATTTAACCTGAACTACTGTAATGACTTAGGTGCCTTCTTTGCAAAGTGCACAAATTCACACAAGAAGGTCACTTGGCTACTGCTGTTTCTAACAGTTGGAAGATGGAAATAGCACAGACTGCAGCACCATTATTTATTCCTGTAAATTCAAGCAATGACCAGGTCTCTTGGACTTGCATATGTCCACTTGGCTCCAATGTTCCCTAACTCGATCCTCACACACTGAGTCTTTCTTCCCTCTGGTCTCAGGGATTTGGGATTATCGGTCAAGACAGATGCAAATAAGGCATTGAATATCTCAGCTTTTTCCATATCATCCATGCTTGCTCAGCAGCAGAACCACATTCTCCCTAGCTGCCTTTTGCTGCTGATGGACCTGCTTTGGCTTTCCTGTCCCTATCCCTGTACACCAAATATTGTCTTAATATTCAAATCTCTAAGTACTTCAACTTTACCCATTTTCAGTCATTCTCTCATAGATGTCATTGAGTCATGGCCATATAGAATGCACCACAATGTGTTCAAGTGGTCTGCCAAGGATAATTTGTGAGTGACTCATTGAATAAGGGACACCAGCTGGCAAACCTTCATCGTGTCTCCTAGGTTCTTCTTTCTGCAATAGTTTTTGGACAGATCTTTTACAGCCTTTAGCAATCATAAGTTGTTACAGGGTAGTTCTTTGCCTCTGAACCTTATTTACTCCAGCTTCCATAATCTTCAGGCAAGGTCATTATCTGACTTTGCTTGTTTGAAGTATATACATCTTTATGCCTACAGTCCGTTTCCTTGGTGAGTTCGTAGGAAAATCATGTATGACGTGCTGTAACCTTGCAGTCATCCTCCTGTTGTCACATTTAAAGGGTGTTCCACTAGCTACCTGTCTGCAGTGTGTTTTTATGTAAGTGAAGGCCTTCTGTTCTTGATGTAAGCAACACCTTCCTCAGTTTTATTACTATGAACAAACATTCTGCATTCAGATCACAGGCTGTTCTTCTAAGACTCTTTTTTCTGATGCTTATACACACATTTCAATTCATATTTCATTTTTACCAGTTCTAATATTTTTATTACAAATGTCCACATCCTACCCATAATACCAACCAAGTGCATGTCTAATTTACATCACACCACTACAGATTATATCAAACTTCATTACATTATCTTGTAGCAGTCTCCAAAGATACTAGTACATTAGTGCAGAATGAGCTGTATAGGTTAGGTTTGTGCAAGTGTGGGTGTAAATCCCCACCCTTTCAGAGACAGGAAATGAGAAATTATTTTGTGTTACAACCCAATGGCACAGATTGATTTGCAGTATGATTCACAGTCATTATAAGACATAGCGTTTCACTTACTTATGACATGGTTGTTCCAGTTTTACATCACAAAAACAGCCTTCAAAAAAGTAGGTGGCTTCAGAATCTTTTCTGTTGACTGCAAGGACTCTCCTGTGTTAACACCAGTAATATACTTTAATTGTAAATACAAGCCTACCTGTCCCTGCACACAAATAAGAGAAAGCAATTGGAAAGAAAATATAATTGCTAAATGTTCTATACATGGGGAAAAAAAAAGGAAATATATTCAAAATCACATGACTGAATTTGTTCTTCTTAATGATACAGTGTTTCACTTATATAAAAGCCAAACATTTGGATGACCCCTGCAGTTTGCTGATGTATCTGCCTGACTTTACTAATGACTTTACATGCAAGGGTTTGTGTCTCCATCACTAAAAGACACTAGTTAAGTTTACGGGAAGGCTGATGCCAGCAGCCACCAAAGCTTTGTGTTGACTTTTCAGTAGCCCAAGCTGACGGTTTTACTGATGAAGCAATCCTGTTGTTGGGGACCCAGGATAATGTCTCTTCACATCTCTGTGCAATGCCAGACAGACATGTCAGATTGTTCTGTGCTACCTCAAAAATCTGTAACATGACACTGCACTGCACCCTGTAGATCCACTCAAGGAAGACTGAAAAATTTAAATTATTTCACACTTCCCCCAAGAGAAGTAAAATATATAGGTATATTGCTTCCTCCTTCTTTTCCCTGCTTTGCCTTTTTCAATTCCTTATCACATACAATTAGAGGAAATCTGACATATGGGAAGTTAAGGCCTAGATCAGTTAAATATAGTTTAGTTCATAGTTAACCCATGTCGACCTAATGAGCAGTGATTATGTCACTGGAGAAGGTGAAAAAGTTTGGGCAACTTGAGCAGTGAAGCCATAGGGTAAGTTAACCTCATAGGGTTGAACTTTGCTTTCAGTTTTGCAGATGATATGGTTTTACCATTGTCAGTGGTTTCTTTTCTGTATCTGAATCTGAAAAGTGTTCACAGTTTTGCTTTCCATGGAACTGTGGCCTGAGAAAATACGGCCTCAGTAGTGACAGGAATAGTAGGAAGGAACAATGGTACTATCACAGCCTGAGGCTCAGGGTGTCTGCTAGTGCAGAGTGTCTGTGAAGTCAGATTAAGGGAATTTATTCTTTATTGTTGACTTAATGTTTGCATTTAAGAATAAAGGCTTTTAGGCCTGAACGCAATCTCCTTTCCCTAATTTAATAGAAAGACTGAGGTGGGCAGTATAGTTTAAGAAAAGATAGTGTAGATTCCCAATAGTCGGCGGAGACAAATAGATATATCTCTGTCTCTAATCACTGGGGAGAGAATGTGGGCTCTCAGCTTAGTCACTGCTTTTGTATGTCCACCAGTCTCGCTGGCACAAGCTTTTTTTTATTAATATTAAGCAAAGCAGAACTTTTGGACCTTCAGTGCCATTCTTCAGGGTGTTTCCCTTATGTATTAGGTACTGATGATAGTAAATTTTTGTCAGTTCCATGATCTGCAGGTCACATTGTCCAGCAAGACAACCTTCCCATTTCTTTCTCATTTGTGATTCCTCCATAAAAAGTAAAAGGTGTAACAGCGATAGCTAAAACGTTTTGGAAAGTGGCAGGTTTGCTGCCAGTTGGAAGGATGATACTTTTTGCATTAAATATATGTAGTGTTTATTTTACTTTCTTATGACAATTTAACCTTCTACTTTAAGCTGGAAAAGGTTCATTCTGAATAAGTCTCTGGTGTTCCCATTTAAACCAAAGTGTCATCGTAACATGTTCTCAGCAAAATGCCATTATATTATTAAACATTAAGCCCATTTCCTAATGCATTTAATAATTCATTGATATTAAGTGAAATCAGGTTGCACAAGCTAATGTTAGCTAGTTTTGATCACAGAAAAAATACCATGCAATACTGAGATGAGATAGTGTAACTCAGGTATTCTATTTGACCTCTCATCCACAGGAATACTTTCTAATGGATTATGCTTTAGAATTTCAATAAACAGCTATTTTACAGAGCTTTCTTGTCACAAAACATCATGGGGGATTATAAAATCCTGTAGGTGATTCATCTTATTAATTCAAATAAGGTCTATTTCATTACAGCTTTATGATGTGCATCATCAAGGCTTTTATACTTTCTGCTTGTATCCTAATAACATGGCTGAAACCAGCATTGCATTAAAAAATGTAGTACAGTATAATTTCTGAGTTATCTGTCACACTGGTGCCTGGGAGACTGGGTTATCAGCCATCCTCCAGGAGCCCATGGGAAGTGATGGAGTGAACTCCTTCCGTATCCCACTGGGCAGATGGCAGCATTGCCAGAACTGCCAGCGCTGGGTGACACTCGTTCGGTTGTCAAGGTGCAGACACAGAAGTCTGAATGGTCAGATATGCAGGAGGCTTGGAGGTCAGGCCCCGCATGTTGGCCAGGCAGTGATGGGAGCAGATGTTGCTGTTACAGCATAGTTTAGTACAGCTACTACAGAGCTCCTTTCTTCCTCAAGGAGAACACTTTTATCAGCTCTCTAAACCAGCCTCTCTCACAAGCATTTGAAGTTAGAAAAAGTTAATCATTAGACAAGTTGGTTGTGAGAGCTTATTGGACGATGTCTGAGTGTCACAGAAACACTCTTCTGATAGATTCACCCTGAGCAATCTCTTTCTCTTGCTCCACTGATAAGTGTACTCTTGATAATCCTAAGCAGTAACAGTTGGTTCCACGAATGTAACATCTGTGTGTCAGTACAGCTGTAGCCCTTGGTTAAGCTGCTCCTACTCTGACGTTATCTTTAGGAGATAACACAGACTCATTCCCTTTCTGCCACCAACTCCTACAGGTATATAATTAACTTTTTGCCTCTATCAGTGATACGTTTATTACTCTCCTGTTGTGTCTTGCTACTCAGGTCATTGATTAAAATAAAAAGCAAAACTCTACCTGTCCACTGCTTCAGGGCAGACATGAATGAAGTTAATGTTACGTGTCTCAGATGAGGAGCCCTCATGGGGCTGTAGGAGAGATTCTTACTGATTACACCCTTGTACAGCACAAAAACTGAGCCATAACCTATCCTTAGAGTGAAGAGTGTCCTGAGAAATTAGATCTATCTAGATACTGGAAGGGTTTAGGTACATATTTCATGTCATCTTTCAAATGGATCAGCAGATTTGTTTATTTGTGCCTGTATGTCCAGGACAGTGTCATTATTTTATCCCTTCTGCTGTTTCTCTCTGGCTTAGAGATTAAGAGGTATGAAATCTAATAACATGTGCTTTTCTGTTGTATATAGTAGTTAACTTCTTTTTCAAATGCTCAATGTATTGTCTTCTTCACTCATTCAGACTCAAGTGAATGACACATAAGGAGAGGTCTTTCAGGGTTAGAGGTCTTTGAACTCATTAATATTAGCCATCATTCATGTTTATGACACTCTTCTCACAATGCATTCAGGATAGCAAACCTGTGATGTTAACACCATACATGAAAACAACACCTTTATGAAGTCCTATCCTTTGGCAGAGGGATGATTTTTATGGTAGATCAAAAGGCTCAGCTCTGTTTCACAGTACAGCCTGCACAGGACTGATGGCAGACCTACTACAAGCGGGAGCACCGTGCAGTGGATAACTGCTGTTTCTTATGTAATGCAGGCAAACATAATAGATGCGTGGCAGTCCCTAGAGCATCCTTCTCTTGGTGAATCTGTGCCTGTCCTCTGCCTTGCTAAAGGATTAAGGAAGGTCATTCTTGTATTCCTCACCTATAATCTAAATTATATTCAAGATAAAACCATCACAACACACTGTGGACACAATATTTTTTATGGTTTTCTTTTCAGTCTGGTGGGAATCCAAAGATATTTGCAGTTTTCAGGAGAAAACCAACCAGACAAAACCAACCAACCAAACAAAAAAACCCTGCCCCACCAGCTTTTCTGTTGTTTTTAAATCTTGAGGATTACCTTTCCTAATTCCTTAAAAGGAGTGAAAATGAGGTAGAGGCAAATCTGAGCCAATTTATTTAATTTTTAGAACGTATGTATACAATTCTTCAATTATTAGAAAGTATGTGCACCTTCTCCTCTTTCCATTTTGAGGAGGGTGATCAAACAAGTAAGGCATTGTAAGCTGCGATCACTTTTGTAAATCATGGCCACTGCACATCACATAGATGTGAACAATGAATTGGGAATGTAAATCTACCTCTAAATAGTTAAGAAATATTTTCTACATTGCAGACCAGGGAAGTAACTAGACCCCAAGGTCTCCATCTGCAAACACTATATCTTCTTCAACTCTGTTTTTTAATTCTTGCTATTCCTGGAAAGTATCTTTCTTTACCAAATATGCCACGGAAATATTGAACTTACATATTCAAAAGCAAATATCCCAACTGACATTTGTTTCTGCAAAACCTTGATCTCTTTAGTCCTGAGGCATACTTTTTTAATTTCCTACAATTAACAGTTTGTGAATTATGTCCTGAAGTGGTTCTGTATACACAGACAAAACATGCCTTCTGTTGCTTGCTACAGAATGAATACCTTTATGAAGGTGTGGATGCAAGAGTTATAGAATATGAGGACAATAGGCCCCTTTTAGATATGTTCCTGCAGAAACCAATGGGTTTATTGTCTCTTCTGGATGAGGAAAGTCGATTCCCACAAGCAACAGATCAGACACTTGTAGGTAAGTATATGATTTATTTCACAGTCTTACAGCATGTTTTCTGCTAGATTTCTGTTTGACATATACAGTTTAAACTACATGCTAGTTATTCTTTTGGTGAGCCTCCATTCCAGTGTCATAGTATGTTTGAGGGAGACATGCATGTAGCGATGGTTGTGTCCTTGAAGTTCATAGAATCATAGAATTAACTGGGTTGGAAGAGACCTCTGAGATCATCAAGTCCAACCCTTGATCCAACCCCAC
>JAYRBT010000082.1:16015655-16037428 GCA_036023395.1 Myiotriccus ornatus | reverse complement strand
TGGCAGAGCTTAAGCCCGTGCCCTCTTGTCCTACTGCTGATTGCCTGGGAGAAGAGACCAACCCCCACCTGGCTACAGCCTCCTTTCAGGGAGTTGTAGAGAAACATCAAGATTACAAATGAACCCTAAGTTGCTGATACAGGTTTCAAATTCTCCTGCTCTCAGGAATTTTTAGCTGCAGGGTTTGAAAGGTAAAGATCAGACTGAGTTAAAACTCTAGGTTCATATGCCAAGAACACTGTTTGCAAACTGAGTCATGTTCAGCTCTGAGATTTTTGACGAGCCATATCTGAACTTTTCTAAGAGTAACGGCTGGAAACATGCTTCAGTGCCGTTCAGCCAATTATGCTTCCTGGGTTTTTTCCTATTCAGAAATTAAAATCAAAACACCTAAATGTGTTGTAATTCATATCCTGAATATTTTAGTGCTGCTGAGTAGTTGCATTTCCCATTGATTTAGTTTAGTCATATTTCTGTGCAGATAAATTCTTGTTTTGCATGTGTAAAGTGTCCTATTAAAGTTTTATCCAACACCCAGACACAAAACCTAATAAATCCAGTACAATGCCCATGCTAAAGGAATTACATGAGCTTGTTGTCTTTCCATCCTTATAGTCTAGAGTACAGAGGCCCTCAGTCAATCAGTAAGTGTTTTCTCACAATTCCTCAAGGGATCTTTAGGAAGGATTACTACATTGTTTCATATATGAAGATCTAAACCTTGGAAAGGCAAGCCTTGGAAGTGTTCAAAAAACACGTGGATGTGTCACCTGGGGACATGGTTTAGTGGTGAACACAGTGGTGTTGGGTTAATGGTTGGACTCAATAATCTTAGAGGTCTTTTCCCACCTTAATGATTCTATGATTTTCTGAGGACACACAGAAAGAAATTGGTACAAAGTAAGTAAGTAGCTTGTCCAAGAGCTTCCATATTCTCTATCCAGTGTATTTTGTTACAAGACCATTATGTCCTTGAAAACATCAGTGTTTGTTTTGTGGCTCTGCATTGCCAGAGAAGTAAGGCAATATACTTAGAGGGATACAGCTTCAGAAGAAAAGTATTGTACAGTAAGATGAGCTATGTGTTTCCTTTCAGAAAAGTTTGAAGATAATTTGAAGTCAAAATATTTTTGGAGACCCAAAAGAGTAGATCTAACCTTTGGAATTTATCATTATGCAGGAAAGGTAAGTGACCTGATGATATTAGTTGGGGATTGTTGAGTGGTAGAGCTGGAAGAAAATAGAAGAGGTCAGCTGGGTTGGTTCTCAACTGTCATCTATTCAGGCCTGACCTGGGAATGTTGGTGTTGCCTTACATATCAAAAGTAAATTGAAAAGTTATTATTCCTCATTAAAAAAAAGGAATATCAGGAGTGTATTTTTCTTAAATGTCACCGGGTAAATAAACTGGCTGTAGTATAGAAGATCCAAAACACAACTGTTATGTAATGCAACTTAGTGCTCTTCCTTGTAGTTCCTCAAAGCCCCGTGCCATGCTTTTTCCCACTGCTTCTAATCAGGATCCCACTCTTTTCTTCTGCTTCCTCCTACACCCCATGAGCCTTACTTAGTTCTGTACTGCTGTCATCGCCCAGATAGGTAGTGCAGGCCCTGCTTTCTGCTTCATTTGATGAGCAGTGTCTTGCCTTCCACTTGCTGCATGTGCCTTTCAAACTCAGGAGGAGTTGCTGTGGCACTGCAAGATGATGCTGGTCACATGAACCTTGCCTTGTGTGCAGGAGCTCCTCCCTCCTTTTGAGCTCTTTTAAAGGGTAAGGAGTGAGCACTGATCCTCACATAGTAAACCATGTTGGGTCTGTGTAGTGCTGGAGCAGCTGGCCTGGGAAAAGGCAAATACTGCCCATCAGCTGATGGAAAACAACTTATGCCTTGTGTACGACAGTCAGCTACAAAGACCCTGCAGTAACTCCTCTGAACCTCATCTCCAGCTGAATTGCGCTTCACCAGCATAGCATATCTCATGGCTGAAGAGTGGAGAGTCAGGTCTCCCTGCAGCATTCCTGTTACCAGCCACTGAAGATGTGCATTACACTAGTGCCCCATCAGCCCTTTCCAGTGTTCAACAAGCTTTTTCATTAGGAATTTTCTCCTAACTTACGTCTCCATTGCTGTAATGTAAGTTCTTTACTCCTAGTCTTGTTTGCTGTGGAACAGGAAGACTATTAATTTCCTCTTGCTTTACAAGCCTTTTTCCTAATTTAAGGCTCTTACTGAGTTGTTTTGTGAGGGGTCTTCCTAAATTAAGCATGCCAGTATCTTCTACCCTTTGCGACAGGTCAGGTTTTCTTGTGGATCCTTTACAGCATCATTGAGATAGAGTCCTGGAGTTACATTTTGAGTTAGGTACACCATTACTGGAATTTTTAGAGAGATTTCGATTGCCAATATGCAGTTTGTGATTTTGCAAACTTCCTCTACAATTAATACAGAGATCCATAAGAAGAGTGGTAAGTCCTGAGTCCAATACAGCACAATATGAATAGCACAGAAAGATTGTACAGTAATGTGGGTAATCCTGTGTGATATGGTTGAAATCAAGTGCATTGTTAATTGTGTATTTACACATGTACTCGTGTAAAGGGGGACTACAATACACTTGTCCTACTGATAAATCCATGCTGGCTAAGGCTACTGTTAACATATCTGCAGTAGGAAAAATAAATGTCTCAAGCTACTTTGAAATGATGGATGTGCTTTTAGTGATCTGCATCATATCTCAGTATTGAAAAGTTAGAACTTTCAGTGATCAAAAGAAAGACTGCAAGCAAGAGTGAACCTGATAGCTGAGAAACTATTTGTGTATCTTCATGTATTAAAAACCATATGCCAGAATTCTTAAATTTACAATTGCTTTTCAAAAACCAAGAAGATGCATAAATGCACTTTTTAAACAGGTTCTATATAATGCAAGTGGATTCCTAGCCAAAAATAGAGACACTCTGCCGGCTGATATTGTACTGCTACTGCGATCATCTGAAAACAACCTGACGCGACAGCTGGTAACCCATCCTCTTACAAAAACAGGTATTGCTATTGTGGTAATCTTCTTAGTCTTCTCTAGCCCTCATGATGAACACTGCTAGGTTTCATATGACTACTCACTGATGACATTACACACTTTGTGGCTTAACTTTCCAACCCTAGAGTCTGTACAGAATGGAGCCCCAGCCATCTCAAGCTGCAGGGGAGGGATTGGTCTGGTCAAGTGCCAAGGAAGTGGTAGAGACTTCTTTCAGGGTCCTCTCTTCAGGGTAGGGGAGCAATACAGGGAGTGGAGGGCATCTCTTGGGTTGAGGACTGAACAGAAAAGATCAGGTAAGTCACTGGCCTTTTTTTGGGCATGGCATATATAAATTGCCTGGTTTGTCTCAGTGCAGTTTATCCCTAAAGTACTAGAGAATGAAGGCTGGGGCTCTTAACATCTGCTGCAAAGAGTGAGGACACACTTCTCAATTTACTCAGTCTTTTAGTCTTACAATAGGTGACTGATGGGGTCCTAGTAGTAAGCCTTTCTCGAAGAGTTCATAAGTTGAGGTAGAGGACTAAGATTGGCTCTACAGAAATTATTCCTAAGTTGCATCTTAGTTGAACTATGTCCTTGCAAAGTGTCCTACCTGCCATTTTAGGATGATGGGTAAGTCTCCTTACAACCTGGTTCTTACTGTGTTTTAGTACTCCCTGTGTGATGGCATTGATGCCATACAGTAAGTACTTTACAACTTAACTGTCTTGTACAACTACATGGGAGATGTATTTCTAGCAGATCAGAAAAGCTAAATTTGAAGAGTCTAATGGAAATTTCCCTAAAATGTTATCGTAGCTTGCAGAAACTAAGGTTTTGGCAAGCTTCTATTCTTCACAAAGGGAGCTTTGCTCATGGAATGCAAAGTTTGGTCTTGAAGTTCTATTTTAAGTGAGTGTTCCTGGGAAAGCACAGAGCTCAGTGTCCTTGCCTGAACTTTTTGACTTGTAGATATCTGCTAAGATACTAATAATTTCTGTAGAGTCAAAGTAAGGGTCTACATGTTCCCAAGAACTGATCTCAAGTCTTCATGTTGTGCAAGATAATTCTGAAAGCTGTTTTGGTCTTCTTGTTAAACATTGTAAAACACTGTGTGTAGCCTCTTGAAACTGACCAAAACCATCCAGCTGCAGCCAACTAAAAGTTAGATTTCTGATCTGTTATTCATCTAGAATCAGTTAAATTGTAGAGGTTTACCCAGAGTTCAGCCCATCTTGCCTATCTCAGGTGTTTCTCTTAGAATGGGAAAAATCTCTGAATGTGCCTCTCTTCGCTGAATACAGCAGGGATCCTGTAGACACCTCACTTTCAGATAGATAAAGTTAGGTGTGAATAATCCTCTCCTTTTCCTTCCCGCCCTGTGATATTCAGCTGAACCCAAAGGAGGCTTAGCTCTTGATATCTTTGCATAATATGTGATGCATTAGCTCACCATGCCGTTCATTTGCAGCTGTTATTCCAGCGCTTACCCACGTTTTACTGACAGTAGCTGAGCACAGAGAGATATAGGCTGTCCCAATGGAGAGTGAGATCCCAGAGATGTTTTGTTATTAGCAGAAGCACTGGCAGCGTGCAGCACTGGTTAGGGTTTAACAACACAGAGAGACATGATGGAAAGCTCAGCAGAATTTTCATTATTCCTTTAGAAGACAAGGGTCTGTGTAAACTACACCAATGCACCTAGTCCTTCAAAGTCATCGTGAAGGTATTGCTTGATTAAGTATTTCAAGGTTAGAGTCTTAAGACTATGTCTGTGCTAGTAAACCAAACAGATCCAGTAAACAGTAGCTGAAACACTCCCAAAGGACTGGCCATTCTGATGAATGGGACAGGTTTGGATCATCTCAGCTACCTGCCTCCCAGGGATACCTAGACACACAGCAAGAGAAAGTACAGGCCAGCAATGGTTTCCAGCAAGCTCTGTGGAAGGACACAACATTATTTTTACCAGGGGGTTAAAGGAGTAGTGAAGTATAGTGTTTAGCTGTTTGAGTCATGCCATGTCACTTGCCCTCAGGTCCAGAGAAGGGTGCTAGCACTTTATTTTTTTTTAACTAATATATATGTAGCATTACAACTATAGTAGTACAATAACATTCTTTGAGTAAAACCACATGAATACTCTAAGAGGTATCTTTCTTACCTTCTGCACCAGTCTGGGGTTTTTTTGTGATCTAGTAGATGACATATAAGCTGAAGGAGAAAAATCATTCCTTTTCATCTTCATGCAACTTCCTCCAAGCTTGTTCCAAGGGTGAAAGGGGAAACAAGGAGATACCCTGAAAAACTGAACGATCTTTCTAATCATATGGTTACACTGGGGAAATGAACAAGGTGGTGCAGCATCAGTTTTAGTTTAGATGAGATGCAAACACTTTGCTAGGTTGCTTTTTTCCATCTTCCCATAGGTAACCTGGCACACACTAAAAGCAAAACTACAATCAGTTACCAAATGTGGACCTCCCAGAAAACAATAAGTCATACAAAGGTAAGAAAACCAATTTTGTGATTCTGCATTGAACATTAATTTAAACTAGAAATTCAATACTGGTTTTCATATTAAAACCTTAAAACCTTCCTTGGTTTTTCTCCCTCTCCTATTTTCTTTTCTGTTTAGCTGGATATCTTTGTGTTGTGCAATTCATATTCCTTCCGTGAGGTAAAAACCTAACATTTCCCTTCTTTCTGGCTATAGTTTTATAAAAACTTCAGGGGAAAAAACCACCATTATTTCCTAGCTGTGCTGTAGCAAAAAGAGAAATTAAAATATTGGTGTGGAGTATAGGTATGTTCCATAGGGAACTACCAAAATAACAGTGATGATGGAATACCTAAAAGGACCTCAGACATTGTCAGGTTATTTGTGCCAGTTATTAGATGCTCTGTTATCAAATTGTGTCCTCTGTGTGTGAACGTTTGTGTATTGTGTAGCAAAGTAATGTAACGTACTGGTGTAATTGATTTGTGCTGTGATCATGCTGTAACTTTTGCTGCTTAGAATATTTTTTTAATTACTTATGTTCTCTGAGGGGTGTTTTGTGGCATTGGAAGGGTGCTACAGGCTCCATAGAGCTAAAAAGTGTAATTTCTTTCTTCATCTCTATAGAATGAAGCAGGAGATACTGGACATCATCCTAGAGAGACAACCAGCATGAAAACACAGACAGTTGCTTCTTATTTTAGAGTAAGATATCAAATCTTTTAATATAGATTTCTAGAGTACAGTAAATGTTTATCCTTTCACCTTTTGAAATGCACTGGTTTACTTAGAGTCAACAGTGATCCATTCAGAGTTTGTGAACTGCGTATGTGGTGCAGTGGTCTGTGCAGCATAAATATCTAGGGAAGATTGTGATGTTTCATCTTTAGTTATACTTGATTGCACAGCCACATTGCTGTCATGATGATATATGATGATCAATATTAATCTTTCCCTTGCTTATTTTTCTACCAAGGAGATAAAGGGAGACTGAACATTAATGGTATAGCATTTCTTTAGGAGTTTAAGAAAGAGGGCAAAGTTAATTGGAAGCAGGAGCTCCAGAGAATGTTCTTGATGGTCATTGCTCAGAGGCTGTCATGAGTCAATCCTTGTGGCTCCTTCAGCAGCTCTCTGGACCTTCCCAGGCACTGGCTGTAATGCTAATCTTGCAATAGATAGTAGCTGGGAAGAGCATTCTTTCCTCCAAAGTGGTGCACACAGTTGGTTCACTTGAGTTCAGCTCTGAATTTCCAACTCTTATTTAGTCATCTGTCTCAGCAAACCATAAAGTGGCTGAGGCAATGTTCATGACGAATTGGATGCAGGACTCGGAGAAGTACTAAGTAAGTTTGCCAGTGACGCTAAACTGGGAGGAGCTGTCAACCCTTTCGAGGGCAGAGAGGCCCTGCAGAGAGACCTCAGCAAATCAGAGAGATGGGCAGTTACCAACAGTATGAAGTTTAACAAAGGCAAGTGCCAGATTCTTCACTTTGAATTGGGCAACCCTGGTTGTGTGTACAGACTGGGAAACAAGCAGCTGGAGAGCCATGGCACAGAAAGGGACCTGAGGCTTCTCATCGATGGTAAGTTGAATATGAGTCAGCAGTGCCCTAGTAGCCAGGAGGGCCAACTGTGTCTGGGGGGCATCAGCAAAGCATCGCCAGCCAGGCAAGGGAGGGGATTGTCCCACTCTGCTCTGCACTGGGGCAGCCTCACCTTGAATATTGTGTGCAGTTTTGGGCACCACAACATCAAAAAGACTTTAAGCTATTAGCGTCCAAAGGAAGGCCACAAGGATGATGAAGGGTCTGGAGAGGAAACCATATGAGTAGCGGCTGAGGTCACTTGGTCTGTTCAGCCTGGAGAAGAGGAGAGTGAGGGGAGACCTCACTGTGGTCTTCAACATCCTCACAAGGGGAAGAGGAAGGACCCATACTGATCTCTTCTCTCTTCTGACCAGGGACAGGACTCAAGGAAATGGCCTGAAGCTGAGTCAGGGGAGGTTTAGCTTGGATATCAGGAAAAGGTTTTCACACAGAGGGCAGTTGGGCAGGCACTGGAACAGGCTCCCCAGGGAAGTGGTCACAGCACCAAATTTGACAGAGTTCAAGAAGGGTTTGGACAATGCTCTCAGGCACAGGATGTGATACTTGGGGTGTCCTGTGCAGGGCCAGGAGTTGGACTTGATGATCCTGATGGGTCCCTTCCAACTCAGCATATTCTATGATTCTAAGTCCCATAAGAGTTCATTTACATCTGACAGAACAGTAAGGAGCCATATCTCTGTTCAGTAGGTACAATTGCACAGCTTTGTGGACTGTGAAGGATCATTTCAGCCTAGGTATCATGGCAGTCCAAAGCTGCAAGGTGTTCTAAAGTTCTAGATGGAAAAAATACTGAATCTCATTCAAATCTAATGTCTGTGATTCAGTGCATTATCAGTACATCAAGCATCATAGCCTGCAAATGAGTTAATTATATTTACACTTTTCTGGTACTATTTTCTGTAGCAAAAATCCTTGCTCAGATCATGCTAGCTAATGCTCTTAAATGAAGATTCAGCTTCAGCCCCACTGGTTTACTCACACACAGAAACCTATGGGTGATTGAGAAAAGCATATGCCACCTCAGACTGAGTAGGAAAAAAATCATCCATTAGTGTGTCCTACTTGCTTGTGTTCAAATGGCACACTAGTGATGAAGCTAATTAAGCACTTTGCTGCATGATGCAGCTTCTGTCCAGAATGGAATTGCACATTTTAATAGGAAACATATGGCTCTTGACGTCGTACACTGGTTTCATGTATCCAACCTACTGCTGAACAGCATCACCTCCTGGCTACTTCTTTCTGTTGAGTCAGGTTGAATCTTGAGGACTGAGTCTATTCATTTGTGTTTTAATAAGATCCTCCCACGAAGCAATTTTGCACAACACCAGTCAAGGTTGTTTACAGCCAGATTCCCCTCAGTTGGCATGGGGACCTACAAGCTGCATCTCCTCTGCTAGCCTGATACCCTGGTGAGGTGGGAAAAATGCAATTTTGTGATTTGCAAAAAAATGCAAAATTGTGACTTCGTGTACTTTCAGTTTTACCCTCCTCAAAAGTTTCCTCTTAGCAGGGCAGCTATAGTATCAGCATCAGTCTATACAATGAACAGGATGTGCCAAGATCAGAGCAGTTTAAGCAGCCCTTCTTCTGGAGTGCCCTTATTTTCCTCCAGTCTAATGAAGGGATTTAAATTTTTACTGGATTGCTGCTATTCCACTTCCCATCCGTAGATGGATGATTTACATCCTGGGTGAAGAAGGGTCCTCAAATAGGTGACAACAAGAAAAAGAAGAAATGGGCTGTAATTACCTAACAAAGCTCCAAGGTAAGCAAATAAGCATAAGGAGAGTTTCCATCATATGTTGGACATTACGGAAGTTTGTAAGAATATCCTGAGCGAAATTTGGTACATTTATATGGAATCCGTGTTTCTCTCAAGTAGTAACATAGAGATCTTACCGAAGCTAGAATTGTTGTTGGGTAATTTGCTTCATGTACTCTTTAAGTACCAGCTTAGTGAAATATAAATGGGCATGATTCTGATCGTATGAAATACAATTTCAGCTGCACATGGACCTATATACAAGTTCTATAAATATCCTGGTGGCAGATCTTCTGTTATTTTTTTGCAGTATTCTCTGATGGATTTGTTATCCAAAATGGTCGTTGGACAGCCTCATTTTGTCAGGTGCATCAAGCCAAACAATGACCGCCAGGCAAACAAGTTTGACAAAGAAAAAGTGTTGGTTCAGCTGCGTTACACGGGAATTCTGGAGACAGCAAGAATTCGAAGACAGGGTTATTCACACCGTATACTATTTGCTAACTTCATAAAAAGGTAACACTGATGTGAAGAAGCTCTTTTCTCTCCTACCATTGCTGTCCAGTATTTTTTAAGCATTAGCAGTGTTTTTGGCATGATCTTTTAAGAAAAAATACAAAGGCATTTCCTGTGACAAAGATTATAGTCTGGATGACAAAGACTAGTTCAGGGACAAGATTACTGACGTCTTCTGGATGTGTAGGGGAAGATGATGCATCTCAGGATGATTTTTCAGGCTCCCTGTGCATTTCAGTAAAGATTTACTTGCTTATAATCTGCACATTTTTTTCAAAGGCTTGAGGTTTAGAAGTGTAATACTTCAAATTAAAGCCAAGAATTTAGAGCCACAGCATCCGAAGAACACCACAATGTCTCTAGCTCCTGGCCTTCAGCACTGTGCAGCATCTGCTTGTGCAGGGTAGATAATAACTTGGTATTGCTAGTCTAGGGCTGAAAATTTCATAAAGTGCATAGTTCTGTTTAAAATATAATTCCTACGTGGTTTTTAGTCACTTGTTAAGAAGAGTAATGAACTCAGTATGATTTTATAATTCCTTTCACTATCTCTTCCTCCTGCCCAAAAATCTGCACTTCTCTATTACAAGTATAGACCCTGAGAGATGTGTAGAATGGAGTTTAAAACTGGGAAGAATCAAGCAATACCCATTCAGACAGAAGCACTTAAAAGTAATAGTGCACTAGAAACAGAGCTAATAGCAGAGTGTTGCAGGTGCATGAGAAGAGAGGGGAACAACAAAGGGATGTTTTTATAGCACTGTTTCTGGAGAGAATAATCCTGGGATTGTTGCTGTTTTGGAAGAGCATGGGAAAAGATAGTTGTCACCACATGAAGACCTGCTATGGCTTTTGATGACTGCTCTTTATAAAAAAAAAACTTTACTGTTTAGGTAAAAAAGAGAGGAAAGCAGCAAACACAGTGGGGTAGCTCTCTGGAGAGTGTGCCCCTGAGTGCAGTGAGGCTGTGCAGATCTCTGGCACTGAGGACATGGCCTTCAAACAAAAAGGGATTTTTATTAAGTATTTGTCTTCTTATTTTGGGCTTGTTTTTTTAAATAGTTGAGAGTTACAGGTAGACCTGAGATAATGGTGACATTATTTTGTTAGAATAAAAATAAACCAATTCATTGTGTTTTACCAAAAAAAAAAAAAAAAGAACTGTAGGTGATAATGGAGGGATTGACATTGTCTCCATTTTATTATTCCATGAGCAAACTTTTACCATTATTTAAAGCTGATAAACCCAAGGTTTATTTATAAAGGCTGAATAACAAGAAAAAAAAGAGAATGTACTGTCAGAATACACACATAATTCATGTAATTTTCTTGAATTAAAAAAAACCAAAATAGGTATGGTTAATTTTGTTATGGAGCATTTTGGAAAGTCTTGGAACAAACAAGAACTTTCCTACCCAGCAGCTGAGCTGACGTATTACAGGTGATTTTTATGCATGAGCATCGTGACCTCTTTTCCTAATCAGAATTAATTCTGAGTAATGAGTCTGGCAGATTGAATGCTTACAGATAACAGCACTTTTGGAAATAACATTTGTTATTTGGACATAACAGATATGGAACATAACAGTTCCAAAAGGATGTGCAAAGCTGAATCCAAGGAGGTAACAAGAGCTGGGATGCATCTCACATCATGTTAACTATCTCAAAGGTAGATGCTCTAGCATATGACATAAGATATGAAATTTTCATCATATTTCTAAATATGAAATAATATAATTTAGTCAGAAAAGCTTTTAAAATACATCTGTTTTGCCACTGAAATCACCTTCATGGAATGCAGAGAGCAGGAAAGTGCTGGTGCAGTACTGTACTTGGATTGCACACTTTTTAAAACCTTCTGGTGTTGATATAGAATTAAACAACCCTCCAGGGCATGCAATATGTCACTCACCCACTTTGAACTGAGTTTCTCAGTACTGCATATAAATCACAGCAATTTCTTTCATATGTTGTGTTAGTTTTTTCAGTGCTATGTTTTCTTGCATGCAACTGTTTTTATTATTTAAATGTATTTGCATATATTGCTCTTTATTAATCGAATAAAGAATCTTGCATTTGTCTTTAGGTATTACCTCATCTGTTATAAAACAAATGACGATCCTCCAGTCAGCCCGGAAACCTGTGCTGCCATCTTGGAAAAAGCCCGCCTTGACAACTGGGTTCTTGGAAAAACTAAAGTAATTTTTTAATATACTGTATCAGCATCATTGCAGTATGCCATTGTTAACTTATTAAGCAATTTGTTTTCTCACTCATGTGGTTGGAGTAGCTCTTGGTCTCTATTAGTTTTAAAAAACAAACTCCCTTTGCAGGGTACTGTTCCCTGGATACCTGGCTGAAATCTTCAACCTGTAAAGGGTTAAAATTCTCATCAGCTTGAGTGAGGCCACAGTGCAAAACAGCATGTGACAACAACACTGCTTACATTTTCTTTCAAAATATGTTTTAGTGTGGATCCCAGTAAGCTTAGTCCAAGCTTCTTTTCTTAAGGAAAAGAAATTATACTGCTTCCCTGCAGCAAACAGCTTTTCCTGGCTTTCCAGGCTTTCCTTGGCTTTCCAGTTCGGGGTTGCTGTGTCAGACTTTGCTGAGCACTATGAGAAGAGACAGCAGGATGATCCCATTTATGTCAAGTGGAAGGAAAACTTTATTTGGAGAGAAACACACATCTGTTCCCATACACTTGGTTTTGGTTCTAGCTCACTAATCTTCACAGTGTGCCAGAGAGGAACACCCACCCACCCCCAATGACAGATCCCAGGAGGTCTGACAGAGAAACAGAAGCATCAGACAAGTACTGCATCAAGTCTCTTTACTTGCTACTGTAACAGAAGTGCTAGGAAGGATATTACTAGGGAGATGGACCCTAAACTGTTTGAAATTACCATAACGAAGAAGAAACAACTGTTCTTCTGAGACATCTTCCTGGATATGTGGGACAGAAGCCATGAAGTTGCCTCCCCCTCAGCCTTTATTTCCCTCTGCTGTCTTAGTGAGTTTAATGGACAACATGCAGTCAAAAGAATCACATCTTGGGATGTGAGACCTATAGCTTATGTTTACTTTAATTAGGGTTAACCTGTATCTGTACCAACAAATGGTCATGATTGGGGGAATTCTGCAAAATAAGCATAATTATTGTCTTAATTGAACAAGTCTTTCTACACGTTTTATTTTATCCTAATATACAGCAGGAATGTGTTGGTATCCCTTGCACTAGACTAGTTTTTCAGGGCTTATATGAGTGTCATGCTTGATAACAGCAATTTAGTAAATAAACAATGATTTAGATTTAAAATTGGAAAGTGGACAGATTGAAGGTTCCAGGTTTGGATCATATTTACGTAACATACATTAGATTTGTAAGGTTAGCAAAACTATCAGCCTCATGGTCTTGATTTATAGTCAGTTACAGACTGAAGTTTTGCACTGGAACTTAAAACATCTTCCCATGAAAACATGAATAAGAAGGGACTGACTAGAGATGCTGAAAGGCAGAGTAAGGTAAACCAATATCCTGAACAATGAAAATGCTATCTCTAACAAGAATGATCCTTTAGGTGCTACAGCTGAAGAGTCTGTTCATCATTTGAAACCAGCTTGTAATTCTTGTTATGTTGAATGGGTTGAGTGAATACAGGGCCTGGGAGGGTAACTAAAACTTTGCTTCTTTGCCTACTCTTTTTAAGGTATTCCTCAAGTACTATCACGTGGAGCAGCTAAATTTAATGCGGAAGGAGACAGTTGACATGATTATTTTGATTCAAGCTTATGTCAGAGGGTGGCTGGGTTCAAGGAGATACAAAAAGATAAAGGAACAAAGGGAACAAAGTGCTATTAAAATACAGTCAGGTAACAGCTTTAAAACATTTAACATTTTGCTTAAAGCTAGTGCATGTGTACGGTTGATAGATGAATGTGTATGCTGGATGTGGATTTTGCTCTTTTCCTGCTATTACATTTGACAAAGTATCTTATATTTGGTGGTATCTGTTCTTATGAAGAAAAATTTCTTTTAACCAGGTTATGACAATTGCTTTACTGAAATTACATTTCTCAATGTTACATTTAAAAGGCAATTTTAAGAATGGAAGGATGTGATTGCACAGATGATACTGTTATTAATAATATTCTGGCATGCACTGACAAGGTTGTATAATAAAATAATGAAAATAAAATGTATTAACTGTCCTACATAATAAGGCAAATTACCCAGTTGATGGAGGCATCAACTGAATTTTTTAATACTTTCAAACATCATCTTATTTTACATTCTGATTCTCTTATGTTTTGTATTCATCTAATTCATAATAACTTTACTTACTAGAAAGTGTAGTTTTTATGTAGATTTACCATTTGTGCTCATTTGCCATGTTTATCGAAAGATAAATGCTGCAAAATATTTATGAATATCTTAATAGAGGTCTGTAACTCCAGACCTTTTTTTCATTCTTAGAATATTTTTAGTACCTAGTGAATTATTTAACTTTTGACATCTCTTTTCAGCCTACAGGGGGTTTGTTGCTCGTAAAGAATATAAAAATGCAAAACATAATAAAAAAGTGGAAGAATATATTACCAGATTTCAAGCAAGTAAGAACTGTTCGCTTTTGTAGCTTGTATTGTTGTATCCATTCACAATATGTTGATCCAGATTCTAGCTACACTGAGTGACTGTGCTCATTTACACATTATGAGGTATAATTTATCTGTTATCTATCTAAATACACTGGTTGAAATGGATCACTGTATTCTGTTATCTGTACCTCAAAGTGGTTTAGAGGCACTTTCCTCATCTGTGAAGTGGGATGCTCCAATGCCATAGCAAGCCTTTTCACTCCTAGTCTAAGATGTTCAGGTATTACAGCTGGTATTGTTGAAACCCATGTGACACTGTCTGTATAATGTGTGTATTCATGCTGTTCAGCCAGGACTGGGTTTTGTTATGTATCAGTAACAGCTATATTTGAGAAGACTGCAAACTGTAATTTCACTGTTTCTTATTCTTTTTTGCCCATCGTTTTGTTTCTCTTTTGTAGTGATAATGGCCTTGGGCCCAGATGTATGCTATGGGACATCCCCTTTTCCTTCCTGAACTTTGGTCTCCCCCGGCCCTGCAGAGACGTCCCTAAGCCATATGTAGTCTAGGCAGCTCTGAAATTAGGAGCAGTACAGCTAGAGAGACGCAGGTCTGAAGGCCAGGTTGGATGAGGCTTGGGGAAATCTGGGCCCATGGCAGGGGGTTGGAACTAGATGATCTTTAAAGACCCTTCCAACCCAAAGCACTATGTGATTTTATGATTCTATAAAAACTACTGGCACAAATCTGCAGAGCTTTTTCAATAATTACAAAGGTGACAACCCATATATGAGCTAGTGCTGCGAGTACCCAGGTTATCTAGATTTGAACTGCCTCAGATATGCCTTCATGACTATATACCACCACCAGTGTTGGTTTTAATCATTGTCAGATGCATCTGTTAATTGCACTGAGCCAGTGCTAGTGTGTACTGAAGATCACTTCACTGCAGTTGGTAGAACTTCACCAGTGTAGAAAACAATCTAAAACCTGCATAAAATCCAGTAAAGCACCAAGAATAATTTGACATCTGAAAGTTCTCAATTATATTAGGATATTTAGCAAATGCAAAAGTATGAATGGTCTGTTGGTATCCCCAATGTTTCCTCTTGTCCACCTTCTCTGTCCTGTCTTCAGTTTCATTTCAACTTTTTTTCAGTGCATGAGAAGCCAGAACAAAATGGAAGTCCATTTTTACTTAGCTCCCTTGGTTCCCCCGCACCCCCATTTATTTCTAAAGCAATGCAAAACTTCTCTTCCAGTTTGAAAACAAAGCTTAGACAGCTATTATCTCATAGCAAAGTTCTCAGAAAACTTCCAAGGTGAACCAGAATAAGTCTATAAAGACCAGACGTAATTTATATTGGCATGTCCATTGACAACATAACTTGATTTGTTTCAAAATAACTTCTGTTGAGTTGGTTTTGTATGAAAATGGGATAAGACTTGACTCGTAAGTTCAAGAAACTCTAGAAGTATTCCAAGTGCTTTACAATTTGCACTTTCCTAAGGCCCTGTCAGACTGCAATATAAAACCCAATTGTGCTATTTCCAATAAGTATTTGGGTTTCTTTACCCTATATCCAGTTATTAAGGTGTAATTTAGGTCCCTTTATATGGTGTTTCTGAATGAGTGCACTTAGTGGAGCCCAGGTTGGTTTAGGTTATGAGTGGGGAATGCTAAAGCACATAAAACTGAGTCTACTTTAACACATACGAATGTGTTAAAGTAGACTCCTTATGCTCACTTCTCATTCTTAAGTGAGCTTGACCTTTCCTGTGATGCAAAGGGCTCTCAGCACAGTTGGAGTAAGAGCTCTCATAATCTACCATGTCTGCAGGATATCTAAAGCACCATAAAGTACTCTATCCTCATACTCTTGGTACTGCATTTGGAATTAGAGTTCAAAAGAAATACTTTGACAAAACACTATGTCCTTTTTATTTTGCCAGGGATTAGTGGATTTCTGCTGAATCCCTGGAATTGCAGACTTGTCCAAATCACAGCACTGTGGAGACAGTGCCAGTTCCCATTAGGAAATTATTTGCAAGTTCAGAAATTTTTGAAGCAACATTCTGAAAGCAGTTCAGTTTCTGATGAAGACACTTCAGTGTAGATGTCTAAATGTGACCTAGGTGTCTAAACTGCTCTTAGAGTCAGTAGAGCCTAGAGTTTGATTCATTTTTTTCAAAACCACCAAATGTTCAGCTCATTTGCCCCTATATTGATACCTAGTGTCATTTGAGGTGCCCTGGTTATCCTGCCTGGCCTCCAGCTTTATTTCCCATTGTTCACCCAAATTTCCCTCTCCAGAAAGTCCCACCTGTCTTGTTCTTTCCGCCAGCTCCATGCAAGATGCCTTGGCTATCCTGGAGCATTTCAGATGGCACTAGATACCAATGTGCCAGTGACTGCATCAGGGCCCTGGTGACTAATTAGCACCTACCTGTCTCAGGGACGACCCATGTCTGAGTCCTTATTTCTGGTTCAGACCAGAGACTTTAACCTGTGCCTCCCACAAAGCACAAGTAGCGAGTTCCTGTGCCACAGTGCACCTGGTTACTGTGGAGCTTAGCACATCTTTTATGCTGAGCTTTTTCGTTTTGAATAATGAGTCTTTGCAGAAGGAGCATGAGCTAAGTCTTCTGTAACTACTGAGCTATAAAATCTTCAGTTTTTCTCTGATCTATTGAATGTTCATCTAATTCCAAGCCTGTGCCAGCTGACAGCCTGGTAATCTCTATAGGCTGATAATCAGGCATTTCCTAGGGAAATAAAATACAGAGTCAAATCAATTGCCTGAATCAGGCAAAGTAGGTACAAGCAGCTCAGAGTACTGTGTTCTAGAGGCACTTCTATAGCTCTATGCTTCTGCTGCATTCTGCATCTTCCTGTATTTTCTTTAGCACGATAAAATATGAGGAAAGAGCTTGTTTTTATCCTCATGTAGAATGGGTACAGCTTTCTAAAATCTCAAAAAATTTAGTGGGACATAATAATTTCAGATGAAACATAATCATAATTGGCACCCTGGTCTGTATTTCCTTATTGGCTTTTGTTTAATGCTGTTATCATTTGACTTTCTGAAATGTGTGACACCCATTGTTTGTTGTTTTGCATTACAATTTTATCAGTTGCCAGAGGATACTTACTCAGGAAGAAGAGGAAAGAACTAACTGAGACAAGAAACAAATCAGCAATAATAATTCAGTCTCACTACAGAGGATATAAGGAGAGAAAGATCTTCAAAAGCAGAAGGTAATGTTATTTTGTCTTATGTCACTCAAATGTGTCCCTTTCCAGTAATTACTGAATAACAACATTGTAAGCTAAGAGTGAAACAAATTAGAGTTATTCTAGATATGTAGGCAGAGATAATGTACATTTATGTGGAGGCTTTTCATGTCAGTAACCATTTTAATCATCTTTTCAAGCCCAGGGAATAAAGGCATATTTAGGGGAAAGATCAACTATATTGTGCTTACCTGTAATAGTAATGGAAACTGTAGATGAGTCTCTTTTTGGAACTAGCTCATCATAAAAGTGTTCAGACAAGAGTGAGATAGATGTCTGCAAGGAACTGTTCCTCATCCTAAGCCACTGTTTGAGATCAGCATAGGTGATGACAGAACGAACCCAGTTGTCTTGCTCAGATCAAACAGCTGCAAATTAGGTGAAGTGAATCATATTCTAAGTATCTCTGAAATGTCCCAATCTCTGAAATGGAACTAGTAGCAATTTGCTCATCTCCATAATTTTTTCAATGATAGGATTTAAATAGGTGGAAACTGGTCCATAGCAGTAGAAAACAGCTGTGAAGGAGCTCAGAGTCTTTCAGTGGGAAGGAACAAGGTGACAGATTTCACCTGGCACTGAAGTTTTATTGATAGTAACAAAGACAGTTTAAGGAATATGTCTTTTCGGTATGACCTGGACCTATGCCTAGGATCACTCTTCTTGCATTCCTAGTGTGACTTGAGACAGTTTTCTTTCATGAGTACCTTCAGGATTGTGTGTATTTATATATTCTTGAGATGCTAAAAAGTTTATGCCTTATGTTTTTCTTAACATTTAAATTAATTATTTATTGCTTTACAGCCTTCACACAGCCTAGATTGTCTCCCTCGCAATTTTCTCTGAAATTTAACAAGGATGTCCCTTTTCACTTTAAGAGATAATAATGATAATAATGATGATGATGATGATAACAATAATAATAATATAGTGTCCCTTTTCACTTTAACAGATAATAATAACAACAACAATCTTTAATTCCAACTATATGCACTAAATCCTTCCTGTGTTGCAATGTATCAAATTGCCGTTTAGTACACAAAGACCACCAAAGGTAGTTGTAAAGTTATCGCTATTCTTCATTTCCTTCAGCTATAATTTTTATCCAAAACTCTGTTCCATTCAGGGAATCACTTAGAAAGCAACAAACTGAAAATGCAGCATCCATTAGCAAGAAGGAAAATGATGAAGAACTTCAAGATAATGAGGGAGGTCCAACTGGAGTGAAGAGTGCCCTTCCTAAAACGAAAGAAGAAGCAGCTATCATAGCAGAGGATGAATTATCTGCTGTGGAATTCCTTGAAGCACAACTGCGGCCAGCTCAAAATGATGCACTGGAAGAAGCAGCAACTGAGGAGAGTCAAGATAAAGCTGATGCAGTCACTGACAGCAGGTACTCTGAGTACAGTGACACAGGGAACGTACAGGAGCAACAGAAAACATCTGCTGAAGAAGAGGCAGCTTCTGTGAAGCAGAACCTCACAGAAGAACATAGTAGTGAGGGTGAAGAACAGGACTCTTTGGAAGAGTTACCCAGCAAATCTTCTTTCAAAATCACAGCCGAACCTAGTCCCCAGCGAGATCAAGATAATCAAGACACACTCGGTGCAGATTGGCAAAATCAAGAATCTGCTGCGATCCACCCCAGGACCAACAGGGATGTGGAAAGAAACAACCTGAGGCATGAAGCAGTGGTGCCTACAGGATGTAAAGGAATTATGAGAAAAGAGTCACTAAGAAGAGGCTCAGGAAAGCAAGCTGAGGCAGAAAAACAAGGTTCAGAAGACAAAGAGAAGGCAGCAGTGGTTATTCAGAGCAGTTACAGGGGTTACAGAAGGAGGGGACAACTCAGAAAAGAAGGGAAACTACCCTGCAAAAGTCAAGAGAAAACTATAAAGGATCCAACAGAAGCAGTATGCATTCAAAATAACCCCCAAAAAACAAAAGGTAGGGAAAGCACCAGTACACAGGCTGAAGACTCTAAGACACTGAAGGGAGACTCAGAGAAAGAGGCTTGTGATTTGGCAGCTTTTTCACGACAGGTAAGAAGCTTGTGAGCAAGGTATGTTGAGCAAAATACTCTGGCAATGACAGAATGGCAAAGCTATTTTACTGACTTCAGTGGCACCAAGGTTTTACTCTCTAAACTAAGATAGAGACTTTGTCATTTATGTTCTATAAAAATGCATATTTTGGTCTGCAAGAGAAAATAGCGTTGTCAGGCAGGAGGAAAATACAAAGAGCATTGGCAAAAATAATGTTTTTAAGTTAAATGTTTTTAAGTCAAAGTTAAGTTAAAGCTTTACCTTTGTTTGTTGAAATGTTTGTTTACCCATCAAGTCCTTAATTCAGTAAACTTATGAAATGTCTGTGTAAATGAAACTAGAAGTTGCTGTGTCAATGTCCAGGACTCACACATGTGCAGAGAAGTATGCCTATAGTTGTAGAAGCAATCTTGCATCAGCAAGGCACCATCTGCTCACAGGTGTGAACCAATAAGAAGTAGCTGCAGGACTGGTGTGGAGTTTCCTATGTGTCTTTTTTTTGTTTACTTTTCTTTACTTTTCACTTTATTAGAACATATTATCCACAGCTGGCAACTGCTAGCCCCTGTAAAGGGCTCACTCTAACAGTTTCTGGAATAGCACTCTTTATTAATACAAATTGTAACAGGTTAATAAGGTTCAAAGATTGCCAGAGACAGTATCTGGCTGCAAAAACGTATTTAAAGCAATATATTATGCTATAAAGCAAGCTCTAATCCTAATAGCAATATTCAGCAAGCATGGAGTGTAGGTCTTACCCAGTAGGTGTCCTTACAGGGGGAGAAGGCAGGAACAGCCTGTTGACTTATCCCAGCAGATTCAGTGGAGTCTTTCCCATTTTCTTCCTAGTCAGTAATACGTTTGTTTTGGATTGGCGTAAAATTCTCTTGCTTCACTTTGAAAGATGCAGTCAAAAGAATACAGGGTGCATGCTCAGTGGAGGGTGGTCACACCTTAGAGGTGGGTAATTTTGGGATGGAGGTGTGCTTTAATGTTACTACTAGACTTTTATGAACCAAGTTCATCTGAGGAGAGGGATTTCGACATAGTTGTTGGCTCGGCAGCAGGACAGCCTCTATCTCCCTCGGCTGACAGGTGCTATGCAGCCTTGGAAACTACAAAGTACCACCATGTCCCCCTCCCTGCAGGGATTTCTGTGGAGGGAGGCCAAGTTTGTCCACTCTGCTGAACCCTCTGTTCCACCCCCATAGCAGCTGCTTATGGTATGGGGAGTCCTTGTAAAGCATGTCGACTGCATTCCATCCGGGGAGTATCACCTGCATTTTATCCTGTAATTCTTAGTCTCCTCTAATTTTACCCTCAGCCATCTTCCTACACTGCAGTAGGTAGAGCAATACCTTTTAAATTAATTCTCTAGTCCACTCTTTTATCTTTGATTACCTTGGAACATTTATAATTATTTCTACAGTAATATAAAGGCCTGTGGTGTATTTTTCAGATATCAAAATTATCCGAAGACTACTTAGCACTGCAGCAAAAACTGAATGAGATGATATTGTCCCATCAGCTGAGACCTGTGATGCTGTCCAAAGATAAGCAAGCTAATGGCTGTCTGTCTTCTCATGTTTGTCATCCAGGTAATGTTTAACCTTACTGTTAGCAGAATTTTCATTTGTGAAAAGGACTGTGAAGAAGCAACTCCTAGTCATGTTTTTAAAGGCCAGGGATCTAGCAATGAGTTAGTTCCAGCTTCTTATATAACTCAGGCAGTATATTAAGCCTCGTATCATTACACATCTGGAACACAGTTTCCAGAGAAATATCCAAGTCTGGTTGGAATTTATGTATTTACAATTTTTCTTGGCATTTTGTTTCAGTGCTGCTTAAGGTTGGTGAATGAATCCTTGTGAGACCTAGACATAGAATCTCTAGGAATACTTTTATTTGGTAAAAAATCTGTATTGGCTCTTTTTAACTCATGTGTCACTCAACTGTGTGTGCTATTGGTAGGATATGGGAGTATGCTTTAAAAACAAAACAGTTTTTTAGGTAATATGTCAAACAATTAACCAAAGGTTGTTACATATATGCTGAGTAAATTTTTAGCCATCCACAAATGCAACTGAGGTTATTCAAAACGTGTAACTCCTACCCTTGTTGGTGGGTATGTTCTTAAAACTGCAAGTAAAGTTTTATTAATATTCATCATCCATTTAACTGACACACTTAACAGGACATGACCTTTGGAAATACACTCAAAAGTTATTTATATTCCAGTTAACATGGGCAGTGAAGATTCCCAAAATGCAAGCACACTTGGAGCAGCTTAGGTGGCACTGGGGAGGAGTACTGGGAGAATAAAGGTGGAAGACATGGAATTCTGAGTATGCAGATCATTAAGGCCTGTGCCCCACTGAGAGGACCAAAAAGAGCTGATTGAGCTGCTCAAGCCTCTTCAG
>JAYRBT010000082.1:15962108-16015555 GCA_036023395.1 Myiotriccus ornatus | reverse complement strand
GCTACAGGGAATTTCCTCAGCCCATGTCTTGGGCCGCAGATGTGGAGGAAGATGAGGGCAGATGTGGCAGATAACTGGGTGGGTCTCCATTTCTGCAACAGGGCTTGTGCTAGCCCACCACACTGCCTCTGGGGAAGACCTCTGCTCACCTCTGCATAGCTGGAACAAGTAAGATCCAGGACTGTCTCTTACTGCCCAGAGATAATTGTGCTATTCTCATTATACTATTGTGAATTCAGTTGTCATGTGTGATGAAACTGCTTTCTGTTCCCATCAATACATTGAAAAGACCTAAAAGTACTTCAATGCCACTTTGGAGTCCTCTCATATGGGAAAGCTGCTAAAATAGGGGCTTGGTGTTTACAAATGCTAAACCTCTAAGTGTAAACCAGCTGCTGATAGATAATCTATGCAGTTCAACCTGTTTCCAAGACCAGAGTCTGCAAAAGAAAAGAAATGGGAAATGGAGAACTAAGTGCCATGACCTTTCACTAAGGGCAGAGCAATGTTTGTGATTGCCATTAATGGGTTTGTACTGAGTTCTCTATTATATATTGCTGACTTTTGACAAGATACACCTGAGGAATTAAAAATGCATACTTGGGAAAATAACTCTTGGTTCTAACATATTTTCCTGCAGAAGCTAGGGAAAAGAGGTAGATAGAAGGAAAATGAATACACAAATCCCTGTTTTATCAGTTAAAGATCTCATCACTTCCACAATGAGAAACATAACAGTATGTTCATGTCATGTGCAAAATGCAGCGGTCTATGCTTCACACTGATAATAATTCAAATAGCTCTATGGGAGACAAAAGTACACCAGGGTTTGTCACCTGTGTCTCCAACCCTGTCTAAAGGAGTGACCAGTCAGCCACTTCATTTCCCTTTACCGCTGAAAATGGTGTGCTGCTGTAAACCTCTGTGGTGTCACAATGCAGAAGTTTTCCAGCAGTAAAGTGTGGTAACCACTCCACTGAAAAACCCTTCTTGGTGTGGAATGTGAACTTTCTTTTCCTACATTTGAACATAATTCACATGACAGGAAAACTCTTTCCTTTCCAGCTATGACCATTCACAAGATACTAAAGCAAGAGAATACACTGCAGTAATTCCCCAGCCTGCCTTCAAGCAGTTGGAGCCCAAGAATTAGAGAGCTCTATCACAAAGCTGCATTGTCTTAAGTAGATGTTTATTATAACAAACATAATCTAACTAGATGTAGAGAATATTTAAGTAACAATATGCCTGTGTTCAGTTCATTTAGATTGTACTGTCTAAACACAGGAGTTATCAACATTCTGGATCATACTTTCTTCCTGAATGCAATATAATAAAATAACTGCAAAAAAACCCAAATATCTGAGGTAATATACTGCAGGCAGTCATGCTAAAGTGAAGCAGATAGAAGTGGTGATCCACTGCCTATTAACAGGGAGGAATCTTCCTATCTTCTTCCCTACCTTATGTGTTACAATAGGATTTACACACATACATTTACAGAAGGATATGGTTTTACTGCAGCTTTCTCTCTATGGCTACTTTTGCTGTCCTACTTTTATGAAAGCAGGGATTGTTGAGCTTTAGGTGTTCTTTAAATCATGTGGTATTTACCTATTCGTAATTACTTCCGTCATTTACATTTATATACACTTGTTCATCAGCTTCACTAGTTTTATATGTTGTTTTGCAGCCATAACATGTGAATTGTATTTTATAGCTCTGGGTAGGTGGCTATTGCGCAGCTTGAGAACTTACCACTTCCTCTGATAAAATATTTTATTACATTGCTACCCACAGAAGGGGAGGAACTGAGGGACAGCTGGATGGTGTACTGGGACAAATGTTCAGATTTTTGAAACTGTTTGGATTGAGGTTTTTTAATGAAAATGCAAAGCTTGCAGTTCAAAGAGCATATGAGCAAAAGGTTAAATGAATCTTAAATCCACAAGGTTAAGTTGTTCTTAAGTGAATTTATTTGTATTTATAAAATGCATAAAGCAAGCTGCACAAGGTTCCTAGAATAAACAATATTCCCTATGGCTAGAATCTCTTAGTAGGTTATATTTACTTGCTTGAATGCTTTCAGCTAAATGTAGTGGCTGCATCCCAGAACTGCACTGAGTTACTGTGGTGTCAGAATAGGGGCACAAATAGCTGCTGTCGAGTTTTTTGAGGTCAAAGCCTGAAGTGAGGGGAATTCGATCATTATGAGAGCAAATTTTTTTTCTTTTTTCTCCAGATGAATAATAGTGCTCATCTTTCTAATTATTAAATGACAGTTCAAGTATAAAATCTTGGGAAGAGAATTTTCTGTATTTAGAATGAAGTTTTACATGGTATAAGGAACTCCAGTGCAGCTGAGGACCTTTTCAGCTAGACAAAGCAGCGAAACAGGTAGGGTTTTCATCCAGGATTCCTCCTGCTGTAGGCTGTCAAAGCAATACTTATGGGAGTTTAATGGGCAGAATTTGGAAGGAAAAGGGAGTCTGTGTAGCACTGGGTGAGCAGAGCAGTATTCACTGGCCAGACTTTCTTCTTTGCAAGTGAGTGATCATGGAGAGAGCACTGGGACGGGAGAAAAACAGTAATCAAGCACTTCTACTGTCTGATTTTCCCAGCTATTGGAGTGGCCCTTTGGGCACCATACAGCCAGGACATAAAAGATATGTGTTGGGAGTAGGTCAGATCCATGGCACAGCATAAGATTTAGGAGGTCATGGAACTGGAGTACAGCCATTTTCCTTAAATATCTTCTCTTAAAAAGGAGTAATCCCAGGTCACCAGGCTCTCAGAAATGAGAGATGCTGGAGCAAGTCCAGAGACAGGCAATGAAGCTGATGAAGGCTCTAGAGAGTAAGTCCTATGAGGAGCAGCTGAGGGAGCTGGGGTTGTTAAATCTGGAAGACAAAGAGGCTCAGGTGTGAGCTTATCACTCTCTACAACCACCTGAAAGGAGGTGGTACCAGGTAGGAGCTAGTTTCTTTTCCCAGGTAACCAGCGACAGGATGGGGGGATGTAGTCTTAAGCTGTGCCATGGGAGGTTTGGGGCTGGCATCAGGAGGAATTTCTTCATGGAAAGGGTTGTTAATCATAGGAATGCCCAGGAAGTGGTGGAGTCACCATCCTTGGAGGTGTTCAAGAAATGACCAGACATGGTGCTTATTGCCATGTTCTAGTTGACAAGGTGATCAGTCAAAGGCTGGGCTGAATGATCTTGGAGGTCTTTTCCAATGTGTATGATTCTGTGATTCTGTGTTAGTGTCAGCCAGAAACTGAAACTTCCTTCAGTGAGGCTGTGGAAATTAGGTGTGAGAGATCAAACACTTTCAATTTCTATATGCAATCTGAAAGTCCTCAGTTTCTTGCAGTTTCTGCTTCTAGGCTGTGACAGAATAAGCCCTCTGTTTTTTCCAGATTGCTATGAATTTGCAGCCATCAGCCATAATTTCCAAATCTGTCTCTGTTAAACATCCCATGAGTAAACAACACTTAAAAATTACTAACAGCAGTGCAAATTCCGACCTTGAGTAATGATGTCCTCATACTGTGTACAGTTAGAACAGTAAAAAGGTATGCACATAGATATTGTAAGCAGTAATACCTGTTAGCTTCTCATTATCAAGTCCTGGAATTCCAGTTACTATATTTGCATTTGTTCTGATTACTTCCAAGTCCCTCTACAAATCCTATACAATTACTGCTTTTACTCTTGTTTTATTTCCTGCTTTATTCTGAGGCTGGCTTTATATTTCTGCCCCCATAAGATGTGGAACAGCTCTAAATCAAACATGAAACATTTCACTTAAATGATCTGAAGATGGGTTTATCTGTTTCTCCAGGTGGCCTAATAAATAGAGACCTTTCATCATGTAGATGTTTATCACAGCTGTAACCATGCTATTTCTCCAGTCTTCAGTATAAAGTCTGTTGTAAGTCATAGTTAATTTACGTTAGCATCCATGGATGTTGATTCCCCGAGATTGCTGTCTTCCAGGCTTATCATTGTGTGTAAGAATGTGCAGACACAGTTCAACCTAAAGGGCTGTTGATACTGACTCATCTTTATTCAAACATTTCTTGCTCATCCTTGAATGTTTCAAGCACATGTAGCTTTCCACAGTTCCTGTAGTTTGCGGTGCTGTTCAGGATACACTTACACATTTGGAGCTTTCAGTGAGGGCTGAGTGTGAAAGTATTGATATATGTAGAATTGACTGTGTGTGTAACTTAGGTAGGAACCTTTGAGGTAGTGCTAAATGAGCTAGCTGAGATACTGATAGGAATAAGGAATTTACCTTAAATTTGCTAAAGCTTCTTCAGTGTTATCTGGCAGCCACACTGTTCACATGCCTTTGCTGACCCTTAACTCTGTATTTCATTCATTCTCATGGAGAATGACTTTAACTTTATTAAACTTTCCATCATCACTGGATTAAATGTATGCTTTGACAGTCTGCTTCAGGTTTGGGCAGGAGAGAGATTTAACTTCCTGGGAATGTGTTAGGGCATGGCTGACATTTGCAGTCAAAAGCAAAGCATTCAGGTCAAGAGAGCACAACCTCTTTTTTTTTTTTTTTTTTTTAATTGACTAACCAAATACTGACTGGATGTACTTGGGCAGTTTGAGGAGGAAACCCCCCCCCCATACAACCTGTTGTTCAGCCTGTCTTCCTCCTGGTAAAACCTTTAAAAAGGAATGTCTGTTTTGCATTAAATGTTGTTGTTTCCAGTTTCTCCTATGCACTGCTTTTAGGTCACGTGTCACAACATTGACAGCACCTGTTGAGGTACTGTAACAGCAAGGTGTGGGCTGGCTGCAGGGGCAGGAGTATCAGCACAGTCCTTCAGTCCAGCTCCTTAGCTCTGCTAATGACTAACTGGGATATAACGTTATGCAAGTCTCCGTGTGCATCTGATTTACCCTACCAGTAGGATAGGGATGATAGTGCCAACCTGACACTTCCAAAGCGCTTCAGCAGCTGCTGTGTGAATGGTTTTTGCATCAAAGTACCTATTTAAATTATTGTTTGAGGGAAGGCATCAGTTTTCCTTTTACCTATAAAGCACACAACCAGATCTTACTAGAGATACTTGAAGTCTTAAGGAAAATAGGCTACAAGATAATTTACTATGGAGAGACTGGACTTCAATAAAAATATTTTCTTTGTAATTGTCTCTAGAAACAACATAATTGCCCTGTTCATAAATGAGTTATTTCACCCCTCATTTCTGCTTCATTGCCTACTGAAGAAAGGTATAGGCTACCTGGAAAACCAGGACATCAAATTCACCATTTATAAGGCTTAGGTATTTAATTTGCCTTCCACCTTCAATTCTACTGAGTAAATGAATTCTGACAATCTCAAAAACTAATAAAAAGGCAAAATTTACTTTGTATTATCCAATACAAGGAACTGCACATCTACTGAATTTCAGTAGCGATGATCACACAAATCTAAGTGCAGAAGGAAATCACAGCTTCGCTTGCTGGTCAAACAAAGAAAGCTAAACCTTACTGTGTAATTTGGAGGCAAAACTCAGAATTGCATTTTCAGCTCTATATTTAATTTTAGAAAGGAACGATGGAGGTCCAAGCTTACAAGGCTGCCTGCCCAAACATGGTATTTCTGTCCCCTCAGTTCTTTTGCATAGCTCATACATATGTACAACACAAGCCGAGATGAAAACCCTTTTTTAACATTGTCAAAATGGGGTTTTTTGAATGTAAAAACTAGTCTTCTTTGCAGAGCACATACACAAAAAGTATACAAGTAATTTCAATTGGAATAATTGTAATCTAGAATACAATAATGCTTTATCTGTTTGACAGTGATGAATTAAATAACAGAATACACAGTGATGAATTCTTAGGGGACAGTAAAAAAATTTGTAGGTATTATGAGAGCCTTTTCATTGCAATTTTCCTAGAGCCCCCAATTTGGCTTCATTTCTTTTTTTAGATTTTCATGCAGTCATGATCTTTGACACAATTTTTGAAAATGTCCTATGGACAAGGTATTAGGTGTTTCTGTTCAACTGCACTGAATTTTAAAGGATTTCTTTTAAGGTAGCGTTTCCAGTTTAGACTCCTGTTGTGTTTAAAAATAAAACAGAGAAGATATGCCTCTACTCTTTCACAAATGGAAAGTCAGATAACTCAAGGTGGCCCATTTGAAATGCAGCAAGGTAACAACAGCCCACATTAAGAGCACAGTCAGGTCTGCTATACCTATTGAAATCAAGGAATGTCATTTATATTTAATACAGCTTACTGAAATGGATTTGTTGCATCTAAATTCACAGTTTAACATGAATTATCTGTAACCTAGCTTAGAAAAACACCATTGTTTTCTTAAGTGCAAAATGTTAAAAAAAAAAACTTGTTCGTTTATTACACGAGGAGGTCTGCATTTCAGATAAGAAACTAAAACAATAAATGCAATCGTTATCCAACTACAATTTAAATTAACATTTTTCATTCTGGCTTCTCTGTATATCCATGACCTTTACAAGCCTTTATTTATCACAAATAACAAAAAACTTAAACAGCTAATTTTGCAGGACTCAACACTGATGTATTACTGATCGTTTCTCATTTTAAATGATTGTGCTATCTCCTTAATTAAAAAGATGTCTGCTGTACATGGGAGAGTTTTTATCATGTAAAAGGGTTTCTGATGGTCATTAGGGATCAAAATACATTTTTCCTCTAAGATTCAATCACATTTAGTTAGCACATCTGGGTTATAAAGTCATTTCATGTGAAAGAGTATAATATCACCAGAACACACTCGAGTAATTCATTGGGATCCAGATCCCCATTCTACCCTCACACTATATTCATTTATGAGTAAGGAGATTTTTTTTTTCTCATGGATTGTCCTGAGTATTTCTGTAATGGGACAAGATAAAACCTCACTGGATAATGCAATTTACATTAGACACATGGTTCATTGTGCCTAAACCTTGTGCTGTGACTTCATTCATCACCCTGTATGTGTCCCTATGACCCATCTCTATCATTGTTCCGCTGCCATGCAACCCCCTTCTCCTTCGTCATGAAGGAATTGCTGTCACCCCCTGTCAACTTCTCCTATAGCTGAAGTGAATGGAAGGTGACCATGCTCACCATGCTGTACATTTCTGGTCCCTTGGCCTGCAGACCCAGTTCTGTGGTCTCCAAGAAGAGGCACAAGGAACTCTGCACTTTATATTGGCTCTGTGACAAACAGCCTATGAACCCTTAGCAGCCCTTTATCCTAGCACTGTCAAAACTTAGATTTTTAACAAGCAAACACCCAAGACATTTTTATAGCTCCCTATGTGCCAGCCAGTGTAATCCATAAATCAGTGTCTAACTCTGAATTGGGACACTGCCAGAGGACCCTAGTTCCGTTTTGTGTTAAAATCTTAATTTTGTTTCCATTAGAGGGAAAGCATTTTTTGCATGTTTGCAGAAAGTTTTTGTAGAAATAGAAACCAGAATTTGAGTACATTAAACTAGACTACACTGGATGCAATGGACATGGTCATGCTGTGTTGCCCAGTGGTACATAATTTGGCTTGAAAGTAAAAGCCTCAGCAGGAGACCTTAAGGAAAATCAACACCATGATAATATAGAGGACCAACCTCTGAAACAGAGGTCTGATGTTCCTTAAAGATTGAATTGAGTCTGAAAGAAACATCATCCCTGCCACCTGTCCCTCTTACAAGACAGGGGCCTCCCAGTAGCCATTACCCTTCAGAGCCTTTTTCTGAATGTGGAGTACCAGTCCTTTCAGAAGGAGAGGTCTGTGCCAGGTAGACTTCTGGGCTGTTGCGGCCTGGCATTCGTTATGTGACGTGTGTTCCTGTTGGCAGTCAGGACCCAAATGGATAAACCCATTCTCTGCTCATGGAAATGCCCAAATAATTTGCTTTCTTGAGTTATTGTGAGCAGTAAAAGTGGCTATGGGGATTTTTTCTTTTTCTTTCTTTGTTGAAATTTTCTCCTGTTTTTTGAAAAGCCTCCCAATTCTGTGAAGAAATAAGCACTTCTATCTTCTGATTTTTTACAGTTATGGCCAAAGTAGAAGAGTCTCGCCCAATGCAGAGACCCCCAAGAAGGCCACGGAAACCCAAGACATTAAATAATCCAGAAGACTCCACCTACTACACTCTCATACATGTGAGTTTAAGAAGCTTTTGTGGGCTAAAACTTCCAGATATTTCCCACCTAAACCATCTTTCTAATTGTCCAATTCCCTATATTCTTTTCTAATGCAGCATAAAAGCTGTCTCCTGCTGAGAAGAGGCAGGCCATGAACTTCACATTTCAAATGAGGCTTGAAATTGAAGTTCAGAGTTACTCTGACTGGGGACCCATGTCAGACCAATATCTACTTCTGTACCTAAACATACATACTTTCATTATATGCCTAAGCAGCATTTGCATTTTCCATATCCAAATCAAGTGCCCTGTCTCCATAGTTTCTTTGTAAGTCACAGGCGAGAAACAGGAGTCACAGGTTCATTTGGAGAGCTATTTTGAGCATCTAAATTAGTGCTTCATCTTGCAGAGAAAGCAAATACTAAAATAAGCTGTATTAGTATGCACATTGTTACTTCCTTTACAAATGTGTCAGATTGTGATTATGAAGGAATTGGCAAATACCAACAGCTCAGGAGACTAATGGATTTGAGTGTGTCTATATATAGCCTTTGGTCCAAGTTCAGATACCAATTGCTGCATTCTACTCTTGACTTCAGTGCCCTTAAATATAGCAAAAAAGGCAATAAAGTAAGCAGAAAGAGAGAAAATGTAAAAGCAGCTCAAAAAGCATTTCCAACAAAAAAGCAATTAAACTGATTTGCTCCAGGTGCCTGTATCTTAGTGACCTATTTTAGCAGCCAGTGAGAACCCAGCTAATAAACTAACCATAGCAATTGCTTCTCCTTTCAACAGAAGGTGTCACCAGGGCCTTTAGGGACAGTTGTGTCTGGCATACGAAAAAAGACAAATATGGTTATGTTTTATTCTAGAGGCTTTGAAATAACACAGCTTTCCAACAGTGATATTTTGAAAAGAAATTACATTCTTAAAAATGGATTCATATGTAAGAATAAAGTTGTTTTGAAAAAGCAAGATTGGTAAGGTAAAGGAATTAAACAAAAGGCATGACAGAGAATTCTGTATTAGGAAATTTCTGAGGAAAAGCGTAATTCTGAAGTAAATGCCTGTTCAGAAAGACAAGACTATAGAACCAGGAACATAGTATTTTCTGAATGCTAATTTGTTACATGACCAGCTCATATCAGAAAACAACCATGACATCAGTGCAAAGAAAAACCGCAGTAATGCCAGGAAATTTTTTTATCAATTTTTTAGCAGCAGTTTTTCAAGGTATTAATATTGCCTTCAATTAATTGTATTTTCAAGAGGGTGTGAAAAAGAGGAACATGTCTTTCTGACATTAAGTTCACTGGTCAGGGCAAGGTTTAACATGAACATCTATACACTGAAGATTAGAAAGGAGACCTACTAGTTCTTAAAATTCTTAGACTTTGGGTAAGTCACTGAGCTCTAACTTTAGACGGTGGGCAGCTTTAGAAGGAAGTCAGTTTTCCCAGCATGTATTTTCTACCTTATTAAAAATCTCTGTCACCTACAGGTATTCACAGGGTATTTTCAAGCCCAGATAACCTGAAAGTGAGGGCACACAATAGGAGTACATTTTTAGAAAATTTTTCTCTATCTTATGCAAAATCAGGTATTTCTCTCAGATTATGTTACAGATATTAATTAGACACCTTCCATTCTCACTCATCCCCTTGCATATCAAATGAACTAAAGGGGTACACAAGTATAAATGATGCCTGACAATAGCCCATTGTTCATATAAGGCACTACAAGTTTATTTTGGGATATTTTTTTTTCAATCACCCTATTGTTTTGAAATTATATGTAGTGCTCATTTGCCTGCATACTGAAGTCCATCAGGATTTCTGATTCTCACTGACTTTATGGTCACTAATTCTAATGAGTTTTCACTCATTTGCAAAAAACACAATTAAGACCACTTGCACTTAAAAATACTGCCTTTCAAGTCTGATGTGTTAGGTGCTGCAACAATGTTGTTTTGGGTGTAGGGACAGAAATCTGTTAGAGAGAAGACATTATTCACATTCCCTATAAATCTTCTCTCCTCTACATTTCTAGATATCTTGTGTCCTAAGGGTTCTTTTGCCATCTAGTATACTATTTTTTTAAATGGGGCCTCTGTCTATTTTATTCTACTAAAACCTGTGACAAGACTACATTGGCATTGATGAGAATAGGATTATGCCTGCTCCCACTATGTTGCCTCTATTCATGGAAATTCTCTTGGCATCACAGTAAATTTGCCTCAGTGAGATAGTGTTGTCAACTTCATTAGAACACCTATAGCTATTTAAAAGTTTTAGATCTCCTTTTTCTCTTCTGATCATGAGTAATTTAGCTTTTTTTTCACAGTATGGCAACTGAAATTTGGGAGCAACAAAGCTAATCCCATTCTCAGTCTCAAATATTCTGAAAAGAGATTCTTCTGGGATGCTTACTCAGCATATTAGATTCTCTATATTTTCTTTTAATGAAAAATATACAACACTCTCCTACCTAATGCTGATGAATTGTATCTTTGCATAAGCTTTCCTTTTAGTATTTTTAATTACTTTTTACTTTCTTAGAAATCAATACAAGATGAAAAACGGAAACCAAGAAAAGAAAGGTAATTTTTTTCATTATCTCACTAATGTCCTTTTAATACTCTAGAATAGTTTTTAGCTGTACTTCAACCAGGAGAATAAGGCATTGAAAAAAGAACAGTAATTTGGTGATTCACAGGAAGGACATTGTATACAAAGTTAAAATATGCAATTTTCAACTACTGAAATCCATTATAGAATTCAGTCCTTCAGTTTTAGTAAAACACGGCCCTTTACCATGGCAACACAAGCATTCTAATAAGTTAAGGTCCACATCAAAGATAGTTCTGACACAGAAAATAATTGAAGGTGCTTAAAATTCCAGTCAAAGCAAATGAGCAACCAGTTCTTTTTTGTTAGCAAAAATACAAAGACTGTTAAAATTCTCTCCTAAAAATATATGACTGGAAATAATAATAAAATGAAAACAAGAATTATTAATAACAGAAAAAGAAGAGCAGCCCTTGAAATTTCAAACATAGGTGTTTTCTTCACAGTGAAACTAATCTATTTCCATGGATCTCTGCAGAAAAAAGGAAGCAATAGGTATATTCTGCCTTTCTGTATCTTGGATCCTTATATATCCTGTAGACGTGGTTCACAGCTCCTGGCATACATCATAGCTTTATTTTATTTATGTTTCTATCCTTAACTTTTCTGGTGCCCCCTCAGTGGCACTGCTGTGGCACCACAGCGTGCATGGGAGGGCAGCCTGCTCATAGGCGCAAGATGAAAAGGCTCCTTGCGCTGTCCTCGGCTGAGGTTGCACAGTACAAACTCCATAGCTAAAATATGTATCTTAAAGGGTGTTACATGGCATTAAATGCATATAAAATGTTCTCAGGGCATCTAGCTTTATTCAACCACAGTTTAAATTGCACTTGACCATGCTACGGCTTAAGGGATTGACCTTATGTCCGTGTCCCCCACGTCTGGGCTCCTTCAGCTTTTTTTCTGATGTCATTTGGATCCTGAAAAAATTTCACACCTATTGACTCCAGTTTAGAAAAAAAAAAAATTAAAACCCACCAAAATCTAGTGTTTTCTCTCTTTTGCCTTAGTTAGGTCTCACTCATCCTAAATCTAGTTAACCACTTTCCTCATGGCATCTTCCTTCATGTGCTGACTCCGTATCAGTGGAACAGAGCAATTGAAATCAATCAATTATTTCTGGATTCTACCAGTCTGAGACTTGAATTCTGGACTTCTCTTTTCAGATTGTGCTTTTAGGATATTTTTTTTTTCCCTAGCCATTCTAAACTGCATGTCAGGATTTATTTTTTCTGTATATATAACACACTGGATAGCATTCACCTAACAAAATAAGAGACATCTGCATTATTGACATTTATACCTGAACTAGTTCCTTTAGACTCTCTTCTTGTACTTAAAGAAAAATAGTAATCTTTAGGAAAATGATTCATCTCTTGCTCAAAGAGGTATCTAAAATAGGTCACATGAATTACACCATAAAAATGGCTCTCCACTGAGTATAATGGCAAGTCCAAACAATTTCAGTCCTATATGTCTCCTTTATGAATATATAAAAGTATTTAGCATTTCAGAATTCTCAGTATCTGCATTGTACAGCAGTCACACTTCAGAAACTGATTTTTTCTGCCTGTATATATTTCTCCTTAGATCCTCAACACAGAAATAGAACTAATAATTGTATTTGGTTACCTTGTTTTTGAATGTTGTATGTTAAATTGAAAAGTTAAACTGCTAACTTAGTGTTCTTATTTGCTGACAGTCTGAGCAAAGTGCTAGATTTAGATATCTACTACCAAGAAATTTCATCTACTGACTCCACCTCAAAGGACAGCAGTTCTACCACAAGAAGGAAGAGACACCCAAGTGAGCGCAGGACTTCAATTTTAAGAGCTACTGAGCGGTAATTCATACAAAATAGTAATAGGAAAAAATAAATGTTGTATACCCATGTTGAGATATTCAAAAGATTAATAAAAAGAAAAAAAATATACACTTTCAAATTAGACATAAATCTATTCTTTTAGTCATGGAATCTTGCCAAATTAACTTGTAAAGTGTATAGCTGAAAATTTCCCATCATCATACAGGAGAGATAAATGCCGATGTGATTGGCATTTATCTAGTTTTTGGTGTCCTAAGGGCCAGATGAGATGGACAGACATTATGCTGTAAATCTCTGATCTAAAATCAAATTAGAAGCAGAACCTAAAAAATTTATTTCTGATCAGTTAGGTTTTAAATAGGGTGTCGTGCTCCAAACATTCTGCACATTTTCTGCAGGCAAGACTCCAGCTTGACTGTCTCCTTTTCCTGCTCTCCTGTAAGCAGCATGTGTGGCTATAGCCTGTGGTGCACCTCACCAAGGTGGACAGTCAGGAGAAAAACCTTAAATAGAGGGTTCACTCGACCTCCTCTCTTCCCATGTAGACTTCATAGAGGGTGACCACTGCTGGCTGGAAAGAAATTCATATTCTCACTCTTGCTAATGCACCTACACGCATTACACATGCAAACACATAGTTATATATCTTAATACGTTTTTGTATTCTTGTGTCTTCGTAAAGTGAAGAAAAACTTGGAAAATTATCTAGGTCAAAGGTTTAAGGGAAACACTAAGCATGGGATGATCGCTGATTTGAAAATATGTCTATATAATGGAGAAAATGTTTGTAGAACATTTAGAATGTAGAATGTTTGTTTTGTGCCCCTTACATATTTTATTTCTGGCCTTTTTTTAGGTAGGATCTAAATTAATTTTAGGAAGGTGTTGTGAAGGCATGGAATTAAAAATAACATCAGGGAATTACTGTATAGTTTACGTTCCTTGGAACATGTTGCATTTCTAAGATGGTTAATTACACCAAATCTGTCACCCTGAGGTCTAGTTTAGGTGAATGAGAGTTTTGCTACTAAAAGGAATTTACCTTTTACTGTGTGTTGCTCTGATTGCATCCTAATTAGCCCTAGTGAAACAAAACCTGTGTAACTCTTAAATTTACACTGTTGTCTCAGAGGGCAGATGAATGCAATTAATAAACATTTCTAGACTTCAGTATCTCTTGAATGGGGGTCATCTGGATCTAAAAGCTACAGCCGTTTCAATCTACAGAAGTGAAGTTTTATTTGGCAGTTTACCTTTGGCACTGGTATAGGACCAGTGGTGGGATGCATCTTTAGTGTAGAACACTACAAATTTTTGTAATTATTTCACTTTTTAAATAACTGAGTTTTATTTTAATCTTGGTCCATTGTAACAGCTGGTGCCAGGTCACCATTCCAGCCTGTCAGAGGGGACTTCCAAAATGCATCTTGCCATGTGAAAAAAAACAAACAAACAAACATAAAAATAGATGGACACTTACACTGAGCTCCACTGGCAGTTTAAGAACAGAGCAAACAAATTTCTGCCAACCAAAAATCTGGTTCAGTAACCATCAGGCAAATGCTACTGCAAAGGATCCCCATGTTGTCGATGTTTTTATGTCCTTTTATTATGTCCCCTTCGTAGAAGAACGTGTTGTTCTTCAGTGTTTATCTGCTTTTAGCATATAATGTGTTTGTTCCTAGGTGCCTGCTCTATGCAGCACAGGAAGAGGCCTAGCAAAGTCAGTTGATTTCTTTCTTTCTCCTTTTGTTTTTCTCCCACGAGGCTGGAGGTTAAGCAGTCGATTAGGAGGGTTTGCCAAGGTAAATGTTTTGACTTTAATTTCTAAAACACTTCTGTGCTTAATCCCTAGGTCGAGGATTGCAGAAAGACCCCTGGAAGAGAGTAAAGCTGAAGATAATCCCTATGACTACAGACGACTGCTGCGGAAGACCTCACAGCGCCGGCGCCTTATCCAGCAGTTCTAGCTGCTGCTGCTGTTCCTGCTGCCATTTGGCTTTTATTAGCATAATTTTTTTTATCATTTTATACCATGTGCTTCCTTTTTTTTTTTTTTAAATCTTCGATGTTTCAAGTTTACAGTGTGTGTGTACTTGTGAATTTGAATTACTGTGGTTTACAGCCCAACACTGTTGCAAAGGGACACTGTCAGTCACATATCATACTCTTAAAAAAACCCTAATATAACAATCAGCTTTCTTTTGGGTACCATTGCTACATCCTAAAATTATTAGACATTAAGCAGCTTAAATATAGTTTACTTTTGTCAGTGCATTTTTCTTTTTTTCATTTAATCAGTCTCATTCAATTAAAATAATCATTTACTTTATAGTTCCCTAGATAAGCTTTCAAATTCTCATAAGCACCTTCAGAAAACCTTAGTTATTGTTTCTAATAAATTGTTTTACATGAAAAGAAAAAATTACAAGAGCACCATAGGGGAATTTCTGATCATTTTAGTTTACAATGCCTAAATTTTGGGATTACTTGTTTGTGGTAAGTGTCCCTCTAAAAAAATGATCATAAATGATTAATTGGATAGCATGCTATGGCAGTTTATTTCATTATTGACTTTGCTGTGAAGCTAGTAGCCAGTTTTAAAGGTCAATATAGTGTGTATAATTTTTATGTTGGAGATGTCCATTTATGGGAAGTATATTCAATCCTCTGCCTCAGCTTTGTGACTAAGTGATGAACTTTTAAATCGTGTTTGCTTTGTTCTCATTTGTATCAGATTTTTAGGAATCTTAATCTCTGGGGTGCCAAGAAAGGAATAGAATTACACTCTCTGGTTGATTGCTGCCGAAATGTAATGATCATTCTTAATCAGTTCCACTAGAAATTCAGTGGAAATAAAAGCAATAGCCACGGTGTTCAAATTCCCCCCCGATTCTTTATTCAAAAGACAGAAACCACGCAGATAATTGCAGCGCTTCCTTTCAGGATTCATAATTGCATGTTCCCAGCTGCAAAGCAAGAGAAGGCAAATTTCACGATGCCAGCATAAAGGCCTGATCCTGCTCCCTCGCTTAGCTTTCCTAAACATGACGATTGGTAGCAGCAGCCAGCCATAGGGGTTGGGTTTTGTCTGTTCCTCACACACATTTGGCTCTTTCCCCAGAGACAGGTAACTATTGCTTCCTGATCTGCACATAGTTATAAGGCTGTGCACCAGATTAAAATTTGCTGCAATGTAAAATTTTGCTATAAATTGTTTAAAATTTGAAATCTGTTTAAAGTTGCTTTCTCATGTATTATTAAAACAGTAAATAAAAACACACAAAGCAGTGATACAGTTGGCTGTGTCTGAATTACACCCAGAACTGACAAAATACTGTGGAGTGGGGCACAAGCAAGGCAGGGAAGAGCTCACAGCAGCCTCTGGCCGTGGAAAGCGAAGTTATTGTCTATGTAAAATGTGATATGATGCAACAACTGAAACAGACCTGTAATTTCACATGAAAAGATGCCTAGACTGATTTCGTTTAGTTTCCCACCATGGCAGCGTTCTGAAAGACCAAGGCATTTCTGTGAGGTCTCACAGGGGGACAGTCCTCGTAACCTTGTGGGTGCCTGCAGAAAGTGGAGAGATGCCCTCACAGAACACAGCATGGGAGCTCCAGGGCCTGGCTGCGAGGAGCATGGGGACCCTGCGTGACCAGGGCTCTCCGGCAGAGCCAGATTCCGGCCTGGCGTGCTCCTTCCTGCCTCCCTGCAATGTTAGGGCTTGAAATCCCTCTTGTGCCGGAGAAGAGACAGCCGCGACAGAGAAGGGCTCCCTCCGAGAGCCGGCCGGGTGGAAGAGGAAGGTCTGGCTGGCATCAGAAACGACGTCGTGGAGGGAAAGGCTGCAGTTGTTTTCCTGCTCTTCCAGTCTCGCCTCCGAAACCTGCTGCCTCCACGGGGCTGGAGCAAGAAGGGCGACTCCACCAGGGTCCCCATCCCGGGAGATTGCGAGGATACCCCGGGAGTGGGCGGGGGACGCGGGGGCAGATGCGGGAACCAAAGGCCGCCCCCAGGCAGCCGCGGCGTCGGGCAAGACTCCTCCTGCGCCTCCGTAGGAGTCAGGACCCCTCTGCCAGCCCGGGAGCAGGGCGGGCCGCGGGAATTGCCCATCCCCGAACGGGCCCTTCCATCAGCGCCTTATTCGCGGCGGCCCGATGGGGCGGCGGGGGCTCCGGAGGGCTGTCGTTTCCCCGCCCCTGGACTGCCCCGCTGTTCGGCGTCGGTGGCAGGGGCTGTCCCGGCCTCGCCGCCGCCCGGGAGTGCCCTGCTGGACGTGCGGGGGTGCCCCGGTGGAGTGGTGAGGGGCGGGGTATGTGTGTGTATCTCCCGTCACTTTGCACCTCACAGGACTGAGGACGTAGTCCCTGCTTCCCCGTACTCCCAGCCCTCCCCTTCGGGGCGCAAGGCTGGACCACCGCGGCCGCCCGCGCCAAGACGTGTAAAACTATCCTTCTGTGCCGCTCAGCGCTCGGCGACACCGGAGGGTTCGGTCCTCTCCTCTGACCCCATCGGGCTGCCGTCTCAGAGGTCGTGGGGCCGTCGGTGGGGTGAAGACAACACAGACCACCTCGCTCGCCTTATCCCCCCCGAGGGAGCTGCAGCGCCAGTGCAGTGACCCTGCAGCTCGGGTCTGCCCCCAGCGCTATCACCCCCCTCACCGCCGCCCCTCGATCCTTTCGTGCGGGGCGCGGACTCCCCTCGCAGCAGCCGCCTCCGCCGCCGCCCGCTTTGGAGGGCACCTCCCCCGGCCCCCGCGGCGCCGCCCGCCCCGTCCCGGGCAGCGGTGGCTGCGGGGCGCGGCCGCGGCATCTCGGCGGAGCGCGCCCCGGGGGCGCCCACGGGAGACGCTTCCACCCACGCGTGCCCGGGGCGCTCCCGCCCCTTCGCTGCCGCCGCCTGGCGCAGCCGCGCGCACTTACACACCCGCACACTCACACTCACGCACACTCGCTCAGGCCGCCTGGGCTGCAGCTCTCGCCGCAAGTCGCCCGCCGCTCCGGTTCGCCTCCGCCATGGCAAGCCCTGGCTCCGGCTTCTGGCCCTTCGGGACCGAGGAGGGCTCCGCGGCCGCCGAGAGCCCCGGCACGGGTAAGGGGATGGCGGGCGGGACCGGCCCGGCGGTGCCGCCGTGACAGCGCTGTCCGGTCGGCGGAGCCCCCTTTGTGGCAGCTCGAGCGGCGGGACGAAGCGGTGCGGGCGGCGGGGACCGACGGGTGGCTCCAGCCCGGGACAGCGCGGCTGAGCTCGGCGGGGCAGGGGTTCCCGGGGAGCGGTGCCCGGTGTCAGAAGAGATGCCCCTGGCCCGCGTCCGTCCCCACGGACCCTCCGCTCCGTTTTCTCTTTCAGCCAGAGCCTGGTGTCAGGTTGCCCAGAAGTTCACGGGAGGGATCGGAAACAAACTCTGCGGTAAGGGCGGGAGGCCCCGGCAGCTCCTCGGGAGCGCCGCGGGACCTGCTCCGGGGCGGGGGGCGAGGGGACGGGGGTTGATGCCACGGTGCTGAGACCGTGTGTCCGTGTCGCTGTCAAGCCCTGCTCTACGGAGATGCCGAGAAGCCCGTGGAAACCGGCGCCAGGGCAGCAGCCCCCGGAGTAGCGGAGCCGCGGCCGGCCTGTACCTGCGACAAAAAACCCTGCGCCTGCCAAAAAGCGGAGGTGAATTACGCCTTTCTGCACTCAACAGGTAACGGCGCTCATGGGCCAAGCTGCTTCTCTAAAACTAACGAAAAAAAACGGGGATTCGGTCAGCAAATCGCCTCCGCCCGCGTTGCGCGGAGGCGGGGGAGCCCGGGGGTGCCTGGCGGTGCGCGGAGCTCCGCGTCCTCAGCCCCGGCCCCGGCCCCCTCCGGCTCCGGGCGTTTCGCAAATCTGCCGAAAACCAGCCAAATAACAAAAAAAAAAAAATCCCGAAAAAAGGCCCCAAAGCAGTAAAATCCCGCTTGCCGGAACCTGCAGCTTTCTCTAAGGAGCACTGACAGTAGCGACCTTTCCTTTGAAGACCTTGCGATGTAATTAAAATTTGAGGGGAGGAGGGAGAAAGAGCGCGCTCTCATTTGTTTCAAGTCGAGGTATTTTTGTACTTCATCTTTTCTGACCTTGGAGGTAGCGTCTCCGCCACTGAGTAGATTCCAGCTCCCCGCAGACGTGCGCTAGCCAGGAACTCTCGTTGGCTCGGCAGCCCGGGACACTCTGCCTGCCTGGCTCCGCCGGGGGAGAGCTGCTGCTGATGCTTCTTGCCTGACCGACCCCGGGGCACCCCAAATTAGGGGCTTCCACTGCAGTCCGGCTCTGAGTGAGCCATCGCGCTTAAACAAAAGCTTTGTGTACACCGACAGACTGTGCAGCATTGCCTCAGAAAAAAACCACATTAAATTATCAACAAGTTACTTACATAGGAGAGTCGCCGCGAAGGTATTTTATTGCAAGGCAAACGGCAGTTTTTAGGGTGCTGCTTGTAGCGTTTGTTGCTCAATCTTTATTTTTCCTGAGATTCTTTTCCGTTTTTTCTTGTTTACCTGCTCTGCCTCATTGTCTTAAAAATTGGTCCGAAATATATTGTGGCCAAAATTCGCTATTTTAAATAGGATATTAAATCCTAAGTGTTATCTCTCAGAACGTTCCTTAAAAACAGCCTTAGCAATTTGCTTATTAAATGAAAACAAAAACTATTCATATTCAACACAGAGATTTTCTAAACATAAATGGGAGAAGCCTTTGTCCAAAATCTCTGTATGTGGTTGTAAAACGAAGTTAACTTTTAAATTTCTCCATTCACAGATCTTCTGCCAACATGCAACGGAGAAATAACAACTATGTCTTTCCTACAAGACGTTGTGGACATTTTACTTCAGTATGTGGTGAAAAGTTTTGATAGATCGACAAAAGTTATTGATTTTCATTACCCAAATGAGCTGCTCCAGGAATATAACTGGGAATTGGCAGACCAGCCACAGACCTTGGAAGAAATTTTACTGAACTGCAGAACAACACTGAAATATGCAATTAAAACAGGTAATAGCCATGCTCATTTTCTACCCTGTATGGTCTCATCCATTGATTAAAGGCGTCATTTCATTTTAGCTTCAAATGTTAAAGATTGAAGCAGCAACTGTATTTTGTCAGTTCCAGGCAATTTCTAGCGGAGACAGAAATCGTTTTCCAAAATGATAAAACACTCCAGCAGCCCCATCTCTGTAGCTGTCAGTGCAGCCTCGCACACCCTTTCCGATTTAAAATTAATGTGTCTGTGCGTCGGAGTTGCCGAGTGTGCCACTGTGCAGCCTTTGCACCACCTTCGCCACTTTTCTGCTGTTCCTTCCCATCCATTTCAAGTGGGATGCCCCGGGGGTTGCTCCTCGGACCCTGCAGACCGGGGGTGCGGCTGGCGCACAGCTCGGGGCAGCCGGGAGTGGGGCGGGGAGGGGTCGTCCCTGCATGGGGTACAGCAGGTACCAGCCCATTTAACAGCCAAAATCGCGATAAATACGCTGCAAATGGGAGCTCTGAGCAGCCATTTGCTGTGTCTCCCTTTACCTGCAGGACAGAAAAATCGGAGAATTTAACAGAACCGTGCACAGGAATATTGAGGGCTTTGCCCCAACTTTAGGCTCAAGCAATAAAACCAAAGCCCGAATTGTTTTAACAGCCATTTGTTGTTGTTTTCCACTGGGGAGAGCACGGATAGGTTGACTTCTGCCTGCCTGGAACCCGCCGTTAGTCGTGGCCACCCTGCGGGCTGCGTGGCGGGGAGACAGCGTGGGGCGACCCCAGGCATGGGCAAGCGCCCCGCTCTGCTTAGGGGCCGCCTTAAATAAACGGCGGCGGAGCGGGCAGAACGCGGAGCCGCAATTGCGGCTGTCATTGGGAAATAATGAGGAATCCGGGGAGCTCTTAGTGGGAATTTGAATTACTGAGAAATTGCTTAAAAATAAGAGACAAAAGGCTGATTTGAGACTAGTGGTTGAGGGGAAGGCAAAAGACAGGTTTTGTCACCTTTTGAGAACAGAACAGAGTCGTCCAGGTAAAGATTATGAGGGATCTGTGTAATCTTCGTTTAGAGGTGAAAATGACCAGCCACATGTTTTTGATGCATGGGTTGGGTGCTGTCAAAACGCCTGTAAAATATTGGAATAAACAGATAAATTATGTCCATGGGAACAAAGTCGATCAGTCCAGTGATCCATGTTATGTGTCTGGGTAGGTCATAGGAAACATGTTTGCACAGAATCATGTAAAACGTGGGATCTGTGATTCTGGGAAATGGAAAAAATAGGGTTTCTTGGGTGATTTTCATTAATTGTTTTTTATTATATCCTGTTTTCACATAATAGACCTATTTAATTTTATGCATCCAAAAATATACCCTTTAAAACAATTTTACCATTTCTCTTCCTCCCCCTAAATAGCTGAGTCGTTCCCTTTTTGGCATTGTAATTTTTTTTTTAATGAAGATAATGCTTTTCAGGTCTGAGAATGGGTACTGTGGGGGGTTGTATGAAATGCAGCGGTGTAATGGGGTTCAGCCGGGGGGTGCAGAGCCACCTCATTTGGGTACAGCTGCTCGTCAGCATCCTGGGGTGACAGCCCCAGCCTGGGGGGGCTCACGAAATACACGGGATTTACACCTGGAGCCCTTCAGCATGTGCTTCAGAGTAAAACCCTGGAATTACCCTCAGAGGAAGGACAGTGTTGTGAGGTTTTTGGCAGCGGGGTCTGTCTCCACTAGTGCTGCAGGGGCCCTTCAGACACGGCCCCTCCTCGGCTGTGTTTGGCTGCAGGGGCCCAGAACGCTGATTGAAAAATAAATTGTATCGCTTAGATTAGCCTCACAGCTGGATCCCCAAGTCCAGGGATTCCAGGAGCCAGATGGCTGATTTTTCATCTAAGGGGCAGGTGTCGGTTGCTCCAGGTGTTGTCTGCGTGCCACTGTTCGCTGAGGTGCTCACTTTCTGCCCCTTTACTAGCAGAGACAGAATTCTTGCTGAGAGAATATGACTGCAAATGCAAGGAAAAGATGGATGCAGATTTCAGTTACTGTGCAGTGCAATTGAAATTGAATAGAGTAATTGAAATACAAGTGTTTAAAAATGGCTTGGAAATGCCAGGAAGGGCGCAAGAAGCTGGTGGTGGCCCAGCTTTGCTGCCTGGCAGGCCCTGATGGCAACATGCATGCAGTGAGGCTTGTGAGCAAGGCCAGGCTCAGTGCTGCCGGCCGTGCCTTTATCCGTGCTGTCTAGCCATGCCTGGCCCTTCTCATCCTTTCCGGCGGAGGCTGTGTTCATTCTGGGCATGCCCATGTCTCAGACCAAGTGCAGGCAGGAGTATGTTTGAGAGGGTGTGTGGGGCAAAGGCACGCCCTCAGTAGGGAAAGCCCAGCCCTGGGGTGTTCCCGTGCCTTGGCCCTGGTCCTTGGCAATCATGTCCCGATTTACTCGGGGATATCTGTGAACACATTGTGTGCTGCTAAACCAACCAGCAAGCAATAATCTCCTACTTTCACCTCTCTCCCTCGCACCCTGTCGGTCTCTTTCCCTGTCACCTCTTTGTTCAGTGACAACCGCGACAAAAGATGTGCATTTCAGGCAGGTGGCACCCGGGTAGTGATTTTCGAGCATCTCTCGCAAAGTCTTCTTACCTGACCAGTGGAGCCTGTATTTTAAGCAAAGCCACAGGTTTCCATGCCCATCTAGCCAAGGGCAGAGAGCTCACTCACGTGTATGGGTGTCACATGGACAAAATCATTGCAGCTGGGGCTGGGGTCAGGTTGGGGCAGTATGTTCTGTGCCCTTACATGTTACAATCGTGCTGCAGAAGGGAAGGGCATCATTGAGAGGAGGGGGCTGTGTCACAAGTGTGGGTGCTGGGGGCTCACCCAGCAGCAGCAGCTCTGCTCTCTCTGTACTGACATCTCTCAACACAGCACTGCTCCCCCACCTCGCTCGCTCCAGGGCACTGCTGCCCGACCTCCGCGTGCAGCCGGCCCTGCTCCTACGGCAGCTCCCAAAGCAGGTGGGTTGCTGTGAGGTTCGCTTGAAGAAACAGGCAGTGACATCAGGGCTGTCGCCTGGGGGTGGGTATGGGGCTGACAGAGAGCCACTGAGACACTGCAGCTGCGGATTAGAATTCTGCTATTCCCCAGCTTTTCAGTGTGGATTTATTTCCAAAGCAGGAGTTTTTGTAGCCTCTTCGAGCTTTCCTGTAGCCCAGGTCCACTAAAGGCTTTTAGCTCCTAGTTTTTGTTGCTTTCTGGTGAAATTTGGGAACCAGCTTGGAGCCAGCTGTGATAGTGAACTGAGTTATAAATACAGAAATCTCTAAAAGTCTCATCATCAGGGGAGATGCGGTTCTCTGCAGGCAAAGCCCCCGCCACGAGATCAACGAGGCTGTGGTGGCATTGGTGGGGTGCATGGGTGCCTTAGGTCCACCAACCCAACTTAAGAGCATGGGTCAGATCCTGTGCATTCTGCTGGATCTCAGCATCATTCCTCTGTGCCTCAGGGACTTTGGCTGCCTGTCGTTGGCAGCACAGACCAGGGGAAGGTGGCAGTTCCTATCACTGGTGGGGAGAGCTCAGTGCAAAACAGGATCAGGCTTGGATGGCTGTGGCACAGGGCTGGGCTCAGGTTAAGGGCACGGTGGAATTTGCATGTGTGTGTGTCCCCTGACCCATATCCTCAGCTCTGGTCTGCCCACTCAGCTCAGCCTGATTACTCTGCCTTTGTGTGCTGCAGGGTGGGAGCTGGGGAGCAATTCCCTGTGCTGTTCTGCCAGCCATGTGTCCGCGCCTGATAAGGGGCCACAGGAGACTGAAGATAAGTTTTCTCTCAGTGCTGGGTCTGCATTTCCTCAATCATCTTGCTCTATCTTTTGTTTTCTCTGATGGCAATAACAGTTCGTCATCTAAGGGTCAGGACAGGTGTATTCCAAGCAGAGGCTGCCTTCCTTTGAGTCAGATGGCATTTAAGTAATTGTGAACCATCTATAATTTGTACCAGTAATTATGCCACTTATCAGGGGCTTGAGGGAAGTGACCAGTGAAAAATAGAGTTTTAATGGTTTCTGGGTTTAATGGCTCTGGGCACATTTTAAGAAAAATTTCTAGCAGGATTTTAGAAAAAAATTGGGAGCCAGTTAGATTAACCAGGTACGTGGATTATTAGCTCATTGAATATATTCTTGTGCATCAGTCTGCTGGGGCAGCAGTGCTGGTTTTCATGGGGTTTGTTTAAAATCACAATTGCGAGTAGCCAGGCTATTTGTAATTGCATTCTGACAGGGAAGAAATGACAAGGACCACCACCTTCCCTGCCATCTTCGTACAATCATCAGCCATTGAGTCATGTGCAAAGCAGTCACCAAAATACTCCATTTTCTCATTTCGCCCTGTCTATTACAATCATTAGCCATTCATCACTGACGTTATATGTACTGGCAAGCTCTTCAGATGGTGTCTCGTGCGTGCCTTTCAAACCTAGTCAGGCAAAACCATATCCAGTGACAACATGTGACACACTAACGGGAGCAAACAGCTATTTTTGTGAGGCAGCAATGTGCTAATTTTCAAGGCATATTGAAAGGATAATAGGGAATGTTGGAATTCATTATTCCGTGTTCAGTGTAATTACTCTGATTTTACTGAGTTTGGAATGAGAAAGAAGAGAAATCATCCTGCCTTTTCCAAGAAATGTATTTACTGCTGTTTGCTTTGTTTCATACCTTGAAAGTGCTTCCTTCTCTATAGAAATCCGGAGGTAAATACAATGTTCAGCACTGAATAGTTTCATTCAGAATCATCAGCCTTTTGATAACATTTTCCGTCTTGTGCAGGGCACCCTAGATATTTTAATCAACTTTCAACTGGATTGGACATGGTTGGATTGGCAGCAGACTGGCTGACATCAGCAGCAAATACTAATATGTAAGTAGCGGATTTTTTTCTATAATAATATTTAATATAATTTTACAGTTTAACTCTAAAGTATTAGTTCCTGTATCTGAATGAAAGAATAATGTTATGTTAAGACTGCTGGGGAAAAAATTAATCTGCTTTTTAAATGGTTACTACAGTTATTTACACAAGACTTTCAACTTTGTCTTGTAGGCTGTCTTCTATAAAATTTCATCATACTAATACAATGTTGGTTTTGCTACCCCGAAAGATATGCAAAAGATATATATAGATTAGCGTTTTGCATGCATAAATATGTAAAATGAAAGGTGTGCTAAGTGAACAGTTGCATTCATGTAGAGGGATTGTGTACAATCCATACTCGGAGCACGTAGAGCCATTGCTTTCTGTAAGAAAGATACAGAATTTAAAGTGTGGAATTTTTTCACTTTGGTACTAGGAAGCATTTTTGTGTACTTGGTTAGCTTATGCACTGTCTTGTCATTATGAATAGGACCGAGGACGTGTGTGCTTTAGATGTGCACACAGGTTTATGCAAGGCGAAGGGCTGGCTCTGCCCACCATCTTTTGAATATAGGGCAAAGCCTTGGGCCTGGAACAGGTGGGCAAGATTTTTCTCACTGAAGCGGGTGGAAATGGATTCTCAAGCACTCTCTGCATTTCTCCTTCTAGACATTTAATGTCAAATCCGAAGGAAGACTGTGGAAAGTATTGTCAAACAGAACTCTACCCAGTGCCAGATAGAGTATATTGTGTCTGCAATGTAATGTAATATTGCAAACAGATGTATTACTGTTGTAGATGAAAGCATTAAATATGGACATTACTACATTTCAGGTTCACCTATGAAATTGCTCCAGTGTTTGTACTTTTGGAATATGTCACACTAAGGAAAATGAGAGAGATGGTTGGCTGGCCAGGGGGCTGTGGCGATGGGATATTTTCACCTGGTACGTAACGTTTCAAGCTTTCTTTATTTTTCAGACTACGGTATTTGGCATCCCTTATAGCTAAAGAGTAAATATAATTACATATGCATGTTTGAGAGGACACTTGCTAGTAACCACCAGTGGCCTCTTTGAGATAAAGTATTACATGTTTATGAATTTCAGGGATGTGATTATGAGGGTCTGTTTGAGCAAATTGCACTCCATGATGAGCAGCTGTAATGGCACATGGGAAACATAATCAGAAGAGACATTTGCCTTGCAGTTTCACTTTGCCCCCACTTCTTAGGGATTACATGAAATAGAAAGACTATTGTGTTAATAATGGAGGGAAGAAACACAACAAAGCTGTCCATCACCACAGGGAAATTGAAGGAAACAGGGAAAGACATAACATCCCTTCCAGTAATTTTAATGGAGTCAGTAAGACCCTGCCAACAGTAGAGTATGCTGTTAGCTTTCTATGTAAAGCTGGCCTGTTTTGCTCACTGGGGTGTTTGGGTAGCTTGTTAAACTGACTGCTTAAAGGCTTAGAAACCTGGTTCTTTCAGTTTAAGTCAATAAGGCAAAAAAATTAGTGTCGAGAAATCATTGACTCAGATAAACACTACATTGTTAAGACTTTTTTATTTTTTTAATCATTCCACTTAGTCTTTTGATTTATATTCTTCATCACCTCCTCTCTTACTCTGGAATTTCATTGCTAAAATGTTTGGCCTGTCTACCTCACAAAATTGCAAAATATTGAAAGAATTTACATTGGGCATAATGTCTTGGCTTGTCAAAAGAGAACAGACTGATAGCTGTTGCCGAAGGAGCCTTTCTGAAAAGAAAGTCCATTGACCTAATGAAGAAGGAAAGAGTGCACTATTGAGCAAAGGAAAGGCCTCACTGATAACAACATAGGATGTTCAGCTCTCTGAGGCCGTGAAGGTCAGGCAAGGCTCATCTTCAGCTTCTCACATCTGAGTGCACCTGTGGGAAGTGGTGTGGGATTTTTGTTCTTGCTCTTTCCACAGATGAGAAGAATTGACATTGCTTTTTGATGAGTTCTATTTAAAGAGCGCTGAGAGCAAAAGCTCTGACAACTTTTGCTGTAGTGCTTAGAGATCCCCCTGAAAACCTTGGCCCCCATCACATCAGGCATCTAAACGTGTATCACGTGCCCAGGACCTAAGTCAAAGCTTTGGAAACTGAACAGTGGCTGGTTACTGAACAGTCCCTGACCTGACTTGGTACTTCTGGTTTTAGTTCCTCACCTTGCAGGCTTGAGATGCAGTAAACCCACAGGGCTGGTCAGGGACCTGGAAGAAAAGAGAAGAGCAATAGCAGCGGTGCCCAGCCAGCCCTCATGGGCACAGGCTGGTCATGGCAGCAGACAGAGGTGAAAGGCTCAGTGCGTGTCACAGATCTGCCTGCATCTGGCAAACTCAGCTAGAGATCGTTTGAGTCAGGAAAGGTGTCAGGGCCTCAGGAGGAACTGCAGGCCCTGCTGGGACTGTGACAAATCCCTGCCTGACCTGGGGCCAGGGTGTTGCTTGTGTGTCTCGTGCCAGAGCTCGCTTCCTTGTGCTGACACCGGCATGGGGATGAGCTCTCTGGCAGGCGTGCACCTGCATTGGCCATTTGCAGGGCTGCCCCCTCTCACCCTTTCTTCCTCTGCAATTTCTGTTCTGTGCAAAGTGCATCTTTCTAATTCACTCTCTTAAGGCAGCAATACTCAGTGTGCAGGTTCTGCTTTTTTAGGCAATAATTGAAATCATCTCTATGTTGTCTTCTCGCTTCAAGCTGTCATGGCTTCAGCTGAAGACCTTTCTATTGCAAAGAAAATGTTCTTGCTCTCTGCATTCTCTGGAATGAAATAAACAGTATCAATACATGCAAAGCATAAAGGCCTGATTATTTTCTTCAAATTCTGTAGGTGTGTTTTGTTGCCTGCACTTAACTGTGGATGTAAACACAGCTCTGAAATTGAAGGCAGAATGCAGGCTTATTAAAAAGCTTAAGGTTAAACAACTAGGTAATAATAATAGGAAAGCCTGGTAGTGAAGAAATTCAACACTTCAGTCTTGATTCTTTTGACACCGAGCCAATGACTTTGGACAAGATAGGCCAAATTACTTCAACTTGGGCACATTAGTTCAGTCACACAAGTCATCAACATGATATCTACGTTTTTTAGAGAGAGGGACCTGAGCACTTCCTCCTAATCTCTCCATTTCCCATTTTGTAATTTCTGAAAAGAAGGGTAGAAATATGTTCATATCTCTCAAGATAGTTGAAAAGGGAAGAAAACCCCCGATTCCGTACTGACCCCTCTGCCAGTGATGCTATCTTTTGGTGGCATTTTCCCTTGGATTCACAGGAGGGCCAGTGAGGTCAGGAAAAGCCCAGAGCAGGGGCAGCCTCACTGCAAGAGCAGAGCTAGGATACTGATTAGAAATGAAGGGCACAGTTTCTGTGGGCTGTGGAACAGTGTATGTATCTCCAGTGAGGTAAAAACAAATCTTACAAAAGTCAAAACAATGTTAAATTTGCCAGCACAGATATGCAGCAGTGCTTCCTTCATCTGCATAAAGGGTGGATTTTAGCTTTTGTCTCTTTGGCTGTCCAAGCACTGGGTGTCTACCATGGGCTGGTTATAGCATCTCCCACATATTCAAGGGAGAGGGGTGGATGTGTCTGCAGGGCAGGTCATCCCGCCTACTGCAATACAGCTACCAGAGGATGAGCTGAACCATTCTCTGGAGATATACATCTTGTGCTCTTCACTCCATTTTTAGATGGATGAATGTTGCATTAGTTGAATTCTATCTTAGCAGCATTTCAACCTGTTCATTTCAAACCTTTGCTTTATATGAATATATATGCATAAACGTCAGTATGTAATCAATCTCTGTGTATACGTATATATACAGGGTAAACCTGATGGATTTCATGTATACATGTCTGTGTGTGTGCTTGTGTGCATACGTACATAAAACTGCTCAGCCTGTGCCTCAGGTACTGCATTATATTCCCATAGTGCTCATGCAGCATTAATGTAAAACCAAACATTGTTCCACTGTAGACACAGAGTCAGTTAGTAAAAATCTCAAAAAGGAAAAATTAAGTGCTCATTTTTAGTTCATGCACTGACAATTGAAATATAGGAACAGACCACTGCAGAGCTGCCATCTTGAAGTGGGTATTTTTAAGTCAGTGTATGCCAGTGATTTTAAGGCAAGTGTTAGGGACATTTGACCTTTTCCCCTTGCTCCCATCTGAGGACATATAACGTGAAAAATACATGTTAGAATGACCCTTTTCCTTTCTCTTCCTTCCCCCAACTCCTATTATCCAGAAGATAGTGTCTGTTGGAAGTCACTGGGTGGGGCATTAAACACCGCTCCAATTTGGGAGGGGAGAGCAAAGATTAGGTTGCACTTGAAGGTCCCTTAGGATGTTGCCTCATGGTGGCATCTGCCTGGGAGGTGGAATACAGTGGGGTTATGTGGGGTACGGAAAGCTAACACTGGTGACTAAAGGAGAGATGATAACAAGAATGAGGATGAATGGAAGCCCCAGTCATTTTTTGCCATAGTACTTTTTATATAATCTGTTATTTGGGTGTAGTATATCCTGTTACTACACAGCCCAGCTGTGAGCAGCATCAGGAAGAAGAATCCATGGTTCTGCCATGAGGCAGAAACATTAGCATTAGAGTTAGATAAACTGTAGCAAGACTTGTCATTTTTTCTGAAATGATACTACAATGCATAGAAAAAGTAACAGTATATTACTGTGGACTCCAGGTGGTGCCATATCTAACATGTATGCTATGTTGATTGCACGTTTCAAGATGTTCCCAGAAGTTAAAGAAAAAGGAATGGCAGCTATTCCCAGACTGGTTGCCTTCACATCAGAACATGTATGTGTTTCTGTTTTTTCATATCTGTTACATCTGCTTGTATGAATTTATGATGAAGAAAATAGATGAACAGGAATTTGTAGCCAACTGTCTTCATTTCTGTTATTCTTTCACTGGGAATAAAAAAGTGGGAAGGGGACAGCTTTTTGATATATAGAAGGATGATCTGTGCACTTATCTGTGGCTGAAATCCAGGGAGAGCAGGCTCTACAAAGCAGTGCCATTTTTTTGCTCTCACTTGTGTCCATGTAAATGTTGATGAGAGTGGCAAGAACCACATCAAGTGATGGGAACTCATTATTGGGCTTCAGCACTTTCTGCCATGAATATATGCTGTTAGGTCACTCTGGGGGAACAGAAAATCCCTTTGAGTCAAAATGTTTCCAGCTGAAACCACTCCTGCTGGTATTTAATAGGAGGGTGATAACATACATGAAGACATCACTATGGTAATGCTGTGTGTGTGTGCAGCAGAACAGCTGCGGTATTTGGTGGGCAACTGGGCTTTGCTGCGGGTTTCTGCCTGTGGGCAAACGCTTCAGCCCACAGGGGTTCATTCACAGGCACCACCACGATCTGGCAGTGCCAGAAGTGAGGGGAGGTGGGCACAGGAGAAACCAGAGTGGTCCTAGTGGGAGAAACAGAGTTCTTTGAACAACCATAAAAAAGACTCTTCTGGGGTGGGGGTGAATATTTTTGCTCTATGACCATGTAAAAGTCCTTGCAGCCTAAAGTGGAGAATGCAGGTGCGGGAGGAAAGGAAAGAGGAAAGGTTATCCCCAAGAGGGACTATGAGCTGTTTTCAAACTTTGTGGTCCCCTTCTAAATTTCTCTCCAGCTGTGTGGGCTCATCCAGAACTCATTTGTGGCTGAGTCTCAGCACGTTTTTTGATTTACCATAGAACATGTTTCATTCTGTGCAAGTGCGAAGAGCAAGATATCCTAAAAATTGCTAAGAAAAGTCCAGCAATAGGATGGCCTGAAATATGATACACAACTGTGGGCTCCACATTGCAGAATAACTGTCCCTATAGCAGTTAAAGAGAAGGGTAGTCAACAAATGAGTAACAACTTTCCAAAGCTGGCAGTCCCACTAGAGATACATTCATTATTCATGTGGAAGTTACAAGCCTAATAAGTCTTGCAAATAAGGTTCAGCATGATTATTTAAAGTAACAAATCCTATTAATCATTAGAGAATTTCACTGTATTCATAGACGGAATGTTAAACAATGACCTAAATTGTGATATCAGTCTCAAAATAATGAAGTGAGTTTTAATAATTGTGTTTTCATGCCAGGGAAGAAGCAGTTCCCTTAGCAAATTAAACATTCAAAGATCAAATATACTAGAGAATCCATAGGACAGCATCTGAAATCCATTACACTTTATAAGTATCTTGAAATTTCAGTTTTTGTCAAGTTTTTTATGGAGTATGTAATGGCACATCTTCTAGAGAGGTTAAAAAGCCGTACTATGTGAAGAGAGGAGCCTTTAACCCTTAATTTCCCAGAGGATGTGGGATCATGGTTTAACCCTCACAACAGCAGAAGCTGTTACAGGAATTCTAGAGGCCTGGAAGTACAATCCTTTTTAAGATAGGAGGGATCTGAACAGATACGAAGATATGCAAATTTCATCTGTCTTATTTATCACATCATGTTGATCTTCTGCTCACTTTTAGACTCCTTGGCCTGGTTGTGGTTTCTCTCTGCCTCAATTGGATGCTCTTGTAAGACAGTGGCCATGGAACAAGCAGACTGTAGAATTAAAGAATCACAGAATATGCTGAGTTCTAAGGGATCCATCAGGATCACCAAGTCTAACTCCAGGCCCTGCACAGGACACCCCAAGAATCACATCAGGTGCTTGAGAGCATTGTCCAAATGCTTCTTGAACTCAGACAGGCTTGGTGCTGTGACCACTTCCCTGGGGAGCCTGTTCCAGTGCCCAACCACCCTCTGGATGAAAAACTTTTTCTTGATATCCAACCTAAACCTCCCCTGACTCAGCTTCAGGCCATTTCCTCACATATTGTCACTGGTCACTACAGAGAAAAGATCAGTGCCTGCCCTTCCTCTTCCCCTCATGAAGAAGTTGTAGACCACAGTGAGGTCTCCCCTCACTCCCCTATTCTCCAGGCTGAACAGACCAAGTGATCTCAGCTGCTCCCTATACTATCAAAGTCCTTTACCATCTTTGTTGCCTTCCTTTGGACAGTCGCTAGTAGCCTAATGTCTTTTTTGTATTGTTGTGTCAAAACTGCACACAATATTCAAGGGGAGGCTGCCCCAGTGCAGAGCAGAGCAGGACAATCCCCTCCCTCACCTGGCTGTTGATGCTTTTCCTGATGCCCCCCAGACACAGTTGGCCCTCCTGGCTGCCAGGGCACTGCTGGCTCATATTCGATTTGCCATTGTCCCAGAGCCCCAGGTCCCTTTCTGTTTCACTGCTTTCCAGCCTCTCTTTCCCCAGTCTGTTTACGTAACCAGGATTGTCTTGTCTCACATGTAGAATCCAGTACTTGCCCTTGTTAAACTTGATATGGTTGGTGTTTGTCCACCTCTCTCATTTGTTGAGGTCCCTCTGAAGGGTCTCTCTGCCCTCAAGGGAGTCAACAGCTCCTCCCAATTTAATGTCATCAGCAAACTTAGTATTCCTTTAAGTTCCGTATCCAGGTCATTAATGAAGACGTTGAAGAGAACTAGGCCGAGGGTGGAGCCCTGCGGAACCCCACTAGTGACTGGACACCATCCTGTTACCCCATTCACTGTAACTCCTTGTGCCCAACCTGTGAGCAGGTTGCTCACCCATCACATAACACGGTTATCCAGCTGTGTGCTGGACATTTTGTCCAAAAGGATCCTGTGAGAGACAGTATCAAAAGCTTTGCTGCAGCCCAAAAATGTTCTATCTTCTGGCTCCCCATGATCAGCCAGGTGGGTTACTTTGTCATAGAAAGAAAGAAGGTTTGATAAGCATGACTTTCCCCTCATGAAGCCATGTTGGCTGTGACCACTGACTGTGTTGTCCTCCAGGCATTTTTTTATACTTCCCAGAATAATCTTTTCCATGATTTTAATGGGCACTGAAGTGAGACTGACAGGTCTGTAGTTTCCGGGGTCCTCCTTCTTGCCCTTCTTGAAAACTGGGACGTTTGCCAGCTTCCAGTCAGCTGGGACCTCTCTAGATTCCCAAGACTGCTCAAAAATCATCAAGGGAGGCTTTGCGATGATATCAACTAGCTCTTTGAGGATGTTCAGATAAATCTCTTCAGGGCCCATAGATTTGTAGGGATCCAGCTGGAGCAGCAAATCCATACTGATCCATAACATTTCCCCATGCTCTGCACATGTGGCATGATAGTAAACACGGCTTAAAGATGGTGTGTGTGTTTAGAAACTTGGGAATTTTGATCTTGAATTTTTCAGTCAGGTGCACAGGTTTCAATATCAACAATTTTCAGCCAGGAATTCCAACATCCCAGACAGGTATTTTCATTACTACCAGTCTAGAGCTTCCATTACTATAAATGAATGAAGCTGTGTCACATTTGCCACCAATACTATTGTAATCAAAATCTGGCCTCAATCTGGTGCCATGGTATGTTCAGCTGCCAGTGGGGAAAAAGGGAAGGGAGGAGTAATTCACAGTTCTTAAGTAATTGCCTCGCTAATTTAAGAGTGCATCGTGTTCCTAAATTAGGAGCCTCACTCTCTGCACAGCCAGTGAATAGAAGCACCTCTGGAGAGGACCTCAGAGCATCCAAATTAGGAACCTAAATATTCCTTAATTTAGATGTTCTAAATTACTTTTGGGAGAGGTTCACCTACTTCTGAGCACTGACCATAAAGAGCCTCCTGACATACACAGCCTACATTCGGGGCCTAAAATAGGTTATGTGACTATTCCAGCTATGCTTGTTCCCAGTAAGCAGATCTTCCCCAGGCTGTGACTTGCCTCTCGCTCTGCCTCTGTGTTTCATCAGTGATGGTGAAGCACACTGCAACTGCTTGGGTCTATCTTGCACGCGTTTAATTTCACTGAGATGCACTTGTGCTCAGGATTTAGTTCAGCCCTCTGTATTCATTAGGGCATCATTAGTCTTCTTCATCTGCACTGGGGCAGGAGCAGTGATGTCCTTCAGGGCGGCTGATCTGGACTGCACATGATGCAAGAGACCTTGACTCAGAGGGGAAAAAGTGATGGATGCCAGTTGTAAAAACCTATTTCAGTCTATCGTTTCAAACACAATGAAAAATCTAAAATGAAAGTGTCCTCCTGTGTCCCAGCATATCAGCTCTAGGCTACTCTAATTATTTAGAGGAGCACATGCCTTTTTCAGCATGGAAAAGGGGCTGAAAGGGAGAGCAGCCTTCTCGGAATATTTTAGTTGTTCCATTTGTCTATAAGGCAAGGCCTGTTGAATTTTAACCCATTAGCTGTTGTGATTTTGATCTGCCCAACTAGCACTGTCTTACACAGTATCCAACTGGGAATAGGGATTACACCTAATGAGCAAAAAGGACAGAGTCACCCTGCCCTGAGGAGGAAAAGAGTGCAGAGGGGAAAAGTTTAGCTGTAGAGAACTAGGTAGGTTCAGGTTACAAAACAGCCTTTGGCCTTTTTAATTGATAGTAGGAAAATAGCTTGAAGAGACTTGTAGCATTTCTGTGGACATGATGATTAATTAGGAGCTGTATGGGCTCAATCCACAGTTCGGAGAATGAAAAAAAGGCTGGGCATAATTGGAAAGACATTGAAATTTTTTTATCTCCTCTGTTCTCCAAGCTAGCCAGACTGTGCCAATGTAGTTCACATCAGCTTTCTTCCTTTCCAACTCCTCTAGGAGCCCCCTAAGTAGGAACATCTTGTCAAGTGCTCAGGAAATAGTAACATAATTCCTATCATAGGTTTGGAAAAGAAAACGCAGAGTAAGAACTGGCAGGTAATTGAGTCTCATCTGACAATAAGGAGTCTCTTCACCCAGTTAGAGACCCAAGAGGACACAGAAGAGGATCTCCTTGCCTCTGGTATTTCCCCATCTGCACTGCTCGTCATCTGGCTACTGCTGGAGGCTTCGCTAGGAGTGCAGCTCTGGCATGTACCAACTGAAGGGAGGGTCTGTTTGCTGTTCAGGTATCAGTGTCATAGACAGCTGGACACACTTGGAGGGACCTCATCGTCTGGGAGAGGTGGCTTGTCTGTGGAGGTAGGGCAGCGCCCTCCCGGGAACAGTGCACTGAGTATCCACACAGCAACTAGGTCGCAGGAGGCAGTTAGCAATAAATAATCTCTTCAGCTTCTTGCATGCTGATTTCCCCTTGTGGATAAACCCTGTTAGTTGCAGATTATGCATCAAACTACACCACTGTCTGTGGGAGAAGAGTGGCTTTGGGAGAGTTTTTGCCTAAACAATTATCTGAAAACTGTTATGGAGTTTCTTTGTGCTGATGCAGAAGGAAATTAAAAAGTGACTTCTGTCGCAAAACATACAGCTTAATAGACCTCCATTTTACACAGGCTGTGGAAGATTTTGGTTTGGTTTCTCTGTAGAAGGAAAAAAAATCTGATCTCTAGTCCTACCACTTCCATGGCACGTAGTGTTGCCCTCTGGCCAGGCAACTTAGGAGACAGTTTGCGGAATTGCCACCTGCCAGAAGCAGTCCAAGGGGTGTTGTGTGTGGTGTGGCTTCCAGAGAAGGATCTGAGGAGCCTGGAGATCATGTTTTCTATTTGGCAGCATGGATTACAAAGCTGTAAGTTATGAGTATACAGAGTAAATAGGAATTAGTTTTGTTTCTACCTGAGGAAAATAAAAATCAAACTGAAGGATGCACGCGTTTTTTCTTTGCATTACATATTGCATAATAACTAGAAAAGTATTTTTGATGGTACTTGAAGCCAGGGGGAAACAGAGAAAATTTGTTCTTATTTGAGGAACAGCTTAATTCAAGTAGCACCGTTCAAATAAAAGTTAAACCATTTTCCAGAAAAGTAGTGCTCTAGGGCAGTCTGTCCCAAAGGGAAAATTCTTCATTTGGGTCTAATCCTTCATCTGGTCAATATCTCATGGCTTTTACACTGCCACAGGATCATCCTGAACTCAGTGCAACATTTCTTACCACACATAATGCTGCAAAACTATCTACACTGGGAAAAAAACAAGTGAGTCTTGCTGGGTTAGAAAAGCAGCATGATGTTTCAAAAATGCCAAAGATGTAAATACTAGTATGTTCAAAAGAATTATTATTATCCTCATTTCTCTCCTGATATTAACAAATAACTTTAAAAACTGAATAGCAGGAGCTAAAGGAAGCAATAGTAAATATATATCGCATTACAGTGTATTTAAAATTGGGATAAGACACAGTATACTCTTTCTGTAGCTAATGGAAGGAGAAGCTGTAGCTTACAATTACATAATAAATACAAAATTCATGTCACTTAACGTTAATCACCCCAAGTGTAAACATTTGAGTTAGTCTATACGCTTTTTATAGCCAACAAAAAAAGAGCAAGATCTGCAGAAGACAACTCATCTAAGTCTAAAATGGGTGCTAAACCCTCCAAGATGCAGTACCTTCTGGAGAGACCTTTTCTTCCCCATTGTTGAGGGAGCCTGGACCAGCCACACATTTTTAGATGATTCAAGTTAAGAGAGAAGTATCCCAGCCTACACACATCCAGGGATTCCACATTGTTGAAAGCCCAGGAGAGGTGAAGAGGAAAGTGTGTTCACCCCTTTTTCTGGTGAAAAGATGATGGGGTGAGGCTGAGTCCAGGACTTCTGGGCACCAGCGTGCCAGCAACTAAACCTGTAGACCTTGGAGGGGATTCAGCTGTGGGGTGGCTCATCTTGCTCGCCATTTGGGAACTGGTTACTGATAAGCTACCTCCACCAAGCTCATACCACTCTGGATTTACATAAACAAGGAGTAACAGCAATCTGAAAAAACAGCTGTGCCCTTTGGGGCTCATGGCATTAGGATGGTTCTTCCTGACAGCTTCAACCATGCCTGATGATGAGCAAGTAATTTTGCAGGCTATAAAAACAGAAGCATCTGTATGTTGAAGCACTGTTCACTTAAGATAACAGTGGAATACTTTTCATCATCATAATATTTTTTATTACTCTAATTTCCTTCTTTTTCCAAAAGGCCCATTCATTCTTGCATATGTAATATATTTACACTGTTTTTACCCTGCAAACCTAACTACAAAAAAGTGGCTATCAGGCAAACAAACTTATACTTAAGAGTATTTGAAATTTTAGACAAAGAGAAAATTATCCTGGCTGAGAATCACTAATTTATTTTTTTTCTGATGAATAATATGCTTTTGTCACTAATATTGGCTAATATTCTATACCTTCTCCTTCACCACTGAATTTAAGCCACATTTCTTTTCCGAAAGAAATTAGGCTTCTTTCTATGGGGGATGTATTTGTAGTCTTCCATGCACCCTTTTGCAGTGCATGAGGGGAGGGAGGGAGGGAGGAAGCCAGGAAGCCAAAATGACAGCCTGTTTCCACCTGCGTGTCGTCCTCTCTCTGGCAGACACAGGGCAGTGCCGAAGCTCTGGACCTGCCAGCTTTTCCAAGCCTGGATTTTCCTTCAAGACTGGTGTCAGGCCATATGCCACCCTTTGTTACCCTGGTTCTCCCACCATAAGACTTCAGACCTGTGTAACTCTTACACGGCTGTGTTGTGAAAGATGGTGTTCAAGCTCACTTCCTTGCGTGGCTGAAAAGTCTGTAGTCCGTGTATCCTCAAAGGGGTCACATTTCATGTCCTTCCTTCTTAGCCCAGTTGAATCATCTCTCAGTAGTTCTCTCTAATCAGGTTTATTTTGGCAAACCTCTTCTTCTCTTTGACCTTTGTATTTTTCTATGTTTACCATTATAATTACGCAGGCAACAAAATTTTCAGCATCATCACAGGAATATTAAACCGAAGTTTAACATTTATGGTTAGGAAAATTTTCTTTACTCTTACAACTATATTTTTTCTGTTTTTCCTTCATCCCGGCTCTTTCAAGAGCCTCTCAAGCAATTGGAGTAATTCCTTTGGTGTTATCCTAAGACAAGAAAACATAACAGCAGTCATATATCTTTGACTGTATACACAGATACATTTCATGTTCAGAGTTTGTTTAGAAATTGTAATTGCATTTGCCCTTCTGTGCACAGACTTCTGTATTTCTTCCCAATTTATCCCTAAACCAATTTGGTTCCTGACCACTGAATTCCCTTCAGTCTGTAAAAAGCCTTCAGGCAACTGAGCTATCAGCACTATATTCTTTTTTTTTTCTCCCTAGTGCAGTTTTAGCAGTGCCATGAGACTTCTCAGTGAGGCAGCTGAGCTTGGCCATATTCCAGTGGATGCCTTTAAGCGCATGGGCTTAATTTTCTTCCTCATAGTAAACCATTCAAATCTGTATTTTCTTTTTAAGGCACTTTGAATAGTTCTGTTTTCTAATGGAAGAAAAAAATTGCAATAGTAAATCTTTTTTAACTAGTGTGGAATAAGGAGTAATATTAATTAATGTAATGTCATTGACTCAAAACCCAGTGAAATATATCTGTGACTCTTCACTCCTCAATCTCTGCCTGCATTTATGTATTACACTAACCAGTATGGGCACATGAGTTTGTGTAATACATGAATAACAAACAGATTAAATTTTTTAAAGTGTATAAATTCAATTCTCACTTCATATAGCACATCTGTGAACTGTCATTATACTGGCAGTATTCTAGCTCTGTTTCAATTTCTACAAAGTTCAAAGATACCTTCCTAAAACTGGGAATTTTTTATGAGCCTCCTCCTGCCAGTAGCCTTCTCATGGCCTATCCTCCCTTCCCTTACAGAGTTGCACTCCTGCCCATAGGGCTCAGGGTGGCCCCAAGGCTAGGAAGAGACTTCTGTATCTTCAGTATTTAGAGGTTTGTGAATTGATCACAATCCAAGCCTTCATCTACAGTGCATTTGTACTGGGAAAAAGTCCACTGCATTTAGTGAAGGTGATGAAGTTCACGGAGATTGTTCAGAAATTCAGTTTTATGAAATAAATAATGTGCCATGAAAAATGCCAGTGTGATGGCTGAGCTGTGATGTTCAATGTATAAATACTTCCTAGCACCTTGTGACTCGCAACTAGAAAAACAGCAGGGCAAACCCCCTCTCTAATGTGAACATACCACTGACCAGTGGTTTTAATAGGCTGGACAATCCCATGGTGTTAAAATGAAACATCTTTAGTGTCCAGAGTGCTAGTGGCTGTAAATGCTGTACACTTTTTACTCTCACAGAACAGCAGATATCACAAGACTTGGTCCATAGGGAAAGGGTAGAAACCTCTTCACCTGATGTCATTCAGCACCCACTCAAAACCAGCCACCCTTATGCTGGATAAATCCTCACGTGGAGGTGCCTGTTTTCCCCAGAATGCACAGGAAGCCTACTTGATGACATAAACTTGGTTAGGCTCGCTGCAATGAACCCAGTCTAATACAGCAAAGCACTTAAGCACAAGCCCAAATGCCCTGTAGCTCATCTAAGTGATGAGTATGCATTTCATTTGGTCATCAGTTTAGGCAAAAGTCAGTCCAAACTGTGTATGTTTACATTTCAAAATGTGCTTAGTTCAGGGACTGGGGTGGTTTGCTGTACTAGGGCCTTAAAAGCTGATTTTACATCTGGGCAACATGTTCAATGGCTGCTCAGTACACACTGTTGGTTAAACTGCAGCCATGTCCCATGTACCAACCCACTGCATTTTAAAAATGAATGTAGTATGAAAAATATTTACCTGAGAGAGTATTTTCAAATTACCCATGCATCAGCAGTGAATCTTGGCTCAAGAGAAATCTGAAAAAAGGAGTTTGGGAGTGGAAACTCTTATGCAGCCTTAACCATAGCAGTCAAGAGTCAATCAAAATTACTCTTTGAGCAATTTTTAAAACACAAGAGGTTTTTACTTGTGAAGTTGAATGTACACGTTGAGGTTCTAACTCTTCTTCATCTTTCATTAAGTTGGCTTAGAATTTATTTTCATTCTCAAAGTGTTCATTATGTATGGAGCCCTTTAGTGTGCAGTGAAATCCCTCTGACTTCAGGACCTTTAGATGGAGCACACGTGTGTAACCACTGTGTTAATCTCTTTCCCTTCAGCTCTCTGCCACTGTTGAAGCCAAATACTCCCTTGACAAAGCATTAGTGATTACTTCTCTACTTTGTAGTCTTCTGCAGACTAGGTCTTCTTTCCTTCTTTAACATTGTGGACTCTTAAAAAGCCCTGTTAGATTTTTATGTTCTTGATCTTTCTTATAGTGTTACATCCTAAGCTAATGGTACTGTAGTATACATAAATAATTTCCATTTTTTAAAGTTTAATAATCTGTAGTTAAAATTACTTTGGACAGTATTGTTAACAGCTGGGTTTGAGTTAATACAAAGTCAGATTCTTGGGGGTATAATTTGATATAAAACTATTTCATTATCATTTAAATTAGAGTTATAAACCAACACTGGCTCAGAAGTTAAGTCCTGTGAGTGAGAGAAAATTAGGCTGACTTGCACTCTGGTATGTAACTTCCACATTATATTCCATTCATACAGATTAACTAATAGTCTTACTAATAGGCCTGTTCTGATTTAAACTGAAGTAGCTCTGTTTATTAGCAGGAGTTATTACTAGCTTTCACTGGCATGAGATCACAATTAGGCTTCCTATCTTAATTTCTCTCAGTATCTTATTTGGCATAAAGTTACATAATAACACATCACTCTGGACATCACAAACTAAATTACTTCTCTAGGGAAGAATATTTTGTATCAGTAAATCAAGCTCACAGCTGATTTCGGACAAGCAGTAGAAGCTGCAGTTAAGCATCAAGGACAGAATTTGAGTCCATCATCAGCCACAACTGTGTATTTAATGTTCCAGGAGTAAATCCAGATTAGAGCGATTGTTGACAGTAGTGACCTGACACAAAGCCTCAAATTAAAGTGATCAGTTTCCAAAAAGGCTACAAATGGAATTACTGCCTGTGTGGGACTTCTTGCTGAAGGGCTTGCAAGAGGGTTGTGGTTTATATTAAATTAGATAAATAATAATAAAAATAATAAATAATGAATGTATTTTTCAGAGTCACTTTTCTGTGAAGAAAGGAGCTGCAGCCTTGGGTATTGGTACAGATAGTGTGATTTTGATTAGATGTGATGAAAGGTAAGTGAAGATGTCAAATACAGCTCTTCTTGTCAGTACATAGAAGATCATCAGGTGCTCAGCTCAGAGAGAGCATGTAGGATGTGCTCAACAGCTGGTATAATTTGCCATAACTCTGTCATCTTCAGCAGCCTCGCACTAATTTATCCCACTTGAGGAACTGGCTCTGTCAGTAGCTTCTTCATGAGTCAGTTTTTGGAGTTCATCAAAAATGTTAAAAGTTCCCTCCCTCAGGGGATTCTGATACTTCTTTTTATTTCATCCTGAACTGAAACAATATCAAGCTAACTTCTTTTTTTACCTGCTGTGCTAAGATAACGGGAGGAAGCTTGTTTTGGTCAAAACAGAGCATTTAGAGAGTCTCACATTTGGATCCATTAAAATAAGCAAAAGTGGGCCTTTTGTATGAGTATATTATTTAGGAGGATTTGCTAAAGCACTTCCATTGCTTCATGCCCCCACCATTTTTCATAGCTGGACTACATTTCACTCAGTGCCCTTGATGGGGACACTCTTGCAATGAGATGTGAAGAGAAGGATCTTGGCAGCATTGTTGGCAGCATAAGCCAAAGAGGATGATGGCCCCTGGAAAGGAGTGGCACAGCAGGAAACTAATCTACAGGTGTCACATAGGCTCCAAAAAAACAGTGGTAGATCCCAAATAAAATGTTTCAATTCTCTATGAAAACCCACATTACAAAATCAACATCTTCTGATGAAGATTTTCAATTTTAAGGAAAAAACTTTCTATGGGACAAAAATTAATAGACAATCCTTATTGATTCTACTCACAGTCTTTTCAATAGAAAATGCTATTTGAGTCTGTCATTGTTATAAGGTCCTGAATTGCTTATGTCTCTAGCATAAGGTTTTGCTGCTATCAAAATTCTGTGCTCCCACATTAAAAAACAAGCACCAACTAAGCAATTTACAGTGCTAATCACAGCGCCTGCATATTGACTTGTGGACTTACTATCTCTATTAACAAAAGACTGAGCACACCTTGAAGAGGATTTAATGACACCATCAGAACAACCAACACACATCAAAATAAACCTACAGTTATTTCTATTCACTACAGACAAACATGGATCAATGAAGTCGTGTCTTTCTTTTCTTCTTCATGCAAATTCAGCATGAAGATTTTCTGTGAAAACCACAATGCTTACCGTGCCCACACTGAAGTAAACAGCAGGATTACTGCATGTCTCACCAAATCCCAGCAGACAACACAGAGACAGAGCAGATTGTTTGCACAGGATGTGTGGGCTGGTGTGGTTGAGATGACCCTCTGTGAAGATGTGTACCTGAGGACGGGTGAAGGAGCACCATAAGATCTTTTTGATGTTTCCAGCATGAACAAGCATACTTCCTGGTGGCTCTTTCCCATCCTGACCCACACCTGCCAAGTTTGCCTGGTTTTCTGGTATAGCTTGACGTTGCTTGGGCATTGCACTCTCTTGTCCATGAATTCCTGCATGTGCTCAGTGAGACCAGGGGCTGGATAATCACTTGTCTTGGTAAAAAAATTTTGGGCAATGAAAGCATCTGACAACTTCTCTGTGTGTTTCTATGCACAAGCTTACAAAATTAGAAACTATTAAAGACCAACAACATCTGAATTATATTTTGAGGAGGAACTCTTTCTTTTCTTTATTCCACTAATGATCCCAGAAACAGTTTTTGAGCACCAGACAACTGCTTTTCTCTGAACATGTACACGTGTCTGGGGGGAACTCATAATGAGTTGAATACTCTTTAGACCTTTCTTTGAATTTCTGCAAGAAAAATTTGGGCTAATTTTTAGATTTATAGTGTTTTTTATTTTCAGTTATTCCTTCAGTGTTTTAGTGCTTTGAATATGCAGGAGAGATTTTGCAAAAACTTGGCAGTACAAACCTGTTTCTACTGAAATAAATATCATCTTATTGTAGGCTGTCTAAGGCTGAAAACTTAGAAAACCAACAGCATCTTATCAAAATAAGCTAATAATTAAAAAAAATTACATGCATTGAAATATAATGAAAACAGTTCAGGGGTTTTGTGCAAAATCAAGCCAAAAGTAATGGTTTTATTAGTTTCCAGGTAACTACCATTCTGAGCTTTAGTAAAAGTTATTCCTTTTTTTTTTAGCAACAGGAAATTGGGGCTTAATGAGAGAAAAAAATCTGAAAAAGTCTTTAAAAATTGATATTAATCTAAATGTACAACACTCAAAGCCAGTGAAGACTATTTCTATAATGTGGAAAGCTATCATGTTTGTATTGCTGTTATTCATACTCTTCTCTTATTTGATAGTCTTGTTTGTGTCTAAAGCAAAGAAAACCTTAACCTCAGTATTCAGTATCAGCACTGGTTTGTCTTATACCTAATTCATTTGAAGGATTTTCTAAATTAGCCTTCAAGCCTTATACCACTGAGTCTGAATCTGAGGTAGATGGATCATACTAGAGGTGTTACAAATACAGCCATTGCAAAGAGCCTGACAGTGCATTTAATGAGTCTAGACTGGTAGCTTCTCTCACACCCTGCTTCAGGCAAATGCAAACATGTAACGCACTAAACCATGGAATAGTCACCCTGGAACAAGTTCACCCAGGGATGGAAACACAGAGACAGCTGTATACAGCACAGCTGAGTTGCACTGCTCATGGCCATGAAGCTCAGCTGGCATTTTCTGTGCCTGCTGAGAGGGGACTGTGGGATTTGGCACCCGGCAACTTCTTGGGATGCTGGGCTGATCATCTCCCTGGGAGCCTGGATCAGCTGATCAGCTCCCTGGGAGCTTATTCCCTGGACTGTTAACATCAGACAGGACCAGGAGGCTGCATGGAGCAGCAGCAGTCTTTAATGGGGGTGGCCATGAAATAACTTCTCTCAGTTACCATCACCATATTTATGCAAATATATTGACTAAATAATTAGGATAAAAACTAAGACTAGTGGACAGAGCCTTTCTGTGCTCTTCACTGCTGCATAACCCTTTGGCAAAAAAGTCAGTTTGCTCCTTCTGTGGGTTTCCTGTTAAGAAGTAACAGCAAAAAACTGATTTCAAGATCAAATTACTGATACAACTCTCTCTTGCTACAGAGGAAAAATGATCCCATCAGACCTTGAAAGAAGAATTGTTGAAGCCAAACAAAAGGTAAGTTTACCCGCTTTTCTTCTTCCAAAGAAGAAAAAAAAGCCAAGAATGGTACAGCTAGTTGTTTTGCTTTCCTTTGTAAAACAACATAGGCTTGCCCACTAAGTTCTTATTTATTTCTCAGAAATGTAGCTTTCCAATTAATGAGGCAAGAGTTGCTGAGAAAATGGCTTTAGAGCTACTTCATAATGTCCATTTGGCTTTCTTTTTATATGTTGTTCTGCATAACATCCTCCTTTTTCATAATATCAGCTTATGATGTAGTTTCTCAGCTGAATATAGTCAAAAACAGAGTAATCATTTGGGGGAATTTATTATATTGTAATGCATTGAAAATATTCCTCATAGACTCACTAAATGAATTGAAAATAAACTAAAATCCACACATCTCTAAATATGCACTACTTTTGCATATGTTTGTTAACAGAAGCTAGAATTAAAACATCAGATTAAAGTATGCAATGAACTCAGCCCTATGCTTTCAACATTTATGTAAATACTCATTAGACACACAGCAGTCAAAGCTCATTAATAACGTAGGTCTTCACTAAAAGCTCACTTTTTCCAAGAAAGGCAACACAGTAGATAAAAAAAATAAGGAAAAATGACAGTAGAGGTCCAGTCAAACCTATGGACTATTGTAGAAAGAAGGCTGGACCTTTCGGATGGCTTAAACCCCAGTTCTGCCAAAAAAAAGTAACCACTCTGGACCTCTGAGTACTCCTTATGAAATCAACAGAGCTTCAGATGAAATTAAAGTGAAACACAGGTATAAATTTCGGCAGACCCCAGACCTCATAGTGCAAAAGCGATGGATGGTGAGTGCTCTGCTGTGAGGCACAGCATGTAGCAGAGGGAATCCAAGCGATGGTCCCTGGCATCTGTGAAGGCTGCTGTCTTTTCCTGCCTCATGCTGTCTCCCTGCTCTGCATGAGGGATGGGGCTGGAGGTGAGCTCCACAACTCTCCTGTCCACTGCCCCAGGGGACACCCCCATGCACAGTGTTCCCACTGACAGAACTGGGACACCATACATCCAGGCACTTGCTGGGATAGTTCCAGGGCAGCCCAGAGCACAGTCCACCAAAAATGCTTCACTCACTGTGGTTGCTGAGTGAGGTTTGTTTTATGTGACACCCTGCAGCACAGACTTTTTTGTTTCAGGCAGGTGGTGTGGAGCAGAATTGTTCTGTTGAGCCCTTACTTGTCTCATGCATCCTAATAAATGGAGGATGCTGGTTTGGAAGTTTGCTGCCACCTTAAGGTAGAAACTAAAATATCGCTGACATCTGAATTTTGAGAAAATCAATCCTAACGTAGCAGGGATGTCCTCCGGGAGACTCTTGTGGCTCACTGTGGGGGAAGCACAAGGGGAGCTGGGGCTGCTGCACTCTGACCATGCAAACCTCTCTGCTTCCTTGCAGGGATTTGTTCCTTTTCTGGTGAGTGCGACAGCTGGGACAACAGTGTACGGGGCATTTGATCCTCTCATAGCTATTGCAGACATCTGCAAGAAATACAAAATCTGGATGCATGTGGATGTAAGTACCATCTTTCAGGGAGGGCTGGATTACAAGGCATATTAGTATTAATTTATTAATTTTGGACAGTTTTTTTACAAAACCCATTGTGTTTGGGTCCCGTAATTAACATCCAAGCATTGACTTCCCACTCTTCTGAACGACTCAGGTCAGAGGGATGTTTTAGGAGCTGTGACTGTAGTTGTACTTCTAGCAACTGGGACATTTAAAGATGACCTAGTTCAAGTGCTTTTAGCTTTCAGCTTTGTCTCTAAATGCCATTAGTAAAGAAATATATAAGAACCATACTGAGCACTGGCTCAGCTTCCGCAGCAGCTGCAAAATAAATACATAACGAAAAGTCTACATTGGTCTGGAAAAAAGTACTACAAATTGCTGATCGGGTTAATGCAAATGCAAGGGAAATTTATCAGATTGGCTACTTAGCTTTATCCGGGCTCTTGCCCAGAAATCTTTCTGAAGGATCGTCTTTCAGCCCTAGAATGGCTTCTGTGTCATTTTTGCAAATCTTTTCTCCAAAGAGGCTTGGTAATTGACTTTGCATAGGGCTGAATATCTTGCTTTTGGATTACTGTGTCAGCCAAAATCAGTCCAATTCAAAAGGAAGAATTTGTATTTACCTTAAATACTTCTCAGTTGCATGAAACGCCTGCTTGTCCCAAATTTCTGTGAGGAAAGCAAATGGGTATAGGGCAAGCAGTACTGGGTCCAAAATATGATGAAAACTCCCCAGAGCAGCTGAGATCTCAGTCTGGTTTGTTAGCACCACTTAGTCGCTAAAAGAGAAAAGGCAGCTTACCCAGGAGCAGCTCTGTAAGTCGTTAATTACGGCTGGGGCATCTCTATGTGCCGTGTCAGACGAGGTCAGAGGAGGGGCGAGTGAGGGGTTAGCAGATGATAAGGGTGGACACCTGGTTTATGGCCTATTAACTGCTGCTTCCAAGCTACTGGAAAAAAATTGTTAGCACAGCTAATGCCTCAGGCCCCATCTGCCTGGTCAGTTTGGAATGTGCCACATCAGCAAGAAAAAAGAAAGGGTCCCAAACTGATGTGAACGCACAGATGTCATCACAGAGAAAAGCAGAGTTCTCATTAAGATAATGTGTCTTGCCTTCCAGGGAGCGTGGGGTGGTGGGCTCCTGATGTCGAGAAAACACAAATGGAAGTTAAATGGCATTGAAAGGTACGATTTATTAGTATTAATAAAAGTCATTTATTAAATGCATTTTAACGCACTTTTGATTACTGCAGTAATGCCTATGAATGAAATTAAAGATCAGTGTTATCTCCAAGGTACAGTAGGAAGAAATCATGCAAATTGTCCTTCCAGTTGAAATAGCATTGCTAAGTGTCTTGCCTTTGTTCAGTGCTACAGTAGCGTGGCACTTTATTTTGTAGTACATCCAGCAGACATTTTATATTTGTTCTTCTGTTCTTCCACCATGCATTTACAGGTCCAGAGTTGTTTCTGCAGCTTTCTCTGATTCAGTGTCCAGCATGATTTAGCAATTGTGTTTTTCTAAGAAATTAATCTTGGAGGTCTTGTGCACAGAAATCTTATGTATAAAAGGTGGATGCTTCTGCAGTTTGGGCAGGTGTCCTCCTCTGTCACTTATGTAGAGAATAGCCCTCTCCAGACTGTGTTAATGATGTCTTCTCAGTATATCTGAGCCTAGATATATACACACAGTCATAATCATGAGCTCATAAACATTGCAGATACATACAGATGAACATAAGTGATGCTAGTCCAGGCTGAAAGGACTGAGCTTAAAAATAGCTGCTTACTCAGAACCTTTTACTTAAACTGTGGAAATCCTTTCTGTAGGATGTTAAGATTTACCTGCATTCAAGGAAAGACGAATAAAAAGCATTTGGGGGACTTCCATGAGCTTCAACTGAGTGGGAGCTCAGAGGGTAGAGAAAGTTCATATATGTTTGCCCCATTTTGTATTCTTCCCAGTCACCTATTTAGTCCACTTTCTAGAGACAGTATACTGGGCTAGATGGAGTCACTCTTACATCAGTATATTTCCTGAAGCTCATGGTATTTGAGAGCAAATCATTACTCCCTTCTGCCTTCTTTGTCGATAAATCACATTGCTGTTCCTTGTCAATTAAAATTACAAACAACTTCCTCACCCTGTTCTTGGAGATCAGGAGGATGCATTGATGATTCAGGTCCTTTCTCATACATTTCACATGCAAAATTTGGAAAGCGGCCAATGGTTCTATGAATTTGATTTAGTTAAGACTGCCTGCAACACTCCAAAATTACATATCATGCATTAAAAGGACATATATCCAAATATCCAGCAAGTCAGAAAAATCGATCTAGTTGCCTTTGAGGGCAGAATATGAAACAAAGGGTTTGCCTCCCAAATTGCTGTCCAAATTATGCTGGAATGAGAAGTTCAGGTTAAATCTATTTTGGAGAATTTTCCAAGCAATATGCTTTAGATCTAGAACTCCACTGGATTTTATTTAGTCCTTTGATAAGCACCATCTCCATATGTTTGGCAGTAAATTAAGGAAACTTGTTTTTTCCAGTGCTGTTTCTCTGCTTGATAGATGCAGCAGCTCTTTTCAGTTTGTCCAGATCTCAGATGTGGGAACATTTTGAGCAGATTGAGCTTTTATGGACACTCCTGTTTCATGGTAGATAATTGAGTTGTTACAGGTCTGAATAGAAGAGAACAGAAGCTTGTACTCATGTTTGATAGGGAAGAAAGGTACAAGGAGGGAGCACTAACTGGAGCACACTGTGGTCTGAGTATTCACATCCTTCAGGTAACAGGCAGTCCAGCAGAAATACCCATCACAGGCAGGAGGAGTTGCAGGACTATCCTTACTATGCCCTCCACTCCCCATAGGGCAGATTTCAAGCTGCTTGAAGGCACCCTGGAGGAAGCATGTGCCCCAGTCTCTGGAGCAGATAGGTCTGGCCACCACAGGAGTTTCAGCCTGGTGTCCCTCTTCCAAAGGCTCAGAAGGTGACAGCTACATGAGAAAAGTATGTTTGCAGTGAATGAGTGCTCCCATATAGGGTCTGGGCATCCTTTCCAGGGCTGTGGCTGGTCAGTGAATGCACTTCAGTCTGTATTTAATGATGGCTGAGGGCCAAATCTGACAGCTGTGAATCTCTCTTGTCATCAATTTGAAATCTCCAAAGGAAATTTTGTTTTTTCTATCTTTGACCCACAGCAAAAAAAAAACCCAAAGGTACTTGGTGCTCAGTTATTTGTGCAAACGTGAAATGCTTTAAAAAACATCTGCAGATTCATGTAGCTTTTTTTACTTCACTGTTTGTCTCAGCCAGCAATTTCTTCAAGCACATGCTGATGGCCAAAGCCCAGAATAACTGATAACAAATGAAAAATGGGAGATTTTTACATAATTAATTTTTTCTGTATGCACTTGTTATGTAATTGGGTAAATAAATGACCTTAGGGTAAATTAAATGTTTTAGACAGATAATTTACATCTGGCAATTGTCAGTAAATAATCCTTTTCCTTCAGAAAACCCATACCACTATTATTACCTAGAGATCTCTTAAAGAATTTCTGCTTGATTTTGCGTAGGCACAAATAAAAATTAAAAAGTACCATATCAAAGGAAATTCGTAGACCTGAATGTATGTTCAGAATCATTAGCTTTGATGTTGTAATCAGATGACTGACTGAGCTGATTAAAAGCTGCCAAATACTCAAAAAGCCAAGCCAAGTGGCCAGATGTTGCCTGTGGAAGACTTTTCCCTACAGATTTTGCATCAGGCACTTGCACAGTCCCATTTAAATAGCAAAGAAGAAAGCACAGAAATACTACCTGATGTCCATGTGAATTTTGAGGTTGCTTGCTTTGAAGGAGTGGAAGCAATTTGGCAGGACATGCATAAACCTGTCTCCAAGTCCTACAAAGAACAACACCGCGAGATTCTAACATACCTCTGTTCACATTAATGTTACCTGCAAATGTGTCCGGGTCCTTTAAGTTTTCACATGCCTCAGCTGACTGATTTATGCCAATTTATACCATGAAAATGCAAATCACTGCACTTGATGAAATACTGTGCACTGTGGATCCTTGATAGCCTGCCAGATAGGATGCAGATATATACATTTATCAGCTAATCATAATATGCAATAATAGTAATCATAAATAGCCGGTCAAGCATAACACAAAATTAAAGTAATAAACAACTGAACAATCTTCTATTCAGCCCTCACCACAGTCTCAAATGCCTCTTCTCTAGGCTGTATTGTATCAGCACCCTGTTTATTCACAAAGTTTAGGCTGATAGCAATTTTTCCAGCAAATGTGTCCTAAAGGGAGATGGGATCAGATGCTTTTGTGGCAAGATGGATCAGTCCTGTGCTTATTACTGTGGTCATGTGAATTGCCATAGCCAAGCTAAAATTGAGGAGCTATGAAAATTTGCCATCAGCAGAGAAAAAATTACTTTGGGCCAGGTTTTCCAAGTTACTCAGTTACTTAGTGATACCCAGAAGTATTTAAAGGAATTTTTAAAAAATGCCTTTGTGAGCTCCTTACTAAAATCTTGCTGAAACTGGAATCGGAGGGAATCTGCTAGTTTGCCAGCTTCCTATCTGCATCTTTAACCAGCTGTGCGATTTTAGAAAGTTCATCAGTCAAGTGGGTGTTTTTAGGAAGTTTGCCCTATGTTTATAAAGTGTAGATGACTCTCCAGAAAGTTTAATACTGATTAAGTTTAGTGAATAGAGCAATTATCCTGTGGTATGTTGCCAGGATTGTCATCCAAAAACCAACTAGCGTAGATTAGTCCCCTGTGAAGGCATTGCTTTCCTAATACCAACCCTGATTTTTTTCAGCTTTTCTTGCTCAGAAAAAGGTGTGGGTTGCTATATGTTCTGATTATTTCTAAATGCCTCTGTGGTTTCATCGCATAGTACAATGTCTTGAGTTTCATGTGGTTTGCTGTCCTAGGGCTAACTCAGTGACCTGGAATCCTCACAAGATGATGGGCGTCCCACTGCAGTGTTCAGCCCTACTAGTAAGAGAAGAGGTATGTCACAATATATGTGCTTCTCTGCTCCTTTCTGGCGTTTTGCTTCTGAAAATCCTGGACACTGTCTTCATAAATGTGTCAAAGTTCATAGTTGCTAATGTGACAAGGATTATAAAAGAAATTGAGAAATGGAGCTCTAGTTACATGCTCAGGCTGTGACTGCAAAAAGAATTAAAGCAGCTGTCTAGCAGAAATGATAGAGCCAGTCAGTGGCAATATCTTTACAGAGTTTTTTGACTTTCCATTTAAGATGTCCACAGTTAAGTTGTGCGTGCATAGCTGTGTAACCCCGTAAGTTTCTGTGTAGCATAAGATGAAGCTCTAGGCAACCTCTCGTTCTCTTGGAATGAATGACATGGTATACATGCAGCACAACATTTGGTCCAGAATTGAGGCATCTTTAAACTTTCTAGACTTTTGTGATATTCCTACCCAGCTCTGATCTATATATGCACTTTGGGGCACATGGAAGTAAAAATGGTGCACTAAGTTCAGTTGTATTAAAAAGTAGACATTTCATTTAGCACTAGAATTTGAATTACCCTTCAAGCCTGTAATTTTCATATAACCATCAGTTACTGGGACAGCTGCTATACAACCACCACTTAATAGACCAGCTACCAAAAAGCTGGTTGCTGTTTTGCTAGCAGCTGTACAACAGATTGTAATACAAAGCGATTGCACTCAGGAAGAGAGAAACTGGCTTTTATTTGCCCTCTGGGTCACTTTCCTGAGACAAATCCTGCCTGGCTGAAGTCAGTACCATCCTTGACCTCTAGTGAGAACAGATGGCTCAGATTAGGAGAAAGTCAGGGTTTTTTCCCTCTCTCATTTTGCTGTCTCAGTTTTGAGTTACACATAAAGATTAGATTTGGTGATAAACAGCCAAGTTTTGATTCTTCTTGGACTGGAAATTGCTGTTTTAGGCAACAGCCCTAAGGTATACCATAAACTTGGTTGAGGTCTTAACTGGAGCCAGAATGTGGCTCTCTGCATTTTATTTTAAAACCTGAAAAGGAAGCCTCATGCTTTCTTGAGCCAGTTTTCCTCACCTTGTTGGCTTCTGTCCCTCCCACAAAGCTGCCTCTCAGAATGGGATGTTGCAATCCAGAAATAGCTCTAGTTGGCTTTTTAAAGGCCATATGCTCTTCTGTCTGTTCAAAGCTTTCTATACCACTTAAGCATCCAATCTGCAGCTAAGGGCTTTGCAGAAAATAACTGTTCCTACAAAGAAAAAAACACAATAAAAATCAGAATTTTAGAGACCAAACAATTGAAAAGTGCTGTGATATTATTTAGATTAGTCACCAAATTGTCTCAGTCTAACTCGACCAGAAAAGATGTCTTCCGAGGAAAGGAGGAAAAAGGAGCCAGAGCAAAGAATTGAAAGCAAGATCCAAAAATGAACTTAAGCATAATGATGCTAAGAAACACAATGTCCAGCTTTTTTTAAAAAAATGCCTTGGATCTAGGAGTGTATTACACGTTGCTGGGTCAGGTACCAAAGTATCTCAGGTACTGAAAGGGATGTGAAAAACTTAGTCCATTGAGCAACTAAGTCTAGTTTTGTCCTTTTTTTTCGATCCTCCTTTTGCACTTGGACACATATTCCACTGAATTTGGGTGTCTGTAATTTCTCGCGCGAGGTAACCCTCAAAGCAGTAGTCATATGTGTGCCGACATCACTCTACTTGTGTCTTTGTTTCTGTAAGGGATTGATGCAGAGCTGCAATCAAATGCATGCTTCCTACCTCTTCCAACAAGACAAGCACTACGACCTGTCTTACGACACGGGAGACAAGGCTTTGCAATGTGGACGGCATGTTGATGTCTTCAAGCTATGGCTGATGTGGAGGGCAAAGGTAGGACTGCCTACTATAGATTTGTTTGTCCTAAAGTAATGCACACCAGATACAGTTGGTTTTTTTTTTATTGTAATCGTCATTGTAGAAAGTATCTGACCTGAATTTCACATATATAACATGAAAGAAAGAACATGATTTTATACTCCTAACAATTGAGCTTCAAAGCAGCACAAATGATTTTGAAACTTGAAATCTATGGCTTTGCATAGCATTTGCTGCATGTAACTGTAGGAGTCTAATGGCATAAATCATATACCTAGGAGTGTTGTTACAAAGATTTCTGGAAATAAAAGGATGTTTAAATGACATTCAGAAATTGAACATGGCAAATCAAGACTGGAAAACCTATTTTCATTGCATGCAGTAGATATGAGGCCATCTTTTGAAGGAGTAGAGGAAAACACATCAAAAGATCTTCATTGGGAAATCTGTAAAACACCAGCTCTAATGATTAATTTATCCATATTTGTAGAGCATTGTTAAATGAGTTCTTGTGTGTATTAATCCAATCTGTTATGTCAGGTTGCCTCAGGTTTGTTCAGAGGAGATGACATCACTGTTTTCATTTCCAGAAAGCCTTAAAGATCCTCATGTGATTCATTAAAACTCTGAGGAGGTGTGGGAGTCTGTAAGGGAGGATGCACGTTTCTGTGGTTGCAATAGCTGTTATGCTAACTGGGGACTGCAGAGTGGTAGGAGATTTTAGCCACATGTCTCTCTTTTATGCTGAGCCTTTCTCCCGGGGCTGTGCTAGCTCTATCCTGTTTTGAAATCTCTATTCACAGAGGGATAATGACATGGGCTTTTTAAGTCAGTTCTGCACTGCCAGAACAGATTTAGCAGGGACATGCATCCTTTGCTCAGAAACATTTCTTCTGAAGCCCATTTTTTCAGTATGCCTTGTACTGCTTTTTCTCTTCTCACACCCTGCTTGTAATATTAACATTACAAAATGGGATGTGTGTTTCTTAAAGAGTTTATCTATTGCAGCTGTTTATTCCCCTTCCTTCCTCTGGAAGCTGAATCCTTTGTTTGAGGCATCACAGTTGGTGATTGCAGGAGCAATTATGATGTCACAGAGAGGATTATGACTTCTGCCAGAGAAGAAAAAGCAGGTTTTTCTGCAGCTCTTAAAAACACAGCCTCTGGGTTTATATGGTATCTGTTAGAAAAGAAGAGAAAAAAACAGTAAAGAGGCAGTGCAGTATCTAAACAAAGTGTGCATTTTCACTGGCTTCAGA